>NW_026844478.1:7803890-7943109 GCF_025583915.1 Anolis sagrei ordinatus
CTCTGGCCCAGAGCGGCAGTTGGTGCTGGGTGGAGGGAGGGGTCATCATATCTATATATCCCCTTTGGGGTGTTTTCCTGGTTGCTGTGCCTGCCGCCTCTCTTGTTTTTCCTGGGTGCTTATACTGGAATGAAACGTGCAAATGAGTCTGTCTGTGGTTGGCCTTCTTCTCTGAGAGGGAGGGAGGGAAGGCTTCCGGGCTGAGCTGCATCTTTCGTGCTCTGGGATCCCTGGGAAGCCAGCGAATGGACGTCAGCAGCAGCTGTTCCCTGTCTCCACAGAAGCAAAGCAGGCTAAAAATAGCTCCCTGCAGGAATCTCCCAGCTGGAATTCAAAGAGGCCTTATGCTGTGCTTGCAAAATGGTTCTAAACCTTGGAAGCATCCACAGGTGGGAATGGGGACAGACCAGAGCATTGCTGCTAGCCACTGTAGACAGTCCTGGGCTCAAAGGATCACTTGCTCAGTTCAGAGGCTGCTTTCGTGCTTTTCCACTGACATGGAGATGTTCTGCTGCTGCCAAGCAGTGCAGGCAACACTGAAGATGCAGGACCTTGGCAGTTTCCTCCATTCTAGAAGCCTCCTTTTCCTTCTCCTCCTTCTCATCTGCAAAAGCCACAGACACAGCCTGAACTCCAGCGTTTAGGGCACCATCATAGCTTTGCTGCCCAACTGGATCCTGCTCTTGTGCAATCGGGGACATAGTGGGCGTCATGGAAGTGTGCTCTCCAAAAGTTCCTGAAAGGACCACACTGGGAGAGCAACCAGTGCATCTCACTTTGTGTGTGTGTGTGTGAAGACAAAATGAAATGCAATGATACAGAATGGGGGACACCAAATTGGGAGGGAGAGCCAATACTCCAGAAGACAGGAAAAGAATTCAAAATGCTCTTAACAGATTAGAGAGATGGGCGAAAACTAACAAAATGAAGCTCAACAGGGACAAATGCAAGATACTCCACTTAGAAAAAAACAAAATGCAAAGATACAGAATGGGGGACGCCTGGCTCGAGAGCAGTACGTGTGAAAAAGATCTTGGAGTCCTAGTGGATAACAAGTTAAACATGAGCCAACAATGTGATGCGGCGGCAAAAAAAGCCAATGGGATTTTGGCCTGCATCAGTAGGAGCATAGTGTCTAGATCCAGGGAAGTAATGCTACCCCTCTATTCTGCCTTGGTTAGACCACATCTCAAATATTGTGTCCAATTCTGGGTTCCACATTTGAAGAGAGATATTGACAAGCTGGAATGTGTCCAGAGGAGGGCGACTAAAATCATCAAGGGTCTGGAGAACAAGCCCTATGAGGAACGGCTTAAAGAGATGGGCATGTTTAGTCTGAAGAAGAGAAGGCTGAGGGGAGACATGATGGCCATGTATAAAAATGTGAGAGGAAGCCACAGGGAGGAGGGAGCAAGCTTGTTTTCTGCTGCCCTGGAAACTAGTACGTGGAACAATGGATTCAAACTACAAGAAAGGAGATTCTACCTGAACACTAGGAAGAACTTCCTGACTGTGAGAGCTGTTCAGCAGTGGAACTCTCTGCCCCGAAGTGTGGTGGAGGTTCCTTCTTTGGAGGTTTTTAAACAGAGGCTGGATGGCCATCTGTGGGGGGTGCTTTGAATGCAATTTTCCTGTTTCTTGGCAGGGTTGGACTGGGTGGTCCATGAGGTCTCTTCCAACTCTATGATTCTGTGAATCTAAGAGTGACTTGAGAAACTGCAAGTCGCTTCTGGCATGAGAGAATTGGCCTTTTGCAAAAACATTACCCAGGGGATGCCCAAATGTTTTGATTTTTTATCAGTCTTATGGGAGGCTTCTCTCATGTCCCCACATGGGGAGCTGGAGCCGACAGAGGGAGCTCATCCACTCTGTCCCCGGATTCAAACCTTCAACATGTCAATCTTCAGTCCTTTCGGCACAAGGGTTTAACCTATTGTGCCATTGGGGAGTCCAGTGCAGCTCACTGAGCATTGGGTAACAAACTGCCTTGGCGTCATAGCACGCACTACTTGTGTAGCAGCTCCAAAAGAGTGCAACTCATGGTGCACAATATGTCACCAAACCCTCAGTCCGGAAATGGTTCCTGGCCATTGGGGTGGCTCAACCCATTATGCAAAGTAAGCATTTGCAGTATAGTTGATTTTGCCCAGGGGTGCTCTTGAGGCGCTCTTGGGGGAAAATAGACCTTGACATATGCGAGTTGTAGTTACTGGGATGTATAGTTCACCTAAAATCAAAGAGCATTCTGAACTCCACCAATGATGGAATTGAACCAAATATGGCACACAGAACTCCCACGACGAACAGAAAATATATATCAGTGATTTGGAGGGGGGGGGGGCAAAATACTGTTTGCTTACCATTGAAAATTACCTAGGGCCGCCTCTGCTGGCCATTGAATGGGCTATTGCAATATCATGGGACATTTGCCAACATTCCAAGCTGCCATGGGTGGCCTTTACTTATTCTGGTTGCAGAAGGGACTTGATTGCATTTTGGTCCACGTCAGTCTGGAAAGGGAGAAATCCTGATATAGCATTAGCCATTGAAAGATGGAATAGGCAATGCAGTCTCAGACCTGGCTGCCTACCTTTCCCGATAGAGGTGAGAGGGAGAATGTGTCCCTTCATACCGGAGGAGAATGTCTGTGTGGCATAGACTTCTTAGCTCGAGGGAAGGGGCGTATTTATGCCTCTCTTTTGCCACATATGACATCTTCTGTAGTACTCATCATCTCTTTCTGGGACCATGGCCTGTGAGAGAGCATGCAAGCCGGCCTCTGAGTGTGCAGATGTGTGTAGATGCAAGAGCAGAGGTGAGTGGTATCTGTTCAGCAGGTGGCGCCCTTCTCCTGGACACGGCTCCCAAAGCCATTGCTCTCCCCTTCTCTGACTCTCTCCCTTCAAACAAAGGAACCAAGCTTCCTCTGCTGGCACTTTGCAAGGCTGAAGGGCTGCATCCAGGGCGGGCCCTTGAGAGGCTTCAAGCCCCAGGCTCAAAGGGGGACACGGGACAACCCAAGTTCACAGTTTTCTCCAGGCTGCTCCATACATGCTATCGTGATCTGTGTGGCCACACCTGGACCCATACATTGCCTTTGGGATAACTATGTTTGCACCCATCTCCTGCAATAAAGGGAAAACAATACCCCCAGATGAAGGAGCCTGTGAAAGTCTTAGGCCCCTTCTGCACTACCATATGTAGACTCATATAATCAATTTCAAAGTTGATAATGTGGATTATCTTCTTTGATAATCTGGATCATATGGCAGTTTTTTTCATGTCAGGAGTTACTTGAGAAACTGCAAGTTGTTTCTGGTGTGAGAGAATTGGCTGCTTGCAAGGATGTTGCCCAGGGGATGCCCAGATGTTTTGATGTTTTACCATCCTTGTAGGAGGCTTCTCTCATGCCCCTGCATGGGGAGCTGGAGCTGAAAGAGGGAGCTCAACCTGCTCTCCCTGGATTCTAACCACGGACCTATCATTCAGCACTCCTGCGCCACAACGGTCTAACCCAGAGGTCCTCAAACTAAGGCCTGAGGGCTGAATGCGGCCCTCCAATGTCATTTACCTGGCCTTCACTCAGGGTCAACCTAAGTCTGAAACGACTTGAAAGCACACAACAACAACAACAACAACAACAAGAATTCTATCTCATCTGCCAAAAACAGCCCCACACTTCCCACTGAAATGCTAATAAGTTTATATTTGCAAAATTGTTCTTCATTTTAATTATTGTACTGTTTTAAAGTGTTTTTTGCACTACAAATAAGATATGTGCAGTGTGCATAGGAATTCATTCATGTTTTTTCAAATTATAATCTAGCCCTCCAACAGTTTGAGGGACTGTGACCAGGCTCTTTGTTTAAAATGTTTGAAGGCCCCTGGTCTAACCCATTGTGCCACCAGGTGCTCCATATGGCAGTGTAGAAGGGGAATAAGAGAGCAAACCATCAGATCCTGCCATCTACCACTGGCAGATGCCACGGGTCTTGATGTCAGAGCCTGGGAGAATTCTCTCTTTTTAGAACTGCAATGTCCATAATCCCTCAGCAATTTGGCCTTCTGGGAGTGCTGATCCAAAAGGGGGGGTCTTCCCAATCTCTGCTGGGGATCTCAGCCAAAATGGCCCTATACCCATTTCCTTTCAATAGCCTCCCAAGTGACAAGAGAAGGAAGCCAGACTGCAGGCTTCCTTCTCTTGTTGATGAGAGGGCTTTGAGGAGTTGGCACAGTGGGCGACTGCCCTATGAGGAAGGGACTGGCTCTCCTTTTGCCATCTATCCTGCTTCTGTGTACATTGTATACAGACTTGTGCAGTGCGAACCCCACCACCACCGTCTCCTGTTTTGCTCACCATGGAGCCAAGTGGCCCCTCAAGGCAGAGGAAGCAGCCTCTTCTGCCTAAATAAAATATTGTCTGGCGTTGCATCCTGTCTTGTGTGGAAGCCAGATTCTCTCTTGCCCAGCTCTGAAGGGGACAATAATTTGGTTCTTAACATCCATAACACCGAGGGACTTAATAGCAGATTACAGAAGGAATATATCAGAAATTAAGCCTTTGGTTATCAATGGATGTCGAGTGGAGCGAGTGGCCAGTTTTTTAGTTTCTTGGTGCTATTTGTTCATACTGTGATTGCATTGTTTAAAAGGGCCCAGCAGAGATTGTGTTATTATCTGAGACTTTTAAGGAAACAACAATTGAAAAAGACATAGGTAAAGGTAAAGGTTGTCCCCTGACATTAAGTCCAGTCATGTCTGACTCTGGGGTGTGGTCTCATCTCCATTTCTAAGCCGAAGAGCCGGCGTTGTCCCTAGACACCTCCAAGGTCATGTGGCATACATGACTGCATGAAGCGCCGTTACCTTCCCACCGGAGTGGTACCTATTGCTCTACATTTGCATGTTTTCGAACTGCTAGGTTGGCAGAAGCTAGGGCTGACAGCGGAAGCTCATGCCGCTCCCCGGAATCGAACCTGCGACCTTTCAGTCAACAGCTCAGTGCTTTAACCCACTGCACCACCAGTGAAAAAGACATAGTTTTTTATAATTTTTATTGTTTATTGCTTTTATGGTTTTTAAATGTATTGTGGTGTGATTTTATTTTGCTTTTAACCAATGTATGTATTTTTTATACAGCATCTAATTGTTGTCGATTTGTACGCTGCCCTGACTCACCTTCGGTCTGATATGGGCAGGATAGAAGTGACGTAGTAAATAATAAATAGAATGGAAAACTGCTGGTGATTTTCTATCGCTGTGCTATAGAGAGTACTCTAACCTATTGCATTTGCATATGGTTTGCTAAAGGGACCCCTGGTGGTGCAGCAGGTTAAACCGCTGAGCTGCTGAACTTGCTGACCAAAAAGGTTGGTGGTTTGAATCCGGAGAGCGGGGGTGAGCTCCCACTGTTAGCCCCAGTTTCTGCCAAACTATCAGTTCAAAAACATGCAAATGTGAGTCAATCAATAGGTACGGCTTCTGTGGGAAGGTAACGGTGCTCCACGCAGTCATGCTGGCCACATGACCTTGGAGGTGTCTATGGACAACGCCGGCTCTTGGGCTTAGAAATGGAGATGAGCACCACCACTCAGAGTCAGACACGACCAGACTTAATGTCAAGGGGAAAACTTTATGGTTTGCTAATTGCACAGATAGGAAGGTGCTTCAGAGGCTATTTACCACTACTGCGCAGAGAATTACTGGCTGCCCTCTGCCCTCTTTGGAAGAACTTTATAATTCCTGCTACATTAAGAAAGCTCAAAATATTCCACCTCACCCTGGATATTCTTTTTCTGAATTGTTACCATCAGCCAGACGGGATAGAATGATGAAAACAAGGACAAAAAGACTGAAGGAGAGCTTTTATCCATGAGCTGCGACTATAGTGAACTCTATGGTTTCACACTGATGTGGCATTAGGGGCTGTGCAGTAGTGATTAGAATGTGGGAGGATGGGAACTTTGTTTTGTGATTATATATATATATATATATATATATATATATATATAGTGATTGGCGATGGCATTTAATTTCGTTGCACAGTGTACAATGACAATAAAGCTATTCTATTCCATTCTATTATATTGATGCTCACCTCTTTGGGTCAAAGTGTGTATGCCCCCACCCCCACCCACCTCCTGAACCCCACTTTTTGGAGCCCCTTTCTGTCTCTGCACCCCTCAAAATTGTTATTCCATCTCTTTTGTTTTGAACACTCTCCTGCGGTTTGCAGATAAGGTCTTCTTGAGAACACGATGTTCGGGAGGGCGGCGCATAGACATGTTACATAACTGCAGCGGAAGATGCTGTTTATCCCTCATTCATCCTTCCCACAGCAGCTTTGGCTGCCATTCACACGCATGAACCTAGCAGAGGCTGCTCAGCCACCACATTCATTGCAGTTTGAAGCAAGGGCAGCAGTGCGCACAATGAGGCGGTCTTGTTTTCCATCATTTATGATTAACCTCAAATACTAGTGGCTTGCTGTTGTAAACAAAAAAAAGAATGAAACTGGGGAGGGGGACTTGGGACGCCGAGGCTGGACTTCCTTTGGTGAATCCACACTAGAGCAGACAGGTTGAATTAATGGTTGGATGTTGAGTCAACCCATGGGCAAACCCAGTAGATGAGTGTTTCTCAACCTTCCTAACACCGCAACCCCTTCATACAGTTCCTCATGTTGTGGTGACCCCTAACCATAACATTATTTTCATTGCTACTTCATAACTATAATGTTGCTACTGTTATGAATTGTAATGTAAATATCTGATATGCAGGATGTATTTTCATTCACTGAACCAAATTTGGCACAAATGCCCAATATGCCTAAATATGAATACGGGAGGGGGATTGATTTTGTCATTTGGGATTTGTAATTGCTGGGATTTATGGATTACCAACAATCTAAGAACATTCTGAACTCCACCAACGATAGAATTGGACCAAACTTCCCACACAGAACCCCCATGCCTTGAAGGGCGCAAGCCTCCCTCCAGCCTTGCACACTCTCCCTCGCCTGCACATGCACACCACACTGCCATGTGCAGAGCACGCCTCAGAAATAGCCCTCCCCTTGGCTGAGGGCCCAGCCAATCACAGCAGAGGAGGGCTTTTGGTGGGAGGATTTGTGGTCTAGGTTCTAGTGGGTTTTTTCAGGCTATAGGGCCATGTTCTAGAGGCATTTCTCCTGACGTTTCGCCTGCATCTATGGCAAGCATCCTCAGAGGTAGTGAGGTCGGTTGGAATTAGGACAATGATTGTCGAAGGCTTTCATGGCTGGATTTGTGGTCTGTTTCCAAAAAGGAAGAGAATGACAGGCGGAGAGATCTTCAGCCTTCTCTGCCAAAGGGGTTCCTAAGACCACCAGAAATTTGTTTTCTGATGGTCTTTGGTGACCCCTCTGAAACCCCCTTGTGACTCTCCCAGGGGTCCAAACCCCCAGGTTGAGAACCATTGCAGTAGATGAAATAACTCTATTGTAAAGTAAAGGTAAAAGTTTTCCCCTAACATTATGTCCAGTCGTATCCGACTCTAGGGTTTTGTGCTCATCTCCATTTCTATGCCAAAGAGCCAGCATTGTCCGTAGACACCTCCAAGGTCATGTGGCCAGCATGACTGTATGGAGCACCATTACCTTCCCACCGAAACGGTACCTCATAATCTACTCATATTTGCATATTTTTGAACTGCTAGGTTGGCAGAAGCTGTGGCTAATACCGAGAGCTCACGCCGCTCCCCGAGTTCAAATCTGTGACCTTACGGTCAGAAAGTTCAGCAGCTTAACCCACTGCGCCACCGGGGGCTCCACTCTATTGTGGTCGGGACTTAAAAAAGAGCTTTTAGGCCATCATCTTCTGTTTGTAAAGTGACCTCACATTTGAGAACTACAAACCGCCCACTTTGTGGTCTTTTCCTCCATAGTGTGCTGCCTTTCCATGAATGCCACCTTCATGTGCCACCAGTGTGGCAGAGACAGCATCCAACAATAGGTGCCCATTGAAGGGCAAGGGCGCTTAGCCAGGTATTGCTGGGCTACAGCTGTTACAGCACAGGAACAACTACTAGATAGATAGATCTGTTTATTGATTAGTCCACTGACCATAACGACAATAAAAAACAAAAGACAAAATAGACAAGTACACATTCATCACTATTCTTTTGGAGCAGGCACAGAGCTCCTTAAGGAGAGAAGTGGAAGAGAATTGTGCACACAAACAGATACAGCTCTGTTGGCCGGCTTCAAATCTCTAAACTAGTTAGCTCAATTTTTTTGGTTTCAGGAGTGACTTGAGAAACTTCAAATTGCTTCTGGTGTGAGAGAACTGGCCGTCTGCAAGGATGTTCCCCAGGAGGCGCCCAGATATGTTACCATCCTGTGGGAGACTTCTCTTATGTCCTCGCATGAGAAGCTGGAGCTGACAGACGGGAGATCCCCCCCTCCCTGGATTCGAACCTCTGACCTTTTGGTCAGCAGTCCTGCCGGTGGCACATCCATTGCAGCACCGGGGGCTCCTAGCTCAAAATAAAACTACTACTTGTAGGACTACTACTATTTCTACAGCAGCAGCAGAGAACGGTGTCTTGTCAAGTGGCTGTCACAGCTCGTCTGTGGTTAAGAGCACCTAGAATGCAGAAGTTGGAAAGAACATCAGCTTCTGCTTTTGAGAGCATTGAACGACTTGGAAGACAAAAATAAGACAACGCCCCTCCCTCCCAATGCCTTGCCACCATTACGCACCACATCTCCTTGCCTAGGCTGACTGTGATGGCAGAAAGAGTGCCCCCAAAAGACGATGGCACTGGATCACCCAACATGCTGGGTCCCCCAGCTGGGTGCCATTCAGGCTTGGGAGGCCTGTCTTGGCATCAGACCCTGCATAAGTGTCCTTTATTTTGATGCAAGAAAAGCCCACCTCCTGGTTCCAGCATCATCCAAGGACCTTGGACAGCTGGGGACAGGTGTGACATAGCCCCCTTCCAAAATGTCCCCATTTCCAACCATAATCCTCCTGCTCTTCACCTGCCTTTGCTCTTCACTCCATCCCTTCCTGGGTTAGTGACTTGGCCTCAGGGTGGCCCCTCCTGAAATGGAGGCCTGTGACTGTACTGTTGTGACAGGGTTGCTGGGGAGAGCATGACCATCCTCCACCAAATTTTATAGCAGTAGTCCGTGGACCACCAGTGGTCTGTAAGAACGAAAATATAGTCAGCGGCCTCACCGGTGCAACAAAGGTGACTGGTCTCGCAAAACCCTCTTATAGTGCCAAGGCTTATTAAATATGGCTTTCTGTGGGTGAGCAGATGGCGACTACTGGATGGCATATGTTCTGCATCAGAAACTAGAGCTGGTATGGTCTATCCAATGCAATTTTCTGAATCAGCACCCCAAGTAACCAAACCGAATCTTAAGTTGACCAAAACCCTTCATAACCCTTTTGGTACTAAAGTAATTGTATATTGTGGCTTGGTATGGCATCGAATTGCTGCCAATTTATAAGCCGCCTTGAATCGCCTTCGAGTTTGAGAAAGGCGGGATAGAAATATCGTAAATAAATAAATAAATAATGTTGGAGAGTGGTCCCTGGTCCAAGTGGCCCCTGGTCAAGTGGCCTTGAATCGCCTTCGAGTTTGAGAAAGGCGGGATAGAAATATCCTAAATAGATAAATAATGTTGGAGAGTGGTCCCTGGTCCAAGTGGCCCCTGGTCAAAAAAAGGTTGGGAACATTTGGCTCTCCTGTCTCTATCCCAGCTTTTTCCTTGCCAACTCTGGGGTGCCAGTTGTAGAATGTTCCACAATGCCAGGTTTTTTGGCTTCTGAAATGTCTAGGTTTGTGACACTCCATGACACAACAATACTGAAGACATAAACAGGCTGGCCAGGGTTGCTTGGCTGAGGCCCAGAGCCTTTTGTGGGCCTTGCCTTGCAACGCCTGCAGTGGAGGTTGTTATAATGTTGGTGGCAGCAGCAGAACCAGGAGGGTTGTTGTTCATTGTTGTTGGGAAGCGGCAGGAGAAGTTGCAGTGTCTTCGTCACCCTCCGGATTCCTTGGGCTGCAAAGGAGAAGCTGCGGTTTCTTGGGAGCCACATGCCCCATCATATGAGCCCGATTCACACGGGGGAGGGTGGAAAGGGTTCTTGCTTGGCTGCGTCTCCAGGCAACGCTTGCACATTTCCTTCCTGTCCCAGCCAAAGGTATATAAGGCCCAGTGCTATTTTTACCAGTCTCTGGGCTCTCCTCCCCAGGGACTCCTGCCTCAGGAAGAAAACTTCTACGTCTTCTCCATTGTTGCCTGAATAAGGAATTATGCCCTCACCCAAATTACCAGAACTGAGATGGTATTTTGGACCCAAGCTGGTCCAGTGTCCCCGTCCAGCTCTCAAAGTAACTTTCCCAGCTCCGGGATGATATGCTTCCAACATTTTGCATATGAATATCAGGCCATGTCTGGCCCAGAGACACCTATCTATGGTCTAGATCAGTGTTTCTCAACCTGGGGGTCGGGACCCCTAGGGGGGGGTCATGAGGGGGTGTCAAAGGGGTCACCAAAGACCATAAGAAAAACTGTATTTTCTGTGGGCAATGAGGGTTCTGTGTGGGAAGTTTAGCCCAATTATATCATTGGTGGAGTTCAGAATGCTCTTTGATTGTAGGTGAACTATAAATCCCAGCAACTACAACTCCCAAATGTCAAGGTCTATTTTCCCCAAACTCCATCAGTGTTCAAGTTTGGGCATACTGAGTATTATTTATGCCAAGTGTGGTCCAGATCCATCATTGTTTGAGTCCACAGTGCTCTCTGGATATAGGTGAACTACAACTCCCAAACTCAAGGTCAATGCCCACCAAACCCTTCCAGTATTTTCTGTTGGTCGTGGGAGTTCTGTGTGCCAAGTTTGTTCAATTTCATAGTTGGTGTTCAGAATGCTCTTTGATTGTAGGTGACCTATAAATCCCAGCAACTACAACTCCCAAATGACAAATCAATCCTCCAGCCCCACCAGTATTCAGATTTGGGCATGTTGGGTAGTGAGCAGTCCTGCATTTTTGGCATCTTCTGTTTCCTGCAGAATTCTGGAATTGTAGTTTAGGGCGGGGCCTTTGGAATTCTCAGCTACAGAGGTCCTTGTCTTCCAAAACTACATTTCCCAGAAGTTGCTTCTGGTGTAAGAGATTTGGCTGTGTGCAAGAATGTTGCCCAGGGGACACCTGGATGTTTTTGATGTTTTACCATCTTTGTGGGAAGCTTTTCTCATGTCCCTGCATGGGGAGCTGGAGCTGACAGAGGGAGCTCAACTGGCTCTCCCTAGATTTGAACCTCCAACCTGTCGCTTTTCAGTCCTGCTGGCACAAGGGTTAACCCACTGCATCACCGGGGGTTCCTTGAGAGACTTGCAGTTTCTCAAGTTGCTCCTGACACAAAAAAATCCCTGAATTCTGCAGGTAGCAGAAGAATATTCTGGCTTGGTTAGACCACACCTGGAATATTGTGTCCAATTCTGGACACCACAATTGAAGAGAGATATTGACAAGCTGGAATGTGTCCAGAGGAGGGCGACTAAAATTATCAAGGGTCTGGAGAACAAGCCCTATGAGGAGCGGCTTAAAGAGCTGGGCATGTTTAGCCTGAAGAAGAGGAGACATGATAACCATGTATAAATACGTGAGAGGAAGTCAGAAGGAGGAGGGAGCAAGCTTGTTTTCTGCTGCCCTGGAGACTAGGACGCAATGGAACAATGGCTTCAAACTACAAGAAAGGAGATTCCATCTGAACATTAGGAAGAACTTCCTGACTGTGAGAGCCGTTCAGTAGTGGAACTCTCTGCCCCGAAGTGTGGTGGAGGTTCCTTCTTTGGAGGTTTTTAAACAGAGGCTGGATGGCCATCTGTCGGGGGTGCTTTGAATGCAATTTTCCTGCTTCTTGGCAGGGGGTTGGACTGGATGGCCCATGAGGTCTCTTCCAACTCTATGATTCTATGCAAAAAAAGGTGGAGCTGCCCGCTTTAAAGCTCTAGTCTAATGAAGCCCTTTGAGGCACACAGCAACAACAGCATTGGTGAATAGGCTTTGCAGAATGCAGGGCTGGAATGTACCCATCACAATACAGACTTCAGGGTCAGAATTTGAGGATGGGATCCTTCTAGCCAGTTGCTGGTGGATGCCCGTCGCTTGCCACTAAACGGGCTTCCCATTCCAGGGAGTATTCTGCTGTGGACCAAAGAACTGATTCCTGAAGTCCAGGCGGCAAGAGAGGAAGCGAAGTTCAGAGCAGAGCTCTTCTGCCTGGCGTTTCCTGGGTCGTGTCAGGACAGATCAGCCTCCAGAACTCAAAGTGGAGATTCTTGTCATACAAAGGAAACTGCACTCTGGAGAAAGAGGAACCTGGGCATGCAAAAATGGCTGTTGTTTTTATGTGTGATTCCCCTCAAGCTGCAGAAAGGCCTGGAGCATAGAAGGAAGGGCTGCTTCTCTTTCTGGGCAACTTCTCTGCAACTTGGTAGGTTCATGGGGTGCAATTGGCCTCTGTGCTCTCTTGTTTCCTCCATGAAGCGGGGAGACAAAAATTATTTAAATCTTGGGTGAAATATTGAAAAAAAAATCTCATGTTACTCTGTATTGGTATATAAATGGATATTGTATCACCTTTGAGACTTCTGGTCGCTTCTGGAGCCTTTCAGTTGAGTTCGAGGGCCAGAGAAGACTACCACCTCACCCGCCTCAGAGGAAATCTGCTACAAAACAGGAGCTTTTTTGTTGAGTTCCAGGGCCAGAGAAGCAGATGGCGAAAACAAAAGAATAGCCTGCCTCAGGGGTGCGTGCTTGCTCCATCCATGTTCAACATTTACACAAATGACCAGCCACTGCCAGAAGGGACAGAGAGTTTCATCTATGCTGATGATCGTGCCATTACTGCTCAAGCAGGGAGCTTTGAGATGGTTGAACAGAAGCTCTCCGAAGCTCTAGGTGCTCTTACTGCCTATTACAGGGAAAACCAGCTGATCCCTAATTCATCTAAAACACAGACATGTGCTTTTCATCTTAAGAACAGACAAGCATCCCAAGCTTTGAAGATCACCTGGGAAGGAATGCCACTGGAGCATTGCAGCACACCCAAATACCTGGGAGTTACCCTGTGCCATGCTCTGACCTACAAGAAAAACTTCCTGAATATCAAGCAAAAAGTGGCCCTGAGAAAAAATATCATACAAAAGCTGACTGGCACAACCTGGGGATCACAACCAGACACAGTGAAGACATCTGCCCTTGCGCTATGCTACTCTGCTGCTGAGTATGCATGCCCAGTGTGGAACACACCTCACCACACTAAAACAGTAGATGTGGCTCTTAATGAGACATGCCGCATTATCACGGGGTGTCTGCGCCCTACACCACTGGAGAAATTACACTGTTTAGCCGGTATTGCACCACCTGACATGCCGGGGAGCATCAACCAATAGTGACAGGACCAAGGCAGTGATATCTCCAGTCCACCCCGTTTGGGTATCAGCCAGCACGCCAACGACTTAAATCAAGAAATAGTTTTCTAAGATCTACAGAGACACTCGCTGGAACACCTCAGCAAGCGAGAGTCCAAAAGTGGCAGGCTCAAACCCAGAACCTCAATCAATGATTGACACCAAATGAGGGACTCCCTCCTGGGCACACAGAAAACTGGGCAACTTGAAAGGCGCTGAACAGACTGCGCTCTGGCACCACGAGATGCAGAGCCAACCTTAAGAAATGGGGCCACAAAGTGGAATCCACGACATAGAATCATAGAATCAAAGAGTTGGAAGAGACCTCATGGGCCATCCAGTCCAACCCCCTGCCAAGAAGCAGGAATATTGCATTTAAATCACCCCTGACAAATGGCCATCCAGCCTCTGCTTAAAAGCTTCCAAAGAAGGAGCCTCCACCACACTCCGGGGCAGAGAGTTCCGCTGCTGAACGGCTCTCACAGTCAGGAAGTTCTTCCTCATGTTCAGATGGAATCTCCTCTCTTGTAGTTTGAAGCCATTGTTCCGCGTCCTAGTCTCCAAGGAAGCAGAAAACAAGCTTCTCCCTTTCCTGTGGCTTTCTCTCACATATTTATACATGGCTATCATATCTCCTCTCAGCCTTCTCTTCTTCCGGCTAAACATGCCCAGCTCCTTAAGCCGCTCCTCATAGGGCTTGTTCTCCAGACCCTTGATCATTTTAGTCATGTTCAGATGGAAAAGAGCAAACCACTCACCACCTGCTGCAATGCAACCTGAGCCCTGCTACATGCACAATGGAGGACCTTCTTGCGGCAACACCAGAGGCACTCCAAACGGCCAGATACTGGTCAAAGGACATTGAATAGAATACCAAGTCTGCAAACTTTGTGTTTTGTTTTTTGTTTGTTTTTAATGCAACACAACTGTTTTGGTTCGCTCCTGACACGATAAATAAATAAGACCTTTGAGACACTTGCAGAGAAAGACGTTTGTAGCGCGAGCTTTCAGGCGTGAATCAGTCTCTTGAAGACCCGGTAATAAAATGCAGACGAAACCAAATTGTGGCTCAACATCCCCAAGCATTTGTTGATCTGCTTCATTCCAGCTTGAGGGAGGAGTTCTGGAGAAGTCCCAGGCTTACTCATGCTTTGTGATGCTCAACTAAGCCCTAATAAAGGGATCTCTTCCTCATCTGGTGGTTTGTAAACAACAAGTGTGAGAACGAAGCGAAGGCATTCTTGGAAAAGGGCAGCCTTTCTGCAGGGCTTGGCTCTCGTTTTGTTTTGGGAAAGGTGTCCTGCCAGTCTTCCAGATGGCTGATAGAAGCCCTACACACAGTTGCCGGGGCCCTGGCAATGTCTAGAACAGTGGTTATCAACCTTGCTAATGCCACAACCCCTTAATACAGTTCCACATGTTGTGGTGACCCCCAACCAAAATTATTTTCGTTACTACTTCATAACTGTAATTTTGCTACTGTTATGAATCGTAACGCAAATATCTGATATAAAGGATGTGTTTTTATTCACTGGACAAAATTTGGTACAAATACTCGATACACCCAAATTTGAATACTGGTGGTGTTAGGAGGGGTTTGATTTTGTCATTTAGGAGTTGTAGTTGCTGGGATTTATAGTTTACCTACAATCAAAGAGCATTCTGAGCTCCACCAATGATGACATTGAACCAAACTTGGCACACAGAACTCCCATCACCAACAGAAAATACAGGAAGAGTTTGGTGGACACTGACCTTGAATTTTGGAGTTGTAGTTCACCTACATCCAGGGAGCACTGTGGACTCAAACAATGATGGATCTGGACCAAACTTGGCATGGATACTCAATATGCCCAAATATGAACATTAGTGGAGTTTGTGGAAAATAGACCTTGACATTTGGGAATTGTAGTTGCTGGTATTTATAGTTCACCTACAATCAAAGAGCCTTCTGAACTCCACCAATGATGACATTGAACCAAACTTGGCACACAGAACTCCCATGACCAACAGAAAATATTGGAAGAGTTTGGTGGGCACTGATCTTGAGTTTTGGAGTTGTAGTTCACCTGCATCCAGAGAGCACTGTGGACTCAAACAGTGATGGATCTGGACCAAACTTGGCATGGATACTCAATATGCCCAAACATGAACACTCGTGGAGTTTGGGGGAAATAGACCTTGACATTTAGGAATTGTAGTTGCTGGGATTTATAGTTCGCCTACAATTCTACAATGATAGAATTGGGCCAAACTTCCTACACAAAACCCCCAAGACCAAAAGAAAATACTGTGTTTTCTGATGATCTTTGGCAACTCCTCTGACACCCCCTCGTGACCCCCAAGGAGTCCCGACCCCCTGGTTGAGAAATGCTGGTGTAGAAAGAGCACCCTTCCTGCTCTGCTTATATTGCACTGTCACAGAACTGAGAATGGCCAGGTGAGGAGCAATGTGGCACCGCTTTGGATGGATAAAAAGGGCCTTCATTGGGAGCTGTTCTGGTACAGCTGTACCAGGAGCTCCAATTTTGTTTGCTTTGCATTGAATGTTTGTTTGTAGTCCTAAGTTTCAGGGACTCTGCAGATAGGTGGCTTCTTTTGGCTGCAGTCATAGGGCAGGCCACCTGTCCGTCATCGTTAAGTTTTGGTCCTGCCCCTTGCTCAGGGCAATTGGGAAGGGAAGTGGGCCATTTTGTTAGTTAGTCTCAGCCAGGTTAGCTTATGTATAGGATGTGTGTAACTTCCCCTGTACAAAAGCTTCAACCTTTAAGAACTCCAGGGAAGCATTCCTACAGCTTTAAGAATTTCCAGGAAAACAGCCTTAAAGACTAAAGAACTCCAGCTGGAGAACATCCACTGCCTTGCTGGTAGGTCCACTCGGCGTCCGAGAAGCAGTTCGGCCCGGTAGCAGAGCCCACATCAGTGAGGGTTGGATTTCAGTCAGCCTGGGAGAAGTTAAAAAGGGGAATTTTCCTTTAAAGAAAAGGTTATTGAAGATAGTGCCTGTCCCCTGTGGACAAGATTGAGGGAGCCAATGGTTTATCAAGAAAGCCTTGAAGTACCTGTTTGATTTCATTAATAAAAGACTTTGTTGTACTTCTCAAGCCATCTGAAGATTCTTTGTAGTGGAAACCTCTGAGAACTTCTCCTTGGGCCCCTGGCTTCCCGCTGGGCAAAGGTTACACATCCTATTTTTAAAGTCAACCAAATACAGGCCCAGCGCGTGACAGAACAGGAGCCATTGGTCCTCTGGAAACACCGAACTTCCCCACACCTGTCTTGGCAATGGTCTGACACATCTTCACATTTTCATCGTTTTCTATTTCCATCCAGCTGCTGGGAAATGCAGGCAGTAAAAATAGTTTCCTTCAAACCCATTTATAAGAAGAGGCCATTGCTTCACTTGAATGTGTGGCCAAAAGACTACACAACACTATGGCAACAGGATGGCATTCTTTGGTTTGCTCAAGCATTTGGATTCAAGGCCACTTGCCTGCCTCCCACCCCAGTTTCCAAAAAAGAAGGAAGGCTCTCCTCTGAAGGAGTTCCAAAGGCCCCACCGTGAAAACAACTCCTTGAAACCAGAGCACGTTCCTCCCTTTTCTCTTTGCTTCAGGCCAAATTAAAGGGCAGCAGGTTCGTCCTCCCTTCTCCCTGTCAGGAGCAGCACAAAGGGCACCAATGAGGCCCTACAAGAAGCCACCCCTATCATCCCAGCCCTGTTGTTTTCCCATATTTCTTGCCTGTTTGGGTCAGGAAGGTCAATGGGGCAAAAAATAGGGTTGCAGAAAGTTGCGCAGGAGGTGGACTTGAGGCCTAGTTGTCTGAATTTTGGACACAGGTATGACAGTTTGAATCTCTGCTCAGCTCTGGAGACCTATTGGCCAACCTTTGAAGTGACACTCTCTTGGCCTAAGAGGATGAAAAGCCTCTCTGAGCAAATTGTGTCAGGAAAACAACAGTCTCAGAAAGAAATGAACTTTGCTGCCGGTGCTGAGTATTCAGAAGGTGTTCATCTTTTCTTTCAGCTCCCTTGGTTCTGCGGTCCTGGAGTGAGTTTAGAGAGCCAGATCTGTGTTCCATCACCAAGAGAGAAATGCAAAACAAAAGAGCTCTCTCTCAGCCCAGTTCCAAACACTCGCTCCAAAAAGATAAACACAGGCAGCCACAGTGGACCAGTGCCAGCCACGTTCCTGCTAGACAGGAGCAAGGGAGGAAGCAGCCCCTGGAGGACCCTACGATGGAGGGGGGGGGGGGGTCAACTTTCCCCACAACTCTTTCAGCAGTTCCAGAGCCATTGAGGATTATTTTTTTGGGGTGGAGGGGGATGTATGGAAAGGAGGAGACTGAGGATGTCCCACTTGCCTCTGAGAAGTACACAATGTTCCTTGAGGAAATTATGGAGGAGAACAAGGATGGTTGTTGGCCAAGACCACCGGCAGTTATTGAGAAGGGGATCACAGAGCTCTCCAAATGCTGCCTGATTGCATCTCCTAGAATGGACAACAAACAGGAGTGCTGGGATCTATAGTCTGGCAATATCAAGGGGGCTGCATGATCCCCATTCCTGCTAAAAAGCATAATCACCAAGTGGAGTTTTATACAGGGAAGAGGGAATGGGTACAGTAGGTTTAAATTACTCCTCTTTCACCACAAAGAAACCGTTTCAGGTGTGCCACTCTGTGCTGAGCCCATTGGACAAGCTGGCAGGACTTTGTAGGTCACCCAAGAACCAGTCGATAGAGCAGTGTTTCTCAACCTGGAGGTTGTGACCCCTGAGGGGTCGCAAGGGGGTGTCGGAGGGGTTGCCAAACATAATCTAAAGACACAGCATTTTCTGTTACTTATGGGGGTTCTTTGTGGGAAATTTGGTCCAATTCTATTGTTGGTGGAGTCGAGAATGCTCTTTGACTGTAGGTGAACTATAAATCCCAGCAACTACAACTCCCAAAAGTCAAGGTCTATTTTCCACAAACTCCACCAGTGTCCACATTTGGCCATATTGAGTATTTGTGCCAAGTTTGGTCCAGATCCATCATTGTTTGAATCCACAGTGCTCTCTGGGTGTAGGTGAACTACAACTCCAAAACTCAAGGTCAATGCCCACCAAAACCTTCAAGTGTTTTCTGTTGGTCATGTGTGTCAAGTTTGGTTCAATTTCATCATTGGTGGAGTTCAGAGTGCTCTTTGATTGTAGGTGATCTATAAATCCTAACAACTACAACTCCTAAATGACCCCTCCCACCCCACCAGTATTCAAATTTGGATGTATCGGATATTTGTACCAAATTTGGTCCAGTGAATGAAAACACATCCTGCACATCAGATATTTACACTATGATTCATAACAGTAGCAAAATTACAGTTATGAAGTAGCAACAAAAATAATGTTATGGTTGGGGGTCACCACAACATGAGGAACGGTATTTAGGGGTCATGACATTAGGAAGGTTGAGAACCACTGAGATAGAGGGACCCGACCCCCCTCCTTCAATTATTATTAGATCCTTCTCCAGAACTAGGACTCAAGCAGGACAACCTGGGCATTCTTCAGATGGGTCTCCTCTCTCCAGAGACTCTTCTTCTGTTCCCAAAGGCCAGTGTGATGCTTGATTCTTGTCTCTCCTGACCCGGCACTGTGCTTTTTGATCCCATGGCAGGACTCCTGAGCCATCTGGGCTGGTTGCCATTCCAAGCTTGGGCTCCGTTATTTAAAGGTCCGGCACATAAACTGGAGCGGAGGATTGCTGGTCTGTTATTGTGGGAATCCAGACAAGGCAGCCATTCATTGGGAGGGAGCTTGAGGTGCTGCCAAGCAGCTGCAGGCGGCCTCCTGAAAGATGCTGCTTCTTGTGGTCTCCGGACGTACGGACGGGGGTCTCTGCCAAACTGTGACCTGGTGCCCAAGGAGCCAGAAAGCGGAGGCAAAAGGGAGACATGCCCCAGTGATGTTCCCTCCTTGTACCTGGGAGCATGCTGTTTGCCAGGCCACGATGTGCCCGCCTCACGTGCCGCCGACCTTTGCCAGGCCCACAGCGAGTGGCTTCCTTCCCAACCTTCGGAGGTGTTTTTGCTTTGCTAAGAGCAAATAAAGAACTAGCTACATGTTTTTGGGATGAAAGGTTCCATTTCTTCATTCACAAGGAGTTTAAAGTCCATCATAATGTTATTCCAGGGACAGAGAAAAAGACTCAGGTGAATCTGACAGCGCTGTGAGCTCAGTCTGTGACAATCTAGTGCTTTCTCCTTCCTATAATAAACTTGAAACAACACCTTTCCTCAACTAAGACTTGTTCAAAAATGGATGCAACAAATGAGCATCTAAAGCCCTACAGCAGTTTCTCAACCTTCCTAATGTTGTGACCCCTTAATACAGTTCCTCATGTTGTCGTGCCCCCAATCATAAAGTTTTTCTCATTGCTACTTTGTATCTGTAATCTTGCTACTGTTATGAATTGAAATGTAAATATCTGGTATGCAAGATGTATTTTCATTCACTGGACCAAATTGGGCACAAAGAATGCTGGTGGGGTGGGAGGGTTGATTTTGTCATTTGGGAGTTGTAGTTGCTGGGATTTATAGTAAAGCGCTGAGCTTGTTGACTGAAAGGTCGCAGGTTCGAATCCGGGGAGCGGCGTGAGGTTCCGCTGTCAGCCCCAGCTCCTGCCAACCTAGCCAGTTCGAAAACATGCCAGTGTGAATAGATCAATAGCTACTGCTCTGGCGGGAAGGTAAGGGTGCTCTATGTAGTCATGCCGGCTACATGACCTTGGAGGTGTCTACGGACAATGCCAGCTCTTCGGCTTAGAAATGGAGATGAGCACCACACCCCACAACTGGACTTCATGTCAGAAGAAGAAGAAGAAGAATTTCTTCTTATTTCTTCTTATTTTTCTTCTTATTTTTCTACCCCGCCTCCATCTCCCCGAAGGGACTCGGGGCGGCTTACATGGGGCCCAAGCCCGGGTAGAATACAATTAAAATAAAGCAAAACCTTTACCTTTACCTTTACCAACAATCAAAGAACATTCTGAGCTCCACCAATGATGAAATTGAACCAAACTTGGCACACAGGACTCCCATGACCAACAGAAAATACTGGAAGGGTTTGGTAGACATTGACGTTGAGTTTTGGAATTGTAGTTCACCTACATCCAAGGAGCAGTATGGACTCAAACAATGATGGATCTGGACCAAATTAGCATGAATACTCAATATGCACAAATGTGAACACTGGTAGAGTTTGGGAAAAATAGACCTTGACATTTGGGAGCTGTAGTTGCTGAGATGTATAGTTCACCTACAATCAAAGAGCATTCTGAACCTCATCAATGATACAATTGTGCCAAACTTCCCACACAGAACCTCCATGCCTTGGGATGGCATGAGCCTCCCTCCATCCTAACACTCTTCCTTGCCCACACATGCACACCATGTTGCCATGCGCTCCACACACCTGCTCTCCCCTCCCTGCTTGGAGTTTCTGAAATGGCCCTCCCCTTGGCTAAGAGGCTGGTCAAGAGGGTAGCAAAGCCGAGAGCATAGGAGGGTTCACCATCTGTTTCCAAAAAGGACCAGAAGCACAGACGGAGAGATCTTCAGCCTTCTCTGCCAAAGGGGTTCCTACGACCATGTGTTTTCTGATGGTCTTTGGTGACCCCTCTGAAACCCACTCACGACCCCCCTCCCAGGGTTCCCGACCCTCAAGTTGAGAAACGCTGCCCTACAGCTTGCTTCCGTGTTGCAAAGCAGTGAAAATGCCCAGCAATTTGGACAGTTGTTCATCTCAAGAGACTGTAAGAGGGTTTTAGGAGCCTGCTTCATTGCTTGAAGTAGAATGAGGGCAGAGCGAAGGAGGATACGCTAGGGATTTGGTGGGATAGTGGGTAGTAGCACCTTAGATGCAACCTCTTCAAAAAGGAAGGAAGGAAGGGAGTTCAGGATAGGTGTGTATTTCCTATACATCACAGAAGACACTGCATCAAATGCATGAGAACATCGAGGAGGCACAAACTGTTCCACAAGAATCGGTGGTGGAAAATTCCCTGTTTTGTTGCTGTTGTTGTGTGCCCTCAAGGCCACTCTGATTTATGGCAACCCTCTATTATCATTATATCCTGCTTTTCCCCAGCCCTGGGATTAGGGGGGCTTGCAAAAATTAAAATGGATGAGGAATAATACTCCACATCACTGGAGTTTGCCAAAGTGAAAATGTGACGTCTGGCTAACATGCCATGCACATACCCCCTCCCCAAAAATGATGTGCCACTTCGGAGCTAGCATTGAGCAAAAGTGGCAAATAACAGAATTTGGCACTTTGCTCAGGAGAAAGAGAAGGTTTGTATACAGGGAAATTGCAGGGTTGTTTATGAGCAAAGTCCAGGAAGCAGAAGACTTCCTTTCAAAGCTGGCATCTTGCCCAAATGAGAGTCTGGCTAAACAAATGAAAACAGCGAGGAGCACACTGACACAAGCAAAACAAAGATTTCTTTACATCCATCAGGAGCAGGAAACCAAGCCAAAGGACAAATCAGTCCTTCAGTGGAGTGTGCACTTCAAGGCTTGCTAAGGCTACAGTGATCCCAAGTAAACAAACAGGATTGTCTCTGCTGCCAGTTTTCTCAGGGCTAATAGTCAAGCAGATGAAGATCGCCATCGAATGGAGATGGCAAGAGAGAAGGTTCTTGGGCTAACTTTCAAATTAAAATAGTAATGGGTTGTTGTGAGTTTTCTGGGCTGTCTGGCTATGCTCCAGAAGTATTCCCTCTTGATGTTTCTCCTGCATCTATGGCAGGCATCCACGGAGGTTGTGAAGTCAGAGGTTTGTGAGAACGTGCATCTATGGCAGGAATCCTCACAACCTCTGAGGATGCCTACTATAGATTTATTTATTATTTATTTATTTACATTATTTATATCCCGCCCATATCAGCCCACAGGCGACTCAGGGCGGTCTACAAATCGGCACAATTTGATTCCATCAATACATACATTCAAAAGCAAAAACAATTAAGTGCATTTAGACAATTTAAAAAGAGCTATATCCTCTCATTCCAATCCTCATCCGTTCCATCGTATTGGCCATTCCTGGGTCATTCTCCATCTCAAGCTTGACTATTTATTCCGGGGTTCCGAATGCTTGCTCGAAGAGCCACGTTTTTACTCTCTTCCGAAAAGTCAGGCGGGAGGGGGCTGATCTAATATCCCTAGGCAGGGAGTTCCACAGCCGAGGGGCCACCACAGAGAAGGCTCTGTCTCTCGTCCCTGCCAAGCGTGCTTGCGAAGCAGACGGGATCGAGAGTAGGGCCTCCCCAGATGATCTTGACTTCCTGGAGGGTTCATAGGAAGAGATGCGTTCGGATAGGTAAGCTGGATGCAGGAGAAACGTCAGGAGAGAATGCTTCTGAAATTTGGCCATATTTATTTATTTATTTATTTTTGATAAAGGGGGACTCAGGACGGCTTACATTTGGCAGCAATTTGATGCCACTACATATAACACAGCAGTACAATAACAATTAAAACAATAAGTAAAACATTCATTAAAACAGTAAAAAATAGGATTAACAGCCGTAACATCATTCCAGTCAATTCCATATCCAATTCTATGTCTAAAGTGCTATCTATGTCTGTTGTCCAAAAGCCTGGTCCCAGAACCACGACTTTTCTTCCTAAATGACTGGAGGGACAGAGCCAATCTTATCTCAGTGGGAAGTGAGTTCCACAGGCAGGGAGGCCAAAACCGAGAAGGCCCTGTCTCTCATCCATGCCAGACATATTTGCGATGCTGGCGGGAGCAAGAGCAGGGCCTCCCCGGATGATCTTAAACTGCGAGGTGGGATGTAGAGGGAGATGCATTCAGACAAGTAAGCTGAGCCAGAACTGTATAGGGATTTATAGGTCAAAACCAGCACTTTGAATTAAGCTTGGAAATGGACCAGCAGCCAGTGGAGCTGACACAACAAGGGGGTGGTATGCTCCCTGTATGTTGCTCCAGTTAGCAATGAGACTAGTAATTATCGAAGGCGTGATGAAACCACCAAGTCTTCAAGTTCTTACGGAAGGAGGTGAGGGACGGGGCCAGCCTTATCTCCTTGGAGAGGGCATTCCAGGGGCAGGGGGCCACCACCGAGAAGGACCTCTCCCTCGTCCCCACCAACTGAGCTTAGGACGGTGGTGGGAGCAAGAGGAGGGCCTCCCCTCTGGATCTTAGTGTCCTTAATGCCTTGGCCATGTTTCATCAGAAACTCATTCATCCTTTTTTTCCTTTGACCCACTGAAGAAGACATTAAAATAAGATCAGGGTAAAATATAGAAAGCTAGGGCTTTTTAATCATAGGAGGTAACTTCCGTCATCTTGAGGCTGGCCTTCCATGCCTCTGTATACAACAGACACAAGTATTACATCATTGCCTTGGTCTTGCTGCTGCTGGCACCCAAACCTGACATGTTCTCACCCGTGTCTTGGCACATATTCTCCCGCCATTGTGTTGGGGTTGTGGTGTTTTTGTACATCCAGGAAGTTCCCAGGGCTTTGTTTTGGGCCAGGCTTCGGAGGAGAGGCGGCTGCAAGGGTGGCTGTGTTTTTACCTGCCCTGTGCCTGAGTAACACCCAGTTCCCCACTTGGCACCAGCAAGCCGTGGGCAGAGCAGCACGATAGAGACGTGGAAAACCTGTCGGAAAGAGGGGGATGGATGACACCATGGGAAGGTTTAGTCACAGGGCTACCGGGAGAGGCACCTTCCCCCTCATTGCTGAGCTCAGACCTTTCCGACTTGGAAAATGTAGGAAAGCTTCTTCCACCAGTTTTTCTCTCTCATTGAGTGCTCCAAGACCCCTTTGTGGACTGACTCCTCGTGAGCAGAGGACCCTGGCCATAATTGTGTGTAGCCTAAGGAGATTCCATCTGAACATTAGGAAGAACTTCCTGACTGTGAGAGCTGTTCAGCAGTGGAACTCTCTGCCCTGGAGTGTGGTAGAGGCTCCTTCTTTGGAAGCGAAGGGCCACAAGAGAGGGGTGGATATTTTTACTAGGTAACATGATTTTTTTCTCCTGGGTTATAAATGTCATTTCCTTAATTGGTTCTATCATCAAAACATTGTGAAAGTGTACTAAACTTCAAAAACTTTGTTTCTGCAGAACATTTTGCAATAGTTTTACAACAAATATCTCATCGAGGAGCCCCCTGTTGTGCAGTGGGTTAAACCGCTGAGCTGCTGAACTTGCTGACTGAAAGGTTGGTGGTTCAAATCTGGGGCGCGGGGTGAGCTACCGCTGTTAGCCCCAGCTTCTGCCAGCCTAGCAGTTTGAAAACATGCAAATGTGATTAGATCAATAGGTACTGCATTGGCGGGAAGGTAATGGCAGTCCCTGCAGTCATGTCAGCCACATGACCTTGGAGGTGTCTGCGGACAACACCAGCTCTTTGGCTTAGAAACTACAAGAAAGAAGATTCCATCTGAACATTAGGAAGAACTTCCTGATTGTGAGAGCCATTCAGCAGTGGAACTCTCTGCCCCGGAGTGTGGTGGAGGCTCCTTCTTTGGAAGCTTTTAAACAGAGGCTGGATGGCCATCTGTCAGGGGTGATTTGAATGCAATATTCCTGCTTCTTGGCAGGGAGTTGGGCTGGATGGCCCATGAGGTCTCTTCCAACTCTATGATTCTATGATTCTACGTGGCATGTCTTGCGCATGGAATCGGGTAGGAACCATCACACAGTCGAGCAATGTTGCAACCTTGTTGTTTTTGTGGCCAAACGATTGGCTGGAAGAACACGCCACTTTGCTGGGAGATTCCCGGTGACACTCAGCGCCCCGAGGCACAAGGCAGGAATCAAAAGCAAAACAGAGAGTGAATCAGCCACTCTGCTGATGGGGTTTATAGGGCTGCTTCCCAAACACTGAGCTTGCGTCATGCACTGGAAGCCACGCAAACATCATTGACAGCGAGACACTGGAAACGAGACAACGAGATGGAGACCTTTTTGATGGTGCACCCCTCTCCTCTGTCTGAAAGAGGCTCTCTCTCTCTTGGCTCCACTCCATTCCCAGTTGCCCTAGTCTTTGGGTAGGTGGTTCTCATCCCCTAGATCACCCGTTGCAAATGGGCACCTTCCCTTGTCTACCATCTGCCTTTTTGGATAAGGCGGCTGCAAGCCTCAGAGCCCCAGTGGTTTCTTCTTCCATGTTTATTTATTTATTTAGAAGTTATGCATCCTGTTCTTTACCTACGTGGGAGGGACTCAGAATGGCTAACAGCAAAAATGCTATACAATAAATAATGTCACAAAACAACATACAATAAATAAGTTCTAAAATACATATAAAAACAATTCATCACATTAAAAACAACATCCAACTCGGTCTAAAACTCTGTGGCCAAATAACTCTTTAAAAAAAGGTAAAGGTTGTCCCCTGACATTAAGTCCAGTCATGTCTGACTCTGGGGTGTGGTGCTCATCTCCATTTCTAAGCCGAAGAGCCGGCGTTGTCCATAGACACCTCCAAGGTCATGTGGCCGGCATGACTGCATGGAGCGCCGTTACCTTCCCGCCAGAGCGGTACCTATTGATCTACTCACATTTGCATGTTTTCAAACTGCTAGGTTGGCAGAAGCTAGGGCTGACAGCGGAAGCTCACGCTGCTCCCCGGAATTGAACCTGCGACCTTTCGATCAACAAGCTCAGCAGCTCAGTGCTTTAACCCACTGCGCCACCGGGGGCTCCCTTAGTCTATATCTCTTATAGTCTATATCTCTTAGTCTATATCAAATCATCCGTCAGTCAGCAAATGCCTGACTCCAAAGCCGAATGCTGAATGACAGGAGAGAAGGGGCAGACCTAATCTCGCCGGGGAGAGAGTTCCATAGCCGGGGGGCCACCACAGAGAAGGCCCTGTCTCTCGTCCCCTCCAAACGCACCTGTGAAGGTGGTGGGACCGAGAGCAGGGCCTCTTTGGAAGATCTTAAAGTCCTTAATGGTTTATAGGGGAACATATGTTCGGACAGATAAACCGGACTTGAGCCGTGTAGGGTCTGAGTCCCCTTTGGGGTGAGAAGGGCAGCATATAAATGCCATAAATAGGGTTTTGTAGGTTAAAACCAGCACTTTGAATGTGCTCAGAAGCTAATTGGCAGCCAGTGGAGCTGGTGTAATGGGGGGGGGGGGGGGGGTTGTATCCCACTCCTGTGAGCAACCTGGCTGCCGAGCGTTGGACTAGTTGGAACTTCTGAACAGTCTTCAGAGGCAACCCCATGTAGAGTGCGTTGCAGTAGTCTATTCGGGATGTAACCAGAGCATGGACCACTGTGGCCAAGTCAGACTTCCCAAGGTATGGACGCAGCATGTGATGCTGGCCTGACTGATGGCAAACCCATTCATAGCAACTGCATCAGCATCCCCCAATATCCTTTTCCAATCCCCTCTTCTTTAGTGCGGCAGCTCAGGGTTCACTTCAGAGTCTGAGTTTTGGGCAGAAAAACCCAAGACCTCGGGAGGGCAAACCTTGGAGTAGGCTGCGCGGGGCTGCTCCTCCCTTGGCTGGCTCATGCTGCCCATCAGGCCGGAGATAGCGTGAGCAAGCCAAGGGAGGGGCACTATGTGTGTGTGTGTGGGGGGGCGCTCCTCCTCCGTGGGCCGGATAAGTGCCCTTGGTGGGCCGGAAGTGGCCCGCGGGCCGTAGTTTGGAGACCCCTGTTCTACTCCATCTGAAAAGTGAGGAATATATATACAAGAATCTTGCTCTGACATTCTTCCTTTGTCCTCCTGGATTGAAGAAGAGCTCCTGAAATGCCGGTCCAGGCCCTGAGACCCACAAGTGAGACCAGGTCTAGCTGCCTGGCCTCCTGGCTTGTTCCTCTCCGCATCCACTTTCTTGGCCAGTTTGGCCACCTTCCTATCGGCCAGCTATGACTCCAGATGTGGCCTGAAGCTGCTGCCTCAGCAGAAAGGTTGCTTCAGCCAGTGATGCGTGCATCTGCTGCCTCAGAGTTTCCAATAAATGTGTCCCTGGGATAGGCCAGTGGAAAGTGGGGATGGGAGGCAGGACACCAGAGGTGAGGAAACATCGAAAACAAGTTTCGGAAAAACACGGGGAACTTTGGCTCCCCTCACTGGGCCGTGGTTGTTTTTGTTTTCCATCTTTGATCTATAAATAGCCCTTCCTGCCCCCTCAGCGGTCGGCTGTCCTGATTCCTTCCAGATGTGGGTTGCGGCAGGACGCTGGGATAATATCCCATCGGAATTACTCAGGCAAAGGCAACAAATGATATCTTCGCATGATGAATGGAGAACGCAATTTGTTCCTGATGAAATTAATCTATCCAAGTTTGGAGTGCAGGGACAGGATTGGATGGCAATAACAAATAGAGCAGCATTTCTCAACCTGGGGGTTGGGACCCCTGAGAGGTTGCAAGGGGGTGTCAGAGGGGTCGCCAAAGACCATCAGAAAACAATATTTTTCTGTTGGCCATGGAGGTCCTATGTGGGAAGTTTGGCCCAATTCTATTGCTGGTGGGGTTCAGAACTCTTTGATTGTAGGTGAACTATTAACCCCAGCAACTACAACTTTCCAAGTGTCAAGGTCTATTTTTCCCCAAACTCCAACAGTGTTCACATTTGGCCATATTGAGTATTTGTGCCAAGTTTGGTCCAGATCCATCATTGTTTGAGTCCATAGTGCTCTCTGGATGTAGGTGAACTACAACTCCAAAACTCAAGGTCAATGCTAAGCCCTTCCAGTATTTTCTGTTGGTCATGGGAGTTCTGTGTGTCAAGTTTGGTTCGGTTTGGTGGAATTCAGAATGCTCTTTGATTTAGGTGAACTATAAATCCCAGCAACTACAACTCCCAAATTACAAAATCAATCCGAACCCCACCAATATTCAAATTTGGGTGTATCAGGTATTTGTGCCAAATTTAGTCCAGTGAATGAAAATATATCCTGCAGATCAGATATTTACATTACAATTCATAACAGTACCGGAATTACAGTTATGAAGTAGCAACAAAAATAACATTATGGTTGGGGGTCACCACAACATGAGGAACTGTATTAAAGGGTCAAGGCATTAGGAAGGTTGAGCAACACTGGTTTAGAGGGATTGTTCCTGTTAAGAAAAATGGTATTTTGCCTTCTTTATGTCCTTTTAATTTTACAAACTCTACAAAGCCCCACCCCTTCTCTTTAGGCCATTCCTTGTCTTCAGGCTGGTCAAGGGCACAAAAGGCTCACTGATTCCATCTTGGCGGGACGGACATGAAGCAGGTGACCTCCCCGTGACTGTCTGCTCCATCTTCTGCCCCAAAAGACTTATTAAGACACAGCAGTCCCATGCCTTTCATGCTGTTGGCAGAACCACGTCCATTAAAAGCACCCCGTTTCAATTAAAGAAACAGGGTGCACAAGAAATGTAGAATTCAAAAAAAGAAAAGAAAAGAAAAGAAACAATGCAGAAAAATGCAAATATCAGAAGGAGGCAGTCAAAGTTGTTTTCACCTCCAAGACAGCAATCCAGCTTCATACCCATGATGACATAGATACATAAACTAGACACATAGACTCAAAAACTGTTGTATAGACACCGAGAACTGGGAAGCCTGGCCCATGAGCGCTCTAGCATGAGGTCAGCTGTGACCTGCAGTGCCGAGGAATTTGAAGAGGCCCGAATTGAGGGCAAAAAAAGAAATGTGCACATCAAGCCAATTCAGACCTGAACTGCCTTCCACCTAGAAACCGATGCCCTCACTGAGGAAGAACATGCAAATCAAGAATAGGGCTCTACAGGCCCCCAAGAATCCACTGCCAAGACCCTACACTTGGAAGGCCATCATACTCAGATAATGAGGGATCGCCTAAGTAAGTCAAGTAAGCTACTAATCAATATCAACATGGGAAGGCATAGAAAGAGGTCAATGAGGAGGCTGTGGAAGTCCTGGGATGGGGGTGGGAGAGTGTCATGCCTCTCCTGAAGGTGTCCCAGACATTTCCCATGTGAAGGCAAAGCACTAGAAGTGAAACAATATTGGCCAAAGTTTGCCACATTGACGTAACTCCACACTGTGGGTCGCAAAGGTGTCACAAGGCACCCACTGATGACTTCATGCAAGCCCTGAGTGCTCACATTAGTAACCATAGTGAGCAAGGGCACAGTGGCAGACCTCAATTTAGTTGGTGTATTAAAGCAATTGGAGTCTCTGGTGGTGCAGCGAGTTTAAGTGCTGAGCTGCTGAACTTGCTGACCAAATGGACAGAGGTTTGAATCCAGAGAGTGGGGTGAGCTCCCGCTGTTAGCCCCAGCTCCTGCCAACCTAGTAGTTCGAAAACATGCAATTGTGAGCAGATCAATAGGTAGATTTAAAGATAGGCTCAAAGCCAACCTTTAAAACTCTGGCATAGACACTGGGAAGCCCTGGCCCTTGAGCATTCCAGCTGGATGTCAGCTGTGACCAGCAGTGCTGTAGAATTTGAAGAGACAAATGGAGAGCGAAAGAGAGAAACGTGCCAAGAGGAAGGCGCGTCAAGCCAACCCCGACCGAGACCGCCTTCCACTTGGAAACCAATGCCCTCACTGTGGGAGAAGATGCAGATCAAGAATAGGGCTCCACAGTCACCTACGGACCCACCGCCAGTACACTGATCCTGGAAGACTATTTATTTATTTATTTATTTATTTACGACATTTATATGCCGCCCTCCTCACCCCGAAGGGGACTCAGAGCGGCTTACAAAGTATATATTACATACAATATATTATATTATTAGCATAGTACAATATCAGCATTAAACACTGCTATATTGCACCATACCATTATATCGTAATGAAGCGACGGTCCTCTGCCATCAACTCCGCTAGGCCGGCCACGTTGTCCGGATGCCTGACCACCGTCTCCCAAAGCAGTTGCTCTACTCTGAACTTAAGAACGGAAAACGGAACATTGGTGGACAGGAAAAGAGATTTAAAGATGGGCTCAAAGCCAACCTTAAAATCTCTGGCATAGACACTGAGAACTGGGAAGCCCTGGCCCTTGAGCGCTCCAGCTGGAGGTCAGCTGTGACCAGCAGTGCTGCAGAATTCGAGGAGGCACGAGTGGAGGGTGAAAGAGAGAAACGTGCCAGGAGGAAGGCGCGTCAAGCCAACCCCAACCGGGACCGCCTTCCACCTGGAAACCAATGCCCTCACTGCGGAAGAAGATGCAGAGCAAGAATAGGGCTCCACAGCCACCTACGGACCCACAGGGAAACCCATAATGGAAGACCATCTTACTCGTCCAACGAGGGATCGCCTAAGTAAGTAAGTAAGTATATCGTAATATTATTAGTAATATTACATGTAATATAAATATATAAATATAATATCATATTATTATTATTATTATTATTATTATTATTATTATTATTATTATATTGCATTACATGTAATATTATATTACTATCCAAATTGGACAATGAGGGATCGCTCCTGTGGAAAGGTAACGGCACGCCATGCAGTCATGCTGGCCACACGACCTTGAAAGTGTCTCTGGACAATGCCAGCTCTTCGACTTAGACATGGAGATGAGCACCACCAGTCAGAGCCGGACACCACTAGACTTAATGTCAAGGGGAAACTTTTAACTTTTACTAAAGCGATTGCTCTATAAGCCTTGGAAGAAAGAGAAAATTGCCATAAATATATATAGAGATTGTCCCTACGTGGGAAAGACTTTACATAGAGGGCTGAGGCACCCAAACTTGGCTGAACAAAAGGTACGGTGCTGCTTTGGGATGGGCACTGTACCGGCCATCTGGAAATAAACAGATGATTTTGCTCTCTCTGTATGAAAAGACACCCCCACCCCCTTGGGGTCAGATGCCCTCTTGTGCAACGGGTCTGCACTGGTAATCCTTTAAGCCATCCCTTCTTGGAAAGGGAGAAGTCAATCAGATCAGAAAACAAGGAGCGTCCTATGGATAGATCAGCCAGGAAGCATTAGGAGAATTAATAGCCATCAGAGCGGAGGGGGCTGGGAGGGAAGCTTCCTTTCCCAGTGAATCAGGGAAAGCTTTTGTGTCCACTCTCAGCAATTTCAGGGAAGCCATGATAACCACATTGTGTGCCCCCCTCCTCCAGTTTGTCCTTAGCTGACTGTTGTTTTTTTGTGTTTATGTAGCCAAACATGTTGGAGACGGGTGAAGATGGGAGCCGGTCCCTTGCAAACGCCATTGTCCTGAATAGGGTGGGCAATGCCACCCAATGAGCCTGGCCCTTTGGGGTGCCATCTGGAGAGGAATTGGGGTTTCTGGATCTCAACCCCCTCTTCTGGTCCTCAAATGTGAAGACAAGAGGTTTGCACTGACAAGTGTGTGTGTGTGTATATATAATTATATATACCATTCTAGCCGTCCACTGCCACGCGTTGCTGTGGCCGACTCTTGTGGTCAAGGGGGTTCTGTGTGGGAGGTTTGGCCCAATTCTATTGTTGGTGGGGTTCAGAATGCTCTGTGTTTGTAGGTGAACTAGAAATCCCATCAACTACAACTCCCAAATGTCAAGATTCTATTTTCCCCAAACTACACCAATGTTCACATTTGGGCATATTGAGTATTATGTGTAATTTCTTTATGCTTGTGGGTAAACAGTATTTCTTGCTATTTCTTTGTCAGTGTTGATGTGGAGATTGTCTGGTTTGCCTACTCTGGAACATGCAACATATAATTGTCCTTCTTTAGGGGTCCCTTTCAAATCGATCATACTATATCTCTCTCTGTGTGAATCTATATCCATGGCTGGATGGCTCTTTGTCAGGAGGGCTTTGATTACGTTTTCTTGCCCTGGTGATGGGAGTTGGACAGAATGGCCTAAGTACGGGAGTTCTGTGTGGGAAGTTTGCCCCAATTCTCTTGTTGGTGGGGCTCAGAATGCTCTTTGTAGGTGAACTATGAATCTCAGCAACTACAACTCCCAAATATCAAGATCAATTTCCTCCAAACTCCATCTGTGTTCATATTTGGGCATATGGAGTATTTGTGCCAAGTTTGATCCAGATCCATCATTGTTTCTGTCCACAGTGCTCTCTGGATATAGGTGAACTACAACTCCCAAACTCAAGGTCAATGCCCACCAAACCCTTCCAGTATTTTCTGTTGGTCATGGGAGTTCTGTGTGCCAAGTTTGGTTCAATTCCATCGTTAGTGAAGTCCAGAATGCTCTTTGATATTAGGTGAACTATAAATCCCAGCAACTACAGCTCCCAAATGACAAAATTCAATTTTTTGGAGTGATGGTCACTCCTTGGGTTAGTAGGTGTCTTGTGTTCAAATTTCATGGCAATTCATCCAGTGGTTTTTGGGTTATGTTAATCCCACAAACGAACATTACATTTTTATTTATATAGATTACATGTAATATTACTAATAATATTACAATATAATGGCATAGTACAATATAGTAACATTTAATACTGATATTGTACTATGCTAATAATATAATATATTGTTGTGTGTGTGTGTGTTGTGTATCTTCAAGTCGCTGCTCCCATGATGACATGATGGCGAACAGTCTTTGGACATGCATGGCTCCAAAGTGCCCCATATTTAAGGGTGGAATCCGTGGGTGTCAAACAGGGAGTGTTTTTGCCGAGCCTGGATTGGAAATGGGGGGGAGGGAAAAGGGAAAAGGGAATAGGAAAGGGGGAGGGGGGGGGAAGGGGGGGAAGGGAGAGGAGGAAGGGGGAAATGAGGTAGAGGAGGAAGAGAAGGAGAAGAAGGGAAGAGAAAAACCTTGGACAGCAATGGCTCCCAAAGTGACCCATTTAAGGTGGAATCGGGTGTCAAACAGGGATGTGTTATTGCCCCAACTCTATTCTCCATCTTCATGCTATGATACTTCACCTTGTTGACGGGAAGCTTCCCACTGGAGTGGAAGTCATCTATCGGACAGATGGCAAGCTGTTTAACCTCAGCAGACTGAAAGCCAAAACCAAGGTTACAACAACATCTGTTATAGAACTCCAGTATGCTGATGACAATGTCGTCTGTGCGCATTCAGAAAAAGATCTACAAGCCACTCTAAACACCTTCGCAGAAGCATACACGAAGCTTGGCCTGTCACTGAACATCGAGAAAACCAAAGTGCTGTTCCAGCAGTCACCAGCCATCCCCTCCCCAATGCCAGAGATACAGCTTAATGGTGTAACATTAGAAAATGTTGACCATTTCCGCTACCTTGGCAGCCACCTCTCCACCAAAGTCAACATCGACGCCGAAATACAACACCGCCTGAGCTCTGCAAGTACAGCATTTTCCCGAATGAAGCAGAGAGTGTTTGAGGACTGGGACATCCATAGGGATACAAAGGTGCTTGTCTATAAAGCTATTGTCCTCCCAACCCTGCTATATGCCTGTGAGACGTGGACTGTCTACAGACGTCACATGCAACTCCTGGAACGATTCCATCAGCGCTGCCTCCGGAAAATCCTGCAAATCTCCTGGGAAGACAAGCGGACAAACGTCAGTGTGCTGGAAGAAGCAAAGACCACCAGCATTGAAGCGATGGTCCTCCAACATCAACTCCGCTGGGCCGGCCACGTTGTCCGGATGCCTGACCACCATCTCCCAAAGCAGTTGCTCTACTCCGAACTTAAGAACGGAAAACAGAACGTTGGTGGACAGGAAAAGAGATTTAAAGATGGGCTCAAAGCCAACCTTAAAAACTCTGGCATAGACACTGAGAACTGGGAAGCCCTGGCCCTTGACGCTCCAGCTGGAGGTCAGCTGTGACCAGCAGTGCTGCAGAATTTGAAGAGGCACGAATGGAGGGTGAAAGAGAGAAATGTGCCAAGAGGAAGGCGCGTCAAGCCAACCCCGTCCGAGACCGCCTTCCACCTGGAAACCAATGCCCTCACTGCGGAAGAAGATGCAGAGCAAGAATAGGGCTCCACAGCCACATACGGACCCACAGGAATATTGGAAGACAATCATCCTCGGAAAGCGAGGGATCGCCTAAGTAAGAAGTATAATGGTATAGTGCAATACAGTAATATTTAATACTGATATTGTACTATGCTAATAACATCATACATTGTATGTATATATATCTTGTAAGCTGCTCTGAGTCCCCTTCGGGGTGCGAAGGGCAGCATAATAAATAAATAAATAATCTGGCCTCTGCTAGCCAGGGCCAAAGCAGGGGAGTGGGCAAGGCCAGAGAGCTGCCCTATTGCTCCGCAGAGTAGGGCAACTGAGAAGACCTCTCCCTGCAGGTGAAAGGGCAGCCCCTGGACTCCTCAGGAGGAGGCCTTACGCAGGACGGAAGGGCTTTCACAGGCCTCGGCACAGCATGGCAGTTTCCCATCACCAGGCTCCTGGGGAGGGACAATGCAGAATCTTGCATGTCTGGGCAAATGTGAGTCAGCTGTGTTTACACAGGAGGAGAACACAGAATGTGAGCCCTAATCTCTGCTTACATAACTGCGGCAGCCGCCTCTCCTCAGCTAGCTGTTGAATCCACAGGAGGAGGAGAAGTCTGTCTGTTGGGGAGAGAAATGCAGGCAAACAGGTGCCCACGAGTAATGGCTTTCTCACCTGGACCAGGGTGCGACCTGAGAGGGAAGGGGAGCCCCTCTTTGGAGGAAGCACTTCCCAGCTTTGAAGCTTCCTTGGGGCAGAGATACCTCTGAGTTGTTGTAGGTTTTTTTGGGCTATATGGCCATGGTCTAGAGGCGTTCTCTCCTGACGTTTTGCCTGCATCTATGGCAAGCATCCTCAGAGGTAGTGAGGTCTGTTGGAACTAGGAAAAAGGGTTTATATATCTGTGGAATGACCAGGGTGGGACAAAGGACTCTTGTCTGCTGGAGCTAGGTGTGAATGTTTCAACTGACCACCCTGATTAGCATATAATGGCCTGACAGTGCCTGGAGCAAACTTTTGCTGAGAGGTGATTAGATGTCCTTGTTTGTTTCCTCTCTGTTGTTGTGCTGTTGTAATTTTAGAGTTACAGAGATACCTCTGTCTTTCAAGACAAAAGGAGGCCCAATACTTTGCTGGCATATATTTCTGCACCCCTCAGACAGTTGCACGGCTGCGTCCCACCCAAGTCGTGCCCATTTTGAACATGCCGCTGCCCTGGGGTTTATTTTAAGCATTTATATCATGCCTTATCATTACAGCAATTCAAGATAGGCAGCAATCAAAGAGTACAGTACAAATAGCTCACCCAAGAACAAGGGCACATTGCATCAGAGCTGCTGCTTTCTCTCCCTGGAGGCTTTGCAGGAGCCATTGAGCTGGCTGGCCAAGCCTATGAGCTCCAGGCCAAGTTAATATAATCAGGTATTTAACTTTGCCTTACAATGATATCGCCTTTTTCTTATCCGGTAACAATCTGATCTAAAAGAGGAACAAAGACACATTCAACCCAGTTCACAGAGTGCAGGAGGGGCTGCTTTTGGGTTGGAGATCCACAAGGATTGTCCTTCCAAGATTTGCTCCCGAGACAGAATGCCATCATGCTCTGCTCTGAGCACCACTAGCCGTGGCTTAGAACAGTGTTTTTTAACCTGGGGGTTGGGACTCCTGGAGGGGGGGGTCTTGAGGGAGGTGTCAGAGGGGTCGCCAAAGCCCATCAGAAAATACAATATTTTCTGTTGGTCATGGGGTTCTGTGTGGGAAGTTTGGCCCAGTTCTATCGTTGGTGGGGTTCAGAATGCTCTTTGATTGTAGGTGAACTATAAATCCCAGCAACTACAACTCCCAAATGTCAAGTCTATTTCTCCCAAAACTCCATCAGTGTTCTCATTAGAGCATATTGAGTATTCGTGTCAAGTTTGGTCCAAATCCATCATTGTTTGAGTTCACAGTGCTCGCTGGATGTAGGTGAACTACAACTCCACAACTCAAGGTCAATGACTACCAAACCCTTCCAGTATTTTCTGTTGGTCATGGGGTTCTGTGTGGGAAGTTTGGCCTAATTCTATCATTGGTGGGGTTTGGAATGCTCTTTGATTGTAGTTGAACTATAAATCCCAGCAACTACAACACCCAAATGTCAAGTCTTATTTCTCCCAAACTCCATCAGCAGAGGCGGCCCTAGGTAATTTTCAACAGTAAGCAAACAGTATCCCCCCTCCCCCCCCCCCAACCAATCACTGATATATATTTTCTGTTCATCATGGGAGTTCTGTGTGCCATATTTGGTTCAATTCCATCATTGGTGGAGTTCAGAATGCTCTTTGATTTCAGGTGAACTATACATCCCAGTAACTACAACTCGCATATGTCAAGGTCTATTTTCCCCCAAGAGCATCTCAAGAGCACCCCTGGGCAAAATCAACTATACTGCAAATGCTTACTTTGCATAATGGGTTGAGCCACCCCTGTCCATCAGTGTTCTCATTAGAGCATATTGAGTATTCATGCCAAGTTTGATCCAGAACCATCATTCTTTGAATTCACAGTGCTCTCTGGATGTAGGTGGACTACAACTCCAAAACTCAAGGTCAATGCCTACCAAACCCTTCCAGTATTTTCTGTTGGTCATGGGAGTTCTGTGTGGGAAGTTTGGTTCAATTCCATTGTTGGTGGAGTTCAGAATGCTCTTTGATCGTAGGTGAACTATAAATCCCAGCAACTACAACTCCCAAATGTCAAGGTCGATTTTCCTCCAAACCCCACCAGTGTTCACATTTGGGCATATTGAGTATTTGTGCCAAGTTTGGTCCAGTGAATGAAAACACATCCTACATATTGGATATTTATATTACAATTCATAACAGTAACAAAATTACAGTTATGAAGAAGCAACGAAAATAATTTCATGGTTAGGGGTCACCACAACATGAGCAACTGTATTAAGGGGTTGTGGCATTAGGAAGCTTGAGAACCACTGGGTTTGGAGAAAGACGGGTTCGGAGAAAGAGGAAAAGGGACAGAAGCGGAGTAACAAAGAGGCCGCTGGCATGGAGGCAAGTTTTTCTCCTACTGTGAGAGCCCACTGAGGTGCCAACCTGCTGAAGCACAAAGATGGCAAAAGAGTGCAGTTTGGCGCACGCCTGTCCTGGTCTCACCCTGGAAGAACGCCCTCCCCTTCTTCTGCCCCATTGCTCCGCTTCACAACTGCAGCAATTAGTGCAACAGTGAGGAAGCTAATCCCCCCCAACTACCCACTGCCTGGGGCCCTAACAAGAGCCTTTCGCTGCTTCATACGCCTGGGTTTGCGCCAAACCTAGTTAGCACCATCCAAGAACAACACATTCCCACTTTCAGTTGTGATTAAAATAATCTCTGAGGCAGGCGAGCAAGCATTTGGGCACCGAGGTGTGCCTTTCTCTACTGGCAAAGTGAGTGGCCCAGAGAGGAGCAACTCCTTGCAAATAGGGACAGCAGGCACTGCCTTTCCTCAGAGGGGAAGTAAGGAGTAAGGGACATGGGGCCATAACTACTCCATTTAGAAGGTGAAATGTGCAGGCAAGTAAAACTGGAGTCCACATATTGTTGCCCCTTTGACAGGGCTGGGGACCTAAGCATTGGTCAAGGAAGGTCAAGGAAGGAGATGCTATGGGCATGAAGTACTATAGTAGAGGTTTAAAGTGAAGAGAGAAGTGAAGAGAGAGGGGGCCAGGGGACAGTTCCATCCTGTCTCCTGCATATGTCATGAGTTGGGGACCCCTCCCCCCAGCACCAACTGCCACTCTGAGCCAGAGTGAAGAGAGAGGGGGCCAGGGGATAGTTCCATTTTGTCTCCTGCATATGTCATCATCTGGGGACCCCTCCCCCAGCACCAACTGCCACTCTGAGCCAGAGTGAAGAGAGAGGGGGCCAGGGGATAGTTCCATTTTGTCTCCTGCATATGCATCATCTGGGGACCCCTCCCCCCAGCACCAACTGTCACTCTGAGCCAGAGTGAAGAGAGAGGGGGCCAGGGGATAGTTCCATTTTGTCTCCTGCATATGTCATCATCTGGGGACCCCTCCCCCAGCACCAACTGCCACTCTGAACCAGAGTGAAGAGAGAAGGGGCCAGGGGATAGTTCCACTTTGTCTCCTGCATATGCATCATCTGGGGACCCCTCCCCCCAGCACCAACTGTCACTCTGAGCCAGAGTGAAGAGAGAGGGGGCCAGGGGATAGTTCCATTTTGTCTCCTGCATATGTCATCATCTGGGGACCCCTCCCCCCAGCACCAACTGCCACTCTGAGCCAGAGTGAAGAGAGAGGGGGCCAGGGGATAGTTCCATTTTGTCTCCTGCATATGTCATCATCTGGGGACCCCTCCCCCCAGCACCAACTGCCACTCTGAACCAGAGTGAAGAGAGAGGGGGCCAGGGGATAGTTCCATTTTGTCTCCTGCATATGTCATCATCTGGGGACCCCTCCCCAGCACCAACTGTCACTCTGAGCCAGAGTGAAGAGAGAAGGGGCCAGGGGATAGTTCCACTTTGTCTCCTGCATATGCATCATCTGGGGACCCCTCCCCCCAGCACCAACTGTCACTCTGAGCCAGAGTGAAGAGAGAGGGGGCCAGGGGATAGTTCCATTTTGTCTCCTGCATATGTCATCATCTGGGGACCCCTCCCGCCAGCACCAACTGTCACTCTGAGCCAGAGTGAAGAGAGAAGGGGCCAGGGGATAGTTCCACTTTGTCTCCTGCATATGCATCATCTGGGGACCCCTCCCCCCAGCACCAACTGTCACTCTGAGCCAGAGTGAAGAGAGAGGGGGCCAGGGGATAGTTCCATTTTGTCTCCTGCATATGTCATCATCTGGGGACCCCTCCCCCCAGCACCAACTGTCACTCTGAGCCAGAGTGAAGAGAGAGGGGGCCAGGGGATAGTTCCATTTTGTCTCCTGCATATGTCATCATCTGGGGACCCCTCCCGCCAGCACCAACTGTCACTCTGAGCCAGAGTGAAGAGAGAAGGGGCCAGGGGATAGTTCCACTTTGTCTCCTGCATATGCATCATCTGGGGACCCCTCCCCCCAGCACCAACTGTCACTCTGAGCCAGAGTGAAGAGAGAGGGGGCCAGGGGATAGTTCCATTTTGTCTCCTGCATATGTCATCATCTGGGGACCCCTCCCGCCAGCACCAACTGTCACTCTGAGCCAGAGTGAAGAGAGAAGGGGCCAGGGGATAGTTCCACTTTGTCTCCTGCATATGTCATCATTGGGGACCCCCTCCCCCAGCACCAACTGCCACTCTGAGCCAGAGTGAAGAGAGAGGGGGCCAGGGGATAGTTCCATTTTGTCTCCTGCATATGTCATCATCTGGGGAGCCCTCCCCCCAGCACCAACTGTCACTCTGAGCCAGAGTGAAGAGAGAGGGGGCCAGGGGATAGTTCCATTTTGTCTCCTGCATATGTCATCAGCTGGGGAGCCCTCCCCCAGCACCAACTGCCACTCTGGGCCAGAGTGAAGAGAGAGGGGGCCAGGGGACAGTTCCACCTTGTCTCCTGCATATGTCATCAGCTGGGGACCCCTCTCCCCAGCACCAACTGCCGCTCTGGGCCAGAGTGAAGAGAGAGGGGCCAGGGGACAGTTCCATCTTGTCTCCTGCATATGTCATCAGCTGGGGACCACTCCCCCCAGTACCAACTGCTGCTGTGGGCGAGAGTGAAGAGAGAGGGGGCCAGGGGACAGTTCAATTTTGTCTCCTGCATATGTCATCGGTTGGGGACCCCTCCCCCCAGCACCAACTGCCGCTCTGGGCCAGAGTGAAGAGAGAGGGGCCAGGGGACAGTTCCATCTTGTCTCCTGCATATGTCATCAGCTGGGGACCCCTCCCCCAGCACCAACTGCCACTCTGGGTCAGAGTGAAGAGAGAGGGGGCCAGGGGACAGTTCCACCTTGTCTCCTGCATATGTCATCAGCTGGGGACCCCTCTCCCCAGCATCAACTGCCACTCTGGGCCAGAGTAAAGAGAGAGGGGGCCAGGAGACAGTTCTACCTTGTCTCCTGCGCTATTTAATAATATAATATAATATATATAAATATAATATTGTATATACATATAATATTTATAATATTATAATGTAATGCAATATAATACTAATACTAATAATATATTATAATCATATATTTATATTACATGTAATATTACTAATAATATTACAATATAATTGTATAATACAATATAGTAATAATGAATACTGGTATTTTACTATGCTAATAATATAGTATATTGTATGCATGTATATCTTGTAAGCCACTCTGAGTCCCCTTCATGGTGAGAAGGGCGGCATATAAATGTCGTAAATAAATAAATAAAGTGCATACAAACACAGGGGCAGGCCTGATCTAGTAGCCCAAAGGGCACCCATGTCCTTCTTGAACTGGCCGTAGCTCTTCCAGACCTCCCTCTGACTGCATGTGACCAAAACCATCATCATAGACGGAGCCCGATTGGTGGCTGATGGATGCCACCCCAGTGGTCCACAGCAGCAGGAGACACCCTTTCCACCTGGGCCACCCCAGGCTCAGACTCCAGGTCTTTGTATGTGGTGAGAACAGCGGGCTCCCTCTCCTCCCAGCCCTTGGCATGGCTATGCTGCAAGAACCACTGCTTAAACATTGGTTGAGAAGGAGATGTGCCTTGTGTCTTTGTGCCTTGAAGGGAACAAGGACAGGACAAGGAGAGCCCTCTATGAACCCGAGAGGAGAGGCGGGTGGAGATCCAAACCCGTGGCGTGATGTTCCACACAGAGGCTGGCAGGAGGCACGGTGGGACACTTAATGCCAGTTTTGGACAGGAAGAGAGAGAGGGAGCAGTTACTGCCAATTCTTAGGGGCTGCTGAATCGCTTTCCAGGGCTTGAGGAAGCCGGTGGATAAAGCCATTGAAGCTTGGGATGGGGAACAGTATTATACCCTGACACGATGCCACCAGCTTAGCAAAGAGCTTCAAGTGTGCGAGAGGGACTGCATCCTGAGCATGTGCAAAGTACGCTCCCATTCTTAATGCCCTCTCTCAGCTATGGACAGCCTGTTGCCAGCTCACACTTCAAGCCATGGCATCCTTCCTGATTGCGAGTCCAAGTGGAAGCCTCTTGCGGACAGTGCTTCATTCATCTCTGACGCTTCCCTGCCTTTTACACTAGTCTGGGCTCTCTGGGCAGATTGGCCCCAGCATCTGACTTGGCCACATCCTCCTCTTTCCCTCTCCTCCAGGATGTTGTTAAAGGGCCTTTCAGGCACGTTTTCTGCAGCTGCATTCATCCTTAGAGTCACCTGAGGTCTCCTGCGCTTGAACTTGCTGGTCCCTGCTACAGACGTGCTTTGTGCCCATGCCAGCGAAAGGCCTGCGCTATGCCAGGTGCCTGGGGCTCCATTTTCTCTCTCTGGTGGCCTCTGGGTCATAATTTGGCATTTTGGCTGCAGGAAGGTGTGTGTGTATGTGTGTGTGTGTGTGTGTGAATTGCATAGCAGGAGGCTTGCTACAGAAAGAAGACAACAAAGCATCTTCAGAGAAGAATCTGACTGTTGGGATGGTGCAAGAATCTATGGCAGGGAGCGCCACAGATGCCAACAAAAGGCCACAGGAGCTATGGTTATATCCATGGTTTCCATCTCATTCAGTGCCTAGATTCCATGCACTAAGGTATGTTGGACAACATCTCCAAAAAGCCCCAGTCAATTTAACCAAGAGTCAAGAATGCTGGGAGTTGCAATCCAGTGCTCTTTGGAAGGTTGCACTTTCCTTGCCCTTGTGCCACACATTGGCAGAGCAAGTAGCCCCTCAAGTGAGTTGGCCACAAAAGCTCCAGGTCCACTTAGACCAGTGGTTCTCAACCTTTCTAATGCCATGACCCCTTGATCCAGTTCCTCATGTTGTGTGACCCCCAACCATAACATTATTTTCGTTGCTACTTTGCATTATTAATCATAATGTAAATATCTGATATGCAGGATGTATTTTCATTCACTGGACCAAATTTGGCACAAACACCCGATTTGCCTAAATTTGAATACTGGTGGGGTTGGAGGGGGGGGGGYATTGATTTTGTCATTAGGGAGTTGTAGTTGCTGGGATTTATAGTTCACCTACAATCTAAGAGCACTCTGAACTCCACCAATGATGGAATTGAGCCTAACTTGCCACACAGAACTCCCATGACCAGCAGAAAATACTGGAAGGGTTTGGTGGGCACTGAGGTGCCACCGGTGGCGCAGTGGGTTAAAGTACTGAGCTGCTGAGCTTGTTGACCGAAAGGTCGCAGGTTCTATTCCGGGGAGCGGCGTGAGCTTCCGCTGTCAGCACTAGCTTCTGCCAACCTAGCAGTTCGAAAACATGCAAATGTGAGTAGATCAATAGGTACCACTCCAGTGGGTAGGTAACAGCGCTCCATGTAGTCATGCCGGCCACATGACCTTGGAGGTGTCTATGGACAACGCCGGCTCTTCGGCTTAGAAATGGAGATGAGCACCACACCCCAGAGTCAGACTTGACTGGACTTAATGTCAGGGGACAACCTTTACCTTTACCTTTGGTGGGCACTGACCTTGAGTTTTGGAGATGTAGTTCACCTACATCCAGAGAGCACTGTGGACTCAAACAATGATGGATCTGGACCAAACTTGGCATGGATGCACAATATGTCCAAATGTAAACACTGGTGGAGTTTGGGGAAAATAGACCTTGATGTTTGAGAGTTATAGTTGCTGGGATTTATAGTTCACCTACAATCAAAGAGCATTCTGAACCCCATCAATGATAGAATTGGGCCAAACTTCCTACACAGAACCCCCATGACCAACAGAAAATACTGTGTTTTCCATTGGTCTTTGCCGACTCCTCTGACACCCCCCTGCTCACCCCCCCCCAACCAGGTGTCCTGATTCCCAAGTTAAAAAATGCTGACTTAGTGATCATGTTACTATAAGATTGTGACTGCAATAATGATGATAAAGGACACAACTGCCCTACCTTGTAAGGCTGTTGTTAATTGAAACAACCTCCCTCTTTCCCTCTCTCTCAAACAGTGCCCTATCCAACCCCAAGCCCTGAATATGGACGACATTTGGATCAGGTAATACTGAGTTAGAGCTGGGCCCAAGATTTGACTTGGTGGGGAAGCAAAGAATTGCTTTAATGCTACCATTTCGTTCTTGCAGTGTCATCAATGGTTTCTTCTTTTTATGTTTTTACAGCTTCATCATCTGCTGCCTGTCCTTGAAATGCTGCCAGGTGAAGGTCAACAGATATTTTTCCCCTCTAAATTAATCAGTAACTGGGCCAGTGGGCATGATACCAATCTTTGATGCCAGAAGAGGAATGCTCCCTTTCAAGTTCCGTGGCCGTCCCATAAAGTGGCACATTGGTTCTCCACTTTCCACCCTTTGAGTTGGGAAAATGGAGCGGTAGATCATGGCAGGGTCAGCTCAGGACACACTGCTGCCTGAGGCACAGTTCAAGATGGCCAGATCCAAAGGAAAACACACCTTTCCCAGGTCCAGTATCATATTGGGTATCTTTGCTTGGGGCACAAGGCATGGCCTTCTTGGCGGCAGCCACCTAAGGAAGGTGGATCTCCCTCTACTTTTGTAAAGGGGCAAATATTTCATTTATTCTTCCATCTCCCTGAGAACCGAATGCTGAGAACTGTTATAAATCGTAAGGTAAATAACTAATATACAGGATATATTTTCATACCCTGGACCAAATTTGGCACAAATACCCGATATGTCCAAATTTGAATACTGGTGCTACGGGGGGAAATTGATTCTGTCGTTTGAGAGTTGCAGTTGCAGGGATTTATAGTTCACCTATAGGCAAAGAGCATTCTGAACTCCACCAATGATGGAATTGAACCAAACTTGCCACAGAGAATTCCCAAGACCAACAGAAAATACTTGGAAAGGTTTGGTGGGTATTGACCTTGGGTTTTGGAGTTGTAGTTCACCTACATCCAGACAACCCTGTGCACTCAAACAATGATGGATGTGGACCAAACTTGGCATGAATACTCAATATGCCCAAATGTGAACACTGGTGGAGTTTGGGGAAAATTGACCTTGACATTTGGGAGTTGTAGTTGCTGGGATTCATAGTTCACCTACAATCGAAGAGAATTCTAAACCCCACCAATGATAGAATTGGGCTAAGTTTCTCACACAGAACCTGCATAACCAACAGAAAATACTGTATTCTCTGATGGTCTTTGGCGACCCCTCTGACACCCCTTGCGACCCTCTCAGGGGTCCTGACCCCCAGGATAAGAAACACTGGCATAGGGGATTGTCCCTGACCTCTCTTGCTTCCGCCAACCCTTCGGTTGTTCCCAAAGCCACCCCAGCTTCTCTTCCCCCATATTGCTGGACTGTCCCAAACTGAAGAGAACATGAGAGAAGTCCCCCACAAGGATGGTAAAATATAAAAAAAATCCCCTGGGAAACATCCTTGCAGACGGCCAATTCTCTCACACCAGAAGCGACTTGCATTTTCTCAAGTCAGAAAAAAGCGCCAAGTGCCCAGCTGTAAAGACAACTTGCAGGCCACAAGGCCGACCTGCATCATTCCTCCGCCTGAGCCGGGCTCTGCTCTGCTTTCCAGGCTTGTCCTCGAATCGTGGAAAGTGGGTCACCAAACATGTTCCTGCCTGGGAGAGGGCAGGTCCCAGCTGCCGCCGCCAATGCCGCCAATGCCGCCTGGGGCAAGGGAGGGCCTGGATTTCCAGCAGATTATCAAGAACAGCTGGGGGGAGCTTTGTCCTTGTTGCATAACCTCTGGGCCTCGCCAGGACTTCTGTTTGCATAACACTGGAAGAGGAGGAGGAGGAGGAGGGAGCAAGGAGCAGCAGCAACAATACCTCCCCCATCGCTGCTTTTGGCATTCCCAGAATTCTTCTGCTGAGCCAAATCTTGGCACCAGCCGCCTCCAGCACAACAATCAAAAGAGAGGGAAAGGACTCAGGCTTTTGTCCTGTCTATCTGCTGCACCTTCTCAAGCACCTGCTTTGGCCTCCAGCACAGCATCTGACCACTTTGCATTGCACCCTGGGCACATATTTTTTGTTTCCTCTGGGGTATGCTCCCTAGCAAGGGTGTTTAGGATTGCAAACCAAGACTCCCGTGGGCCACCTGGATTGGGGGGTGGAATCCAAGGAACGGTGCTTTGATCCAAATTGGAGCAAAAGAAGAGGAAAATATTGGAAATTCCATAACCTATTGGAGATAAGTGCACCATAACCTTATTCAAAAGGTAAACATGATGTCTGTTTGGCAAATGTGAATCACCATGAACATGTGGAGACCACCTTTTGAAACCACTAGTCAAGAAAAACATGGCCTTGTCAGAAATCAGCCCTTTGAACAAATGATCTTCACAAGTAATACTTACGTACTTAGGTGATCCCTCGTTGTCCAAGTAGGATTGTCTTCCAAAATTGGTGTCCTGGCAGTGGGTCCGTAGGTGACTGTGGAGCCCTATTCTTGATCTGCATCTTCTTCCACAGTGAGGGCATTGGTTTCCAGGTGGAAGGCAGTCCCGGTTGGGTTAGCTTGATGTGCCTTCCTCTTGGCACGTTCCTCTCTCTCGCCTCCATTCGTGCCTCTTCAAATTCTACAGCACTGCTGGTCACAGCTGACCTCCAGTTGGAGCGCTCAAGGGCCAGGGCTTCCCAGTTCTCAGTGTCTATGCCAGAGTTTTTAAGGTTGGCTTTGAGGCCATCTTTCAATCTCTTTTCCTGTCCACCAACATTCCGTTTTCAGTTCTTGAGTTTGGAGTAGAGCAACTGCTTTGGGAGACGGTGGTCGGGCATTCGGACAATGTGGCCGGTCCAGTGGAGTTGATGGCGGAGGACCATCACTTCAGTGCTGGTGGTCTTTGCTTCTTCCAGCATGCTGACGTTTGTCCACTTGTCTTCCCAAGAGATTTGCAGGATTTTTCAGAGGCAACGCAGATGGAATCATTTTAGGAGTTGCATGTGACACCTATAGATAGTCCATGTCTCGCAGTCGTATAGCAGGGTTGGGAGGACAATAGCTTTATAAAGAAGCACCTTGGTATCCCTATGGATGGCCCGGTCCTCAAACGCTCTGTGCTTCATTTGGAAAAATGCTGCACTCGCAGAGCTCAGGTGTTGTTGTATTTCTGTTAAACTGAAGAACCATGTCTTTAAACTGGCAAGGATAAATACATGCCACTACAAAAACATATTGGGTTAGCAGAGGTTTGTTGTTTCTTTGGAGTTGAAAGGAGCAACCAAAAGTGAAAGGACCAAGGCCCACCCCCTGTTTGGGTATCAGGCAGCATGCCAACGACTTAAATCAAGAAATAGTTTTCTAAGATCTACAGAGACACTCACTGGAACACCTCAGCAAGCGAGAGTCCAAAAGTGGCAGGCTCAAACCCAGAACCTCAATCAATGGCTGATACCAAAGGAGAGACTCCCTCCTGGACACACAGAAAACTGGGCAACTTGGAAGGCGCTGAACAGACTGCGCTCTGGCACCACGAGATACAGAGCCAACCTTAGCAAATGGAGCTACAAAGTGGAATCCACGACATGCGAGTGTGGAGAAGAGCAAACTACAGACCACCTGCTGCAATGCAACCTGAGCCCTGCTACATGCACAATGGAGGACCTTCTTATAGTAACACCAGAGGTATTCCAAGTGGCCAGCTACTGGTCAAAGGACATTTAATCAACTACCAAGCTTTCAAACTTTGTGTTTTGTTTGTTTGTTAAAAATGCAATACAACTGTTTTGTTTGCTCCTGACACAATAAATAAATAAAAGGCTGCATGTAAAATCCACCCCTAGCCTTTGTGGGGCAATTTTTCTTGGGGGGCTCTGTTCCAGGGCTCCTATAGGAATGTTGCTGTGGTATGTGCTGGCTATTTCCAGCAAATCCCTGGCACCCAGTCCTTATTTATGAAAATATTTCCATCCCTCTTGATATCAGAAGATCTCAGGGTGGGGCACAGAAAGTAAGTCAACAGTTTATTAAATTAGTCCAGAGTCATTTCAAGGAAGGCACACTTTGTACACTACAGTAGAACTCTGCTGCTGATCCAAAGGGCCCCCGAAAAGGCCAGAACTTGTGCCACACAGGACTCAGCCATAGTAAAGACCCTCCCTTCCCCTTGCTTCGTGCCTGACGTTCCTCCTGTGTGCTGCTCTTCTCTTTCCCCACACAGGCGAGGCGTGCACAGGGTAAGGGGTTCATTCCAGCCACAGTGGTGTAAACACAGCTCGGTGCTCTCTGCAAAGTCTTCACTTATGGGCCAACACACAAGCACCCAAACATGGTCACAAAATACTTAGAGCTGGGGGCTGCCTGTAGGAATGGCAGCACCCTTCATAAGAGCTCAGCCACCAAAGGATTCCACTTTGACACAAACCCTCACTGGCTGCCAGGGCAGAAGAAGGTGGCAGGGTGCCCTGAAAAGCATCTTTCCATTTCTTCCATTTCTGGGAATCTATGAGCTGCTGTTCGAATCCGGGGAGCGGGGTGAGCGCCTGCTGTTCGCCCCAGCTTCTGCCAACCTAGCAATTTGAACACATGCAAATGTGAGTAGATCAATAGGTACCACTCCAGTGGCAAGGGTTTTTTTTTTTTTTTTTGACATGCTACCTTTCCGACCGCATCTTGGCCTATGAACCCACCAGGACTTTGAGATCTTCCGGGGAGGCCCTGCTCTCGATCCCACCAGCTTCACAAGCTCGGCTGGCGGGGACGAGAGACAGGGCCTTCTCGGTGGTGGCTCCCCGGCTGTGGAATGCCCTTCCCACAGATATTAGACTAGCACCATCTCTTATGGTCTTCCGCAAAAAAGTAAAGACCTGGTTATTTGTGCAGGCGTTCGAATAATTAGTGCAAGACTGGTAATGACATAGGAATGGAACAATGGATGACGAACCTGGATCACGTTTTTAGTGACGAGACGCTAGTGAATTGTTATCATAGTAATTGTGTATTAATTGTGTATTAGATTAGGTTATTAACTGTTTTATATTGGTGTTTGTATTCTGCTGTGTTCTGTGTTTTGTGAACCGCTGTGAGTCGCCTTCGGGCTGAGAACAGCGGTATAGAAGCAAAGTAAATAAATAAATAAATGAATGAATCATGTCAGGAGCAACTTGAGAAACTGCAAGTCACTTCTGGTGTGAGAGAATTGGCCGTCTGCAAGGATGTTGCCCAGGGCATGCCCGGATGATTTTTGATGTTTTTATCATCCTTGTGGGAGGCTTCTCTCATGTCCCTGCATGAGGAGCTGGAACTGATAGAGGGAGCTCATCCGCCTCTCCCCGGATTTGAACCTGCAACCTGTTGGTCTTCAGTCCTGCCAGCACAGGGGTTTAACCCACTGCGCCACCGGGTGCTTCTGGTGGGAAGGTAATGGTGTTCCATGTAGTCATGCCGGCCACATGACCTTGGAAGTGTCTTCAGACAACACTGGCTCTTGGGCGTAGAAAATGAGATGAGCATGATCTAGTCAGACATGACTAGACTTTTCTCTCTCTCTCTCTCTCTCTCTTTTAAAAATTAAGCTTCATGAGGATATGCTCGAATTTCAGCCAACGGGGAGCTGTCGCTTCTCGGTCCACTTGTGACACCGAGCCCTTGATGGAGTACTTCCTCATTCTTTTGCCTGCTGCTGGAGATTTTTATGGCATTGTAAATTAGTTAAATTAGCCTCCCCGCATAAGCAGTACCTACATTTCCTAATTGACAGATGCAACTGTCTTTCGGACTGCAAAGGTCGACAGCAAGCTAGACAAATGGTCGGGAGCTTACTCTGACCCGGGCTTCAAACTCGTGACCTTTCGGTCAGTGGTGATTTAATGCAGCTGACTCCTAGCCAACTGCACCACAGCAGACATTTGATTCCAAACCATCTAGTATTTCAAAGTTAAGCCAGATTGGGTTGTTGTAGGTTTTTCAGGCCCACGGCCATGCTCTAGAACAGTGTTTCTCAACCTTCCTAATGCCACGACCCCTTAATACGCTTCCTCATGTTATGGTGACCCCCAACCATAAAATTAGTTTCATTGCTACTTCATAACTGTCATTTTGCTGTTATGAATCGTATATATCTGATATGCAGGATGTATTTTCATACACTGGACCAAATTTAGCACAAATACCCAATACACCCAAATTTGAATACTGGTGGGATTGGGGGAGGGTATTGATTTTGCCCTGTGGGAGTTGTAATTGCTGGGATTTATAGTTCACCTACAATTAAAGAGCATTCTAAACTCCACCAACAATGGAATTGAACCAAACTTGGCACATGAACTCCCGTGACTAACAGAAAATACTGGAAGGGTTTGGTGGGCATTGACCTTGAGTTTGGGAGTTGTAGTTCACCTGCATCCAGAGAGCACTGTGGACTCAAACAATGATGAAGCTGGACCAAACTGGTCACAAATTCTCAATATGCCCAGTTGTGAACACTGCTGAAGTTTGGGGAAAATAGACCTTGACATTTGGGAGTTGTAGTTGCTGGGATTTATAGTTCACCTACAATCAAAGAGCATTATGAACCCTACCAACGACTGAATTGGGCCAAACTTCCCACACAGAACCTCCATGACCAACAGAAAATACTGTGTTTTCTGGTGGTCTTTGGTGACCCCTCTGACACCCCCTCGTGACCCCTCCAGGGGTCCCGACCACCAGGTTGAGAAATGCTGCTCTACCCACCGACGTCCCACCCACATCCATGGCAGGCATCCACATGACTAGACTTAATGTCAAGGGAAAACCTTTTCCTTTACCTTACTTTTTCTGAGGCAGGGAGGTCCTTCATGCTGTGTTATGTGCCTACTCCTAAGAAGAACCAAGTGGTTCTGGCTTTGGTTGCCCGGAATACAATGGTAAGAGTTGTGCTTGCCCTCCCTCCTGGTGTCCCCAATGGGCCCAGGTTCTGCCTGAGCCTCGCCAGGGCCAAACTGGCTCTGGCATCTTTGAAGCACCCTTCTGGGGCCCTAATGCTAAGTTTGGGGCTAATTACAGCCTGGTGTAGCTAATGAGCCCTTTCCTCGCTGGAGAGCAGTAGCCTGGCAGGGTTTGTTGGCAGGATTAGCCAGGCGCTTGGAGGTTGGAGGCCTGTTCCAAAAAGAAAGGAGCGTCCAAGCACATAAGTTCACCTCTTGTCGCTCTTTCAGCTGGAGATACAGGGGGACCTTTGCACCCGAACATTGGAGCCTTGCCCTTGTTTATCCAAGTTCTCACCAAACAGGAAGGGAAAAATGGAAACATACAGCTACAGAGAGAGAGACCTCTGCATCCCGAATGGAGCTGAACCCAGAGCAGGACTTGTCCGGTGGGATCCAGAAAGGTCCAGAATTTTTGCAACCCAATTCGTGACCAGACGCAAACAGACTCTTAGTCCTCTTTACCTGGTCTCTTTGTTTCTGCCACAAAAGTCTAAGCCACTCTTCACAGGGAGAAAAAAGAAAATTCCCAGGGTGATTTAGAGTACACAATCCGCTTAACATGGCAGCTAAACAATCGGAACAATCCTGAAACACAAAGGCTGCAAACATACACTGAGATCGTAAGAGGAGATAACCAAGGGCTGCTGGGGCTGGTAAGAGGCACACGGCATTAGATGAAGGATTGGTGGCACCCTCGGAGCCTAACTTGCAAAGGTTGAGACCGATCCCGCTCTCGGGAACTTATGACATTGTATTTTACTCCATTTCTGTGACTCTTTGAACACAATTATGAACAGATCCCATCACATGGTGCTTGTCCTGTTCTGTCAGTGATCCGTGGGAATCCATCTGCAAAACGTGGATGCTTCCGAGATGTTGTTTTTACCTGAGATTGTAAAATCAGTATGCATTCCATCAGCTAAAATCTTGCATATAAGGTATTTATTTATGACATTTATATGCCACCCTTCTCACCCCGAAGGAGACTCAGAGCAGCTTACAAGTAAAAAGTAAATGCAATATATTGTTATTATCATAGCACAATATTAATATTATATATTACATTGTACTATAACATTATACTGTAATATTATTAGCAATATTACATTTAATATAAAATATATAATTATAATATCATTTTATTATTATTATTAGTATATTGTATTACATTATAATATTATCAATATTATATGTATATATATTATATTATATATATTATATTATAAGCACAATATAGTTTGAGACTTCCAGGCTATTAGGTAAAGGTTTCCCCTGATATTAAGCCTACTCGTGTCCAACTCTGGGGGTTCGTGTTCATCTCCATTTCTAAGCCAAAGAGCCGGCATTGTCCGTAGACACCTCCAAGGTCGTGTGGCTGGCATGACTGCATGGAGTGCCATTACCTTCCCACAGAAGTGGTACCTATTGATCTACTCACCTTTTCCGGTTGCTTCTGGAGAGACACTCGCTGGAGCACCTCAGCAAGTGAGAGTCCAAAAGTGGCAGGCTCAAACCCAGAACCTCAACCAATGGCTGATACCAAATGAGAAACTCCCCCTGGACACACAGAAAACTGGGCGACTTGGAAGGCGCTGAACAGACTTCACTCTGGCACCACGAGATGCAGAGCCAACCTTAAGGAATGGGGCTACAAAGTGGAATCCACGACATGCGAGTGTGGAGAAGAGCAAACCACAGACCATCTGCTGCAATGCACCCTGAGCCCTGCCACATGCCCAATGGAGGACCTTCTTGCGGCAACACCAGAAGCACTTCAAGTGGCCAGATACTGGTCAAAGGACATTTAATCAACTACCAAGCTTGCAAACTTTGTGGTTTTTTATCTGTTTGTTTGTTTTGTTCTGTTAGAAATGTAATACAATGGTCTGGTTGCCCCTGACACGATAAATAAATAATTTTCGAAATGCTAGGTTGGCAGAAGCTGGGGCTAACAGCAGGAGCTCAGCCAGCTCCTGCTGTTGCCCCTGACACGATAAATAAATAATTTTCAAAATGCTAAGTTGGCAGAAGCTGGGGCTAACAGCAGGAGCTCACCCAGCTCCCCGGATTTGTACCACCAACCTTTCGGTCAGCAAGTTCAGCAGCTCAGCGGTTTAACCCACTGCACTCCCAGACTATGTCACTGCACAACATTAGAAAAAGAATAAAATGACATAGGAAGGCATTTGAACAGATTGGGAGGAGCCAGCCTTATGTTGTGCGATGAGTGAAAGCACAGTATTTTCAAAACACATGACTGGAGTGTGATGGATTCAGTATACATCGTCTGAATACAACATGCATCCAGTGCTAAAAAAAATACGGGATGCAGACTGATGCAAATGGAATATATTCCAATGTGATAAGGTCCAAACTTGCATCCACCTGTCTGTTATTCCCATAGTTGTGGCTGGAGGAGGAAAGGAAACAGCAAGGGCAACATTAATTGCTTTATATGTATAATTGCTCTGGAATTCATTAAGAGGAAATAAATGTTTGAGGCCAGAGTCCTGGTTGGAGCACTCCCCTGGCATAAATATACCAACTTTTGCCAGCCTTCCTTCACTGCTGCAAGGTCCTGAGAAAGGGTGCCTGCTGGCATTGGGCACCAGTGGGACTTATTTACATTCAAAAAGGACTTTGGATCCTGCTTCCAACCCTGATATAATAAAGTGCATTTTCAAAGGCTCTTGGTCCTGATAGAAATGGAGCAGATGCAGGGGATGAGCCGGAAAGGCTTTATCACCCTCTAAGCCTCTCCAAATTCCCAGAGATCCAAGATCTCTTGGCACAATCGGAAGCCTCCCAGCTGCTGTGGAAGTGCATTCGTTGCACACCCAGCCTGTTGTGGAAATGTAGCTCTTGTCAGATGGGACCATCCTGGGCTGTTTGCAAGTGGTTTTTGTGTGTCAGAAGTGACTTCTGGTGTGAGAGAATTGGTCGTCTGCAAGGACATTGCCCAGGGGACGCCCGGATGTTTCGATGTTTTACCATCCTTGTGGGAGGCTTCTCTCATGTCCCTGCATGGGGAGCTAGAGCTGACAGAGGGAGCTCATCCRCACTCTCCCCAGATTTGAATCTCTGGCTTGTCGGTCTTCAGTCATGCTGGCACAAATGTTTAACCCACTCCAGCACCGGGGGATTGCAAGTGGTGAATGCCTACAAAGCAAGTGTGGCCTGAATCCAGGAGATAAAGAGTGGCCTGGAAGGGAAGCTCCAAACCAGGAGGAGAGAGAAGAGACTGGCATGGGAAGACTATGCAGAGATAGATAGTGCGACACMGTTTTTGTTCCTGGGTTATAAATGGCATTTCATAGAATTATAGAATCATAAAATAGTAAGAGACTCATAATAGCCTATCCAGTCCAAACCTATTCTTCCAAGAAGCAGGAAATTYGGCTTCAAAGCATCCCCGACAGATGGCCATCSAGCCTCTGTTTAAAAGCCTCCAAAAAAGGAACCCCCACCATACTCCAGGGCAGAGAGTTCCACTGCTGAACAGCTCTCATAGTGAGGAAGATCGTCCTCATGTTCAGGTGGAATCTCCTTTCTTGTAGTTTGAATCCATTGTTCCGCATCCTAGTCTCCAGGGCAGCAGAAAACAAGCTTGCTTACTTTGTTTTTTTCTGCGATCGTGTGGTCAGGAGTATTTTGCTCCAAAACTCTGTCCATCTGAATTCGGAAGTCCCAGAATAGTTTGACATATTCATTTTCTGTAACCTTTTCAGGCTTGTGATCCCACCAGTTCTTTGTTACAGGCAGATAGTATTTGTGGCATAAGTTCCAATGAATCATCCGAGCAATGGTATTATGCCTCTGCTTGTATTATTATTATTATTATTATTATTGTATTGTCGAAGGCTTTCATGGCCAGAATCACTGGGTTGTTGTAGGTTTTTTCGGGCTATATGGCCATGTTCTAGAGGCATTCTCTCCTGACGTTTCGCCTGCATCTATGGCAAGCATCCCCAGAGGTAGTGAGGATGCTTGCCATAGATACAGGCGAAACGTCTGGAGAGAATGCCTCTAGAACATGGCCAAATAGCCCGAAAAAACCTACAACAACCTATTATTATTATTATTATTATTATTATTATTATTATTTAAAAAGCACATAGAACTGCATTCATTTGCACAAAAGGCCATGCTTTTCGCACACACAAACATCCCACACATGGCATCTTTTCCAGAGCAAATTTCAGACTGCAAATTGTCCTCAAAAACTGCAGTTTCCCACATCAAGGAGGCAAATGGTAAAACTATTCCTTCTTGTCTATGAAAATGAAATTTGCAAGGATTTACATCCTTGGTGGCTGGAGGAAAACATCTCTGGGGACAACAATGGGGCAAAGGCAGAGTATCTCCAAGTCCCACTCCAGGATGGCCCAGGAGGATTTGGCAGAAGCGTCGCTGGCATAAGGGGCCAAGCCCAAGGTTCAGTGCTGGGCTGTCCGGTTCTACCAGGGAAGATGCTCCAGCTCCAACCAGCGCTGACCAGTTCTGGTGTCAGCCTGCTATTTGTCAGCTTAACTGATCTGGGGAAAGAGGGAGGGCCATGTGCACCACAATGCTGGAATGACAGGCCATAAATACCCCAGACAGATGGGAGATAAGCAGAGAGAGAGAGAGAGAGAGACCAGGCCATAGCTCTTTACTCCTCTGCTCCTTCCAGACAAACTTCTGAGGGCATCTGCAAAAAACACAACACTGGTCTTCATTCCCATGTCTCTCTGGCTAATTTGCATATAAATGCAGTTGGTGGATCAGTTTGGTATCTAGGGACACAAGAGACGGGCCTTTGGAACAAAACTTTCCTCACCAAAAGGTATTATCGAAGAGCAGTGCATTCTCCAGGAATGGTGCTCTGGCTCACCGGTGGCTCATGGTAGCCATGACTCTTGACTCCCCGCTGAATGGCCCCTGTAGCAAGCAGAAAGGTATCCTTCCTGGTGTTGGATCAGGTCTCTGGGAGGTCAGGGCTTGACTTTTGCTCAGCCATGGAAACCCACTGGATCTTTGGTAAGTCCCACTCTCTCAGAGGAAGGCCATGGCAACCCTATGGGAAGAAATCTTATTCATTCATTCATGTATTTATTTATGACATTTATATGCCGCCCTTCTCACCCTGAAGGGAACTCAGAGCGGATTACAAGATACACACACACACACACACAGACACATACAATTATCATAGTACAATATCAGTATTAAATATTACTATATTGTACTAAACCATTATATTGTAATATTATTAGTAATATTACATGTAATATAATTATATAATTATTATATCATATTATTAGTAGTAGTATTATATTGCATTACATTATAATATTATAAATATTATATGTATATACAATATATTATTAGATATTATATTATTAGCATAGCACAGGAGCCAAGGTGGAACTGTCTCCTGGCCCCCTCTCTCTTCACTCTGGCCCAGAGTGGCAGTTGGTGCTGGAGGGAGGGGTCCCCAGCTGATGACATATGTAGGAACCAAAATGGAACTGTCTCCTGGCCCCCTCTCTCTTCATTCTGGCCTAGAGAAGTGGTTACTGCTGGGGGAGGGGTCCCCAGCTGATGACATATGCAGGAGACAAGATGGAACTGTCCCCTGGCCCCCTCTCTCTTCACTCTGGCCCAGAGCAGCAGTTGGTGCTGGGGGGGGGGGTCCCCAACTGATGACATATGCAGGAGACAAGATGGAACTGTCCCCTGGCCCCCTCTCTCTTCACTCTGGTCCAGAGCGGCAGTTGGTGCTGGGGGGAGGGGTCCCCAGCTGATGACATATGCAGGAGACAAGATGGAACTGTCTCCTGGCCCCCTCTCTCTTCACTCTGGCCCAGAGTGGCAGTTGGTGCTGGGGGAGAGGGGTCCCCAGCTGATGACATATGCAGGAGACAAGATGGAACTGTCCCCTGGTCCCCTCTCTCTTCACTCTGGCCCAGAGTGGCAGTTGCTGCTGGGGGAGGGGTCCCCAGCTGATGACATATGCAGGAGCCAAGATGAAACTGTCCCCTGGTCCCCTCTCTCTTCATTCTGGCCCAGAGTGGCAGTTGCTGCTAGGGGAGGGGTCCCCAGCTGATGACATCTTACCATGTGAACTCTAGGTGAGGTCTGCCACAAATTAAAGTTGGCTTCAAGATGCATACAAAGCAAGAAGAAAGCCATGGAGGAGCAACAGAGGAGACCTCCTCCTCTTCTGCTGCGCTTGAAGGCTTTCCATGAGGCACTAGATGTCCAAATTATTGGACTGTATGTCCTCGGCCTCTGTGCCCTGAGTCCAATGGTGCATCTCTCCTCTTCGTCCTCCTTCATCCTGGAGTTTTGGCAAACCACCTTTGTCCCTTGACCCACATCAAGCAGAGTGGGCCTGATATCAGAGCGGCTTTGAGATGCCCCACTGCTTCCCAGCCACGGTTCCTGGGCACAGCAGTCTAGCACCGGAATCTCTTTGCCTCTCGAGTGAGCCACAAAAAGGTGGGCGAGTCCTGGGCTCTCCGGCCCATGCTGGGATCTGTCCCTGAGAGCCCTCCGGAAAAGAGTCACGTGACAGGAGGAAGCGAGGCCAAGACGTTACATAAGGTCCGAGCAATTGGGACCTGGGGGCAGAGTGCCTGAAAGGATCCTGTGGTGGGAAGTCAGCCATCAAGAGCTGCCTCTCATCTTCTCGGGAAGAGAAAATTGCTCTAATTGAAAGTGGACAAGGATGCCTGCAGGCCTGCGGCACAGTGCGCTGTGAAGGGGATCTGATTGCAGAGACTGCCAAGTGTGGATCTGGGAACTCTAATATGGATCATGCAATGTTGCCCTCCCAAGGAAGGAGAGTGGCGGATGGACACAACCAAGGCTATTCTGAGTCCCTCTCTATTAGTCCATCGCCCATAACTCCTGCCAAAACCATGCTAATAAGCCTGGCTTCTGCCTCTGCCCAGGCTGTTCCCTGACCGGACTGCGACCCTGGCACTGTATTGATCTGTTACCGCATTGTCCTCTCCTTCTGCCCTCTTTGCCCCAAACACACCTTCCTCCTCCTCCTCTGTTTACCTGGGCACTCAGAGACACCTCTCGCTTGGCACAGAGCAGTGGGCCTTTACCCACCAGGGTCAGAACTTGCGTCACAGGTGGGCCTGAGCTAATATTTATTGTGGAGCCATCGAAGGGATGTTCTCCTATGCATGTTGCTAAAGTAGTTTGCCTCAGTCCTTCCATGATTCCTAGAACCAGGGCTGATTCTCCAATAGGATTTTATGCAGAGTGCCAACCTCACTTCATACACTTCGTTCAAACTACAGGAAAGGAGATCCCACGTGAAAATGAAGAATAACTTCCTGATTGTGAGAGGTGTTCAGCTGTGGAACTCTCTGCCCCAGAGTGTGGTGGAGGCTCCTTCTTTGGAGGCTTTTAAGCATAGGCTGGATGGCTATCTGTCGGGAGTGCTTTGAATGTGATTTTCCTGCTTCTTGGCAAAAGGTTGGACTGGATGGCCCACGAGGTCTCTTCCAACTCTTTGATTCAATGATTCTAAGATGCAAGAAGCCAGCTGGTCACCTGGTCACTGCTGGGAAGCCCTGGCCCTTGAGCGCTCCCGCTGGAGGTCAGCTGTGACCAGCAGTGCTGCAGAATTTGAAGATGCACAAATAGAGGGTAAAAGAGAAAAACGTGCCAGGAGGAAGGCGCATCAAGCCAACCCCAACTGAGACCACTTTCCACCTGGAAACCAATGCCTTCACTGCAGAAGATGCAGGTCAAGAATAGGGCTCCACAGCCACCTACAGACCCACAAGAATACTGATAATGGAAGACTATCCTACTCGTCCAATGAGGGATCACCTAAGGAAGGCTTTGCGGAGTGTCTCTCCAGTATCTGGCCAGTTTCCTGGAATCTGTGAGTCCACAAAAGAGACCTAAGCAAGAAAAAAATATATGGAAAAATACACCCATGTCTGATTCCACAGCAAGCTGACTTCAGGAAGGACAAAAGCTGCACATCGCAAGTGCTGAACCTGACTCAGCACATAGAAGATGGCTTTGAAAGGCAGCAGATCACAGGAGCTGTCTTTATAGACCTGTCAGCGGCTTTTGATACTATAAACCACCGCCTCCTGAGAAAAATGTATAATATCACAAAGGATACCACCTCACCCGCCTCATAGGAAACCTGCTACAAAACAGGAGCTTTTTTGTTGAGTTCCAGGGCCAGAGAAGCAGATGGCGGAAACAGAAGAACGGCCTGCCTCAGGGAGCGTGCTTGCTCCATCCATGTTCAACATCTACACAAATGACCAGCCACTGCCAGAAGGGCAGAGAGTTTCATCTATGCTGATGCCATTACCACTCAAGCTGGGAGCTTTGAGATGGTTGAACAGAAGCTCTCTGAAGCTCTAGGTGCTCTTACTGCCTATTACAGGGAAAACCAGCTGATCCCTAATCCATCTAAAACACAGACATGTGCTTTTCATCGTAAGAACAGACAAGCATTCTGAACTCTGAGGATTACCTGGGAAGGAATCCCACTGGAGCATTGCAGCACACCCAGATACCTGGGAGTTACCCTGTACCATGCTCTGACCTACAAGAAACACTATCTGAATATCAAGCAAAAAATGGACGCTAGAAACAATATAATACAAAAGCTGACTGGCACAACCTGGGGATCACAACCAGATACAGTGAAGACATCTGCCCTTGCGCTATGCTGCTGAGTATGCACGCCCAGTGTGGAACACAACTCACCACACTAAAACAGTGGATGTGGCGCTTAATGAGACATGCCGCATTATCACAGGGTGTCTGCGCCCTACACCACTGGAGAAATTACACTGATTAGCCGGTATTGCACCACCTGACATCTGCCAGGGAGTAGCAACCAATAGTGAAAGGACCAAGGCAGTGACATCGCCGGTCCACCCCCTGTTTGGGTATCAGCCAGCACGCCAATGACTTATATCTAGAAATAGTCTTCTAAGATCTACAGAGACACTCACTGGAACACCTCAGCAAGTGAGAGTCCAAAAGTGGCAGGCTCAAACTCAGAACCTCAATCAATGGCTGATACCAAATGAGAGACTCCCTCCTGGGCACACAGAAAACTGGGCGACTTGGAAGGCACTGAACAGACTGCACTCTGGCACCACAAGATGCAGAGCCAACCTTAAGAAATGGGGCCACAAAGTGGAATCCACGACATGCGAGTGCGGAGAAGGGCAAACCACTGACCAACTGCTGCAATGCAATCTGAGCCCTGCCACATGCACAATGGAGGACCTTTTTGCAGCAACATCAGAGACACTCTAAGTAGCCATCTACTAATCAAAGGTCATTGGATAGAATATTAAGCCTGCAAACTTTGTGTTTTGTTTGTTTGTTTTTAATGCAATACAACTGTTTTGGTTTGCTCCTGACACAATAAATAAAACCTAAGCAAGACTTCAGCCAATGTTTTGTCCATTGCTTCCATAAGACGCTGAGTCAACACAGCCTCTGCACAGATGTAGACTGTTTTCTGTTCAAACCAGAGCTTGGAAAACCTTATTTGGTTGGACTATAAAACCATGTATCCTTAGCTTGCAACTGAGTTAAAAACGGAGGTGGGAGACAAGTGTGCTTTCTGTTGAGGGCAGAGTTTGGAAAACTTTCCATCCCAATAAATATTTTCCCCTTTGTGTTAGTGTTTATTGTTAGAAGGAAAGGTTCGGAGCAAATGTGGCTGGTGACATCACCAGAGTCCTCTGATCTCCAGGAGGTGACACAGGGTCATGGGTTCGAGGTCTGAAATCTTAGGGCCTGGGAGGCTTCTGATCTGCTGAAGCATTTTCCATTAGGATCGCCTTTCTTCCTCATCTGCCTGCAAAGACAGCTTCTGTTGAGAATTCCTTTGTGAACTTGGGAGACAAAAAGGAGAATGGAAACCTCTTCCCCATCTTCTTCTCATGGACAACAAGTTAAACATGGGCCAACAATATCGTGTGGCAGCTTAAAAAGCCAATGGGATTCTGCCCTGCATAAAAAGGAGTCTAGTGCCTAGATCCAAGGAAGTCATGCTTCCTCTCTATTTTACCTTTGTCAGGTAAAATCACACTGTGTCCCATTCTGGGCACCGGGATTGAAGGGAGGTGTTGACAAACTGGAATGCGTCCAGAGGAGGGCAATTGAAATTATCAAAGGTCTGGAGAACAAACTCTATGAGGAGCGGCTTCAATAGCTGGGCATGTTTAGCCTGAGGAAGAGAAGACTGAAAGGAGGAATGTGTCCGGAGGAGGGCGACTCAAATGATCAAGGGTCTGGAGAACAAGCCCTATGAGGAGCGGCTTAAAGAGCTGAGCATGTTTAGCCTGCAGAAGAGAAGAATTAGAAGACAATATGTGAGGGAAAATCAGAGGGAGGAGGGAGCAAGTTTGTTTTCTGCTGCCTTGGAGGATCCAGAACAATGGCTTCAACTATAGGAAAGGAGATTCCACCTGAACATTAAGAAAAATGTCTTAACCATGAGAGCTGTTCAGCAGTGGAACTCTCTGCCCTGGAGTGTGATGGAGGCTCCTTTTTTTGAGGCTTTTAAACAGAGGGTGGATGAGTATCTGTCGGGGGTGCTTTGAATGCGATTTTCCTGCTTGTTGGCGGAATGGGGTGAACTGGATTGCTCACGAGGCCTCTTCCAACTTTAGGGACCAGTTAGGGTGAGAGAAAGCACCCAGTGAGAGCCGGGAAGGTGGTGGTGAGGCCCTGGGTGGGCAGTGTCCAGTAGGTCCCCTTCTTTGGCCACCTCGTGCAGCCACGGATCTGTGCCAAAGTCCACGGGATACACTTTTCTTGAGCTAACCTTCCCTTTGCAAGAATGCAAACAATGCCACTTGCTTGGGAGTATCACCAAGTGGGTTCATTCCCTTTGTCCCAGAAAACTGCACCAGGTGAGTTACATTCTCAGGCTCTTCACCTGAGAGCAATGCACGCAAAGGAAGGCAAAGGGCACCTGGGTGCCTTTCTAGTCAAAGAGGAAAAAGAGTTACAAGCTGCGTAGATGCGGGGAATGGCGTGGCTGTAGCGGAACTGGATTTCAGTAAGACCTTCGACAAGGTCCCCCATGACCTTCTGACAAACAAACTAGTCCAATGTGGGCTAGGCAAAACTACGGTGAGGTGGATCTGTAATTGGTTAAATGGACGAACCCAGGGGGTAATTTTCCCCAATGCTTCCTCTGTATCCTGGAAAGAAGTGATGAGCAGAGTGTCATCTGCAGGGTTCCATCCTGGTCCTAATCAACATCTTTATTAATGACTTCTTAGATGAAGGGTTAGAAGGCATGATCACCAAGTTTGCAGATGACACCAAATTGAGAGGGATGGCCAATACTCCAGAAGGCAGGAGTAGGATTCAAAACAGTCTTAACAGATTAGCGAGATGATGGGCCAAAACTAACAAAAGGAAGTTCAACAGGGACAAATGCAAGATACCCCACTTAGGCAGAAAAAAATTAAATGCAAAGATACAGAATGGAGGATGTGTGGCTCAAGAGCTGTAAGTGCGAAAAAGATCTTGGAGTCCTCATAGACAACAAGTTAAACATAAGCCAACAATGTGATGTGGCAGCAAAAAATGCCAATAGGATTTTGGCCTGCATCAATAGGAGTCTAGTGTCTAGATCCAGGGAAGTCATGCTACCCCTCTATTCTGCCTTGGTGAGACCACATTTGGAATATTGTGTCCAATTCTGGGCACCACAATTGAAGAGAGATGTTGATAAGCTGGAAAGAGTCCAGAGGAGGGCAACTAAAATGATCAAGGGTCTGGAGAAGCCCTATGAGGAGTGGCTTAAAGAGCTGGGCATGTTTAGCCTAAAGAAGAGAAGGCTGCGAGGAGACGTGATGAGAGCCATGTATAAATATTATTTATTTATTTATTTAGACCATTTCTCCCCCGCCCTTCTCACCCCCGTGGGGGGACTCAGGGTGGCTAACACAGGCAACTATTCAATGCCAACAGTATTAAAACGACAATATAAAACAGCAATATAAAATCCATTACATAACAATTAAGCAGTGATATTAATTAAAATTACATATCCACATAGAACTGATCACAGAATCACAGGTCACAAAGCCATTTCCAATTTTCAAACAATCCTATTGTCTAAATACATGAGAGGAACTCATAGGGAGGAGGGAGCAAGCTTGTTTTCTGCTTCCCTGGAGACTAGGACGCGGAACAATGGCTTCAAACTACAAGAAAGGAGATTCCATTTGAACATGAGGAAGAACTTCCTGACTGTGAGAGCTGTTCAGCAGTGGAACTCTCTGCCCTGGAGAGTGGTGGAAGCTCCTTCTTTGGAAGCTTTTAAACAGAGGCTGGATTGCTATCTGTAGGGGGTGCTTTGAATTAGATTTTCCTGCTTCTTAGCAGAATGGGGTTGGACTGGATGGTCTCCACAGTTTCAGGGGAACCCATTTTTTTTTTCAGTTGGACTGGATGGCCCATGAGGTCTCTTCCAACTCTGATTCTATGAGAATGCGGATGAGCTCTCTCTGTCAGCTCCAGCTCCCCATGCAGGGACATGAGAGAAGCCTCCCACAAGGATAATAATAATAATAATAATAATAATAATAATAATAATAATAATAAAGAACTAATAAGAATAAAGAAATATCCCGCCACCATCTCCCCGATGGAGTGTGGTGAAGGCTCCTTTTTTGGAAGCTTTTAAACAGAGGCTGGGTGGCCATCTGTTGGGGGTGCTTTGAATGCAATTTTCCTGCTTCTTGGCAGGGGGTTGGACTGGATGGCCCATGAGGTCTCTTCCAACTCTATGATTCTATGGAAGCAGCGGGTTTAGAGACATGGCTGGAAGAAGTTGGGCACAGGAAGGGACAAAGAGAAAGAAAGGAGACACTGAATCCTGCCATTTGGGACTGAAGCAAGCTGCAGCCTCACACTGTCCAAAATTTCCATAATAGACCTGAAAAATGCTTCGGATGGAAGGCAGTGCAATACTGCAGGTGTGGAGGGGAGCAGCGGGGAGCAACAGGAAGCTCTTTTGCTCCACATTCACCAGCAGAAACAAAGCAGCACAAAGCCCTTGGGTACAGAGCCAGGCTGGGAGTCAAGGGCTGCTCTGTGTGCAGAGGATGGGAACTTCTTCCCTCTGCCGATGGCTTTGTCCCCAGCTCCTGAGGTCATGGCCCTTGGTTAATAAGTGGCCTGCTCCCCAGAAATACTCAGAGAACGCAGCTTAGGAGCCAACCACCCGTGGAAATTTCCCTGGCAAAGGCAGACCCATCGGCAGTCGGAGTTGGCAAAAGTGGAGGGACAGAACCAGGCCAAAGTCCATATGTGTGTTTACGTATATATGTCACTTACTGTCCTGCATTTTTTTCCAGAGCCTGGGGGAAAAAACAGTCTTTGTAGCACAAATATAGTTAGGTAAATGAACCTATTTAAAGGAATACTGATTTAAAACAATGTAAAAGCAGCGTTGCTGTGAGTTTTCTGGGCTGTCTGGCCATGTTCCAGAAGCATTCTCTCCTGACGTTTCACCCACATCTATTGCAGGCATCCTCAGAGGTTGTCAAGTCTGTTGGAAACCTCATGTAAGCCGTGGCTTCATGTAAGCTGCCCCGAGTCCCCCTCGGGGAGATGGAGCGGAGTATAAATAAAGTATTATTATTGTGTATTTTCGAAGGCTTTCATGGCTGGAATTACTGGGTTGCTGTAGGTTTTTTCGGGCTATATGGCCATGTTCTAGAGGCATTCTCTCCTGACGTTTCGCCTGCATCTATGACAAGCATCCTCAGAGGGAGTGAGGTCTGCAAAAATTGCAAACTGTTTCAGGCGAAACGTCAGGAAGAATGCCTCTGAACATGGCCATATAGCCCGAAAAAACCCACAAGAAATTATTATTATTATCATTATGTTTGGTTTACTGCTTTTTTATGTTTTGTGTATATTGTTTATTGTATTTATATGTTTTGTATTTTACTGTGATGTTGTTTATTTTATTGTAACTTGTATTTTATCTTATTGTAATTTGTTGTTTGGGCTTGGCCCCATGTAAGCTGCCCCGAGTCCCTGTTGGGGACGATGGTGGTGAGGTATAAATAAAATTTATTATTATTATTATTATTATTATTATTATTATTATTATTATATTTGGATATGAGACCATGACTTGACATGTTTTCATGGCTGGAATCACTGGGTTGTTGTAGGCTTTTCGGTCTATTTGGCCATGTTCTAGAAGCATTCTCCCCTGACATTTCGCCTGCATCTATGGCAAGCATCCTCAGAGGTTGTGACCTCACAACCTCTGCCATAGATGCAGGTGAAATCTCATGAGAGAATGCTTCTAGAACATGGCCATATAGCCCGAAAAACCTACAACAAACTAGGCAAGGGAGGTGTATAAACCTGAGATATAATGTCGAGGGAGGGAGAAAGAGCTCTTGTCTCTTGCAACTGGCCAGCTTCAATAACATTGAATAGGCTTGCAGCTTCAAAGCCTGGCTGCTCCCTGGCTGGGGGAATCCTTTGTTGAGAAGTGTTAGCTGGCCCTGATTGTAGAAGCATTTACCTTATAACAAAGGTGATGAAAGAAAGAATGAGAATCCCTTTGGGGTTTGTGTTGTCGTAGGCTTTCATGGCTGGAATAACTGGGTTGATGTGAATTTTCCAGTCTGTACGACCATGTTCCAGAAGCATTCTCTCCTGACGTTTCGCCTGCATCTATTGCAGGCAAAAGTCAGAAGAGAATGCTTCTGGAACATGGCCGTACAGTCCGGAAAACTCACAACAACCCTTTTGGTTTTGATTATTGGTAAGGACTGGTTATGGAAAGAAGGGCACTGATTTAAATGTTAATAATCTATATAAATAAAAATGTAATGTTCGTTTGTGGGATTAACAGAACTCAAAAACCACTGGACGAATTGACACCAAATTTGGACACAAGACACCTAACAACCCAATGTATGTCCTTCACTCAACAAAAAAATGATTTTGTCATTTGGGAGTTGTAGTTGCTGGGATTTATAGTTCACCTACAATCAAAGAGCATTCTGAACCCCACCAACGATGGAATTGAACCAAACTTGGCACACAGTTCTCCCATGACCAACAGAAAATACTAAAGGGTTTGGTGGGTAGTGTCCTTTGATTTTGGAGTTATAGTTCACCTATATCCAGAGATCACTGCGCACTCAAACAATGATGGATCTGGACCAAACTCTACACGAATACTCAATATGCCCAAATGTGAACACTGATGGGAAAATAGAATCTTGACATTTGGGAGCAGTAGTTGCTGGGATTTATAGTTCACCTACAATCACAGAACCCCACCAATGATAGAATTGGGCCAAACCTCCTGCAGAGAACCCCCATGTTGGCCACAGCAACACGTGGCAGGGGACGGCTAGTGATTACATATATCTAGCTAGTGAGAGAAAAGTCAAAAGTCCATTTTACTTCTTCCTTTTCCTCCTTCTTTCTCTTTCCCTTTCGTGCTTCTTATTGTATTGTGTGTATCAGCTATTTGTGCTAAATTTCATTCAGTGAATGAATATACATCCTCCATATTGGATATTTACATTATGATTCATAACAATAGCAAAATTACTGTTATGAAGTAACAACAAAAATAATTTTATGGTTGGGGGTCAGCACAACATGAGGAATTGTATTAAGGGGCTGTGGCATTAGGAAGGCTGAGAAACACTGCTCTAGAGAGAATCCTATCCTGGATTAAATGGCAGTGTGTATGAGGCCTATGTCAGTAAAATTTGTGAACATACTGCGGCTCCTCCATGATGACATGTTGGTGGACAGGAAAAGAGATTTAAAGATGGCCTCAAAGCCAACCTTAAAAACTCTGGCATAGACGCTGAGAACTTGGAAGCCCTGCCCCTTGAGCGCTCTAACTGGAGGTCAGCTGTGCCCAGCAGTGCTGCAGAATTTGAAGAGGCACGAATGGAGGGCGAAAGGGTGAAGCATGCCAAGAGGAAGGCGCATCAAGCCAACCCCGACCGAGACCGCCTTCCACCTGGAAACCAATGCCCTCACTGCGGAAGAAGATGCAGAGCAAGAATAGGGCTCCACAGCCACATACGGACCCACAAGAACACTGGAAGACAATCATTCTCGGAAAGTGAGGGATTGCCTAAGTAAGTAAGTAAAGTATATGAGGCCTATGTCAGTAAAAGACTCAGAGTCCCATTGTGAGCTTTGCAGCCCGGTTTCTGGTGCTTGGAGCAGTTTCTATATTGCAAAAGGGAAACTGAGGCAGGGGGAAGTGGGGAGGGGAAGGCTCCACTATGGTCCCTGTCTGGAAAGGCCCAGCAGTGGCCCAATCAGCCTCCCCACCCGCCCTTCCTTCCTCTCCCGCATGGCTCTGCCCGTGCTTGCTCATCTGTGGGTACTCACATGGCCCTCCACGCAGCCTGGCTCCCCGTCTCCCTCGTGGGACTCATGTGCCAGAAGAGAGGCGGTCTGTGACTGGCGAGGCGTGGCTCATAGAACAACCATAGTTGCTGCAGCAACTGGGCCTGTTTTGGAAAGCAGGAGATAGAGAGGGAGACCCATCATGCGGCACACCCAACATGCTGTATTTGTCCTCATCCTGCTCTCCACATCCACCCTAGCAAGAGCGTGCCTGCTGTGGGTATCCTTGGGCTATAGCTCCTATCATTCACAGCCAAGATAGCCAGCCAAGAGGGGGAGTGATGGGAGTTACAGTCCATCCCTGGGAAGTGTGCGACTCTTGCTCTGGTTGTGGTCAAACTCCTTCCCTGCTTTTCTTCTGCTTTTCTTCTTGGATGTTTTTTCAGACACTTGGTGATCCCGAAAGCTTGCATGCACTTTTGGAACTTTTGTGTTGTCCAGATAGGAACTGCCCCCCTGGACTGGCACAGCTAAGGCTGCATGCAAACCCAGTTTCTCCCGCAATTGGGGCTGTGAAAGAGCCCCAGGAGTCAGTAGAAATGTCTCAATTCAGTATGAATTCACCTTCCATATGCATCTGGCAGAGACACCTAGACAAGGATGAGGTGTGATGGGAGTTGCACTCCAAGGAGAGAAGAACAGTGTGTACATTCCTACTTCCATTCTCCATTGATTCCACTGAGTTCTCCTTCCTCTTGCCCAGAATAATCAAGCTTCTTCCTCTAGATCAGTGTTTCTCAACCTGGGGGTTGGGACCCCTGGGGGTGGGGTTCTGTGGGGTGTGTGAGAGGGGTCGCCAGAGACCATCCGAAAGCAAAGTATTTTCTGTTGGTCTTGGAGTTTCTGTGTGCCAAGTTTGATTCAATTCCATCATTGGTGGAGTTCAGAATGCTCTTTGATTGTAGGTGAACTATAAATCCCAGCAACTGCAACTCCCAAATATCAAGGTCTATTTTTCCCAAACTCCACCAGTGTTCACATTTGGGCATATTGAGTATATGTGCCAAGTTTTGACCAGATTCATTATTGTTTGAGTCCACAGTGCTCTCTGGATGTAGGTGAACTACAACTCCCAAACTCCAAGTCAATGCCCATCAAACCTTTCCAGTATTTTCTGTTTGTCATGGGAGTTGTGTGTGCCAAGTTTGATTCAATTCCATTGTTGGTGGAGTTCAGAATGCTCTTTGATTGTAGGTGAACTTTAAATCCCAGCAACTGCAACTACCAAATATCAAGGTATATTTTCCCCAAACTCCACCTGTGTTCACATTTGGGCATATTGAGTATTCATGCCAAGTTTTGTCCAGATTCATCATTGTTTGAGTCCACAGTGCTCCCTGGATGTAGGTGAACTACAACTCCCAAACTCCAAGTCAATGCCCACCAAACCTTTCCAGTATTTTCTGTTTGTCATGGGAGTTCTGTGTGCCAAGTTTGATTCAATTCCATCATTGGTGGATCTATTTTCTCCAAACTCCAACAATGTTCAGATTTGAGCATATTGAGTCTTTATGCCAAGTTTGGTCCAGATGCATCATTGTTTGAGTCCACAGTGCTCTCTGGATTTAGGTGAACTACAACTCCCAAACTCCAGGTCAATGCCCACCAAACCTTTCCAGTATTTTCTGTTTGTCATGGGAGTTCTATGTGTCAAGTTCCATTCAATTCCATTGTTAGTGGAGTTCAGAATGCTCTTTGATTTTAGGTGAATTATAAATCCCAGCAACTACAACTCCCAAATGACAAAATCAATCCTCCCCCAACCCCACCAGTATTCAAATTTGGGCATATTTTGGCCAAAGCTATACCTATTGATCTGATCACATTTGCATGTTTTTGAACTGCTAGGTTGGCAAAAGCTGGGGCTAACAGTGGGACCACACCCTGATCTTCGGATTCGAACTGCCGACCTTTTGGTCAGCACGGTCTGCAGCTCAGAGGTTTAACCCACCGCACCACCAAGAGGCCTTATCAATACTGCCATACAAATTTGGTCCAGTGAATGAAAATACATCCTGCACATCAGATACAGTATTTACATTACAACTCATAACAGTAGCAAAATTGCAGAAATAGCAACGAAAATAATTTTATGTTTGGGGGTCACCACAACCTGAGGAACTGTATTAAGGGGTTGCGGCATTAGGAAGGTGAGAACCACGGCTCCAGCCACAACTCCTATCAGTCCTATAACTGGGGTAGTGGATGCTGGGAGCTGCAATCCAGCGATATGTGGAGGCAGGGCAGACTTTGGCTGCCCTGCCTTGGAACACAAATTTGCTGAGTTGCAGGAAAGGAGACACCTTGTTTGGGTTCCTGCAGAGAAACCGGAGCAGGGCTTTCCTTATCTCCGCTTCCAGCTGCGAAGGCCTGAAGCTTATCTGTTGGGAGGCGAAGGCCAACCCTGGCTTTGCCCAGCCACTCAGAGGCCCTTGGCACCCAACAAACAACCACAGGCTCCGTTTTCTCAGGCCAGAAAGGAAAACAACAACAAGGAAGCTGCCTTCTCTACAGGCCCCACTTTGTGGGGAAGGCCTCCTCAGTAGCCATAGTTTGGGATATCCTTGGATACAAAGCTACGGTGCCCCAGTCTTGCTCCCTTTCAAGGTAGTTGCCATTGGAAAAGAGGATAAGAGAACCTGCCTACCACTCATAAGAGGCAAGGGGTTCGACTCCGCTAACTCCCCAACAAGGAGTTGGAAGAGACAGAAGATGATAGAGCAGGCATGGGCAAATTTGGGTCCTCCTTCCAGATGTTTTGGACTTCAACTCCCACCATTCCTAACAGCCTCAGGCCCCTTCCTTTTCCCCCTCAGCCGCTTAAGCACTTCCTCAGCTGATCATAACAAGTAACTCCTGAAACTATAAATTCGATGAAGCACAGTTACCTTCCAGCCAAGGCAGTATCTATTGATCTGCTCACATTTGCATGTTTTTGAACTGCTAGGTTGGCAAGAGCTGGGGCTAACAGTGGGAGCTCAACCCGATCTCCGGATTCTAACTGCCGACCTTTTGGTCAGCAACTCAGAAGTTTAACCCACTGCACCACCAAGGGGCCTTATCTATGTTGTTGTTCATTCGTTCAGTCATCTCCGACTCTTCGTGACCTCATGGACCAGCCCACGCCAGAGCTCCCTGTCGGCCGTCACCACCCCCAGCTCCTTCAAGGTCAGTCCAGTCACTTCAAGGATGCCATCCATCCATCTTGCCCTTGGTCGGCCCCTCTTCCTTTTACCTTACACTTTCCCCAGCATAATTGTCTTCTCTAGGCTTTGCTGTCTCCTCATGATGTGGCCAAACTACTTCAACTTTGTCTCTAGTATCCTTCCCTCCAATGAGCAGTCGGGCTTTATTTCCTGGAGGATGGACTGGTTGGATCTTCTCGCAGTCCAAGGCACTCTCAGAACTTTCCTCCAACACCACAGTTCAAAAGCATCTGTCTTCCTTCGCTCAGCCTTCCCTAAGGTCCAGCTCTCACATCCGTAGGTGACTACAGGGAATACCATGGCTTTGACTAGGCGGATCTTTGTTGCCAGTCTGATGTCTCTACTCTTTACTATTTTATCGAGACTGGACATTGCTCTCCTCCCAAGAAGGAAGCGTCTTCTGATTTCCTGGCCACAGTCTGCATCTGCAGTAATCTTTGCACCTAGAAATACAAAGTCTGTCACGGCCTCCACATTTTCTCCCCCTATTTTCCAGTTGTCAATCATTCTTGTTGCCATAATCTTGGTTTTTTTGACGTTTACTATACTATATTATACTGCCATACAATCCAGGTTATCAAAGCGAACGAGCCACATTACTTGCTTTGAACTGGCTTATATGAGTCTACACTGCCATACAATCCAGTTCAAATTATATGGATTTTGTATGGTCTTCATAGTAATGTACATAGTAATATGGGTCCGAACGTTGCAATGAAATTTGCAGAATGAGAGAAAAGGATATGGTGGCCATCTGCAGAGTTTTCTGGCTACTCTTTGGCACCGGGACCTTCTGCTCTGGGGTGTCATGTTCAAAACAGAAGGAGAAAGTGGCCCTCCCTTGGCAAAGGAGAAGGAGCCTCACCCATTGCAAGTGCCATCATCTGCAGCACAAACACCTCCAATATTCTAATATTGCCTTTGGAGGAGAGCCTGGGAAGTCACTGGAGGGCCAGAAATCTCTAGGGCAGGCATGGGGAAAGTTTGGCCCTTGAACTGCCACAATTCCTAACAGCCTCAGGCCCTTTCCTTTTCCCTCTTAGTCACTTAAGTGGCTGAGCGGAGAAAGGAAGGGACCTGAGGCTGTTAGGAATTGTGGGAGTTGAAGTCCAAACATCTGGAGGACCCAGGTTTGCCCATGCCTGGTCTCCCATTGGCTCAAGCGATTTCCTCCATGCTCTGGAATGAAAGGTACTGGTGTGCAAGCCTTGCTTTTTGCACAGCGTTCCAGTTGCTTTAAAACACCAACTGCCGCTCTGGGCCAGAGTGAAGACAGAGGGGGCCAGGGGACAGTTCCATCTTGCCTCCTGCATATGTCATCAGTTGGGGACCCCTCCACCAGCACCTGCCGCTCTGGGCCAGAGTGAAGAGAGAGGGGCCAGGGGACAGTTCCATCTTGTCTCCTGCATATGTCATCAGTTGGGGACCCCTCCCTCAGCACCAACTGCCGCTCTGAGCCAGAGTGAAGAGAGAGGGGGCCATGGGACAGTTCCATCTTGCCTCTTGCATATGTCATCAGTTGAGACCCCTCCACCAGCACCAACTACACCTCTGGGCCAGAGTGAAGAGAGAGGGGGCCAGGGGACAGTTCCATCTTGCCTCCTGCATATGTCATCAGTTGGGACCCCTCCACCAGCACCAACTACACCTCTGGGCCAGAGTGAAGAGAGAGGGGGCCAGGGGACAGTTCCATCTTGCCTCCTGCATATGTCATCAGTTGGGACCCCTCCACCAGCACCAACTACACCTCTGGGCCAGAGTGAAGAGAGAGGGGGCCAGGGGACAGTTCCATCTTGTCTCCTGCATATGTCATCAGTTGGGGACCCCTCCCCCAGCACCAACTGCCACTCTGGGCCAGAGTGAAGAGAGAGGGGGGCAGGGGACAGTTCCATCTTGTCTCCTGCATATGTCATCAGTTGGGGACCCCTCCCCCCAGCACCAACTGCGCTCTGGGCCAGAGTGAAGAGGGGGGGGGGCAGGGGACAGTTCCATCTTGTCTCCTGCATATGTCATGAGTTGGGGACCTCTCCCCCAGCACCAACTGCCACTCTGAGCCAGAGTGAAGAGAGAGGGGCCCAGGGGACAGTTCCATCTTGTCTCCTGCATATGTCATGAGTTGGGGACCTCTCCCCCAGAACCAACTGCCACTCTGAGCCAGAATGAAGAGAGAGGGGCCCAGGGGACAGTTCCATCTTGTCTCCTGCATATGTCATCAGTTGGGGACCCCTCCCCAGCACCAACTGCTGCTCTGGGCCAGAGTGAAGAGAGAGGGGTCCAGAAGACAGTTCCACCTTGTCTCCTGTGCTATGCTAATAATATAATATAATATAATATAATATAATATAATATAATATAATATAATATAATATATTTGTTGGATTTTCTTGGTGGGTCTGTAGATAGTTTGTATGTTGTGTTTCCTCATCATATTTATTTTATATACATGTAATATTACTAATAATATTACAATATAATGGTATAGTACAATATAGTAATATATAATACTGATATTGTAATATGCTAATAATATAATATAATATATTGTATGTATATATATCTTGTAAGCCGCACTTGAGTCCCCTTCGGGGTGAGAAGGGCGGCATATAAATGTCGCAAATAAATACTAAATAAATAAACAAGACTGTGTTGGATGTAAATCAGGTCAGCCAAGAGATGGCCCCGACCACCATCTCCCATTCAGGGCACCCCAAAACTGCCATCCTCTCCCACATTCCCCCCTCCCAACAAGAAAACAGGACCTTCACTGGGATAATATAAAAAATGTAGACTTTTATTACAGTTTCTCAAAATATTACACCATTAACGAGAGATATTACACCATCTTGGCAGGGGGTTGGACTGGATGACCCATGAGGTCTCTTCCAACTCTATGATTCTAAAACAGAGCAGCAGGAGCAGCGAAGGGGCTGCTCCCCAAGCCAGACCCCCACTCCCATCAGTTCCTTTAACTGAGTCTCTTCCATTTGTCCCGTTCTTGGTCCAAAGTCCCCCCCAAGGCTTTAGAAAGGCAGAGGGGAGGAGAGCTCCCCCTCTCTATTGCAGAGAGGGAGGTTGTGAGAAGGAGGAACCAAACCGTTTCGGGCAAAAGTCCCGCTGTGCCACACAATTGGCAACAAAGGCTTCGGTTCAGTCCAAGTCCTAGCATTCGGTACATCATTCATTATTCAGATGGAAAGACGTTTGGCACTAAGTGCTGTACAAAAATAATAATAACACAACACCCAACGAGGTGCCCCCCTTTCCAGAAAAAAACTTAGGGGGAAGTCGAAGAGGTCCTTTTGGTCGTGAAACACAAACCCACATCAACCGGCGACTCGTTCCAGTTTGAACAGTCTGTTTGCCAAGGAGGAAGGAGCCCCCGGCCCCGATGGCATGGCAGTCTCTCTTGAGGAGGACGTGGGGCTGAGGGCACTCCCAAGGCCCACCTTCTGCAGGCATGCAAACGTGAACCGGCGACCCCAGGCACCTTCTTCCATGTGGGGCCGACCCACACAGCAGAGGAGAGGAAAAGACCCCTTTCCGCGGAGGTCAAAGAGGAAGCGTCCTGTGGCTCTGCCCACCCCTTGGACAGAGCCACCTTACACCGCAGAGCCTGCCCGGTGCTGCCCTGGGATGACTCCCGGCCCCAAGGCGCTCTGCTTCTCCCCAGAGGAGGCCAAGATGGCGGCGGAGGAGGAGGAGGTCGGCGAGGGTGAGGGTGAGGGAGGCCCCTCCAGCGGCAGGCAAGACTGGAAGCGTTGGAGCTGTTCGGGGCTGGCTAAGTTGCGCAGGAGGCTGTTCTCCCGTTCCAGCTGGGAGTTCTTCTCGGCCAGCTCCTTGATCTGCTCCTTCAGGACCTCCACCTCTTCCCGCACGGCAAACATCAGGTGGTTCTTGACCAGATCCTACAAAGAGGAAGAGGAGGAGCAGAGTTGAGAGAGAGACACGCACAGAGAGAGGAAGCAGATCAGCCCTCCCTTGACAAAGGATGATGCAAGCGCCATCACAAACACCTCCAAGACTGCAATATTGGAGGCAAAAAAACCTCCAAGACTTCATTATTTCCTCTGGAAGAGAGCTTGGGAACTCACAAGAGGGCCAGAAATCTCTAGGGCAGGCATGGGCAAACTTCAGTCCTCCCTCCAGGTGCTTTTGGACCTCAACTCTCACAATTCCTAACAGCCTCAGGCCCCTTCCTTTTCTGGTAAAGTTTGGAGAAAGACAGACCATGGATGATGGGGTCTGCAGTACTTTCAATTGCTTCAGCTCCCACAGACCATTGTTATCCCCACCAATGACAGATCAGGACCAAAAATGGCATACAGAGCCCCCACGACCCACTTTATGTTCTGGTGTGGTTTGGAGGAAGATGGGTCATGGGTGATGGGACTTGAAATAACTACACTTACTTCCTGAGACCACTGTGACCCCCATGAAGGATGGACCTGGACTTTTTTTTTTGTTGTGTCAGGAGCGACTTGTGAAATTGCAAGTCGCTTCTATTGTGAGAGAATTGGCCGTCTGCAAGGACGTTGACCAAGGGACACCCGGATGTTTTGATGTTTTTATTATCCTTGTGGGAGGCTTCTCTCATGCCCTCACATGAGGAGCTGGAGCTGATAGAGGGAGCTCATCCGCGCTTTCCCCAGATTTGAACCTGTGACCTGTCAGACTTCAGTCCCTCAGGGTTAAACCCTCAGGGGTTTAACCCACTGCACCACCGGGGGCTCCCTGGACTAAACTTGGCACACATAACCCCCATGACCAACTTTATGTTCTTGTGTGGTTTGGTGGAGGACGGACGATGGATGATGGGACTTGCAGTACCTTCACTCACTTCCTGAGACTACTGTGACCCCTACGAAGGATGGACCTAGTCTAAACTTGGCACACATAACCCCCATGACCCACTTTATGTTCCGGTGTGGTGTGGAGGAGGATGGACCATGGATGATGGGAGTTGTAGTACCTTCACTCTCTTCCTGAGAATATTGTGACCCCACGAATGATGGACTTGGACTAAACTTGGCACACATAATCCCCATGACTCACTTTATGTTCTGGGGTGGTTTGGTGCAGGACGGACCATGGATGATGGGACTGGCAGTACCTTCACTCACTTCCTGAGACCACTGTGACCCCCACGAAGGATGGACTTGGACTAAACTTGGCACACATAACCCCCACGACCCACTTTATGTTATAGTGTGATTTGGAAGAGGATGGAATATGGATGATGGGACTTGCAGTACCTTCTCTCACTTCCTGAGACCACTGTGGCCCCCACAAATGATGAACCTGGACTAAACTTGGCACACATAATCCCCATGACTCACTTTACGTCCTGGTGTGGTTTGGGGGAGGATAGACCTAAGTGGCTAAAGAGTAAAAAGGAAAGAGCCTGAGGCTGTTAGGAATGGTGGAAATTGAAATCCAAAACACCCGGAAGGAGAGCCCAAGTTTGCCTATGCCTGCTTTAGAGATTCCTGCTTTAGAGATTCCACCTTAGGTGGCCTAGAAGAGACCTATAGTGCCATAGATCATCCAGATTATCAAAGCAGATAATAATCCCCAGGATATGCTTTGAACCGGATGATAACTATGCTGACAGCTGATCCTACTCAAAGCAGACCATCTGGATTTTCTATTTGGCAGTGTGATCTTTCAGGAAGAGGACGGCGGGGCTGCATTGCGGTGGGCGAGCACAACAAAGGGCCGCGCCCCTTCCCAATAGCAGAAGGCGAAGAAGGGGATCTGACTCACCATGGCTTGCTCGATCTTGTTGTCGATGGCGACCACACTGGCCCCGGAGGCACTGCAAGGAGAGAGAGAGAGAGAGGGTGAGAAGGGAGGAAAAGGAAGGAAGGGGCATCCAAAGAACAGCTGGGCAAAGGTGGCACATATCCCCCTCCCTCCTCTCTTTCCTGCCCTGGCTCTACCTGTTGTCCAGCTTGACCGAGACCACGTCTCCGCCCAGCAAGGAGGAGAAGAAGGAGATGGAGAAGTTGTGCAGCTGGTACACTGCCACTTCCATGGCAGACTGGTACACACCGGTGCTCATGGCGAGTGAGGGGCAAAGGAAGAGGCTGGCTAGCCAGTGAGTGAGCAAAAGGGCAGGCGGATGGATGGACGGAAGGCAAGAGGCAGGCACCACCGCAGACACGCAGGACGGCACTGAGCCTATTTCGGCACCCAGGCACTTTTTATAGGGAGGCGCCCTGACGTCACATGGTCTCAGCCTGGCATGCAAATAAGGCCACACCCCCATCTCTCTCTCTCACTCCCCCTCCCTCTCCATGGAATGGAAAGGAAAGGGGGTGGGGTCTGCAGAAGAATGGAACACTAGAGCTACAGCCAAAGCTATATTGTTGGGCTGTTGTGAGCTTTCCAGACTGTATGGTCATGTTCCAGAAGCATTCTCTCCTGATGTTTCACCCACATTTATGACAGGCATCCTCAGAGGTTGCGAGGTCTGTTGGAAACTAGGCAAGTGGAATGTCGAGGTTGGGAGAAAGAACCCTTTAGGTTCTTGTGGGTTTTTTCGGGCTATAGGGCCATGTTCTAGAGGCATTTTCTCCTGATGTTTCGCCTGCATCTATGGCAAGCATCCTCAGAGGTAGTGAGGTCTGTTGGAATTAGGACAATGGGTTTATATATCTGTGGAATGGCTGGGGTGGGGCAAAGAGCTCTTCTCTGCTGGAGCTAGGTGCGAATGTTTCAACTGACCACCTTCATTAGCATTTCCCTGGCTGCTTGAGCCTGGGAAAATCTTTTGTTGAGAGGCCTTCAAATGCTAATGAAGGTAGTCAGTTGAAACATTCACACCTAGCTCCAGCAGAGAAGAGCTCTTTGCCCCACCCCAGCCATTCCACAGATATATAAACCCATTGTCCTATTTCCAACAGACCTCACTACCTCTGAGGATGCTTGCCATAGATGCAGGCGAAACGTCAGGAGAAATGCTCTAGAACATGGCCCTATAGCCCGAAAAAACCCACAAGAACCTAGTGATTCCAGCCATGAAAGCCTTCGACAATACAATTTTTTTTTGTTTTCTTTTTAATAATAATAACACTTTATTTGTACCCCGCTACCATCTCCCCAAGGGACTCGGTGCGGCTTACATGAGGCCAAGCCCAAACACAACAATACAAGGAATAAAACAGCAATACAAGCAATTAAAAACATAGACAATAAAATACACAACATTATCAAAAAAGCAACACATAATTAAAATGGTGGGAAGGCCAAATGTAGAGTTAAAATTGGAAATAATGCTGGGCCATGAATGAAAGGTGAGACTGGTGTTTGTGGGGGCATACAAGCAGACTTTTGTCTATTGGAGGCAAGTGTGAATGTTGCAATTGTCCCGCATTGAGTAGCCTTGCAGCTTCAAAGCGTGGCTGCTTCCTGCCTGGGGGAATCCTTTCTTGGGAGGTGTTAACTGGCCCTGATTGTTTCTTGTCAGAAAGGAAGAAACCATGAAAATGAACACTATCTGGTTACCAGTATATAAAAAACTCTAAAATCAAGACAGTAAATAAAAGAGCAACACTTAAAAAATCCAGGAATTCCAGACAGGAAACTTCAAACTACAAGAAAGGAGATTCCATCTGAACATGAGGAAGAACTTCCTGACTGTGAGAGCCGTTCAGCAGTGGAACTCTCTGCCCCGAAGTGTGGTGGAGGCTCCTTCTTTGGAAGCTTTTAAACAGAGGCTGGATGGCCACCTGTCAGGGGTGATTTGAATGCAATATTCCTGCTTCTTGGCAGGGGGTTGGACTGGATGGCCCATGAGGTCTCTTCCAACTCTTTGATTCTATGATTCTACGAAACAATCAGGGCTGGCTAAAACCTCCCAACAAAGGATTCCCCCAGGCAGGAAGCAGCCAGGGTTTGAAGCTACAAAGCTATAATAAACTTTATTTATACTCTGTCACCATCTTCCCAAAGGGGACTCGTTGCAGCTAACATGAGGCCAAGCCCAAAAATAATACAGCAAAATAAGATACAACAAAAAATTAAACACAACAAAATGCATAATGTAACAAAATAAAACAAACAGTGTAAAATAACATAATAAAACGCTAATGCTAACAAAGCTGGCTAATTGCAACATGTACACTTGCCTCCAACAGACAAGAGTTCTTTCTCCCACCCTGGGCATTCCACTTGCCTTGTTTCCAACAGACCTCACAACCTCTGAGGATGTGTGCCATAGATGTGGGTGAAACATCAGGAGAGAATGCTTCTGGAACATGGCCATACAGCCTGGAAAGCTCACAACAACCTAACAACATAAAAATGATTCCCCCAGGCAGGAAGCAGCCAGATTTTGAAGCTGCAAGGCTATGAAATGCTGGACAATTGCAACATTCACACTTGCCTCAATCAGACAAGAGTTCTTTCTCCCACCCTGGACATTCCACAGATATATAAACCTCACTTGCTCAGTTTCCAACAGACCTCACAACCTCTGAGGATGCCTGCCATAGATGTGGACGAAATGTCAGGAGAGAATGCTTCTGGATCATGGCCATACATCCCCAAAAATAACCCAGTGATTCCAGCCATGAAAGCCTTCGACAACTGTTATATTGTTGTTGTTGTTGTTGTTGTATTATTATTATTATTATTATTATTATTATTATTATTACTATAACACTATGTAACATGATATTTGTTCCAGGGTTATAAATGCCATTTCCTAATTGGTTCTATCATCAAAGCATGGGAAAAGTTTATTAAACTGCAAAGACTTTGTTTCTCTAAGACATCCTGCAGCACATTTTGCTACAATTTTTCAATGAATATCTCACTGCGTCTCAATCAATTGCGGCCTAGTTTGTGGCAGCTACAAAAACTAAGTTTCTGGACTGGGACAACTACTTTCAATATAAGTTCTGCACAATTAAACAGGAAATAACACTTTCAAACCCAGAACTGATTTCTTCCCCTCAAATTTTATTACATAGTGTTGTTATTATTATAATCTTGGTGCACTACAACTCTTAGGCTGCTGGGAATTTTAGTCCCAAGAGCCCCTGGTGGTGCAGCGGGTTAAACCGCTGAGCTGCTGAACTTGCTGACCAAAAGGTTGGCAGTTCGACTCCGGGGAGTGGGGTGAGCTCCTGCTGTTAGCCCCGGCTTCTACCAACCTAGCAGTTTGAAAACATGCAAATGTGAGTAGATCAATAGGTACTGCTTCAGCAGGAAAGTAACAACGCTCCATGCCGTCATGCCGGCCACATGACTTTGGAGGTGTCTACAGACAACGCTGGCTCTTCTGGTTAGAAATGGAGATGAGAGTCAATGAAGAGTCGGACATGACTAATGTCAAGGGGAAAACTTCACCTTTACTTTAAGAGTAACTCCTCTTTTCCTAATAAGGATCATTCCAACCCAAACATCTGCACTGCGGAAGGAATGCAGTTTTCCAAGGCTCAACAGGATAGAAAACCTGAGAGTTGTAGTTTGGCAAGGCCCCTTCCCACCACTGCCACCAAAAGGGCAAAGTCTGGCTGAAGTGAGTCGAAGTTCCGGATTACATAAGGAAGGAGCCAACACCAAAACATGTTATTGTGACTTTGGACTCCTCCAGCTGAGAAAGCCCCCCTCCGCTTCCCTCCTCCTTCCTCAGTCTGAAGGCGACCCCTGGCGGCTGCTATGGGCAGTGCTTCCTATGTAACAAAATTTGAAAAATAAATCATATTCCTGGCTTGAAAGTGTTATTTCCTGTTTAATTGTGCAGTATTTACTTTGAAAGTACTTTTTCTACTTTAGAAACTTTGTTTTTGTGGCTGTTACAAGCCATGTTGAATTGGTCGAGACTCGATGAGATAAAAAGGTTGACATTAAGTCTAGTCGTGGTGCTCATCTCCATTTCTAAGCCAAAGAGCCAGCGTCATCCACAGACACCTCCAAGGTCAAGTGGCCAGCATGACTGCATGGATCACCATTGTAGCTTTTCCCCTGACATTAAGTCCAGATGTGCCCGACTCTGTGGGTTCGTGCTCATCTACATTTCTAAATCAAAGAGCCGACGTCGTCCATAGACGCCTCCAAGGTCATGTGGCAGGCATGACAGCATGGACCGCCATTGTAGCTTTTCCCCTGACATTAAGTCCAGTTGTGCCCGACTCTGTGGGTTGGTGCTCATCACCATTTCTAAGCCAAAGAACCGGCGTTGTCCACAGACGCCTCCAAGGTCATGTGGCCGGCATGACTGCATGGACCACCATTGTAGGTTTCCCCCCGACATTAAGTCCGGTTGTGTCCGACTCTGTGGGTTAATGCTCATCTCAGTTTCTAAGCTGAAGAGCTGGCATTGTCCGTAGACACCTCCAAGGTCATGTGGCCAGCATCACTGCATGGACCACCATTGTAGCTTTTCCCTTGACATTGAGTCCAGTTGTGTCCGACTCTGTGGGTTGGTGCTCATCTCTATTTCTAAGCCAAAGAGTCGGCGTTGTCCACAGACACTCCAAAGTCATGTGGCCGGCATGACTGCATGGACTGCTATTACCTTCCCACCAAAGCAGTACCTAAGATCTATTCACATTTGCATGCTTTCAAACTGCTAGGTTGGCAGAAACTGGGGCTAACAGCAGAAGCTCACCCCGCTCCTCAAATTTGAACTACCAACTTTTCAGTCAGCAAGTTCAGCAGCTCAGCAGTTTAACCCGCTGCACAACTGGGTGCTCCTCGATGAGATATTTGTTGAAAAACTATTGCAAAATGTTCTGCAAGATGTCCTTGCAGAAACAAAGTTTTTGCAGTTTAATACACTTTCCCCATGTTTTGATGATAGAACCAATTAGGGAAATGACATTTATAACACGGGAGAAAAAAAAATCATGTTACATAGTAAAAAATATCCACCCCTCTCTTGTGGCCCTTCGCCTTTAGATGCCTTGAAAGGGGGAAAAGCACCGAAAGGAATGTGTTTTGAAATGCGAGGATCCTGTAAGAGGGGAGCAGGAAGGGCTCTCTGCAAGGAGGAGACCAAGCCAACGAGGGCTACAGAGCTCTCCTCCTCCTCCTTCTTCACAGCTGCTGAAGGGCGGAGTCCCCTTTGATAGCCGCCTTGGCTGTACTCCCAGTCCTTGGCTCTTGGCAAGGCAGCAAAAGGGGGGCAGGGAGGACCAGGAAAGAGGAGGAAGAGTTGCTCTTTAGAGCCCAAGAGCACAGCTCTAGGGATCTCCCAGCTCCTCTCCTTCCATAACAGGCATGGGCAAACTTTTGGACTGTTTTGGACTGCAACTCCCACCATTCCTTTGTGGGGGGCTTCTCTCATGTCCCCACACGGGGAGCTGGAGCTGACAGAGGAGCTCAACCGGCTCTCCCTGGATTTGAACCGCTGACCTGTCGGTCAGCAGTCTTGCCAGCACAAGGGTTTAACCCACTGCACCACTGGGGGCTCCATAAAATGCAGATAAGATCCCATCAACATAGTGATCGGGGCTTCCTTGCATAGCTCTGCTTGTGTTTTTCCACTTGCTTGATGCTTGGCCATACTGGGAGCCCAAGTCCAGGACCAGAACTTAGAATCATAGAATCATAGAATCAAAGAGTTGGAAGAGACCTCATGGGCCATCCAGTCCAACCCCCTGCCAAGAAGCAGGAATATTGCATTCAAATCACCCCTGACAGATGGCCATCCAGCCTCTGTTTAAAAGCTTCCAAAGAAGGAGCCTTCCCCAAGTGATGCCCTTTCTGCCTAGCATGGCCAGCCTGTGGAGACCCTCTTTGCCCCACATTGATGGTCACGGTTCACAAGGATAGTCTGCCAGAGAGCGGCTTGTCTCTCTGCAATGTCATGCTGCAGGGAGTCCCAGGACCCTGCCTAGTAGACCAGGAATCAGCGGCAACAGAAGGGCTGAGTGTGCAATGTTTCCATGGGCCACACACTCCCTGTTGCATAACAACCGGCGGCTTCTTGCCTCTGCCAGGGCTCCAGTGAGTCACCAGCACCAAACACTGCTTTAGGATAGGACTCCTCCTTCCTTCCTCTCTCTGTTCTTCTTTCCTTCCTTCTAGTCATGCCAGGCCTTTCATGGCAGCCTCCTCGAAGGAAAGCCATGCCCTTGGGGAGGCAGCCACCTTCCCTTCCTGCCCCTCAAGAGTAGGGTAGCCACTGGATAATGTGGTCATTTTGGCAGTGTTTGAGGCTCAAGCATAGATGGCAAGCTATTTAACCTCAGCAGACTGAAAGCCAAAACCAAGGTCACAACAATATCTTTTATAGAACTCCAATATGCTGATGATAACGTTGTATGTGCGCATTCAGAAGAAGACCTACAAGCCACTCTAAACACCTTTGCAGAAGCATACGAGAAGCTCGGCCTGTCATTGAACATCGAAAAAACCAAAGTGCTCTTCCAGCAGTCACCAGCCAATCCCTCTCAAATGCCAGAAATACAGCTTAATGGTGTAACATTAGAAAATGTTGACCATTTCTGCTCCCTTGGAAGCCACCTCTCTACAAAAGTGAACATTGACACTGAAATGCAACTCTGCCTGAGCTCTGCAAGTGCAGGATTTTTCCGAATGAAGCAGAGAGTGTTTGAGGACCAGAACATCCGTAGGGAGACCAAGGTGCTTGTTTATTAATTAGATTGTTTTATGGTTTTAATAACTGTTTTGATATTTGATGATGTACTGTTTTTAATATGATTAATACACTGAGCCCAGGTGGCGCAGTGTATTAAACCCCTGTGCCAGCAGGATTGAAAGTCACAGATTCGAATCCAGGGAGAGGCGGATGAGCTCCCTCTATCAGCTCCAGCTCCTCATACGGGGACATGAGAGAAGCCTCCCACAAGGATGATAAAAACATCAAATCATCCGGGCATCCCCTGGGCAACATCCTTACAGACAGCCAATTCTCTCACACCAGAAGCGACTTGCAGTTTCTCAAAGTCGCTCCTAATACGACAAAAAAAATTATGTTTAAAGTGTAGTTTTACTAGTGTAGTTGTAAGGCATTGATTTTTTGCCATTATCTATGTGTAAACTGCTTTGAGTCCCCCCTAGGGGTGAGAAAAGCAGTATATAAATACTGTAAATAAATAAGTAAATAAATTGTCCTCCCAACCCTGCTATACACCTGTGAAACGTGGACTGTCTACAGACATCATACACACTTCCTGGAACAATTCCATCAATGCTGCCTCTGAAAAATCCTGCAAATCTCTTGGGAAGACAGGCGGACAAATGTCAGCATGCTGCAAGAAGCAAAGACCACCAGCATTGAAGCGATAGTCCTCTGCCATCAACTCGGCTGGTCTGGCCATGTAGTCCAAATGCCTGATCACGTCTCCCAAAGCAGTTACTCTACTCCAAATGCAAGAATGGAAAATGGAATGTTGGTGGACAGGAAAAGAGATTGAAAGATGGGCTTCAAGCCAACCTTAAAAACTGTGGCATAGACACCAAGAACTGGGAAGCCCTGGCCCTTGAGCGCTCCAGCTGGAGGTCAGCTGTGACCAGCACTGCTGCAGAATTCAAATAGGCATGATTGGAGGGTGAAATGGAGAAATGTGGCAAGAGGAAGGTGTGTCAAGCTAACCCTGACCGGGAATGCCTTCCATCTGGAAACCAATGTCCTCACTGCGGGAGAACATGCGGATCAAGAATAGGGTTCCACAGCCACCTTTGGACCCACTGCTAAGACATCATATCTGGAAGACAATCATCCCCGAGCTATGAGGGATTGCTTAAGTAAGTAAAGTGTAATGCTTTCTCCCATTGCAGAGAACCTGCCCTTCTCAGGCCTGAGCTGCCCAAACAATGCTTCTCATACTGCATGGCCTCTACCTCTCTTTAGTTCTCTCCCTCCTTTCCCCTTTCTGTGCATATGTTTTGTGTGTGCATATATGTGTGTATATATTTGTGTGTGTGTATGTATGTGTATATATATATACGTGTGTGTGTGTGTGTTTGTGTATATATGTGGTTTTGCGCATGCGTTGTAATGTATTTTTGGGGTTTTTTTTGCTTTTTAAATCTCTTCTGCTGTATTTTTCTGTGTTTTTATGAGTGATAGTCATTGTTGGCCTGATAGGTGTCTTCTGTCCAAATGTGGTGTCAGTTGGTCCAGTGGTTTTTGGGTTATGTTAATCCCACAAATGAGCATAGTTTTCCAGTCCTTTTTTTAGGCTGAAAAAATCTCCCCCGGCTTATACTCGAGTCAATATTATTTATTATTTTACTTCGTTGTTGTTGTTATTATTATTATTATTATTACATTTATTATTTTATTGTTGTTATTATTACATTTATTATTTTACTCTATTATTGTTATTGTTACATTTATTATTTTACTCTATTTATTATTATTACATTTATTATTTACTCTATTATTAGTATTAATTATTAATTACTCTATTATATTGTCGAAGGCTTTCATGGCTGGAATCACTAGGTTCTTGTGGGTTTTTTCGGGCTATAGGGCCATGTTCTAGAGGCATTTCTCCTGACGTTTCGCCTGCATCTATGGCAAGCATCCTCAGATTTAGTGAGCCTCTGAGTGACCTCACTACCTCTGAGGATGCTTGCCATAGATGCAGGTGAAACGTCAGGAGAGAATGCCTCTACATTATTATTATTATTATTATTTTACTCTGTTATTATTGGAGGACATGTAAGCATATTTACATTGAAGAAGGTTAGAATAATGGTTTAATCAGAGTTGGACAGTCTTATCTTGAATTACAGTTTTATGTAAATATTCAAAAATATTTGAATATTTGAATGCAAGCTGAGATCCACAACCATATTATTATTATTATTATTATTATTAGTAGTAGTAGTAGTAGTAGCAGTGGTGGTGGTAAAGGTAAAGGTTTTCCCCTGACATTAAGTCTAGTAGTGTCTGACTTTTTGTGTTGGTTCTGATCTCCATATCTAAGCTGAAGAGCCAGTGTTATCCGTAGATACCTTCAAGGTTATACATTTAACCTACTTCGGCTTATACATTTGACCTACTGATGCCTAAATTAATATAATTTTATTGGTATTTATTTTTATTTTGAAATTTACCAGGAGCTGCTGCATTTCCCACCCTCGGCTTATATTTGAGTCGATCCATTTTCCCATATATTTTTTTTGTGGTAAAATTAGGTGCCTCGGCTTATATTCGGGTCGGCTTATACTCGAGTATATATGGTATGTTAATTCCACAAACGAACATTACATTTTTATTTATATAGAGCAAAAGTAATAATGAGCAATAAAAAAAAGAAAAATCATTTTTGAACTACTAGGTTGGCAGGAGCTGGGCTAACAGCGGGAGCTCATCTGCTGCCCATATGTGAACTGCCGACCTTTCAGACAGTAAGTCCAGCAGCTCAGCGATTTAACCCACTGCACCACCAGGAGGCTTTATGAGTGTCTTTGGCACCCAAAGGGGCATTGCTGAGGAGGTGGGGGTCCCGTAACACATCTGCCCTCCCAGGCTTCATCCTCGCCGTTGGAGGGCTCTTCAAGTGGGGCACCAGTAGAAAAGGAAAGGGCCCCTCTTTGGTAACCTTTGCTGTGTTTGAGCCTCCAGAGGAGGAGGAGAAGGTGCCAGCTGCTGCCTCCTCCTCCTCCCAAAGAAAGAAACAAACAAGGCGCCCCACCCATGCTGCCCCTTGGCACCTTTGGCGCCCCACCCACTGACTTATGTAAGGCTTGGCTGCCCGGGCATTCCCTCCAGGGCTCGGCACGGCATCGGCCCCTGCCTCCTGGCATCCACAAGGCGCCTGTGCCAGGAATGTGGGCAACATGTGCAGTGGCATGAAGAGAGGTGGGACAGAAGGCGACCGAGTGGGCGTGGGAGGAGCGGCTCCACAGTCACGTGTGGCTCCTGGCTGTTTGGGAAGGCATGTGCCCCGCTGGTGCGAGGGAATGCGGCGCAGGAAAGCGGGGAGCTGCCTGTGTGCCCAACGTGCACAGACACGTGCCCCTTCTTCTCTTTTCTTTGGAGGCAGCACACCACCAAGAGTGGAACACCTGACGCAGAGTGTACAGCACTCCTTACTCCATCATCTCCCAAACCAGTAGCTGGCATTATGTCCTGGCACCCCTTGGAGCCCCCCACAAACTCCCCAAAGGGGAGAGGAGAGGCCCTAAAGCAATATTGCCTCTGGAGGAGTACTTGGAACTCCTCCCTCCAGGTGTTTTGGATCTCAACTCCCACAATTCCTAACATCCTCAGGCCCCTTCCTTTTCTGGTAAAGTTTGGAGGAAGACAAACCACAGATGATGGGATTTGCAGTACTTTCAATTGCTTTGACTCCCATGGACCACTGCGACCCCCACAATGACAGATCAGGACCAAACTTGGCACACAGAGCCCCCATGACCCATTTCACATCCAGGTGCAGTTTGGAGGAGGATGGACTATGGCTGATGGGACTTGCAGTACCTTCAGCCATGAGACCACTGTGACCCCCAAGAATGACAGACCTGGAGCAAACTTGGCACACATAACCGCCATGATTCATTTTACGTCCTGGTGTGGTTTGGGGGAGGATGGACTATGGCTGATGGGACTTGCAGTGCCTTCACTCACTTCCTGAGACTACTGCAACCCCTAAGAATGACAGACCTGGACCAAACTTGGCACAAAGTACTGCAAATCCCATAATCCATGGTCCATCCTCCCCAAACTGACCAGGACGTAAAGTGAGTCATGGTGGTTATCACCATGACTCACTTTACGTCCTGGTGCAGTTTGGGGGAGGGTGGACCATGGATTATGGGATTTGCAGTATTTTCTATCGCTTCAACTCCCACAGACCACTGTGACTCCCACCATTGATGGATCAGGACCAAACTTGACACACAGACCCTCCATGATCCACCTCATGCCCTGGTGAAGTTTTGGGGGAGGGGACCATGGACAGTGGGATTTGCAGTACCTTAACCTGATTTGACTTCCAAAGACCACTGCAACCCCCACAAATCATGGACCTGGACCAAACATGGCACACAGACACCCCATGACCCACCTCAAGCCTTGGTGAAGTTTGGGAGAGGATGGGTAACGGATGATGGGATTTGCAGTACCTTAACCTGATTTGGCTTCCAAAGACCACTGCAACCCCCACAAATCATGGACCTGAACCAAACTTGGCACACAGACACCCCATGACTCACCTCATGCCCTGGTGAAGTCTGGGGAGGGAGGGACCACGGACAGTGGGATTTGCAGTACCTTAACCTGATATGGCTTCCAAAGACCACTGCAACCCTAAAAAATCATGGACCTGGACCAAACTTGGCACACAGACACCCCATGACCCACCTCATGCCCTGGTGAAGTTTGGGACAGGGTAGGCCACAGATGATGGGATTTGCAGTACCTTCATCTGATTTGGTTCCCAAAGACCGCTGCGACCACCCCAAATCACGGACCTGGACCAAACTTGGCACAGAGATGCCCCATGACCCACTTTACGTCCTGGGAAAGGGTCTGAGGCTGGAAGGCGGGCCCAAGTTGGCCCATTCAATGGAAATCCATCATAACACATTCAGCTCAGCAACAACCCCTGACTTGGATCTGGAGCAAAGGGATGCGGCTCACCTGTGGAAGAAGAGCAGGATGGAGAGGAGGGTCTGGTCCACGCCGCGGCCGCACAGGCCCTGGTCGCGGAGGAATCCCGGGTCTCGCACCACGGGCTCCAGCGAGCCCTGCCTGGCCAGCATCCGGCCCAGCTTGGCGGCGTCCAGGTTCCGTCGGCAGAAGGGTCGTTGGCGCAGGAGGCGCAGGAAGGCGGTGCTGGGCGAGGGAGGGGGGCCCCGGCGACAACGCCCGCCCTCGGCCTCCAGCGCCTGGCAGCAGCCGCAACGCTCCAGGCCCACCGCCGCCGCTTCCTCCTCCTCCTCCTCCTCGGAAGAAGAGCAGGACCAGGAGGAGGTGGACGAGCAGCGCCACGAAGAAGACGAAGACATCCCGGCTGCCTCCTCCTTCGGTGCCTACCTGAGCCGCACTCCGGCCCCGCTCCCTCGGCTCTCCCTCGGCCCTGCACTCCTCGCCCCGCCCACTCCCTCCCGCCACGCCTCCCGCCTCGAAGCCACGCCCCCTGCCTCGAAACCACGCCCTTCTCACCTCCGGAAAGGGGAAGAGGAGATGCCAGAAACATTCCCCTGTTTTCTTTCTCTTTTCGTATCAGGAGCGATTTGAGAAACAGCAAGTCGCTTCTGGTGTGAGAGAAGTTTGATGTTTTACTATCCCCCTCAACGGTTTTTGTACCCAGAGTATATTTCCCCACCTGTATGCAGGGGCGGCTCGTCCATTACGCGAAGTAAGCAGTCGCAGAACACTTTTTTTTTGCCAGGGGCGCAGAGGCGCCTCTGTAAATGCCCCTCGACCAGAGGCGGCCCTAGATAATTTTCAACGGTAAACAAACAGTATTTTGGCCCCCCCCCCAACCCAAACCAATCATTGATATATATTTTCTGTTTGTCGTGGGAGTTCTGTGTGCCATATTTGGTTCAATTCCATCATTGGTGGAGTTCAGAATGCTCTTTGATTGTAGGTGAACTATATATCCCAGTAACTACACTTGCCGCACTTGCTCCCTTGCCTGGCCCGCTTTGGGTCCGGAGACGTGCCTGAAGACCCCGGCATTTGCACCAAAAGTCACCTCTTCTCCTGACTTTCTCCTCAGCCATTGGGACCAAGAGAGAGAGAGAGAGGGAGATGCCCACCTTTCCTGAAGGTAGGCGCAAAAACAAAGGAGGGAGCGGAGGTGGGAGATACCTCCAGCCGGAGTGGCTCTCTCTCTCTCTCTCTCTCTCTCTCTCTCTCTCTCTTGGTCCCAATGGCTGAAGAGAAAGTCAGGAGAAGAGGCGACTTTTGGTGCGCACACGGGGTCTTCAGACACGCCTCCGGACCCAAAGCGGGCCAGGCGTGGTGGCTCCGCCCCTTGGCCCACCCGCGGATTGGGGAGAGGAGAGGCAGGTGGAGTGCCGGGGGATCAGGAAAGGGAGCCGGTCATGGGGAAGGGATCGAACGCAGAGAACAATTGAGCCCATCTCTGCTCGCGCACCCGATGGCCAGGTGGAGCAGGAACGAGCGGGACGAGGTGAGCTCAAAGGCCCAGCCCCTTTGGGAAGAGGATTGCCTGGCAGCGAGGCAAGAAAGCCGAGGCTCCCCCTGGACTGCTAGGGCTGTTGTGAGCTGAGGGGGCGCTCCTCAAGTAGCGGTCGAGGGGCATTTACAGAGGCGCCTCTGCGCCCCTGGCAAAAAAAAGGGTTCTGCGACTGCTTACTTTGCGTAATGGACGAGTCGCCCCTGATCCCCCTCAATGGTTTTTGTACCCAGAGTATATTTCCCCACCTGTATGCAGGGGAGGCTCGTCCATTATGCAAAGTAAGCGGTCGCAGAACACTTTTTTTTGCCAGGGGCGCAGAGGCGCCTCTGTAAATGCCCCTCAACTGCCACTTGAGGAGTGCCCCCTCAGAAGCAGGAAAACCTCATTTAAAGCACCCCCTGCAGATGGCCAGCTTGTTAATATCTCTCTTCAATTGTGGTGCCCAGAATTGGACACAATAGAATCATATAATCATAGAGTTGGAAGAGACCTCATGGGCCATCCAGTCCAACCCCCTGCCAAGAAGCAGGAATATTACATTCAAATCACCCCTGACAGATGGCCATCCAGCCTCTGTTTAAAAGCTTCCACACACTCGGGGGCAGAGAGTTCCACTCCTGAACGGCTCTCACAGTCAGGAAGTTCTTCCTCATGTTCAGATGGAATCTCTTTTCTTGTAGTTTGAAGCCATTGTTCCGTGTCCTAGTCTCCAGGGAAGCAGAAAACAAGTTCGCACCCTCCTCCCTATGACTTCCTCTCACATATTTATACATGGCTCTCATCATATCTCCTCTCTGCCTTCTCTTCTGAAGGCTAAACATGCCCAGCTCTTTAAGCCACTCCTCATAGGGCTTGTTCTCCATACCCTTGATCATTTGAGTCGCCCTCTTCTGGACACATTTATTTATTTATTTACAGCATTTATATTCCGCCCTTCTCACCCTGCAGGGGACTCAGGGCGGATTACAGTGTACACATATATGGCAAACATTCATTGCCAATTTTGACATACAACATATAGAGACATACACAGAAGCTATTTAACTTTTTCTGGCCGCCAGGGGAGCTGTCGCTTTCATCGTCCATCTGCGACGCTGATGAAGTACTTCTGCATTCCCCGCATGCTTTTTTGCTGAAGTGCTTTCCTGGAGTTTTTTCTATGGCCTCATAAATTAGTTAATTTAGCAGCTGTCCAAACTGGAGTCATGAAATTGCATAGAATCATAGAATCAAAGAGTTGGAAGAGACCTCATGGGCCATCCAGTCCAACCCCCTGCCAAGAAGCAGGAATATTGCATTCAAATGACCCCTGACAGATGGCCATCCAGCCTCTGTTTAAAAGCTTCCAAAGAAGGAGCCTCCACCACACTCCGGGGCAGAGAGTTCCACTGCTGAACGGCTCTCACAGTCAGGAAGTTCTTCCTCATGTTCAGATGGAATCTCCTCTCTGTAGTTTGAAGCCATTGTTCCGCATCCTTGTCTCCAAGAAAGCAGAAATCAAGCTTGCTCCCTCCTCCCTATGACTTCCTCTCATGTATTTATAATGGCCCTCATCATGTCTCCTGTCAGCCTTCTCTTCTTCAGGCTAAACATGCCCAGCTCTTTAAGCTGCTCCTCATAGGGCTTGTTCTCCAGACCCTGGATCATTTTAGTCACCCTCCTCTGGACACATTCCAGCTTGTCAATATCTCTCTTCAATTGTGGTGCCCAGAATTGGACACAATATTCCAGGTGTGGTCTAACCAAGGCAGAATAGAGGGGTAGCATGACTTCCCTAGATCTAGACACTATACTCCTATTGATGCAATTCAAAATCCCATTGGCTTTTTTGCTGGCTCCAAGATCTCACCGGATTCGATTCTCCGACCTGTCAGTCTTCAGTCCTGCCCACACAAGGGTTTAACCCACTGCACCACCAGGAGCTCCCCCTATTTCCTGAGTATTGTTCTTTATTTACTATCCTGATTTTAGAGTTTTTTAAAAAAAATACTGGTAGCCAGGTGTAGCCACAAGCATGTGAACCATTTTAACAGAAAGGAGGAAAACATGAAAATGAACAAAATCCGGCCCCCGGTATTTATTTTTTTTAAAAAAACTCTAAAATCAGGACAGTAAATAAATAGAAACACTAAAAAAAAAACAGCAGAATTCCAGTCAAGAATCAATCAGGGCCAGCTTAAACAGGAAGCAGACATGCTTTGAATCTGCAAGGCCATTCAGTGCTAATCAAGGTGGCCAACTGCTTGAGACAAGTTGTGATTGTTGCAGTTCGCCGCCTTGTTGAGCATTGAATGGCCTTGTAGCTCCAAAGTCTGAATGCTAGTTGCCTGGGGGAATCCTTTTTTGGGAGGTGAAGCCAAGCTTTGAAGCTGTAAGGCCATTCAATGCTAATCAAGTTGGCCAATTGCAACATTCACGTTCGCCCCCAACAGACAAGAGTTCTTTCTCCCCACCCTGGACATTATTCCACAGGTATATAAACCCCATTTTCTTAGTTTCCAACTGATCTCACAACCTCTGAGGATGCCTGCCATAGATGTGGGCGAAACGTCAGGAGAGAATGCTTCTGGAACATGGCCATAAAGCCCGAAAAACTCACAGCAACCCAATGCCTTAAACGACCTGGATCCACACAGGATCCCTCCCCAAGACACGCGGGGAAGTGTATGTGCACGTGTGTGTGAAGCAGCAGCGCCCCCTGCTGGCTCTACTTCTGCTGGAGACCAGTTTGGGAGCGGAGACCATGGCCCCTTCTACACTGCCATCAAATCATCCAGGGGTCCCCTGGGCAACGTCCTTGCAGACGGCCAATTCTCTCACAACAGAAGCGACTTGCAGTTTCTCAAGTTGCTCCTGACATGACCAAAAAAAAAAATCCAGGTTATCAAAGCAGGGTAGTGTTCAATGTGTTGTCGAAGGCTTTAATGGCTTGAATCACTGGGTTGCTGTGAGTTTTCCAAGCTGTATGACCATGTTCCAGAAGCATTCTCTCCTGACACACATCTATGGCAGACATCCTCAGAGGTTGTAAGATTTGTTGGAAACTAGACAAGTGAGGTTTATATATCTGTGGAATGTCCAGGGTGGGAGAAAGAACTCTTGTCTGTTTGAGGCAGGTGTGAATTAGCATTGAATAGCCTTGCAGCCTCAAAGCCTGGCTGCTCCCTCCCTGGGGGAGTCCTTTGTTGGGAGGTGTTAGCTGGCTCTGATTGTTTCCTGTCAGGAATTTCCCCATTTTCTGACCCTTGCCTCAAGCAGACAAGATGTCTTTCTCCCACCCTGGACATTATTCCACAGATATATAAACCTCACCTCCCTCATTTCCAACAGACCTCCCAACCTCTGAGGGTGCCTGCCATAGATGTGGGTGAAACGTCAGGAGAGAATGCTTCCAGAACATACCCATACAGCCTGGAAAACTCACTGCAACACAGGGTACAGTTCCATTATCCTCGTGGAAGCCACTAAGGGGCAATAGAGAAAGAAGGATAGTCCATTTTATTGGGAGGGGGGAGTTGAAGGAGGAAAACAATTTTTCCCATTTTCACTAGTTATTCCCCCTACCCTTTCCCACATCATAAACTAAGGTTATTTCCACCACAGGGACATGGATGGGGGGAATAACAGAGAACAGGGAGAAATTGTTTTCTTGGTTCAACCCACCCTCTGCCCCCATAAAATGGACTATCCTCCTCTCTCTAGTGCCCCTGAGGCCCCTGCGTGGATAATAGAACAGTACCTAAACCAGATAATCGACATTATAAACAAAGATGATGATGATGATGATGATGGTTATCTGCTTTGAACTGGATTATGTACATCTAAAGGCAAAGATTTCCCCTTGACATTAAGTCTAGTTGTGTCAGACTCTGGGGGGTGGTGCTCATCTCCATTTCTAAGCCGAAGAACCGGTGTTGTCCATAGACACCTCCAAGGTCATGTGGCCGGCATGACTGTATGGAGTGCCATTACCTTCCTGCAGAAACGGTATTTATTGAATTACTCACATTTGCATGTTTTCAAACTGCTAGGTTGGCAGAAGCTGGGGCTAATTGCAGGAGCTCATCCCGCTCCTCGGATTCAAACCACTGACTTTTCAGTAAGCAAGTTCAGCAGCTCAGCGGTTTAACCTGCTGCGTCACCAGGGGGCCCTTACATACCTTTACACTGCCATATAATCCAGTTCAAAGCAGATAATCTGGATTGTTCATGGCACAGCCTAGAGGGCACCTTCTGTGGTGGAAGTACCACAGACCCTTTAACTCTGGACCCTTGAAAGGAATGCTGCCCATTTCTCCCAAATGCAGGGTCCCTGTAAGGTGGGGGGTGGGCAGCCTATTTCAATGCACACACACACACAGGGGATCGTCCACCGAGGCCTTTATTGGGGTTTCCAAAGGCATAGCCAAAGGCAACTCGTCGGTCAAAAGCTTTTGAAGAGGAGTTCTTCACCATGTCATCCAGGTGAGAGACGAGTAATGTCTTGATCTGCCCAGGAAGTATGCAGGCTCCCCTAGGTCAAGGGCCTTACAGAGGGAGGGCCTCTTCCTTCTGATTGGCCTGCAATCCAATGACAAGAGTCTTAGGTGAGAGAGAAACCCTTTTACCAACGGCTGGTGTTTTGGACAAAAAATCAATTGCACTACATTGGAAAGAACACTGTCAGGAAGCTCCAATGTGGCTGAAGAGGTTCTCTCACAAATCCCGCAACAACAAACCAGGGATGAGCTTGCAGCACTGCCTAGTTTGGAAGAAGTCAGCAATGCCATCAGCCAACAAAAAAATAACAAAGCCAGCGGACCTGATGGGATCCCTGCTGAAATCTTTAAAGAGGGAGGACCTGAGCTGACACAACAACTCCACCAGCTCAAGCCAACTCCGACCGGCACTGCCTTCCACCTGGAAGCCAATGCCCTCACTGTGGGAGATAATGCAGATCAAGAATAGGGCTCCACAGTCACCTACGGGCCCACCCTGGAGGATTATCTACACGGACAATGAGGGATCGCATAAGTAAGGTGTTTTGGGACAGGCTCCCATCACAGCCTGGGAAGAAGGGACTTTAGGAAATAACAATTTCAAACCAGGAACATTTCCCCCCAGATTTTGTTACATAGTGTTATTTGCAGCACTGGGGCCGTCCAGTCACAAAAACATACCTTCTCCTTTCGGGAACTCCGTTCCTCTTTCATCCGCTTATGCATGTCCATGCAGTCTGTAAAATGGACAGGAAAAGAGGTCGCAACCTGGGTGATAGGATTGTCTTCTGCCTCCAACCTTTATTGGGCTCCCCCTGCCCAATCCTTCCCACTCCCCACCCCAAAAGGGTCACTGTCATCCAGCAAATAGGCTACTTACGGCCCACAAAGATGACTATGGTTGGAAAGAGGCAGATCCCGGCTGCCCCGACAACAATCGCTGTTACGTCAACAGGTTCGGCACGTGCTTCCACTAAAATTATTTTTTAAAGAGAGAGATGTTTTAATTTATATTTCTTTTCTAAATGCAAACACAACGGAAACATCCAAGCTGCAAAAAAGATTTGTAGAAAGGATGAGCTAAGGTACCACAACTCTCAGCTGCCTCAGTCTCAATCTGGTTTCAGGCCTGGCTATGGGACAGCCCTGGCTTCCAATCTGCTTCTGGGCTAAATACAAAGCCCTTGAGCGCTCCAGCTGGAGGTCATCTGTGACCAGCAGTGCTGTAGAATTTGAAGAGCGTGAATGGAGGGTGAAAGAGAGAAACGTGCCAAGAGGAAGGCGTGTAATGCCAACCCCGACATAGAACTGAGGCTTCCAGGATGTAATTCTAGGATAGCTCCAATATGCCCATTTTCTACCCCCTCCCTGCTGCTACTGAAAAAGTGGTACCTATTGATCTACTCAGATTTGCATGTTTTCGAACTGCTAGGTTGGCAGAAGTTGTCGTTTGGGAGACAGGTAAAAGCGGGGTGGGGGGTGGGGGGGGGGCTGCTCTCACCTTGCAGGTGGTAAATGTGCTTGATCAGCAGACCAGAGATCCCAGCCACAAGGATCACCCCTCCAGGAGTGGTGAGGTCCAGCATTCGTTGCGCTGGGATGGAAAAGAGGAAAAATGGGAAGATGGCTAAGGGCAGAGATGCGCTGGGCTGGCTTCCTGGGTCAGCATCTTCCTTCCTTTGGCCCCTCTTCTCATCAGCTAAAGCCTACCTGCCTGGTCGGTGACTTGATTAAGCACGTCCAGCTGGAAGGTGATGGTCACCACCACCAGTGCCGTGACCAGGATCACGTGGAGGAGGAGAATGGTGGGGAAGATGAAGATAGCAGGGAATCCTTGGAAGAGGAGGAAAAGGGGGTGCAGTTAAGTGAAAATAGCTTCCTCTCAGTACTGCGCCACTGCCGGTGGCATAGTGGGTTAAACCCTTGTGCCAGCAGGACTGAAAACCGACAAGTTCCAGGTTCGAATCCGGGGCGAGCACAGATGAGCTCCCTCTGTCAGCTCCAGCTCCTCATGCGGGGATATGAGAGAAGCCTCCCACAAAGGATGGTAAAACATCAAACCACCCTGGTGTCCCCTGGGCAACGTCCTTGCAGACGGCCAATTCTCTCACACTAGAAGCAACTTGCAGTTTCTCGAGCACAATATCTGTGGGTTTTGACTCTTTGGGTGGCTGTGGTGCCAGGTCAATGCAAAGAGAGCCCTCTGTAAAGCACCTGCTTGCCCCCCCCCCCCCCCCCCCCCCCCGTCCCTCGGTGACTCCCTTTGAGCTCTGTGCCCACCCCCCACTCCCCGGCCCAACTCATTCAGGAGCCCCTCTGACCTTGGTCATAGCTCCAAAGGATGAGGGCCACCAGGGCCAGAGCAGAAGCCAAACAGGCCAATCCGTTTGCGTAGATGCTGAGCCACTTCCACAACTTCCCTCCTAGAGGCAGAGAGGACTGGTGAGGTGAAGCCACAGGGAGAAAGGGTTTCCTGGATCAGGGCCGAACCTCAGGGAAGGGAGCACTCACTGATTCGAAGCTTTTCGGGCTGCCAGAAAGGGAGCACCACTCCCCACCCGCAGAAGGCCACAAACACCAGCGCAGAGGCAGAGACCTGGAAAGATGTCTCCAACGCCATCGAAATGCCTGGGGAGAGAAGCCATCACAAAACCACTACTAAGGACTCAAAGGAAGACACACAGCAAAGTGGATCCCAAGTGGTTTGAGCATCCCAAAGTGGGTGCCCTGAGTCCTGCCAGAACATGCAGACAACCCTTAAAGGGGTTCTTGTGGGAGAGGCTTTGAATCTGACCCTCTCCCACTGGTTTGTGTTTGTCTGTGCTGAAAGTATATCAGGGGAAGCCAAACTTCCCTTGTGTTTTCCCCCTAATGCTCCCAGCAAAGGGTCAAGGGACATGTTGTCACTTACAGCGAGGCCCTGGCGGGGGTCCTGACGACTGTGGGTGGGTGCTGTCCTCCTCCACAGAAGGCCTCAAGCTGCCCATCTTCCCCCTCGGAGAGCTCTGCAGTGTCGCCGTCCAGGAGGGCCTCTCTTGCCTCTTCTTTGGGGAAGGTGGAAGGGCCACAGTCGGGGCCCAGCTTCCATCAGGACCGCTGTCTCCTCCAATGATCATCATCCATAGCAATAGTGCTAGTTGAGGGAAAGGAAACAGGGAGGAACCATCAAGGGGGGGGGGTGACACCTTCAGCTCCCCCTCCCCATAGCAACATAGCCTGGATCTACATCTATATATATAAATCTGTTAGGTTGGTTCAACGGGACAGCAAAACTCCACAATCCCCCAACGAAACTTAACCAAAATTCCCATGCCCATAACACAACCCACAAGGTACAAACATATCTACTCAAAATGAAAAACAACACAACAACACACTCACAAAACGGCAAAACAGCAAAACTAAAAAAAACCCAACGAAACTTAACCAAAATTCCCATGCCCATAACACAACCCACAAGGTACAAACATATCTACTCAAAATGAAAAACAACACAACAACACACTCACAAAAGGCAAAACAACAAAACTCAAAAAAACCCCAACGAAACGTAACAAAAATTCCCATGCCCTAACACAACCCACAAGGTACAAACATATCTACTCAAAATGAAAAACAACACAACAACACACTCACAAAACGGCAAAACAACAAAACTCAAAAAAACCCCAACGAAACTTAACAAAAATTCCCATGCCCATAACACAATGCACAAGGTACAAACATATCTGCTCAAAATGAAAAGCAACAACAACACACTCACAAAACGGCAAAACAACAAAACTCAAAAAAAACCCAACGAAACTTAACCAGGGGGAAGGAAGGAAGGAGAGAAGGAAAGAAATGAAGGAAGGAAAGAGGGAGTGAAGGAAGAGGGAAGATGTAGAGAAAGAGGGAGGGAAGGAAAGAAGGAAAGAGAGAAGGAAGAAAAGAGACCAGAAGAGAAAGAAAAAGGGGGAAGGAAGGAAGGAGAGAAGAAAAAAGGGAATGAAGGAAGGAAAGAGGGAGTGAAGGAAGGGGGAAGATGTAGAGAAAGAGGGAGGGAAGGAAAGAAGGAAAGAGAGAAGGAAGAAAAGAGACCAGAAGAGAAAGAAAAAGGGGGAAGGAAGGAAAGAAGGAGAGAAGGAAAGAAAAAAGGGAATGAAAGAAGGAAAGAGGGAGTGAAGGAAGGGGGAAGATGTAGAGAAAGAGGGAGGGAAGGAAAGAAGGAAAGAGAGAAGGAAGAAAAGAGACCAGAAGAGAAAGAAAAAGGGGGAAGGAAGGAAAGAGATAGAGAAGGAAGAGGAGAAGGAAAGATGGGAGGAAGGAAGGAAGGAGGGAAAGAAGGAGAGAAAGAGGGAAGGTTGGCCACAGCAACACGTGGCGGGTAAAGGTTGTTATTTCTATTATTATTATTATGATGCTATTATTCCTATGAGACCCTTTTAGGGGGAATGGGAGAGGTGTCAGGTCCCAGAGGCAATGCATTGCATTATGGTTATTGTTATGATGGTGGTGAAATAAAAGGAAATAAAAATGAAAGAAGGAAGCAAACAGGGAGGGAAGAAAGGCAAAGGAAGAAAGGGGAGGGAATGAAGGAAAGAGAGAAAGAAAGAAAGAAAGAAAGAAAGAAAGAAAGAGGTAGAGAAGGAAGAAAGGAGAGAAAGGGGGAGGAAAAGGGGGAAGGAATAGGCAGGTACCTCTCTTTCATAATAGTCCAGATATCTACCTCAACTTTGATAAGTTTTACTATAGGCCACAGCAACGCGTGGCAGGGCACAGCTAGTTGCCATATAAAATCAAGGTTATTTAAGGAGGCCCCGGTGACGTAGCAGGTTAAACTGCTGAGCTGCTGAACTTGCCGACTGAAAGGTGAGTTGTTTGAATCCGGGGAGTGGGATGAGCTCCCGATGTTAGCCCCAGCTTCTGCCAACCTAGCAGTTTGAAAGCATGCAAATGTGAGTAGATCAATAGGTACCGCTCTGACGGGAAGGTAGCAGCCCTCATTACATCATTATTCATATATGTATGTTAAACTGAGATGACCCTGTTCCTGTCAAATTGCTCTGTTTCCATGATATCTCCTGTGCTAGTTATATTCCTGTCCACCTTATTGAACTACTTGCCTTTTAATCATTTTGTATGTTGGCTTCCTTCCCCCCTCCAAAATTTGGGTTGCTGTTGCTTGATGCTTGTTTATTACTGTTATGCTGTTTTGTGTCTTTTTAATTTGTAACTTGCTGTTGTTTTACTTTTAATTGTATGTTGCCTGGGCTTGGCCCCATGTAAGCCACCCCTTGGGGAGATGGAGGCGGGGTAGAAAAATAAACTTCTTCTTCTTCTTCTTCTTCTCCTCCTCCTCCTCCTCCTCCTCCTCCTCCTCCTCCTCCTCAATGCAGTCATACTGGCCACATGACCTTGGAGGTGTCTATGGACAACACCAGCTCTTTGGCTTAGAAATGGAGATGAGCACCACCTCTAGAGTTGAAAACAACTAGACTTAATGTCAAGGGGAGAGCTTTATCCTCATTTATCAGCTTTAAACTGGGTTATATGGCAGTGTAGACTCATATTCAAATCAGATAATGTGGATTATCTGCTTTGACCACACCTGGAATATTGTGTCCAATTCTGGGCACCACAATTGAAGAGAGATATTGACAAGCTGGAAAGTGTCCAGAGGAGGGCGACTAAAATAATTAAGGGTCTGGAGAACAAGCCCTATGAGGAGCGGCTTTAAGAACTGGACATGTTTAGCTTGAAGAAGAGAAGGCTGACAGGAGAAGGCTGATAGCCATGTATAAATACATGAGAGGAAGTCATAGGGAGGAGGGAGCAAGCTCGTTTTCTGCTGCCCTGGAGACCAGGATGCAGAACAATGGCCTCAAACTACAAGAAAGGAGATTCCATCTGAACATGAGGAAGAACTTCCTGACTCTGAGAGCCGTTCAGCAGTGGAACCTTCTGCCCCGGAGTGTGGTGGAGGCTCCTTCTTTGGAAGCTTTTAAACAGAGGCTGGATGGCCATCTGTCAGGGGTGCTTTGAATACAATATTCGTGCTTCTTGGCAGGGGGTTGGACTGGATGGCCCATGAGGTCTCTTCCAACTCTAGGATTCTATGATTCTGTGATTATATGGCCGTGTAGATCCAGCCATAGGGATCCAGTGGAGTGCTTAGGCTTTCAGAGAGGTTATGTGGATCTCTGCGGGGGTTCATTTCACCCAATTATACCCTGTCTGCCATCTCTAAAACATCCCCCTGCCCCCACCAGCCAGCCAAGAGCATAATGCTGGCATTTGCCAAGGCAAGTGAGAAGGTACACAGGGCAGAGTCCGCAGCACATCTGTTACCGGAGAAGGAAAAGGTTACCTGGAGCCAGGAGAGCACCCTTCACCATCTTCACTTGGAAGGAGCCCCTGTGCAGAGGAGAAGTTGCTTTGAGTCTCCTTGGGGAGAGAAAAAGTGGGATAATATTAATAATAATAATAATAATCATCATCATCATCATCATCATCTATATAAATAAAAATGTAATGTTCGTTTGTGGGATTAACATAACTAAAAAACCGCTGGACCAATTGCTGCCAAATTTGGCCACAAGACACCTACTAACCCAAGGAGTGACCATCACTAAAAAAAAAATTGAGTTTGTCATTTGGGAGTTGTAGTTACAATCAAAGAGCATTCTGAACCCCACCAACGATAGAATTGGGGCAGACTTCCCACACAGAGCCCTATGACCAATAGAAAATACTTAAGGCCATCCAATCCAACTCCTTTCACCAGGGCAAGAAAACGTAATCAAGTACTGTTTACTCGCAAGCATAAAGAAATTCCATATATTAGAAACCAACACTTTCGCATTACTTTATTTTCCAGATCATCAGACTGGGCCACAGGAACGTGTGGCAAGGGATTATTAGTAATGATAAGGGATTATTATTAATAATAATAATAATAATAATAATAAATAATTATTATTAATTTATTATAAATAATAATAATAATAATAATAATAATAATAATAATAATAATAATGGCCCAGTTGAGGGACAGGCTGGCTCAACACAGAGCTCCCTGGGGCTCAACTCCCGCACCCAACATTTTGAGTTAGTGCGAGATCCTCTCCTCTGTTGTTCTGTGTCCTGCTTCCTGGCCTGTGGATCTGTTACTAGATTGCCAGGGATGCTGGATGTCTGCCAGTGGCCAAAATGGGTGGTCTTGACCTTGGGTAGAAGCTGCTCCCACCTCCCCATTGCAAAGCAGCCCCTCTTCTGAGATTTCTTGCTAACCTCACGTCCCAGAAGCAGCTGAGATGGGAGAAGAGAGCAGTGTTGAAGTGGCTTCTTGTGCAAGGTGAGATGTCAGGGAAGCCCTCCTTACCTGTCTTCCTGGAGCCGGCAGGTCAAGGGCAGCGTCCCTCCTCTTCCTCCTCTTCCTCCTCCTCCTCCTTTCCACAGGGCAGCCTTGTACAAAGTGGTTCCTTTCCTGGAAAGGCAGCAGCGTGGAGGCGATGGGAAAGGCTGAGAATGGAGCAGTATATGCTGGGAAAGGGCTGCTTAAGGCTTGGTGGTCCGTGCAAGAAATCACAGGAGGAGAAGGATTGAAAGCATGACAACCGCCCTCCCGCACCTTTCTGCCCAAGCCACTCTTCCCCAAAGGAAAGCCTTTCTTTCCCTCCACAGAGATCCTACTCTGGGTTGGATTTGTGCATTTCCTGTATATCCAGCAGAAAGTCTAAATAGATGACATATGCAAATACTGATTAAACACACCACCCCCAGCTTGTTTGTTTCCTATGAATGTCCCAAGCGACACCAACTAGACTAAAAGGCCGCTAAATGCCACTTAAAGAAGCTTTCATGGAGACGAGAGGCTCCCAATGGATGCTTGTCTGCCCTCCTACAATTTCTGAACTGAGGAGATTATCTTGAGGACGACCCAAGAGATTTTGCTGCCTGAAGCATAGCAGGAGCTGATGTCTTCACCCACAAAGTGAACAAGTGAGGGCTCACTCTGTCAAGGATTCCCTTGAGTATGCACAGAGTGGGTTTTGAAGCAAGGGCAGTCAATGGGCACATGGCCAGGAGTCATATATGTCTCTCACCTCCCACTCCTAATAGCCCCCACAAGCATGGACAGTGTGGGAGTTGCAGCCCAGATAATCCCAACCGACATGTGGAGTTACAGCATCTTGTTAGGAGTCCCCAGTGGCGCAATGGGTTAAACCCTTGTGCCAGCAGGACTACTGACCGAAAGGTCAGCGGTTCAAATCCAGGGAGTGGTGTGAGCTCCCATCTGTCAGCTCCAGCTTCTCATGTGGGGACATGAGAGAAGCCTTCCACACAGATGGCAAAACATCTGGGCATCCCCTGAGCAATGTTCTTGCAGACGGCCAATTCTCTCACACCAGAAGCGACTTGCAGTTTCTCAAGTTGCTCCTGAAATAAAAAAAAATTAACTGACTGTAACCCAAGTGCAGGGTTTGGGAATTTTGCTTTAGGTTTGATTTTATTAGAAACCCAGAGAAGCTGTCTTCCCTTTGGGAATAAGCAAAATGAACTCCCTTTCTGGGCAATGGGGTTTGGGAAGCCAAATACCCAAGAACATTTATTAGCCAGCAGATGGCGACACTTCCCTGTGACTCTGTCCAAAGACCAAATGGCCACTAAAAGGGCTCTTCTGAGGGTCATCTTCCTTCTGAATAGAACATTTTGCTCCTCTGGTTATCTTTCTTTTGCCTCAACCTCATCAAGGAACTTGGGAGAAGTCTCCTGGTTTTATGGGTCATCTCTATGCTTCCAGTCGTTCTGATGCCAGGCTCACGCTCTACCCTGCTCTGCATCCACTTTCTTGCTAGATGCAAGTGAGTTAAAACAAATGTTTCCTAGGATTCCTCCAGGCAGGGTGCAGCCAAGCCTTGAAGCTGCAACACTATTCAGTGCTAATCAAGATGATCAACTGTAACATTCACACTTGCCTCAAACAGACAAGAATTCAACGTATTGAAGATTTTCATGGCCAGAATCACTGGATTGTTGTGAGTTTTCCAGGCTGCCTGGTCATATTCCAGAAGCATTCTCTTCTGACATTTCACCTGCATCTAAGACAGGCATCCTCAGAGGTTGTGGACAAGGCAGAACGAAATATGAACTCTGAGTTGGCGAATGCTGTGTCTGAGATTGGCTACTGATTGTGTGATATATTGTTGTTTTAATCGTTTTAATTGTTGACCATTTAATTGCTGGTTTTATATGTTATTGTATTTGTGCAGGCACCAAGATGTGCCTTTTTGTAAGCCGCCCTGAGTCCCCCCTCGGGGGTTGAGAAGGGCGGGGTAGAAGTATATGAAATAATAAATAAAATAATAATTGTGAGTTTCCAACAGACCTCACAAACTCTGAGGATGACGACCATAGATGCAGGCAAAACCTCAGGAGAGAATGCTTCTGGTATATGGCCATATGCCCTATGAAGTGCCTAAACTAAAAGCCTAACACCACTGTTCATCCTTTTTCGGGCTCCTCTCAATTACACTTTTTCTATTCCTACCTCATCCAGGGTTTTATCATATTACCTCATCCATTTGGCCTGCCCGTTTTGTTCTTATATAATGTCAATTTGCTTTATTTTATTTTGCTACTGCATGTATTTTATTCTGATGTATTTTTGTTGTCTGCATTTTGTATTTTATTTTGCTGTATTGTACCTTTGGGCTTGGCCTCATGTTAGCTGCCCTGAGTCCCCTTTGGAGAGATGGTGGCAGGGTATAAATAAAGATTATTTATTTATTTATTTATTTATTATTATTATTATTATTATTATTATTATTATTACAGCCTGGAAAACTCACAACAACCCAGATAAGAGTTTTTTCTCCCACCCTGGACATTCCACAAATGTATAACTTGGCTAGTTTCCAACAGACCTCACACCCCAGAGTATGCCTGCCACAGATGTGGGCGAAACATCAGGAGAGAGTGCTTCTGGAACATGGCCATACAGCCCGGAAAACTCACAGCAACCAAATGTTTCCTACTCCATCTCCCAAAGTAAGTGAGAAGGAATAATCTCTTTATTTCACCTTGATCTGGGAAGAGGCCTTTCTGTCTTCATTTCCAAACACAAAACATGATGTATGTGTGCTTGTGAACAGCTATAATTGATATGCAATGCACAAGACTACACAATATCATCAAGGCTCATCGTCGCCAGGCTTTAGTTCTCACCTAGAAACCTCAGAAACTGAAATCACTCCAAGGTGCACTCCCACACATTTCAGACCAGTGTCCAGTTGGGTCACCAAGAAGTATGCCTTTGGCCACTGTTTGCCTGCAAATCCTTCTCCAGTGCCAGAAATACAGCTTAATGATGTAACATTAAAAAATGTTGACCATTTTTGCTACCTTGGCCACCACCTCTCCACAAAAGTCAACATTGACACTGAATTAAAAATGCCTGAGCTCTGCGAGTGCAGCTTTTTTCCAAATGAAGCAGAGAGTGTTTGAGGACCGGGACATCTGTAGGGATACCAAGGTGCTTGTTTATAAAGCTATTGTCCTCCCAACCCTGCTATATGCCTGCGAGATGTGGACTGTCTACAGACATTACATGCAACTCCTAGAACGATTCTATCAGCGTGCCTCCGAAAAATCCTGCAGATCTTTTGGGAAGACAAGCGGACAAATGTCAGTGTGCTGGAAGAAGCATTGAAACGATGGTCCTCCGCCATCAACTCCGCTGGACCGGCCACGTTGTCTGGATGCCCAACCACTGTCTCCCAAAGCAGTTGCTCTATTCTGAACTCAAGAATGAAAAATTGAATGTTGATGGGTAGGAAAAGAGATTTAAACTCTGGCATAGACACTGAGAACTGGGAAACCCTGGCCGTTGAGTGCTCCAGCTGGAGGTCAGCTGTGACCATCAGTGCTTAGAATTTGAAGAGGCATGAATGGAGGGTAAAAGAGAGAAATGTGCCAGGAGGAAGGCGTGTCAAGCCAACCCCAACCAGGACCACCGTCCACCTGGAAATCTATGCCCTCACTGCAGGAGAACATGCAGATCAAGAATAGGGTTCCACAGTCATCTGCGGATCCACTGCAAGTACACTGATCTTGGAAGAAAATCCTACTTAGACAACAAGGGATCGCCTAAGTAAGTAAGTAAAGAGTAAGTAAACCTGCAACACAAGCACTGGGTTTTAGGCTGCTCTTTGGCTGCGGCAGACAACCAAAGAGAGGGAGCTCCTCTTCCCATCATTGCCTCTCTGCTGAAATGCATTGCAAAACAGGCTTCATCAGAGCCAGAGATCAGATGAGATCACAGATACTGCTTGGCTCCAGACTGCGACTAATTGTGCCAGCAAATGGGTCAAAATATGCATTTGAAAGTCCTACTCCTACACCCCACCCGCCCCAGAATGAGATCAAATCAGAACTCTTTAGCTCATGAGGATGTTTTTTATCTTTTTCTTTCACTCTCTCTCACACAATCTCCTGTGTATTTGCTGGATTTCCTATCAGAAACGACTTTCCGCACCACAAAGGACCTGGTCTGCTCTGTTGTCCTTCCAGTGCTTTCAGACTCTCTGACCAAAGAAATGGAAGGAAAGACAGGATCAAGTTCCACTATTATCGGCAGAAGAAGGAGCCAGGCACATGGCCCAAGTGCCCTAAAGGCACTAATCCAGCTTGATTTATGGAAGCTAACCAAGGTCAGCCCCTATTAGGACTTGGATTTTTTTTCCATGTCAGGAGCGACTTGAGAAACTGTATGAGAGAATTGACCATCTGCAAGGACGTTTTCCAGGAGAAGTCCATAGAATCATAGAATCAAAGAGTTGGAAGAGTCCAACCCCCTGCCAAGAAGCAGGAATATTGCATTCAAATCACCCCTGACAGATGGCCATCCAGCTTCTGTTTAAAAGCTTCCAAAGAAGGAGCCTCCACCACACTCCGGGGCAGAGAGTTCCACTGCTGAACGGCTCTCACAGTCAGGAAGTTCTTCCTCATGTCCAGATGGAATCTCCTCTCTTGTAGTTTGAAGCCATTGTTCCGCGTCCTAGTCTCCAAGGAAGCAGAAAACAAGCTTGCTCCCTCCTCCCTGTGGCTTCCTCTCACATATTTATACATGGCTATCATATCTCCTCTCAGCTTCTCTTCTTCAGGCTGAACATGCCCAGCTCCTTAAGCCGCTCCTCATAGGGCTTGTTTCTCCAGACCCTTGATCATTTTAGTCACCCTCCTCTGGACACATTCCAGCTTGTCAATATCTCTCTTGAATTGTGGTGCCCAGAATTGGACACAATATTCCAGGTGTGGTCTAACCAAAGCAGAATAGAGCTGGGGAGCATTACTTCCCTAGATCTAGACACTATGCTCCTATTGATGCAGGCCAAAATCCCATTGGCTTTTTTTGCCGCCACATCACATTGTTGGCTCATGTTTAACTTGTTGTCCACGAGGACGTACTGCTCTCGAGCCAGGCATCCCCCATTTTGTATCTTTGCAAGTCCAGATGTTTTACCATCCTGTGGAAAGCTTCTCTCATGTCCCCACATGAGAAGCTGGAGCTGACAGATGGGAGCTCACCCTGCTCCCCGGATTCGAAACACCAACTTTACGGTCAGCAGTTCTGCTGGCGCAAGGTTTTAACCCATTGCTCCACTGGGGACTCCATAATTTGGGAGACCAACAACATATCCTACGTGAAACTGGCAAACCTACATATTAATAATTGATATTATAATTTTATATTTTATATTACATGTAATATTACTAATAATATTACAATATAATGCTATAGTACAATATAGTATTATATAATACTGATATTGTACTATGCTAATGATATAATATAATCTTGTAAGCCGCTCTGAGTCCTCTTTGGGGTGAGAAGGGTGGCATATAAATGTCATCTATATATATAAAAATGCTCTGTGCGTCATGAGTACCTTAAAAACAAAAGAACCAATGAACAAAATCACACCAAATTTGGCAACAAAATGTCTCACAAGACAAGGAGTGACCTTCACTCAAAAAATTATGATTTCATCATTTGGGAGTTGCAGTTGCTGGGATTTATAGTTCACCTAAATCAAAGAGCATTCTGAACTCCATCAACGATGGAATTGAACCAAACTTGGCACCCAGAACTCCCACGACCAACAGAAAATACTGGAAGGGTTTGGTGGGCATTGATTTGTTGGAGTTGTAGTTCACTACATCCAGAGAGCACTGTGGAACTCAAAAAATGATGGATCTCGACCAAACTACACGAATACTCAATATGCCCAAATGTGAACACTGTTTTGGGGGAAAATAGAATCTTGACATTTGGAGTTGTAGTTGCTGGTATTTATAGTTCACCTACAATCAAAGAACATTCTGAACCCCACCAACGATAGAATTGGGCCAAACCCCCCACACAGAACCCCCATGTGGGCCACAGCAACGTGTGGCAGGGGACGGCTAGTAAACAAATAAATACTTCAAATGATTCCTTGCATTTAAAAACCCTATATAATTCATGGGGTTGCCATAAGTGGGGTGACTTGAAGGAGCGCACACACACACACATATGTCTCTTTCAAGCTCAGGAAAGCTAAGAGTTTCGTGTCTTTGTGCCTCCCTCTCCTCCTTCAAGCAGATCATCAAAAGCCCCAGCAAGAAGGTGAGAGCTGGACCAAGGACTGGCCAGGAGCTGAGCTCTTCAAGAAGGATCTGGTTACTTGTTCTGTCCTGGAGTGGCTCACTTCCTCTGGAGAAGCCCCCTTCTCAACCCTTGTTGGTTCTGTTGGGTTTCATCCCTGGATTACACAAGTCTCTTGTGTCATCAAGTTTCCAGACCTCAATAAGTAGCTAGAAATAGGACTAAGCTGAGTGATTCCTTTCCTCACTTTGCCATGTGTGTTTCCCAAAAGGGCTTTGCCTTTACTCCTCCTGCTAGCCATTGTCCCCTCCCCCACTTTGATGATACAGGAATGGAATTCTGTGAGGGAACTTCCCCTTTAAGTTTTATTGCCCTGGGCTTGGCCATGTGGCCATACACCATTTTCAAATCTCTTCTGCTTTTTCTTCCCTCCAGTGAGGACGCATTTTGCCTCTCTCTGTAGGCAAAATGTAGCTGCATGGATTTTTTTTTAAAAAAAACCTTTTACCCTTTTACCTCTTTAGAAGATGAGATTTAGTTAGCTGGTTAGCTCCAAGACCTTTTTTAAAAAATCAAGAATGTATTTCTTGTACTTCAATAAATATTTTTGAACCTAATGTTCTGACTCTGCAATCCTATGTCATCCTAAAACAGGGGTCCACAAACTTTTTGAACATAGGGCCAGGTTACAGTCCCTCAAACTGTTGGAGGGCCGGATTATAATTTGAATAAAACATGAATGAATTCCTATCCACACCGCACATATCTTATTTGTAATGCAAAAAACACTGAAAAACAATACGATAATTAACACGAAGAACAATTTTAACAAAGATAAACTTATTAGTATTTCAACGGGCAGTGTGGGCCAGCTTTTGGCTGATGAGATAGTGTTGTCGTTGTGTGGTTTCAAGTCGTTTGATACTTAGATTGACCCTGAGTGAGGGCCGGGTAAATGACCTTGGAGGGCCGTATTCGGCCCTTGGGCCTTAGTTTGAGGACCCCTATCCTAAAATATAGAAGCTTATCCCAATTTTATCACAAGTACATTTCTGCTTAGGAGCCCGCAGTGATGCAGCGGGTTAAACTGCTGAGCTGCAGAACTTGCTGAACAAAAGGTTGGATGTTCGAATCCGGGAAGCGGGATGAGCTTCCGCTGTTAACCCCCGCTTCTGCAAACCTAGCAAATGTGAGTAGATGAATAGGTACTGTTTCAGCGCGAAAGTAATGGTGCTCCATGCAGTCATACCAGCCACATGACCTTGGAGGTGTTTATGGACAATGCCGGCTCTTCGGCTTAGAAATGGAGATGAGCACCGCCCACAGAGATGGACACAACTAGACTTAATGTCAAGGATAAATCTTTACCTTTACCTTAAGTTTCTGCTGGTTATGAATTTTGCTTCTGGTACTCTGATATATTTATGGTGGAATCCCCCCCAACCAGGCCCGTAACCAGGATTGGGGGCGGGGGGGGGGAGGGGGCTGAGTCTGAGCGAAAGAGGGTCTACCCTAGCAAACCTTTTGTATCGTTACCCCAATACCCCCATGCTTATGGGATATATTGAGTATGGTGATCAGATCATGATATGAATAAACATAAGAGTTTAAATAATGCACCAATAAGGCCTTCTCGCGGACCACCATGAGAATTTTGTGGGGTGGGGGGCTGAAGCCCCCCAAGCCCCCCCCTCCCCCGGCTACATGCCTGCCCCCAACTTAGAGTTATTTTGAGCCTAACAGTTCAGATTCCCCAACAGATCGTCTGGCTCAGAATGCCAATGTGGGGTGGGGTACCAAGGAGACCAGCAGTGTGGGGGTCTGCCCTGGGAGAGGTGGCACAAGCAGGAGCTTTGCCCCTCACCTCTCCTCTCAAAAGCCCCTCCCAACCCCGCAACTCTCCATTAGTGGTTCAACAGAGCCAGCCTGTGAGCATTGGTGAGGAGTCCAGCGGAGGACTGAGGCTCACTTCAGAGGAGGGGGCCCCACAGCTGCGATGCCCGCCTAGCTATGGTGCCAGCCTTCCACAGATGCGCCGGTCGGTTCGCCTTGGTACTGGGCTGCTGCCTCTCCTGGGCTCAGGCCCCAAAGACAGTTGGCCATTCTCTGAAGCTGGCGGCAGACCAGCAAAAAAGGGAGGGCGGAGAAAGGGAGGGAAGGAGGGTGAAAGAGTGAGGACCAGCCCCCCCCCCTTCCCCAGGGATGATGATTCACAGATAGTCCTGAAGGCATTATCAAGACTGGCTCTTTACCACAGGGATTGGTCCTGAAGACATGATCAAGCTTACAGATGACACTAAATTAGGAAGGATAGCCAATACTCCAGAAGACAGGAGTAGAATTCAAAATGATCTTCACAGATTAGAGATATGATTGGCCAAAGCTAACACAATGAAGTTCAACAGGGACAAATGAAAGATACTCCACTTAGGCAGAACAAAATGCAAAGATACAGAATGGGGGACGATGCCTGGCTTGATAGCAGTACATGTGAAAAAGTCCTCTTGAGCAACACATTAAACATGAGCCAAAAATGTGATGCGACAGCTAAAAAAGCCAATGGGATTTTGGCCTGCATCAATAGGAGTCTAGTGCCTAGATCCAGGGAAGTCATTCTACCCCTCTATTCTATTCTGCCTTGGTCAAACAACACCTGGAATCATACTGGGTAAAATTATGGGCACCACAATTGAAGGGACATGTTGACTCTAAGCTGGAATGTGTCTGGAGGAGGGCGACTCAAATGATCAAGGGTTTGGAGAACAAGCCCTATGAGGAGCAGCTTAAAGAGCTGGGCATGTTTAGCCTGCAGAAGAGAAGACTTAGAAGAGACATGATGTATAAATATGTGAGGAGGGAGGAAGAAGCAAGCTTGTTTTCTGCTGCCTGGAGACTAGGATGTGGGACTACAGAAAAAGAGATTCCACCTGAACATGAGGAAGAACTTCCTGTGAGAGCCATTCAGCAGTGGAACTCTCTGCCTCAGAGTGCAGTGGAAGCTCCTTCTTTGGAGGGTTTTAAACAGAGGCTGGATGGCCATCTGTTGGGGTACTTTGAATGTGATTTTCTTGGAAGAATGGGGTTGGACTGGATGTCCCAAGAGGTCTCTTCCAACGCTAGGAATCTATGATTCTCAGCCACCTTGCTTGAGTTGTGTTGGAGCCCCATGCCAAAGTTATGTGCCCATCTGTGTGCCATTCGCACCCAAGGGCATGGCAGCAGAATTCTATGATTCTAAGATCCCTGGATCCAGCCTGAAAGCCTCTCCTCCTTGAACACTCACTTGTTCAAAAGGCTGGTAGGTCCAGTGACTTGGGACATATTTGGTCTGCTAAGACCTTGCTGCCTTTCCTAGGAGTTGTTTTGTTCACCCCCCACCCCACCCCTTGGACTTGCAGTCCCCCACACCCCACCCCTTCTGTGTTGTGTCTGCCCTTCCATTGGGAAAAACACCAGGCGCGTGAATGAAAACCCCCAAAGCATTTTTATTAGTGTAGGAAGATCAGAATTTGTTTTAAAAATGCATTGTTTCCCAAACTCCCCCCGCCTCTCCTGGCACTGTCCAGGTTTGTGTCCGCCTCAGGCTTCTCCCAGACTGGGACATGCCTCATGGAGGACAGCAGCAGGAGGGACTCATGGCACAGGCACACTCCTTTCCCACCTCTGATGGAGGGCCATCCAAGATGGGCAGAAAGGCCCGGGCTGATTCTTCCAGTGAGAGCACTAAAGACAGTGGCCCATTTGTCTTGGTTAGGCCAGAGCATTGAGCCTCCACTCCCCCAAACAAAACCTGAGATGCATTTTCCTTACTGACAGAACGGGGTTGGACTAGATGACCATTGGGAACTTTTCAGTCTATCGTCAAATTACATCAATTTTCAGAGCTTTTGCAGGGAATTCAATTCTATCTGAACTCAGTTGCATTTGGAAGCTGGCCTGAACTGGACCCAGATGGGGCTCCAGGGCTTCCTAACAGGAGTCCTAGCTGGAATCCTAAAGAGGATCCAGTCAAATTTAGGCTGGATGGATGACCCTCAAAGGGACTGACTCAGTCTCAGGGCAGCTCCCACTTTCCTGTGCAGAAAGTCCTGGGTTGAACTCTTCATGGCCTCTCCAGAGATGATGTAGGGGAGCCGTTTCGGCATCCTGTGTTTCCGATCCACTTGATGTCACTGCCAAAATGATGGCATTCTGAACCTGCCAGTTCCTGCTCCCCGAAAGCAACGAAGCTTTGGTGGGGATTCCTCCTGCTGCTGCGAGAGAGGATGATCCTCAGTGCAGTCTTATCATTGCAATCCTACAAAGTCAAAAAATGGGACGTGGTGGCCATGGCAACGAGGTGAGGGCATGTGTCGAAAAGACTGCAGCATGGAGAAAGGAGGCGTATGTGAAACAGGTCCAACACACGGGAAGATTTGGCCCATGGAGTGGGGTATGCGGGCACAGGATGAGGAAAGGGGGCATTGTGTGGGAGTTCCAGCAACCAAAGGATGTCCTGAGGTCAGAAGCAGGCAAACAGGTGGGGGCCATGCTGTCCCAAAATAGGATTCCCCTTCCCAGAAGGAAGGATCCCCTACTCTGCTCTAAGGCATCTGGAACTTAGCTTTGCGAAGAAACCCAGCATGAAATAGGCTTGGGGCTTGCAATGAAATGGAGCATGAGAGCACCCAGGAAGGCGCCTTCCAAGCCAGAAGAAGCCCACCCAACAGGATCTTCCTCTACCCCTCTGCTGGCCTTGAAGTTCTCCAAAGTCAGCGGCCATTGCCTTGGCTTCTTTCAGCCTAGGCTCCTGCACAACACAAGACAAACCTATGGATCTGAAAGGATCTGTATCTTGTAACTGCAACTTCTCAAGCACCCAAACTGAATTCACGTTCCATATCTTAGAGCTGAGATGAACCATAGATCCATCCATCGCCTGCACTTGTATTCAGCCACATACTGATGCATCACTTGTGGGTCGCTATGTGAGATCAGTGGTTGATCATTCCACTAAGGATGTTTGGCACCAGGGACCCTATAGCACCCATTTGCTCTTCCTAGGTTATTGGGGTGGAAATGGGTTTTTATTGGGGTGGGGGAACAGAGGCAGCTCCTGGCCCACCCTCCATGCTAGCAGTGCAGTAAACAAGCACAAATGGGGCCTTGAGCACCAGGATGGGTTGCAGGGTGGAAGCCCACCATGCTGCCTCCTCTGCATCATGCGGAGTGATGTGGTCCATGTGCTGGAGGAGGGCAGCTGCACACTGGGCGAGGCTGAGCCAGTACACCTGGTGGGCCTGCCTTGACCCTGAAGGATGGGCAGGCCCAGAGCAGAGAGGCCAATTCTTCTGGGTTCAGATAGGAGTCTCTGGAAAGGGGTGGCCATGGCTGGTGTGAGAGTCCTGGCCAGGAGACCCTCTTTGGAGGCTCTTGGGTGACTCCACCAAAAAGGGAGGGTACGGTTTAGGGGGTCGCAGCCCCAGTGTCTCGCAGTCGTGCAAATGCTGGGAGGAAGGTTGCAGGCAGCCTGTCTCATGAGCTCCTTCCTCAGCCCCTTTGGCCCCTCAAGGAGCTACCGGGTGGACGTCCTCAGAGCGCAGGACTTTGTAGACCAGCCAGTAGAAGATGTTGAAGACCAGAAAGGTGAAGGGGAAGACAGCCCGGGAGATGGTGTCGATGCGCTTGGCCCGGTCCAGGTAGCGCCTCCGAAGCAGCTCCCCTTCCCGGATTAGGGCAGCGGCAGCAGCGGCGGCAGCAGCTGCAGGGGGCGGCGGGCTGTACAGGTGGGGGCTCTCCGCAGAGGGGGCTCCTCCACTGTCCTTCGCCTGCTGCAGACAGTGGCCCAGGCCATAGCCCCGGAAGTAGAAGCGGCTCTCTCTGACCAGCTCCTCCTCCTGGAAAGAAAGGAAGGAAAGAAGGAAGGAAGGTGTGTGTGGGGGAGGAGGGAGAAAAAAAATGGGAGGAGATGCTTGACTCTGACCCCCCAGGCCTAGCCCACACCTCTACCAATCCTGTCATTTTATCCTTGCTGGATTTCATCTCTGGACTGCACAAGTCTCTTGTATCAACAAGTCTCCAGTCCTCAATGTGTAGCTAGACTACAAATAGGATTAGGCTGTTCCCCAAAAGGGCTTTGTCTTTGGGTTGTTGTGTGTTTTCCAGACTGTATGGCCATGTTCCAGAAGCATTCTCTCCTGACGTTTCATCTGCATCTATGGTAGGCATCTGAGGAGAGAATGCTTCTGGAACATGGCTGTACAGCCAGGAAAACACACAACAACCCAGTGATTCTGGCCATGAAAGCCTTTGACAAGGCTTTGTCTTTCTTCCTCCTGCCAGCCACTGTCTCCTCCCCCTTTGAAGACATAGCAATGCTATGTCTGTGAGGGAACTTCCTCTTTAAAGGTATTTTTATTGCCCTGGGCTGGTCATGTAGCCATCGCTACCATTGCTCTCTTCTGCCTTTCCTTCCTTCCTTCCAGTGAGGATGCACATTTTGCTTTTCTCTTTAGGCAAAATGTAGCTGCATGGATTTTTTTTTACTTGTTTAACTTTTACCTTTTTTTAGAAGATAACATTTAGTAAAACTTTTCTAACAAGAATATATTTATTTTATGTCAATAAATATTTTAGAACCTGAAGTTTTGACTCTGCAATCCTGTGCCATCCTAAGATATAGAAGCTTGTCCCAGCTCATCACATGTAAGTTTCTGCTGGTTATGAAGTTTGCTTTGGTACTCTGCTATATTTATGGTATAATCACCCCAACTGAGGGTTATTTTTGAGCCTAACAGCTCAGATTCCCCAACAGTCCTCCCTCTCTTTCTATCATAACTTGGAGGCCATTGATGGGAGGACCCCCACCCCAGGTATCCCTCCCACCCATGACAACTGATACATTCATGGTCTGCTCTGCTAGGCTGGTTTCCCACACAAAACACAGGAAGATGGTGCACAAGGGGAAGGGGGTCTGTGAGAAGTTTGGGGTGAGAGGGTTCGCATGCAAAGCAGGCTGGGAAGGGCATGATCCACGCAGGAGGAAGCAGTGGGGTGTCGGGGAGTGTGGGGCTGGGGGTGAGGGAGGGGCGGTGTTCTTGCTGCTTTGGAATTTTTACCCTGGAGCCGATGCTGCTGAATTGAGAGAGGGTCTCGTAGGTGGACTCGCTGCTGCTGGGCAGGTCCTCCAGCGGCTGCAGGGACTCCAGGCTGGGCGTCCGGCTGGCCAGGCCCTTTGGCGTCCAGCAGGAAGGGAGGGCACATCAAACAGAAACAGGAGACTGGGTGACCAAGGGAGTCAACAGCTCAGCAGCCGGTTCAAGTTCAGCAGCAATGGCAATGGCACTGGGTTCGCCTGGGACTGAGCACCTTTGGGCGCTTTGCATGGAGAGGACCACCCCACTCCTCGGGGAGACTGCACACATCCCCCTACACACACACACATGCACACACATGCACATTGTGCAAAAAGGCGGGGAAGGGCAGAGGGAGCAATGATCAGGGTCACATGGGTGGAAATGGCAAGAGAAGAGCTCCCAGCTCAAGATGAGGAGGGGTTTGGGAAGCTCAGGGACATCACACTCCACCTCAGTATTTGGGGACTCCAGAAAACAGCTCCAAATGAGAGTGGCAGTCACCCAGGGGCAGATTTCCTCTCCCCCCGCCATTCAACAATGAGAGAAGGGGCAAAAAGGCAGGCAATGGGGTTCCCTTTGGGGTGGCCCTCCCATGCCAGATAGTGAGACCGTTGCCTCCTCAGCAGGAATTGGTCATTGAAGTTGAATCTAGGGAACTGAAAGGGTTGGGTTGATAGTTGGTATCTCCAAATGCTGGGAAATTAGCTTATCTTTGAGTAGATTTTATTCTCTTCTATTTATGTAACTAAAAGTATGGATACCACAGATGAGGAGGACACGGAGGGAGGATATGGGGGAAGGAAATGGCTGCAGGTAAGGAGGTAGGAGGGGATCCACAAGCAGGAAGGGCTACTGGGGGACAAGAAGGGGCACAGCCCCTCCACAACAACAGCCTGCAGGGCCACAGCTGACTCTCTAGGGCAGGGGTAGGGAACCTTTGGCCCTCCAGCTGTGGTGGACTTCAACTCCCACAATTCCTTGAGGCTCGGCATTCGCCCCAAAGGCTTACCTTGGCCCAATGCCGAGCCTCAAGGAATTGTGGGAGTTGAAGTCCACCACAGCTGGAGGGCCAAAGGTTCCCTACCCCTGCTCTAGGGTGAGTAAGCCTACTGTCCTCTCTGTTCTACTCATCCCAAGGGGCACCTTTCCTAAGCAGGCAACCATCTCTGTCATCTCTCCCATCCTGCCCAACAGCCCACTCCCTGGACTGGAATTGGAGATCTACAGCAGCATATGGAAATCTCACAGGATCTCTGTGGATCCCTACTCTCCATACAACTGACCGGTGACTCTCTGTGACCCTCCATCTCTCCCTCCCTTAAATGTATGCAAATATGTGTGCAAAGGGAGGCTATGTCCAGCTGGCTGTCTACCTGTTCCAAGGCTCTTTCCTCATGTGGATGTGGGGCCTGCATTCACTGCTTCGGCCACGAGAGGGCATTAATGCAACCCTGGCCAAGAGCCTGGGGAGGCTGGAGCTGCGACCAAAGTGGCAGCCCTGGAAGAAGCAGCCAAATGGCTGTCTGGAACAACTGGGCACCCAAAGGGAAACCCACTCTCCCTATTCCCCACTGGTATCCCCACTGGGGAGCATGGGAGGGGGAGGGGGGTCCTTGGGTAGATCTCTGCCTTGTCCAGCTGAGCCGGGAGGAAAGGCATGCAAGACTCACAAGGCTTGGCTCATGGGCTCTGGCCTGACTCTGGGGCAAGCGGCCAGGGAAGCCTCCGCCTCAGAGACAATTCCTGCACACACATTTTGCTCGGGCCATGCCAGAGGCGTACAGTTGATCCCTGTGGGGCTGTAAACCTTGCTCGCTGCAATTATTTTCACTCTCTAGAACAGTGTTTCTCAACTTCCCGAATGCCGCGACCCCTTAATATAGTTCATAATGCTGTGATGACCTCAAACCATAAAATTATTTTTTGTTGCTACTTCATAACCGTCATTTTGCTACTGTTATGAATCTTAATGTAAATATCCAATACGCAGGATGTATTTTAATTCACTGGATCAAATTCAGCACAAAAACGCCCAAATTTGAATACTGGTAGGGTTGGGGGTGGGGGATTGATTTTGTCATTTGGGAGTTGTAGTTTTCCAGCAATGATGGAATTGAACCAAACAGAACTTCCATGACCAACAGAAAATAATGGAAGGGTTTGGTGGGCATTGACCTTGAGTTTGGGAGTTGTAGTTCACCTACAGAGATATTATGGAATCAAACAATGCCATACCTGGACCAAATCTGGCACGAATACTCAATATGCCCAACTGTGAACACTGGTGGAGTTTGGGGAAAATAGACCTTCACATCTGGAAGTTGTACTTGCTGGGATTTATAGTTCATCTACAATCAAAGAGCATTCTGAACCCCACCAATGATAGAATTGGGCCAAATTTCCCATACAGAACCCCCATGACCAACAGAAAATGCTGTCTTTCTGATGATGTTTAGTGACACCTCTGAAACCCCTTGTGCCCCCCCCCCCCCGGATCCTGACTCCCAGGTTGAGAAACACTGATCTATGAGTTACCTTTTCCATCTCCTCTGCAATGATTGGGCTCTGTTACTAACTAAATGCAAAACCAGTCTGTGCTGCAGAGACCCAGGTGGGCCTAAGCTTAGGAAAGCCCAACACTGAGAAAGCCCTCCAAGTTGGCCTTCAGTTGAACAGCATCTCCTCTTTGTCTTTTCTGGTCATTCTGGCTCATGTTTTCAAATTGTGTTTTGATCTTCTAGTATTTTATTTCTTTCGGGGTTGCACAACTTAGCTTTACTCAAGTCTAATTCACTGGAACTATTGATCTATCAGTCAAATAAGTCATGCTTTAAATATGCAACTTTTGGGTTTCATCCCTGGACTGCACAAGTCTTTTGTGTCATCAAGTCTCAATGAGTAGCTAGACTAGAGATAGGATTAGATTGAGGGATTCCTCCCCCACATTCCTATGCATGTTTACCAAAAGGGCTTAGTCCAGTGGTTCTCAACCTGTGGGTCCCCAGATGTTTTGGCCTTTAACTCCCAGAAATCCTAACAGCTGGTAAACTGGCTGGGATTTCTGGGAGATGTAGGCCAAAACACCTGGGGACCCACAGGTTGAGAACCACTGGCTTAGTCTTTCCTCTTCCTGCTAGCCAGTGTTTCCTCCCCCTTTGAAGATGTAGCAATGGAATCTCTGTGAGGGAACTTCCTTTTTAAAGGTAGTTGTATTGCCCTGGGCTGGCCAGGTGACCATTCACCATGATTGTTCTTCTTCCGCCTTTCCTACCTTTCAGCGAGGACGCATTTTGCCTCTCTCTCTAGGCAAAATGTAGCTGCATGGATTTTTAAAAAACTTTTTACCCTTTTACCTCTTTAGAAGATGAGATTTAGTAAGCTAGTCAGCTCCAAGACCTTTTCTATCTAGGATGCATTTCTTTTATTTCAATAAATATTTTTGAACCTAAAGTTCTGACTCTGCAATCCTGTGCCATCCTAAGAAATAGAAGATTATCCCAGTTTCACTACATGCAAGTTTCTTCTGGTTATGAAGTTTACTTCTGTACTCTGCTATATTTATGGTGGAGTCACTCCGACTGAGGGTTATTTTAAGCCTAACAGTTCAGATTCCCCAACAGCAACTAATCCAGCTCTTTACGTCACGGAGAGTTTTATACTACCCAGAAGTTAAAAACAGACAAAACAAGGGTGCAAAGGTAGGAAGCCCAAGGAAAAAAGCTGTATGAATGGGCCCCCGATCCCCTCCACAAAGGTCATGACACAGAGATGACAGTTCAGCCTTTGTTTCATGGGTTGATAGGCACCTATCCTGACCCCGTGTTGGTTCCCTGCAGCTGTGCCCATTTGGTCCCATAAGAAGACAGTCTGGAGGAGGAAGAGGAAGAGGAGGAGGAGGAAGGTGTGTGCGCGCATGTGTGTGAGACACTCCATTCACTCACCATCCGCTGCCGGCGCTGCCTCCGGCGAAGACGCATGAACTCCTTGTGTTGCCGGGAGACAAAGTTGACGGCCGCATACTCCAGCAAGGCAGCGAAGACAAAAAGGAGGCAGACGGCCATCCAAATGTCTATGGCTTTGACGTAGGAGACCTGCCAAAGATTCCAGGGTGTTACTGAGTATGTATGGGAGGGGTTCATGCCCAGCAAGGCCCTGCTGGACTCCCCCCCCAATGAGCCTTTTTTGCTGCTCAATAATAATAATAATAATAATAATAATAATAATAATAATAAATCACAATTGTGGAAAAGAAAAAAGTTGGGATTATTGATATTGCCATACCAGATGACATTCTCATTGAGGAAAAACAACAGGAAAAACTCAGCTGTTATCAGGACCTCAAAATCGAACTGCAAAGGCTCTGGCATAAACCAGTACAGGTGGTCCCAGTGGTCATCGGCACACTGGGTGCCATGCCAAAAGATCTCAGCCGGCATTTGGAAACAATAAACATTGACAAAATCATGATCTGTCAACTGCAAAAGGCCCCCTTACTTGGATCTCTGCACGCATCATTCAAAAACACATCACACAGTCCTAGACGCTTGGGAAGTGTTCGACTTGTGATTTTGTGATACAAAATCCAGCATATAGATCTCATTTGCTGTGACATACTGTGCTTTTGTGTCAGTAAAATAATAATAATAATAATAATAATAATAATAATAATAATAATAATGGCAAGCATCCTTAGAGGTAGTGAGGTCTGCCATAGATGAAGGGGAAATGTCAGGAGAGAATGCTTCTAGAACATGGCCATATAGCCCGAAAAACCTACAACAACCCATTAATTCCAGCCATGAAAGAGTAATAATAATAATTATTATTTATTTATTTATTTATTTATTTGTTTATACCCCACCACCATCTTCCCAAGGGGACTTGGGGTGGCTAATATGAGGCCAAGCCCAAAAATTACAATAAGGCAAAATAAAATACAAACAAGCTAGTAATAACATCAAATAAATAAAGTGCAAGCAATAACAATAACAAAGTATACAATAAAATGAACACAAAATAAAATGGCAAAGGAATTAAAACAGTGTCAGTAAAATAATAATAATAATAATAATAATAATAATAATAATAATCTCGGATTATTATTATTATTATTATTATTATTATTATTATCTGAGATTATCCAAGATTTGGAGCATTTATGACATTGCAGAGAAGGTTTGGATCCTATGCAACCACCATCTAACCTTCACTATTTACTAAATAGCCTCTTTATGGGTATTTTGATCTGTATCTTTTAATATACGCGGAGCCATGGGTTCAAATGACAGGAAATGAGATTCCACCTGAACATTAGGCAGAACCTCCTGACCATGAGAATTGCTACTCAACAGTGGAACTCTCTACCTCAGAGTGTAGTGGAGGCTCCTTCTTTAGAGGATTTTCAACTGAGGCCATATGGCCAACTGTCACGGTGCTTTGATTGTGATTTTCATACATGGCAGGGGGTTGGACTGGATGGCCAATGTGGTCTTTTCCAACTCTATGATTCTCTGATTCTATATTTGTTAACTGTGTAGCTTCCTGGTAGCACAGTGTGTTAAACCGTTGAACTGCTGGATTTACTGACTGAAAGGTTGGCAGTTCGAATCCGGGGAGCGAGGTGAGCTCCCGCTTTTAGGCCCAGCTTCTGCCAACATAGCAGTTTGAAATCATGCAAATGTGAGTAGATTAATAGGTAACGCTTCTGCAGGAAGGTAACAGCACTCCATGCAGTCATGCCAGCCACATGACCTTGGAGATGTCTATGGACAATGCCGGCTCTTCGGCTTAGGAATGGAGATGAGCACCACACCCCAGAGTGGGACATACTAGACTTTACCTTTATCCAACTGTGTTAAGACACAGTTTGTGGGGTGGGACGAGGAAGCAGATGATGATGATGATCATAGAATCATAGAATCAAAGAGTTGGAAGAGACCTCATGGGCCATCCAGTCCAACCCCCTGCCAAGAAGCAGGAATATTGCATTCAAATCACCCCTGACAGATGGCCATCCAGCCTCTGTTTAAAAGCTTCCAAAGAAGGAGCCTCCACCACACTCCGGGGCAGAGAGTTCCACTGCTGAACGGCTCTTACAGTCAGGAATTTCTTCCTCATGTTCAGGTGGAATCTCCTTTCTTGTAGTTTGAAGCCATTGTTCTGCGTCCTAGTCTCCAAGGAAGCAGAAAACAAGCTTGCTCCCTCCTCCCTGTGGCTTCCTCTCACATATTTATACATGGCTATCATATCTCCTCTCAGCCTTCTCTTCTTCAGGCTAAACATGCCCAGCTCCTTAAGCCGCTCCTCATAGGGATTGTTCTCCAGACCCTTGATCATTTTAGTCGCTCTCCTCTGGACACATTCCAGCTTGTCAATATGATGATGATGATGATGATGATGATGATGATGATGGACACAGCCCCTGCCCCCCTCCCTCCCAGCAATCCCCCCTTTCTGCATCTTCCAGACCATTCTGGAACCTTCCTCTCAATCCCTGAGGGGCACAAACACCCCCTCCTTTAAATACTTTGCAATTGTGGGGGCGTTGAGCCCGGAAGTGCACCTTTGCAGCCACAGTTGTTATGGCAACAGCACATCTGGTGCAGCAGCAGCATCCCAGGCAGAAGTGTCAGTGGGTGGGATCTGGACTCCTTCCCTTATGAAAATAGGAGGGGATGTGTTCTACCAATGTTATCTCCTTGACCCACAAGAAGAGGGTCACCTGGGCTACCTAAAGGCTGTTGTGGCTTCTCTGGAAAGACATGTTTTGGGCACTTTTTGCCTCCGCCTCCCGCCCATCTTGTCACTGACCTTAGGCAGAGAGGCCCGAGAGCCTGCACTCTGAGTGGTCATGGTCAGCACAGTGGTGATGCCCAGCCCCACACGGGCAGGAGCAGCATCCATGTTGATCCAGAAGGAGACCCAGGAGAGGATGACGATCAGCAGGCTGGGAATGTACATCTGGATGAGGTAGTATCCCATCTGCCGCTCCAGGTGGAATTTCACCTCGATGCAGGTGAACTTCCCTGGGAGGAGGGAGGGACACACAGAGAGAAAAGGCACAGGTTTGCAGACCTTTCAGGGCCTCCCATGTGTGTACTCATCCTTAAACCAACAGCTTCTTCCTCAACCCTTTCAGTTTTGAATGCAAAGCAGCAAGTAAACAATGTTTCTCAACCTTTCTAATGCCATGACCCCTTAATACCTGTTGTGGTGATCCTCAACCATAACATTATTTTCGTTGCTACTTCATAACTGTCATTTTGCTACTGTTATGAATCGTCATGTAAAAATATCTGATATGCAGGATGCGTTTTCATTCACTGGACCAAATTTGGCACAAATACCCAATACACTCAAATCTGAATACTGGTGGGGTTGGGGCAGGCATGTAGCCCGGGGGGGGGGGGGGGGCTTGAGGGGCTTCAGCCCCCCCCCCTGAAATTCTCATGGTGGTTCACGAAAAGGCCTTACTGGTGCATTATTTAAACTGTTATGTTTATTCATATCATGATCTGATCACCATACTCAATATATCCCATATGCATGGGGGTATTGGGGTAATGATACAAAAGGTTTGCTAGGCTAGACCCTCTTTCACTCAGACTCCAGCCCCCCCCCCCGAAACTCAGCCCCCCAACCCCCCCTGAAAAAAATCAGCCCCCCCCTCCCGAACGAAATCCTGGCTATGGGCCTGGGTTGGAGGATTGATTTTGTCATTTGGGAGTTGTAGTTGATGGGATTTATAGTTCAGCTACAATCAAAGACCATTCTGAACTCCACCAATGGTGGAACTGAACCAAATTTGGCACACAGAACTCCCATGACCAACAAAAAATACCGGAAGGGTTTGGTGGGCATTCACCTTGAGCTTTAGAGTTGTAGTTCACCTACTTCCAGAGAGTACTTTGACTCAAACAATGAGGGATCTGGACCAAACTTGGTATGAATACTCAATATGCCCAGATTTGAACACTGGTTGAGTTTGGGGAAAATAGACCTTGACATTTGGGAGTTCTAGATACTGGGATTTATAGTTCACCTACAATCAAAGAGCACTCTGAACTCAGCCAACAATGGATCTGCACCAAACTAGGCACACTACCTACATGATCAACATTGAATACTGGTGGGGTGGGATGGTGGCGCTGTTTTTAAATTTTGGAAGTTGTAGTTCACCAACACCAAAAAGGAAGAGAAGGACAGCTGGAGAAATCTCCAGCCTTCTCTAGCAAAGGGGTTCTTAAGACCACCAGAAATATATTTTCTGATGGTCTTTGGCGACCCCTCTGAAACCCCCCTCAAGACCTCTCCAGCGGTCCCAACCTCCAAATTGAGAAACACTGAAGTAAGGAGAGCAATTGAAAGCAGCATCCCAGGCAGGTAGGCAGTGGGGCTGGGGACTGGGGGGCAGCAGCAATGTGTTAGAAGTGGTATGCTGCATTATATCTCTTATTAGGGTTTAAATATATTTTAACCATTTTTTAAAAAACAATTAATTAGCTCTTTTAAAGCTTTTTTTGTAGCATAAGACATTTACTTATGCTGGTTGCTTTCCTTTGCCAGGCAATAGAGAGGCCGGACCCCCAAACCCATCTGCACTCCATTGCAGCTTACCAGTGTTGTATGACTTCGTGCAGTAGCCCAGGTCCTTCTCGGCCCTCAGGATGAACTGGGGCAGCGTCAGACCCTCGGCCACCTGAACAGCCTCCTGGCCCTTCACCCACTCAAAGATCAAGTCGTTCATGGTGTAGCCAACTGCAAGGCAAAGGGAGGCCTGTGAGCCCAAGGGAGAGGGAGAGGGGTCTAGACCCACAAACAGATCCCAATACATGCATCCCTCATGTAAGCCACCCCAAGTCCCCATTGGGGAGATGGTGGCGGGGTGCAAATAATAATAATAATAATAATAATAATAATAATAATAATAATTATTATTATTATTATTATTATTATTATTATTATTATTAATCAATTCCTTCTGCCCCACAGACTCTGGGGCCTGGGGCATTCTTAGCTCCTTGGATCTCTTAGCAGTATTTACTCACAACTCTCCAGCTGCATTGTGCATGTCTGGATATCCATGGGGAAGTTCTTCAGATCCATGGGGCAAGAGAGGATGAGGGTCAACCTGGAAGAAGGGGAAAGAAGGGGGTCAGGGTCATGCATTGAAAAGCACATGAACTCCATCCTGTTTACTCCCAAGTGGCAAGAGCCATTACAATAGTCCTGACCAGCCCATTTGAAGCAAGGGAAAGTGGCTTAGAGAGGAACCATCTCAGAATCCCCCAACTGGCAGCACAGACTGTGGAAGATTCAGGGGGCAACAACCTCCCAAGAAATTTCCCTCCATCCTTTGCCTTTGCAAGAACCTGTGGCTCCCCACCTGATGCTGTAAAGCACATTCCCATTCTTGAAGATACGCAAAAGCTTGTTGTCGGTGGTGACTTCATGGAAGTTGGCCCCCTTCTCGTTGGCAAAGAACAAGTCTGGCTTCCAGATGGAGTCCAGCATGGAGGGGTCCAGATCCAGGGAGTCATCGGGGTACTCCCGGTAGGCCAAGCGGGGGTCGTTCCACTGCTGCCGCAAGAAAACGTTGACCCGGTAGTCCTGGGTGGGTAAAAAATGGTTAGACCCTCAGCCAAGTGGCCACTCAGGGGGATGGGGGTGACCCAGGGGTGTGGTGGGAAAGAGATGGGGCTGGATCAGCAGTGGACAATCCTTGAGTAGACGGGGGAATCCACTTCTGGTTTCTCAAGGTGCTGAATCCATCCCCCAAAATAAATTCAAAATCCCTTGGTTGATTTTTTTAAAGTGTGTGTGTGGGGGGAGGGGGGCAGCTTTCTCACACAAGTCCCTGCACACCCCTGATTTGACAGAGAGCCTGGTCTAGAGAGAAAGGCAGACCCTTTCACCCATCTTGACATGATGAGAGAGGATTGAGGAGGGGAGACAGGAGGAAGGAGCCATTTCTTACCATGGTCGTTTCTGTGACTGACCCAAAACTGTTGATGAAGATGTTGCATGTCACGTTGACAGGCGGGCCTGGAAGCCAACGGGAAAAGGAAAATTAGTTGCCTAGCAGTGGCAGCCTCTGTGTGTGCACTTGTGTGCACTCAGGGTGAGGTTTCCTACTTGTGTAGGACAGCGTTTCTCAACCTGGGAGTCGGGACCCCTAGAGGGCCGTGGGGGGAGGGTCATGGGTGTTACCATTAGGAAACACAGCATTTTCTGTTGGTCTTGGAGGTTCTGTATGGGAAGATTGGACCAATCTCTCATTGGTGTGGTTTAGAATGCTCTCTGATTGTAGGTGAATTATAAGTCCCAGCAACTACAACTCCCAAATGTCAAGGCCTATTTCCCCCAAACTCCACCAGTGTTCACATTTGGGCATATTAAGTATTTGTGTCAAGCTTGGTCCAGATCCATTATTGTTTGATTCCACAATTTTCTCTGGGTGTAGGTGAACTACAACTCCCAGACTCAAGGTCAATGGCCACCAAACCTTCCAGTATTTTCCATTGGTCATGGGAGTTCTGTGTGCCAAGTTTAGTTCAATTACATCATTGGTGGAGTTCAGAATGGTCTTTGATTGTAGGTGAACTATAAATCCCAGCACCTACAACTTCCAAACATCAAGGTTTATTGTCCCCAAACTCCACCAGTGTTCACATTTGGGCATATTGAGTATTTGTGCCAAGTTTGGTCCAGATCCATGTAGGTGAGCTATAAATCAGAGCAACTACAACTCCCAAATTACAAAATTACAAAATCCTGGTCTAGGATCAGCAAGGGACAACTCTGGCCCTTTTCAGGGCTTGGACCACCAATCCTGTCACCTTTGACCATTGACTTTTCTGACAATTGGTCATTCCTTTGTCTGCCTGGGTCTTGGGGTAAGCTCAGGCTTCACTTATCTTCAGACCTTTCATTTCCAGAAGCCTTGTGAGACCTGGTTCCTACTAGCAATAGCAGCTTCCCGACAACCCCAAAAAGAAGAATGATTACCTTTGAAATTGGGTCTGATGCGGGCATCGTACCCCGAGGTCCGGCCCATGAGCTTGTCCAGGAAATCAGAGGGAGACATTGGCTGGGGCATGCTCCGCGGAGTGGACTTGGCTTCTCCTTTCCCTGACACCAGTCTAGAAAAAAGGGAAGCAGCAGTGAGGATGGGGCAAAGAGGGGACAGCAGGCATCAGGTGCCCACATTTCCCCAGCTGCACACCTGCACACACACCAACACGCACGCTTGGCTACATGGCACCACTGGGAAGGAGAATCCAGTCTCTCCCACAAGCCTTCTCAACTGGGACCTGTCTGTCAGAGCCTGGCAGCTTGAAGAGTTTGGCACCTGGCACACGAATCACACCAGGGACCCCATTGTCTGACTACAGGGATAGGCAGGAGATGGATTCAGCATTGCATTCCTTGCCAAAGTTTCACATCAAAAACCAGATGCCTTGGAAAGTTCCCTCTGAAGCACAGGTTAAAACTGTTCAGGAAACCTTTCTCTGCTGCTTTTCACCGGTCCTTTAAAGCTATTTCCCTTTTTGCTCAGCCCATACGTGTCTGGGCCCATAAACCCTTTGTTGGGGAATCTGAGCCGTTGGGCTCAAAATAACCCTCAGTTGGGGTGATTCCATCATAAATATAGCAGAGTTCAGAAGTAAACTTCATAACCAGCAGAAACTTACATGTGATGAGCCGAGATAAGCTTCTATTCTTTAGGATGGCACAGGATTTCAGAGTCAGAACTTTAGTTCAAATGTATTTATTGAAGTAAAAGAAATACATTCTAGATAGAAAAGCTCATGGAGCCAACTAGTTTATTAAATCTCATTTTCTAAAGAGGTAAAAGGGTAAAAAGTAAAAAAAAATCCATGCAGCTACATTTTGCCTAAAGAGAGAGGCAAAATGTGCATCCTCACTGGAAAGAAGAAAAAGGCAGAAGAGGCAGTGGTGGAGACCACATGGTCAATCCAAGGCAATAAAAATACCTTAAAGAGGAAGTGTGACACATAATCCCATTGCTACATCTTCAAAGGGGAGGAGACAGTAGCAAGGAGGAGGAGAATGAAAAGCAATGCTTTTTTAAAATAAACATCCATAAGAATGAGGGGAGGAATCCCTTAGCCCAATCCTATCTGTAGTCTAGCTACTCATTGAGGATTGGAGACTTGATGATACAAGAGACTTGTGCAGCCCAGGGATGAAGCCTAACACTCTGTTTCTAAAACACCTGTAAGATATCATACATTTCCAACAGCTTTGCCAGGGAAGACATCTCCCAAGGCTGGGGTTGGGGTGGAGTGTCCTTTCCATGGCCTTTCATTCCAGCCAGAAATCACAAACTTTGCAATGAGCTACAAAGGCCTTGGGGAGGCCACATTTCCAAGGGAAGAGCATTGGGCCCAGCCCATGTATATCCAGGCCTCCTTCTGTTACTAGATTACTAACGGGTGCTGGGTACAGGGAGCACACCACTCCGCTGTTACACCAGCTCCACTGGCTGCCAATTAGCTTCCGAGCACAATTCAAAGTGCTGGTGTTAACCTATAAAGTCCTAAACGACTCCGGCCCTGTTTACCTCTCCGAACGTATTCTCCCCTACGTACCATCAAGATTACTAAGATCGTCTGGAGAGGCCCTGCTCTCGGTCCCACCGGCCTCGCAAGCGCGCCTGGTGGGGACGAGGGACAGGGCCTTCTCGGTGGTGGCCCCGTGACTCTGGAACTCTCTCCCACTGGAGGTCAGAACCGCCCCGTCTATCCTGACATTCAGGAAACGGGTGAAGACGTGGTTGTGGAGACAGGCTTTCGATGAATGAGACAGCACCCTAGGATTGTGGATGGAAGATGAGGTATACTTGTTTTTAATATGACGACTGACCAACATAGTTTTAAATATAGTTGTTATTTTAAATGTGTTATTGTAATTATGAACTATGATATTTTACTGATTGTATGTTTTTATGGTTGTAAACCAGGCTGAGTCCCTCTAAGAGGTGAGAAGCTCGGTATAGAAAACTTTGAAATAAATAAATAAATAAATCTGTTACTCAACAGGCCTTCAAATCCCAGATTGTGAAGCTGTTCAGAGGCGGAGTGTTGGGGAATCTGAGCTGTTAGGCTCAAAATAACCCTCAGTTGGGGTGATTCCACCATAAATATAGCAGAGTACCACAAGTAAACTTCATAACCAGCAGAAACTTATGTGTGGTGAACTAGGATAGCCTTTTATATCTTAGGATGGATTAGGATTGCAGAGTCAGTATTTAGGTTCAAAAATATTTATTGAAGTAAAAGAAACACATCCATGATAGAAAAGGTCTTGGAGCTAACTAGCTTACTAAGTTCATCGTCTAAAGTGGTAAAAGGGTAAAAAGTAAAAAAAATCCATGCAGCTACATTTTGCCTAAAGAGAGAGGCAAAATGCATCCTCTCTGGAAGGAATAAAAGGCAGAAGAGACTGGAAAATGGTGAATGGTCACATGGCCAGCCCAGGGCAATAAAAACCTAAAGAGAAAGTTCCCTCTTTCCATTCCTACATCATCAAGTGAGAAAAGACAGTGGCTGGCAGGAAGAGGAAAGACAAAGCCGTTTAGGGAAACATGCATAGGAATGTGGGGGGAGGAATCCATCAGCCTAGTCCTATCTCTAGCTTAGCTACTCATTGGGGACTGGAAAGTTGATGACACAAGAGACTTGTGCACTCCAGGGATGAAACTCAACAAAAACCAATATTGGACTCGTTCTGCTGGCATCAAATTTATCAAGCCTTCCTGTACAGTGCAACCCAAAAAGGCTCCAGCTAATAACTAACTTATATTTTCCTTTCCTAAATTGAATGTGTGGACCAGAAACCATCTTCTTCAATGGGAGGGAAATAGCTTTCCTACCCACAGTGGCACTAAATAAGCCTTGAAGTTCTCAGCCATGAGGGATATGAGGGACTTAAGAAAGACACCCCTAGGAATAAAGGGGACCCCTCAGGAAAGATTGGGATGCCACCATATGAGGATGCCACCTGGGGAAGGATCAGAAGGCTACATCAGCTTCCACTTTTCTCTCCCTGCTGAAAGCCTTCTCTAAAAGGAATGCTTCATTTGGGTTGTTGTGAGTTTTCCGGGCTGTCGGGCCATGTTCCAGAAGCATTCTCTCATGACGTTTCCCCTGCATCTATGGCAGGCTGTTGGAAACTACAAAAATGCGATTTATATATCTGTGGAATAATGTCCAGGGTGGGAGAAAGAATTCTCATCTGTGTAAGGTAGGTGTGAATGTTTCAGTTAGCCACCTTGATTAGCATTTAATGGCCTGACAGTTTCAAGGCCTGGCTTCTTACTGCCTAAGGGAATCCTTTGTTGGGAGGTGATTAGCTGGCCCTGATTGTTTCCTGTCTGGAATTCCCCTGTTTTTGAGTGTGGTTCTTTACTTACTGTTATGATTTTAGAGTTTTTTTTAATACTGGTAGCCAGATTTTGTTCATTTCCATGGTTTCCTCCTTTCTGTTGACATTGTCTGCATGCTTGTGGATTTCAGTGGCTTCTCTGTGTAGTCTGACATGGTGGTTGTTAGAGCATTTCTGTGTTCTCAAATAATATGCTATGTCCAGGTATGGCTGACTTCTCTGGTTGGATTAGTCTGCAGTGCCTGTCATATTCCTTGATTTGTGTCTGGGCAATGCTTGAAACTGTCAGGCCATTAAATGCTAATTAAGGTGGCAGGAAGCAGCTAGGCTTTGAAGCTGCAAGGCTATTTAATGCAAATCAAGATGGCCAATTGCAACATTCACACTTGCTGTAAACAGACAAGAGCTCTTTCTCCCACCCTGGACATTCCACAGATATATAAACCCAATTTTCCTAGTTTCCAACAGACCTCACAACCTCTGAGGATGCTTGCCATAGATGCAGGTGAAACGTCAGGAGAGAATGCTTCTGGAACATGGTCATACAGCTCAAAAAACACAACAACCCAGTGATTCTGGCCATGGCCATGAAAGCCTTTGACAATACAATGCTTCACTTGACCATGGAGGGGAGGTCACTGGGGCCTAGTTGACCTATTCTGATTGCCTGTCTCTTTTCTATCTCCTTCAGAATGGGTTCTCCTCTCTTCTCTTCTCCTGCTGCAGTACATGGGCTCCTCCTTGATTGCCAGCACAGGAGACCCCAGGCAGATCTCTCCTGGAGAGTAGAAGGAAGCCATGGCCAAGAGCTCCTGAGGCAAATAAGCCCGAAAAGCTGTTGTCTCCTGAGGGAACATTTGGAGTGCGTGCCTATGTCTTCAGGAAGCAAGGAGCAGTGAGGAAGGGAAGGATCTGGAGAATGTAATGCCATAGAACCAGTCCCCCCCCCTCTCAGCCCATGCCTTTCTTTCCAATTCTGTGGTCAATGTGGGCCTGGTCTAGACCTCACCTGGAAGGAAGGGCTTGATGTTAGCTAGTTCATGGCACTTGAGAGCTGGAAGGCTCTTTGCTCCAAAGAAGGCCCAGTGGGCAGATGAAAGAAAGCAACCTCACAGAAAGCCGCAGGGGGCTGCTGTCCTCCTCTCCCCGGCAAATCCTTGCATCGTTTGGAAAAGCTGTCACGGCCAAAGCAGCCTTTTGGAAACCTCAAGGGGTTTGCTCTTCCTAAGGAACAACCCTGGGGACATGCTCTGCCCTCTCTGCTCCCCTTTGCTTCTCTGTCTCCGTGCCTTTGGGCTCTCCTTCCTTCTTTTCTTCCTTTCTTCTTTCCTTCTCTGGCCAAAATCCTCCACACGCAACCTTTGGAGGGACCTTTGGGCAGCTTCTCTATGACCCCAGACTCTTCCCCAAAGCAAGGACATCCTGGGATTCTTTCCGATGTGCCAGTGGCCAAACTATTGCTATCAGGGTCCCTCTAAATGGCACCTTCTCTGCCTCCTCCTCCCAACATGTATACTAGCTCTGATTGACTCCACTCATCCTCCCAGGCCGATGCACACTCTCCCACACACATACACACTCACAACTTTTTTCCATTCAATCCTCTTATTCTGCTGAGAACCCTCCCCTCCTCACAAAAAGCTGCGAAAAGATTTACTGCTGATCTCCTAAGTGGAAAATCTTGTTCTCCAAAAAAAAGGATAACCTTGCAAGAAAGCAATATGCTGGATAAAAAGCCATTTCCCTCCTTCTTTGCCCTGTGAAGAGACACTGCAAATCCCAAGAGCCTGATTGCTCTTAGCAAGCATAGCGGCTCTTTTGCAAGGCAAAGCAAAGCACGCAGGCTTTGCAAGAGGTGAGATGTGCTTGCATTTCACTCTGGCCATAATTCTGCTCCGTTCCTATGGTCCTCTCTCTCAGTAAGATATATACTATATATACTTGAGTATAAGCCAAGTTTTTCAGCCCCCCTTTTAAGCTGAAAAAGTTCCCCTCAGCTTATACTCGAGTCAGTTATTTATTATTTTACTGTGTTATTATTATTATTATTATTACATTTATTCTTTTACTCATAGTGTCTAGATCTAGGGAATTATTCTGCTTTGGTTAGACCACACCTGGAATATTGTGTCCAATTCTGGGCACCACAATTCAAGAGAGATATTGACTCTAAGCTGGAATGTGTCCAGAGGAGGGAGACTAAAATGATCAAGGGTCTGGAGAACAAGCCCTATGAGGAGCGGCTTAAGGAGCTGGGCATGTTTAGCCTGAAGAAGAGAAGGCTGAGAGGAGATATGATAGCCATGTATAAATATGTGAGAGGAAGCCACAGGGAGGAGGAGGGAGCAAGCTTGTTTTCTGCTCCCTGGAGACTAGGACGCAATGGAACAATGGCTTCAAACTACAAGAGAGGAGATTCCATCTGAACATGAGGAAGAACTTCCTGACTGTGAGAGCCGTTCAGCAGTGGAACTCTCTGCCCCGGAGTGTGGTGGAGGCTCCTTCTTTGGAAGCTTTTAAACAGAGGCTGGATTAGCCATCTGTCAGGGGTGATTTGAATGCAATATTCCTGCTTCTTGGCAGGGGGTTGGACTGGATGGCCCATGAGGTCTCTTCCAACTCTTTGATTCTATGATTCTATACTCTATTATTGTTGTTCTTATTACATTTACATTATTTACTCTTTTTATTATTGCATTTATTATTTTACTCTATTATTATTATTGTTATTGTTATTATTGTTATTATTAGGAGCCCTCAATGGTGCAATGGGTTAAATGCTTGTGCCGGCAGGACCGAAAACTGACAGGTTGGAGTTTCGAATCTGGGGAGAGCATGGAGGGGTTTCCTCTGTCAGCTCCAGCTCCCCATGAGCGAAGCCTCCCACAAGGACAGTAAAACATTAAAACATCCAGGCGTCCCTGGGCAACGTCCTTGCAGACAGCCTATTCTCTCATACCAGAAGCCACTTGGAAGTTTCTCAAGTTGCTCCTGACATGGGAATAAATGATTACGCTTATTATTTTACTCTATTATTACTATTACTGTTGTATTTCCATTATTTATTTTATTATTATTATTACATTTTTTAAAATGATTTTTATCGAAGGTTTTTGGTGGGGTACATCAAGAGAGTGTCAATCATTGACGTATCGTTGATAAAATAAATCTATAGATAGTGAATCGGGTTCAGGAGTGTGAAGGGAAAGGGGGGAAGGATGGGAAAGTGATGTGCATAAGGTTAGGAAAGGGTGTGCGGAGAGGGTGAAGGTTGAGGAGAAGAGAGGTTAGTTATGTTATCTAATGATTAGAGCCCGGTTCGCATGTTGGATATAGTATGGGTTTTTTTTTCTTTCTTCGCAAGTTTCCTCTTTGTGCTATAGTTGATTGATGTTGAAATAATTTCTGACTGGGGACCAGTCTACTTTGCTAGTCATCCTTGATTGCTTGTTTTTCAGGTGTTCTGTTAGGCAATCCATATTCATTATGTCTAATAATTTAAATGTCCACTCATCAATCGTAGGGATTTCTTTGTGCTTCCACTTTTTAGCTACCACTATCCTTGCTGCAGTCATCATGTGAAAGAGCAGCCTGTCTTTATTCTTGTCCAATTCAAAATCAAAAATGCCTAAGAGGAAGTATTCTGCCTTCATTTCTTTCTTGACTTCTAAGATTTTATCTGTTATAGTATGTATCTCCTTCCAGAATCTTTTAATTTTGTCACATGCCCACCAACAATGGAAAAAGGTTCCTTTTTTTTCTGGCATTTCCAGCATAGTCCTGGTGTATTTTTGTACCATTTTGCTAGTTTACTGGGTGTTATGTACCAACGGTACATCATCTTTAGCCAGTTCTCTCGCAGGTCGTATGAATTTATCCACTTCAATTTGTTATTCCAAATCTCCTCCCAATCTTTTGTTCTTATCATACGCCCTATATTTCTTGACCATTTTGTGAGGCAATTTTTGTTTTGGTGTTTCTCGGTCTTCCACTCCAGCAGTATTTTATAGAGTTTGGTGATACCTTTTCTTTCTGTGCACATTATTTTGTCCCAGTTTTTTTCTCTTGGCTCAAAGCCCACTTTTTTGTCTTTGTTAAAGGCTTCCGCCAATTGTCTATGTTGGAACCAGGTAATCTCACCGTAGGTTTGTTTGATTTCTTCTAGTGTCTTGATTCTATATTCTCCTCTATTTTTCGTTAGGATATCCTTGTAGCGGGGCCACTTCTCCCATCCCAATTCCCTTCTTTGGTGCGCTTCGAGCGGGGATATCCAGAGAGGGTTTTTTGAATAGAATTTCATTTTGTATTTTTCCCAAATTTTAATTAGGGAAGACCGAATAAAATTATCATTACATTTTTTATTTTACTCTCTTTATTATTATCAGAAGGATACATCAGCACATTTACATTGAAGAAGGTTAGAATAATGGTTTAATCAGAGTCTTATCTTAAATTACAGTTTTATGAAATGTTCAAAAACATTTAACCTACTGATGCCTCAATTAATGTAATTTTATGGGTATCTATTTTTATTTTTGAAATTTACCAGTAGCTACTGCATTGGATTGTTGTAGGTTTTTTAGGGCTATATGGCCATGTTCTAGAGGCATTCTCTCCTGATGTTTCACCTGCATCTATGGCAAGCATCCTCAGAGGTAGTGAGGTCTACTGCATTTCCCATCTCCAGCTCAAACTCGAATCAATATGTTTTCCCAGTTTTTTGTGGTTAAAATTAGGTGCCTTGGCTTATATTCGGGTCGGCTTATACTCAAGTATATATGATATATTGCCTTTCAGGGGAGAAGCAGAGAGGAGCCTGTGATCTCTACAGAGGAGCCTGTGATCTTTACAGAGGAGTGCAGGCTTTTTCTTTCTCCCCCCACCTCCCCGACCCCCAGTTGAAGAAACTGCTATGATTTAGTAGGTGTCAGGCTTGATAAAATGGCCGTGCTGGAATGGGACCTTGTCATGATGTTCTGGGTTACTTAGCGTCTGAACAAAAGCAACGAGCAAAGCAATATGATCCTGGGAACCCTAAGCTCCTAAGAGTGGACCTCAAGGGAGAGAGAGGGCACAAAGAATTCTCCCTTTCTAGGTCCATCCTAATGGTTGTCCCTTGGAGGCTGACCTGCCCAAGCCCTGGATCCTTGCTGGGCCCAGGCAAGGACCCCCCTCTCTGCAAAGAACCCTTCCTTCTCTTGTCCCCTGCGATCCCTGCTGCTGCTGCGTGCACATCTTCAGAGCCTCCCTCCCTCCCAGGGGAATCCATGCAGCGTCTTCAGAAAGGAGGCCGAGGGGGGGGGGGGCACAGGAGGGAGGGGAAGGGATACAGGGAAGGGATCTCAAGACTCTGCAGAAGGAGAAAGGCAACTCTTGATGAGGACCTTCCACCTAGTCCAGTGAAGGCCCTCCAGGGCAGAAGTCCACTCCAAGGGTGGCACTTGGCATTGACTTGCCTTTGCGCAGGACCAGGACAGAGTGGCCATCAGGACAGAGCTCTCAAAAACCAACTCTTTGGCCCTGGGCTTCCAGTTTCAGGCCAAAGAGGGCAGGGAAGGGACTAATCTTCATGATTTAATGAATAGAATAATACAAAGAGCAGAAGTGCAACTGTTCCCAGAGGGAGGGGGAGTGAGGACGAGGCTAAGGAAAAATTGGATAGGTACAAGTAGCAGATAGAAGTATAGAAATGTAAAATATATATTTTTTCATGTCAGGAGTGACTTGAGAAACTGCCTGCAAGGATGTCTGCAAGGATGTTGCCCAGGGGGTGTCCGGATGTTTGATGTTTGACCAACCTTGTGAGAGGCTTCTCTCCTGTCCCCGCATGGGGAGCTGGAGCTGAAAGAAGGAGCTCTATCTGCTCTCCCTGGATTCGAACCACTGACCTGTCTGTCAGTAGTCCTGCCAGCACAAGGGTTTAACCCATTGCACCATCGGGGGCTCCAATGTAAAAGATAGGAAAACAGGAATAATCAAAATGTTATGACAATATGTGAAAAACCTTTTGGTAATGGTGACTGTGACAATGTTATAATTTACTTACATAACTCTGTGTGTGTGTGTGTGTGTGTGTAAGCTTGGGGACCCGGTGGTGCCCAGGTTATTTGAAAAGGGTATTGTTTGTTTTTGGATGTTAGGCAATATATGTTTTGTCATTTGTTATGCTATGTCTTAGGAAAAAAAAACTCAGTCTTTGCTTTTGTTTTTTATGAATGCTCCATTAGAAAATGCATAAGGATGTGGATAAACTACATTTCCCAAAAATCTTGGGTCAACCTTCCCCAAACTCCATCAGTATTCACAATTGGCCATGGTAGGGCCTTATCTTGTAAAAGGACAATGCCTTTTCAAAAGATCCTGGCCAGAGCTGCCTTCTTTGGGCCAATGTTGAAAAGGGAAGATGGTGTCCTCTTTGGGAGCTAGCAGGGCAGAGCCAGCCTTCAAGGATTTAGCAGAAGTGTCTGAGGAGGCCGGGATAGGAGGTTTGGGAGCTAGAAGTGTTCATAAGCATAAAAAGGTCATGGGGGCTCTGTGTGCCAAGTTTGGTCTTGATCTGTCTTTGGTGGGGGCCACAGTGGTCTGTGGTTGCCCAAGCGTTTTAAAGTACTACAAATCCCATAATCCGTGGTCCATCTCCCCCAAACCGCACCAGGATGGAAAGCGGGCCATGGGGGTTATGTGTGCCAAATTTGGTCCAGGTCTGTCGCTCGTGCACGACACAGTGGCTTGTGAAAGTGGCAGCCAATTGGAAAGCTGCCACATACATACATAAACCGCCCTCCCTCTTGCCGCATACAAACACTGACTTTTATTATATACATAGATAGATATATGGGGCCCCTGGTGGTGCAGTGGGTTAAACTGCTGAGCTGCTAAACTTGCTGACTGAAAGGTTGGCGGTTTGAATCTGGGGAGTGGGGGTGAGCTCCTGCTGTTAGCCCCACCTTCTGTCAACCTAGTAGTTCGAAGACATGCAAATGTGAGTAGATCAATAGTTACAGCTCCGGTGGGTAGGTAATGGCGCTCCATGCAGTCATGTCGGCCACATGACCTAGGAGGCATCTATGGACAATTCCAGCAATTTCAGCTTAGAAATGGAGATGAGCACTACCCCTCCAGAGTCAGACATGATACATCTTAATGTCAAGGGGAAACATTACTTCAATTATATATATATATATATATATATATATATATATATATAGAGAGAGAGAGAGAGAGAGAGAGAGAGAGAGAGAGAGAAGGAGAGAGTAAATAGGAAAGAATGTACCATACATTAAGTCCAGTATGTCTGACTCTGGGGTGTGGTGCGGGGGGGGGGGGGGGGGGGGGTTGGGGGGCTTCACCCCCCCCCGAAATTCTCATGGTGGTCCACAAGAAGGCCTTACTGGTGCATTATTTAAACTGCTATGTTTATTCATATCATGATCTGATCACCATACTCAGTATATCCCATATGCATGGGGGTATTGGGGTAACGATACAAAAGGTTTGCTAGACCCTCTTTCACTCAGACTCAGCCCCCCCCCCGAATCAAAATCCTGGCTACGGGCCTGACCCCACCAATGATAGAAATCCTGGCTACGGTCCCTCTGGGTGGTGGTGCTCATATCCATTTTTCTCAAGAGCCAGCATTGTCTGTAGACACTTCCAAGGTCATGTGGCCGGCATGACTGCATGGAGCGCCGTTACCTTCCCGCCGGAGCGGTACCTATTGATCTACTCACATTTGCATGTTTTCAAACTGCTAGGTTGGCAGAAGCTAGGGTTGACAGCGGAAGCTCACGCCGCTTCCCGGAATCGAACCTGCGACCTTTCGATCAACAAGCTCAGCAGCTCAGTGCTTTAACCCACTAAGGGACTAAGAGGAGGGGGTAGCCTTTTTCAAATAGAGAAGAGAGTAATTCCAAGGGGAGAAAGCCTGGGCTGAAAAGTAGAAGGTAAAAGGAAGAGAGGCCAACCAAGGGCAAGATGGATGGATGGCATCCTTGAAGTGACTTGAAGGAGCTGGGGGTGGTGACGGCCGACAGGGAGCTCTGGCGTGGGCTGGTCCATGAGGTCACGAAGAGTCGGAGATGACTGAACGAATGAACAACAACAAGTTTCCAACTTTCTATGCCAGCCTTGAGTGTATGTTGAGGGACAGCATTTCAGCCTTTTAGTGAAGGAAACCCATACCAAAGATGGAAAGCCACCTCCCCCCCACCCACTCTCCCCCCAGTTGCTGAGGTTCTGGGTGATCTTGCCTACGCCTAACATTCAGAAGAAGCCCTGCATCACCACCATTGCAGCATGTAGACAAAATAAATAAATAAATACATCCCATTTTCAGCACTTCAGAGGCGCTGAGTCTCCTTCGGAGGGACAGAGAGTTCAGCACCTTGGAGAGCTCACATGAAGCTGATTGCCAGGCAGAGGCAGTTTGAGGTTGACCTGACCCCTGGCCTCAAGGAAGGAGGCAGAGGAAGCATGGGCAAACTTGGGCCCTCCTTCCTGGTGCTTTGGACTTCAACTCCCACCACTCCTTTTTGGCTTTCCCCTGATGGCAAGGGCTTCCAAGCCGCCCCAGACACTGGGCCCCTGGGTGGGAGGGCCTTGGGCTCTCTGACCTCGCCCCCAAAGCCAAGAAAGGTGGGTCTCTGGGGACCCCTCTGGGACTCTCTGGGAGAGGAATGGGGGAAGAGATGCTGCTTACCAGCTGCAGCTCCCCTCGCCTTTCCCAGTTCGCCCTCCCTCCCTGTGCCTCTGAGCGCGTGCAGAGCGCCCCGGCGCCAGAGCGGGAGGCAATGGAGAGACTCACCTGAGGCAGGCGCTGAAGAAGAGCGGGAGGAGGAGGGGGAGGAGGGAGAGGGCGGCGTCGGCGGCTCCTCGCATCCCTCTGCCGCTTCTTGGCGACCTCCTGCGGCCGAAGAGGAGGAGGAGGAGGCGGGAAAAGGAGGCGGGAGGAGGGGGCGGCGGGTCCGGCGGCGGGGGCGGCCCAGGGCCGGGGCTCCCGAGCGCATGTCCCGCTCCGGCGGTGGAGGCTGCTCCTTCGGCCCCGCGCCCGGCAGCAGCGCCGCATGGGGGCCCCCGACGGACGCCCGCCCGCCCGCCTTCCTCCCTTCCTTCTTGCCCCCTTTCCTTCTTTCCTTCTTTCCTTCCCTCTCTCGCGCCTGCCTCCGCGGGCAGAGGCTGCTGCTGCTGCTTCTGGCGTTGGCTGAGCCCGCCTTCCTTCCTTCCTTCCTTCCTTCCCGCCTTCCTTTGGGGGAAGGAGGCGCCGCGCGGAACACGTCAAGCCCCGACGGCGCGGACCGGAAGGAGCCCCCTTCCTGGCCTCAACCCCCCCCCCCCCCGGGCCCCTGGGACGGAAGAAGGAAAGGAAGGAGGGAAGGGAATGGAAGGGAAGGGAAGGGGAAGGAAGGGAAGGAAGGAAAGAAAGAAAAGGAAAGGAAAGGAAAGGAAGGAAAGGAAAGGAAAGGAAAGGAAAGGAAAGGAAAGGAAAGGAAAGGAAAGGAAAGGAAAGGAAAAGAAAAGAAAAGAAAGAAGGGATGGAAGGAGGCAAGCAGGCAAGAAGGCAGGGCGCTCCACAGAAAGACCCAGGGGTCTCCCTCTCTCTCCCTTCTTTCTCTCGTTCCTCCCTCCCCTCTTTTCTTCTTTCTTTCCTTCCTTGAGGAGCGAGAAACAGGAGGGTCATCTTTCCTTTCCTCTTCTTCCTCTTCCTTTTCTTCTTCTTCTTCTTCCCCTTCTTTTCCTCTTCTTTCCCTTTCTTCTCCTCTCTTCTTTCCTCTTCTCCTCCTCCTTCTTCCTTCCTCTTTTCCTCCTTCTTCCTCTCTTCCTCTTCTTCCTCTTGTTCTTCTTCCCCTTCTTCCTCTTCTTTCCCTTGTTCTTCTTCCTCTTCCTCCTCTTCTTCCTCCCCTTCTTTTTCCTCTTTTTCCTCTTCTTTCCCTTGTTTTTCCCCTTCCTTTTCCTCTTCCTCTTCTTCCTTTTCTCCTCCTCCTCCTTCCTCCTCTTCTTCTCTGCTTCTTTTTCCTCCTCTTCCTCTTCTTTCCCTTGTTCTGCTTCCTCTTTCTATTCTTCCCCTTCTTCCTCTTCCTCCTCCTCCTCCTTCTTCTTCCCCTTCCTCTTCCCTTTCCAGTTCCTCTTTTTCCTCCTCTCCTTTCTCCTTTCCTTCCTCTTCTTATCCTCCTCCTCCTTCCTCTTCTTCTATGTTTATTTATTTATTTCCACAATGAGACTCGAACCCTATGGAGAGCCTGCAGACAGCCCATCAAGTTCCCATTGTCCGTCCCCTCGAACAAAGCGCCCCATCCTTGCACGGAGCTCCCCCCTCGAGAAACTCAGGCCAGAGCCGCGCCGTCCCTGCTGCGCCTGCGCAGTGGCCTTCTCCGAGCCGGGCGCTGTCCAGGGTGCTGAACGTCGCTTGTCTCCTTCTTGGAAGGCGCGTCCAAGAGTTCCTGGGGAGCCTCTGCTGAGGCTGATAGAGGGGAAGGAAAAGGGCAGCCTTTGGTGGCGAAAGGGGCTTCTAACCCCCTTTCTCGCCCCTCCCAGG
>NW_026844478.1:7967597-7989534 GCF_025583915.1 Anolis sagrei ordinatus
AAAAAATGTATTTGACTTAATTTCCTTTTGTGATGGGACATCAGAGCCTTGATACAAGGTCTCGGTGCGTCAAGACACCATTCTCAACAATATTTGTATGAATTCTTTACATCTTGGGCTTTCGCACAGCAGGTTAATCACCAGCTGCAGTAAATCTGGACAACCGAAAGGTTGACATGTATTGTCGAAGGCTTTCATGGCCAGAATCATTGGGTGGTTGTAGGTTTTTTCGGGCTATATGGCCATGTTCTAGAGGCATTCTCTCCTGACATTTCGCCTGCATCTATGGCAAGCATCCTCAGAGGTAGTGAGGTCAGTTGGAAGTAGGAAAATGGGTTTATATATCTGTGGAATGACCAGGGTGAGACAAAGGACTCTTGTCTGCAGGAGCTAGGTGTGAATGTTTCAACTGACCACCATTTGATGGTCTGGCAATGCCTGGGACAATCTTTTGTTGAGAGGTGATTAGATGTCCTTGATTGTTTCCTCTCTGTTGTTTTGCTGCTGTAATTTTAATGTTTTTTTAATACTGATGGCCAGATTTTGTTCATTTTCATGGTTTCCTCCTTTCTGTTGAAATTGTCCACTTGCTTGTGGATTTCAGTGGCTTCCCTGTGTAGTCTGACATGGTGGTTGTGAGAGTGGTCCAGCATTTCTGTGTTCTCAAATAAAATGCCGTGTCCAGCATAAAATGCTGATTTCTCTGGTTGAAGTAGTCTGCAGTGCCTTTCATGTTCCTTGATTCGTGTTTGGGCAATGCTGCGTTGGGTGGTCCCTATGTAGACTTGTCCACAGCTGCATGGTATATGGTAGACTCCTGGAGTCTACAGCGCCCAAACACAAACATGGCCATATAGCCCAAAAAAACCTACAACAACCCAGAAAGGTTGGCAGTTCGAAACCCAGGTCAGGGTGAGCTCCTGACCTTCAGCCCAGCTCCTTGCCCATCTAGCAGATTGAAAACGGAAATGTGAGTAGATAAATAGGTACCACGTTAAAGTAGGGAAGTACTTAGGCACAGTGATTCTATCAAAAAGGAGGAAATTTACAAACAAAAAAGCTCTTCGGCAGGGAAAATGGAGCAACAGCAACCCCTGTGGCCAGAACTGAGCACAGCCTCCAAGATGCCAAAAGATGGGAAATTAAAAAGCACTTTAAAGAAATAGGTAAATCCAATTAGGTAAGAAGATAAGCAGGAGCAAAAATAGTCCAGGGTAAAGTTCAGCAAAGGCCATAAAAACAAAGTCCACATTTCTCTAATATAATTCAGAGGCATGAGTATGCATTCATACAATCCAAGAATCATGAAACAAGAAATGCTTAGACAAGAATCTTCCAAGCAAGGTTTCCATGAGACAAGGACGAGAACTTCACTTGATTCCAAACGATGCTTCATCTGACTATATTTCCCATACTTGGAACTTTTATCCCCTTGTTAAGCTATTCCATGCACTCAAAAATTGGTTTCGCTTTAATTGAGATTCCCTTATCTTTTTCTGTCGGATCCTGACAGACCACCAAAGCCACTGTTTGGTTTGCCTGTTTTGACTAATCTCCTGCCGCCTATCTATTTGGTCATTAAGTTTTGCAGCTGGGCCAGGTGCCTAGTTCTTTTCAAACCCCAAATCCTGGGAACTCTCTGGTAGAAATTCAGGAAGTACACTATCATCCCCACACCCTTCAGGGACATTCTCATGTGAAACTACACTTTGCACAGGGGTCTCCTGGTTCTTCTCTGCATCAGTATCATTGACCAAACCATTGCCATCTTGAAATTCATTGGCATCACTTCCCACATCCAAAGCACCCTGATCCTGAAAGACAATGACAGGCTGAACTCCAACAGCAGGTAAGAGACAGTCTTAACAGTCTGAGAGTCTAATGGAATGTGAGCAGTCTCAGATCTGATCATGTGGTCTCTAGCCCCTCCCACAACCTTAAGAAACATAGAGTGAAGGGAAAGCTGCATACCAAAACATACATATACAATACTAGCCATCCCCTGCAACGCGTTGCTGTGGCTCAGTCTGGTGATTTGGGAAATAGAGTAATGGTTTCTAATATATGTAATTCCTTTATGCTTGTGAGTAAACAGTATTCCTTGTTGTTTCTNGTTTCCTCACAGAGATTCCATTCCTACATATTCAAAAGGGAGAGGAGGCAGTGGCTAGCAGGAGGAGGAAAGACAAAGCCCTTTTGGGAAACATGCATAGGGATGTGGTGGGGAAGGAATCCCTCAGCTAATCCTATCTCTAGTCTAGCTACTCATTGAGGACTGGAGACTTGATGACACAAGAGACGTACAGTCCAGGGATGAAACCCAACACACCTGAACCCCAGAACCAGGCTTATGGGCAATGTCGTACCCATAAACAGCAAGCAATCACACAATACAGGACCCAGGTTGTGAGGGCAAGGCGCCACTGCTGCTTCTCTTAAACTCTCCTTCCCTTTGCTGCCCAGGGACTGGCCATCTTGTGGCTTCCTTAGTGGCTCCTCCCAGAATCCCCTCCTTGCCAAGGCAGGTCCAGTCAATGCTGCCCCTTTGGTGACCCTCCACCAGCAGCTGTCCTGGACTTATGACTAGGAAGCATGCAGGAAAAGATGTCAACTGGTTGCTTGGATTTCGTTTATTGGTCTTGCCTACTCTGTTTTTTATGTTGTGGCAGCTTTTTATTATTTTCACTTGGTACTTTACTGCTGTTTTATTGTGTGGTTGGAGCACTGTGATGGATGGAAAGGGATGCAGGTAAGTGAGGAAGTAGATAAATGCATCTCCTGAGACTTCATTCTGCAGGAACTGAGCAGATGCCTCCTTTGAACAGCTGGATTCCATCTTCAGAAACACCGGGTCATATTGAGGGCACCGCAGGTTACAGCCCTGTAATGTTTTCTTTCCCTCCCTCTCCAACCAGGTGTAGTTTTATCTCACTCCACTGTTTCTGGATCTTTCCATTTCCCATCATTTCTATTCTTCCACACCTTTGGAAGCATAGGTTTTCCCTTGTGGATCAGTTCTCAGTTTCCTTCTCTGTCTCTTTCTCCTTCCCTCTCTGCTCTGTGCAGGTTTGCTAGACTGCTGCGCGAGGTGCCTTGTTGGGGCCCCCGTTGCCTCTCTGGTAGCCACTGGCCTGTGTTTCCTAGGAGTGGCCCTCTTTTGCGGCTGTGGACATGAAGCACTCACAGGCACAGAGCATCTGATCGAGACCTACTTCTCCAAAAACTACCAGGACTATGAGTACCTGGTGGATGTGTGAGTATTCCCCTACTCCCTCCACAGTCAGGGGCCAGTCCTTGAGCTGACTGGCTCAATCAAGTGCAGAAAGCACTGGAACCCTATTGTGTATGTTGCACGGTTGAGATGGGGTTGGGTTCCTCAGGGTGCACAATATGCTCAACACATGTCACAAGGACTCAGCAACCCTCCCTGCCAAGCTTGAGGGAGGGTTTAGAGCCTAAGGTGTCAGAGCAAGGAGAACCCTTTTGTTTTGGCCAGGTTTCCTACCAAGTCAGAATGGGGTTGGTGCCTCTGCTTTGGAGAAGGCCCTCCTTGATCTGAGCAGGATGAGCCAAACATCGGAAGGCAGGAATAGATCGGCCTGACCTCTTGGCCCATCTAAAATCCCTCTGCTGTGGCATGACTTGAGGCTGTTGGGGAATCTGAGCTGTTAGGCTCAAAAATAAGCCTCAGTTGGGGTGATTCCACCATAAATATAGCAGAGTACCAGAGATAAATTTCATAACGAGCAGAAACTTAAATGCGGTGAGCTAGGATAATCTTCTATTCCTTAGGATGGCACAGAATTGCAGAGTCAGAACTTTAGGTTCAAAAGTATTTATTGAAGTAAAAGAAATACATTCTTGATAGAAAAGGTTTTGGAGCCAACTAGCTTACTAAATCTCATCTCCTAAAGAGGTAAAAGGGTAAAAAGTTAAAAAAAAACTCCATGCAGCTACATTTTGCCTAAAGAGAGAGGCAAAATGCATCCTCACTGGAAGGAAGAAAAGGCAGAAGAGAACAATGGCGGAAACCACGTAGTCCACCCAGGGCATCTACATAGTCCACCCAGGGCACCCATCTAAAATCCCTCTGCTGTGGTGTGACTTGAGGCTGTTGGGGAGTCTGACCTGTTAGGCTCAAAAATAACCCTCACTTGTGGTGATTCCACCATAAATATAGCAGAGTGCCAGAAGTAAACTTCATAACCAGTAGAAACGTATGTGAGATGAGCTAGGATAAGGTTCTATTCTTAAGATAGCACAGGAGTCCCAACGTTAGGTTCAAAAAGAATTTATTAAAGTAAAAGAAAAAGCATTCTTGATAGAAAAGGTCTTGGAATGAACTATTTATTTATTAATTATTTATTTACTGCTTTTATATACTGCCTTTCTCAGCCCAGAGGCGACTCAGGGTGGTTCACAATTGGCAACAATTTGATGCCTCAACAATTATAAACAAATAAAACAAAGTATTGTCGAAGGCTTTCATGGCCAGAATCACTGAGTTGTTGTAGGTTATTTCGGGCTATATGGCCATGTTCTAGAGGCATTCTCTCCTGATGTTTCACCCTGCATCTATGGCAAGCATCCTCAGAGGTAGCATCCTCAGAGGTAGGTACCTCTGAGGATGCTTGTCATAGATGCAGGCGAAACGTCAGGAGAGAATGCCTCTAGAACATGGCCATATAGCCTGAAAAAAACCTATAACAACCCAAATAAAACAATCATAAAATACTATTAAAAATATTTAGCATAAAATATAATATAAAAACCATACAAAGCCATAAAAACATTGTCGTGAGCGTCTCCTTGTCAAGTCATTATTCAATTGCATCATCAAGTCGTTCCATGATTTTGTATAATTATGCTGCATTTGGGAAGCACTATCTTATTAAATCTCATCTTCTAAAGAGGTAAAAGAGTAAAAAGACCATGCAGCTACATTTTGCCTAGAGAAGGGCAAAATATGCACCCTCCTATGTAGAAAGAAAAGTAGAAGAGGCTGGAAAATGGTGGAGACAACATGGTCAACACCAGGACACTATGAATACCTTTCAAAAGGAAGTTCCATCACAGAATTCCATTTCTACATCATCAAAGGGGAGGAGGCAGAGTAAAGACAAAGTTTTTTTGGGGGGAAAACATGCATAGGAATGTGGGGTGGAGGGATCCCTCAGCCTAATCCTATCTCTAGCCTAGCTACCCATTGAGGTCTGGAAACTTGATGACACAAGAGACTTGTACAGTCCAGGAATGAAACCCAACACAAACATCAGAAGGCAGGGATAGATTGGCCTGACCTCTCAGCCCATCTAAAATCCCACTACTGTGGCATGACTTGAGGCTAAAGAAGCAGGGTTTGATCCCCCTTTTGCTGCCTGCCAGGAATTTGTCTGAGAAGCTCTTGCACCCCAAGCACGTGGTCTGCTGCTTGTCGGAAGCCTAACTAGGGAAGGTGACAACCTAGCGCCCTTCTCTCCTTTCTCTCCCTTTTCTTGCCCCTCTGCAGGATCCATGACTTCCAGTACGCCATTTACGGTGTCGCCGGCTTCTTCTTCCTCTTTGGAGCCCTCCTGCTGGCCGAAGGCTTTTACACCACGGGCGCTGTCAGGCAGATCTTTGGCGACTACAAGACCACCATCTGTGGCAAGGGCCTGAGCGCTACGGTAACAGGGGGCCAGAAGGGGAGGGGTTCCAGAGGACACCGGCAAGCTCACTCTATGGAGCTGCTCTGTCAGTGTCTGGGAAAGTGGCTAGGACATCCTGACAAGGTGATCTCATCTGCCTGCCCCTATCCCCCCTTGTTCCTTTCCAGCTATCCCACACCATCACAACCCTTGGCGCCACGAGGGGCATGAGACTGCAGCCCTGTCCAGAGCAGCCTCCCAGAGCAGCCCACCGAAGGGAGGGCCTCCCTGAAAGAAAATGGCACTATAGAGGCTACCCCTCCCTAGCGCCGCTGCTCCAACCCCTTGCCTTTTCCTTCCTTCCTTCCTCCCTCTGTCCGTCCTCTGTCCCTCTCTCCCTCCCTCCGTTTAGACCAGGTGCATCCCTTATTCCCATTCCATTAGAGCCCATGCCCCTTGTCTTCACTGTTTCATTCACTCCCCTGCTTTTCCACCCCCCACCCCCAATTGTGCCAACCCCTGTTTTGATGTCCCCTTGCTTACTTTGTCTTGGGGAATCAGAGCTGTTAGGCTAAAAAATAACCCTCAGTTGTCAAAAAAATCCATGCAGCTACCTTTTGCCTAAAAAGGGAGGCAAAATGCATCCTCACTGGTAGGAAGAAAAGGTAGAAGAGACAATGGTGGAGATCACATGGTCAACCAAGGGCAATAAGATGTAAAAGAGGAAGTTCCCTCACAGAGATTCCATTCCTACATCTTCAAGGGGGAGCAGGCAGTGGCTAACAGGAGGAGGAAAGACAAAACTCTTTTGGGAACCATGCATAGGAATGTGGGGAAGGAATCCCTTAGCCTAATCCTATCTCTAATCTAGCTACTCATTGAGGACTGGAGACTTGATACAAGACTTGTACCGCCCAGGGATGAAACCCAACACTTTGTAATGGCCACCTTTGTCCAAAGAAATGAGGGGCTGTATCCAAATATGCCCCTGGAGCAAGAGCAGAGCCAGGAAGCATCTATCAGCCATTACTGATGAGGATGGGCCCAGTTTCCCCAGGGAAATAGATTCACCTTTTTAGAGCCAAAGTAGATGTGGCAAAAGAGAAGCAGTTGCAAACCAAACGTGAGCATCTGACACCTCAATTTGGACCACCTGTGTGACCGGTGGAGGTGTTTAAATGACAGGCAAGCCCCCACCTCCATATAACTGACTTGTGTGGCCTTGTAGGCTTCCTCTGCAAAGGCAGGAGAACCTGAAGCTGGTTTGCCCCAACCAGATCCATAGAACAAGCTGGGATAGTCCCCGAGCAGTGAACTGTGCTGTTAGAAAAACAGACTTTGCCTGTGACTCAAATGGGCATTTCTGAGCCTGTCCCCTTTGTCCTTAAAGCCCTTGTGCTGCTAATGTAAAATGCCTGGATGCTCCAGACACATTCCCTCAGCTGGAGAGGACAGGAGTGTCCTACATTATTTCCTCACCAGAAATAATCTAGCCAGTTTTCAATGGTGCATTCCACATATGGACAGTGAGAAGAAAATATCCAAGTTCCTCCTCAGCCAAAGAGAGAGCAGAGCAGGAGGGTTTGGGCTGCTTTGGGGGGGAGGTGTGTTTGTTTTTTTTTGTGGGGTCAAGACTAAATCTCGCACTCCCCTCCTTGGATTTTCAGTAATAGGGAACACTAGGCCAATCCCTTCATCAGAGATTGGTCTCAGAAATGCCCATTTAAATCAGAATCCAACCCTTCTCCCAGAAACCAAGGCAGGGCCAAGCAGCATGCCATTTTCTTTCAGGATCCAATCATCTGTGCACCGCTTGGGCCGGGTGCTCCACATCAGTCTTCCATCCATGTTCTCTAAGTCACACACGCAACCTGGGCCACTATCCACACTTTGGAGGCACCCAAGGCATGCTCCATGAGGGCTATGAGTAAATTCCCAGTTGTATGAGGGAGTAGGGCTAGAAACAGCCATGTATCTTGCAGATCTCCATTAACAGAAGGTGCCTCTCCTTGACCATCTGGCCCATTCAAAACCCACAGCCTGCACAATACAAATGTGCTCCTCAGTCTCATCTTTAGCACCAGATGGATGTCCTCGTGGGCATCTTCTCTGTGCTGGTGGCTCAAAGCCCTGGCAGCTGGCCTGGGCACAAACCTTGCACTCTGAATCCTGGGTGGATTTGTCAGCCACTTCAGGTGTGTGATCCCAGGAAGACATACACTTCCAGAACTCCTCCATTGATGAATTTAGCGAAAGGCCTTGGGCTGTCTTTATGAGTCGGTGCTCTCTGTGGCATTTCTGCCTAGCCTTTCAATATGACAATTGGCCAGAAGTGCCTCGTTGCCATTCCGCAATGGGATAGGGCTTTCTGATGTCCCTTCGGCCTGCAGATAGGTCTCCAGTCTCATGCTCCTGTGGCAGAAAGTGCCCGCCAGCCCATTCACAGTTCCGCCCTGTCTCCCTCGTTTCAGTTTGTGGGTATCACCTACGCCTTGGCCGTCCTCTGGCTCCTGGTGCTGTCCTGCTCTGCGGTGCCTGTCTACATCTACTTCAACACCTGGACGACGTGCAACTCCATCGCCAACCCCAGCAAGACCGCTGCCGGCATTGGCAACCTCTGCACTGATGCCAGGATGTACGGTGAGTGGGGCACCGTTGGAACCTCACAGACACTGAGCCTTTCTTTAGGGCCAAAGTCCTGGAGATGGCCCTAAACATGACTCATGAAACAGTCTGTTCCAGTGTGGAAAAGATGGGATGGACTGGGCTGGAAGAAGTGGGAAACATATACTGGCAGGTGGATGCTAGTCCTTGGCCAGAAGGCAAATAGGCAAGGTCAACAGACAGGCAAAGGCCCGGCGTTTCTCCAAATATGGCTTGACCCAGCACATGGTCCCCTTCTGTCCCTTCACATCCCATAAAACATCCATGCCGTACAGGTGGAGCAGGACTCTGTTGTGAAGGTGGACCCCCTTCTGCCCAGCCTCATTTTAGTTTGGATTTTCTTCCCTACCCCTTTCAAAAAACAGGAGTCCTGCCCTGGAACGCCTCCCCAGGAAGAGTCTGTGGCCAGAGCCTCCTCTCCGTCTGCAAGACATCTGAGGCAAGTTCCTATTTTCTCTTCCTGAACTTTTCATGCAAACAGAGGAGGAATAAACAACTGGGCCCAATCCTCAGGGCCAACCCAGATACAGGCACTGAGGGTGGTGGTGATGGGACCAGTAATAGCATTACCTGCTCTCACTTTGGCCACAGGAGCAACAGTGCACTCAGTGCCAGGATGGAGGGGATGGGAAATGTGGGATGAGGCCATACTTTGAGGGCGGGCTCCGGGGCTGCTCTCCTCCTTATGCTGGGCTCCATCTGGGGCTGACTCCTCCACCATGACTCCCTCTCTCAGTCCTTGCCTTCCACCAAAGGCCCAGGACCAATGTTTGTGTCATTTCTCTGCAGTTCCAGATGACTTTCCACCTGTTTATTGCTGCCTTTGTGGGAGCTGCAATCACTCTGGTGGCCCTGGTAAGCCTGGCCTTGAGCAGCAATTGCAACGTTCTGTTGGGCGAGTGGGCTTATTAACAAAATACCCTTCTCATAAACGTACAGTAGAGTAATTTATCAGTAGTAGCATGACCCAGCAACAGTATCCCAAAGTGATAAAAATAACAAAAACACAAAGATCAATGTTATCTCTTCCTTAGGAGGCTTTTCTTTGTAGTAAAATAATATAGTTGCATGATTTACAATAACAAGGTTGTGTTTCCACAACACAAATGAAGTTCTTTATACTTCCTTCTTTACTTCCATGCTGGGCTTCTTTCTCATGTAGATAAACAGCTTTGCTCTCTCAGAGTCTCTTCTGAAGCCAAACTTACACAGGAGCTTCACACTGTAGCCTTTTATACAGCAGCCTTCACACTGGAGCTTTACACACGAGGCCTTCAACCTGGGACTTCCATGCTGGGCTTCGTTCTTATGCAGATAAACAACCTCGCTCTCACACCGAAATTACACAGGAGCTTCACATGGTAGCTTTACACACAGCTTTACACACAAGGCTTTTAACCTGGGGCTTCTTTCACTGAAGCTTCTCATACCAGGCCTTCTCACACAGAGGCTTCTCTCAGAGACTAAGACCTACCTCATACTGTGAAGCCTTCTCACAGACTGAGACCTTTCTCCCACTGAGGTTTAGCTCAGACTGACAGCTACTAAGCTACACACCTGCTTATATAGAACTGCAGCTTTTGCTGAGTCATTGCATCCATTAACGCTTTCAGTGCTTGACTCACATTTTTGTAATTAATAATACCTAGTTAATTTTTAATTTTTAACCCGGAGCACTTTCACCAAAGCTTCTCACACACTGAGGTTTACCTCACACCTCTCAGGACGACACTAGCTTGGGCCCACTGACTCTTATCAGTCTTCGGCCTACTAACTCTTTCAGTGCTTGACTCACATTTTTGTAATTAAAAATACCTAGTTAATTTTTAATATTTCTGACATGTTCATAATCCCCTGAGGGTTGAAGGTGGGGCCCCTATTGCTAGATCTGAGATGGGAGGGGTCACTGGGGTCCAATGGCGTGGGCCATTTCCGTAGACCATTTCTCTCACCTCAAGCTCCTTGAGCCACCAGACTAAAGGCTGATAGGATGGCACCAAGGGAACAACATTTGAAAAGCAACCAGCCAACAAAATGGCTCAGCATATAACCCAACTTTGGCCTCCAGTGTTTTGGACTTCAACTCCCACAATTCCTAACAGCCTGTAGGCTGTTAGGAATTGTGGGAGTTGAAGTCCAAAACACCTGGAGGGCCAAAGTTTGCCCATGCCTGATGTAACCCTAACATGCAAAGACAGAGGGTGCATGCCATGTTTTCTCGTGATATCTCGTTTTCTCTCTTTCCAGCTCACTTTCATCATCGCCGCCACCTACAACTTTGCAGTCCTGAAGCTGATGGGTCGGGGCACAAAGTTCTAAGCAGCGAGGGAGAGGCACCGTCGCCACCATTGCAAGATGCTCTCCCCTCCTCTAACTGCCAGGCTTTAACCCGAGACGGCTGCTCCTCCTCCGCGCCAAGTCTCCTCCTTTAACGCCGCTGCCTGACTCCCCGTTTCCCCCCTTTTCCCCTCTAGAAGTTGTTTGGAGCGGAGCGAGCAAGCGCAAAGGGAGACTCCATGCACCCCAAACACACCCCTCTCCAGGGCGGATGGACTGTTGCTCCGTGACCCCTTGGCTCTCTCTCTGTCTTGGCCTCACAGCGGCCCAGGGCACCAAAATGATTCCCAGATAGCAAGACAGCGGGTCTGTTTCCTTATTCCTCTCCAGAGAAACCCCATCTGTTATGGGCCGAGGCCGTCCCTGGCTCAGAGAGAGAAGGGCATGAGCTCAAGAAGAAAGAAGAACTGGACATTGCTGGTCACTGCTTGGGTCAGCTGAGGGTGGGGGGTTGGAGCAAGGATCTTTCCAAGATGGGAAGAGAGCACTGACCCCAACCAACCCAAGGCCAACGGGAGCTCCTTCTCCAACCAAAAGCAGGAAGGAGCTTGGAGACCTCTGTCTCATAGTTGTGGAAGGTTGTCCTTTTCTTCACACATTGAGCAGGGAAGAGCCAAACCATTCCTCTCAGGTACCCAATGCTGCCATTACTAACCTGTTGGGCACAAACTGGTCTTCCCCAAGGAAGGGCTCAGCCATAACCAGCCATTTTTGAGCTTGCAGCACGAGAGGCTCCTTTGCCAAAGCGTCCTCCTTTTTGAGGGGCTCTCCTTGCCTTGTGCCTTCCCCTCTTCTGTTGGGACCTTCACAATGGTGCTCTTCTCTCCCTTTGCGTATACCTTTTGCAGTAACACTGTGATGTCTTACTCCCCCTGATGCCATGTTCATCATGAGGGCTCGTCCCCAGCCTGCCCCACTGACTTGGAGCTTCGTTCGCTGCACAAATTGTCTAGAATGGGAGAGTCGCAGGATGAATTACGAGAACTAGAGCAGGCATGGGCAAACTTTGGCCCTCTAGGTGTTTTGGACTTCAATTCCCACAATACCGGCTGTTAGGAATTGTGGGAGTTGAAGTCCAAAACACCTAGAGGGCCAAAGTTTGCTCATGCCTGAATTAGAAGGTCCTCATCTACTTGCATTCCATTATTCCCTTTTGGTAGAAAATTCGCCCTGCTGGTTGCATAGGGTTTATTTACTGGCACAACCAAAATCCTATGGAGCAGCATCAACCATAGGTTTCCAAAGAGGGAGGCAAGTTGAAGAGGTACGGTGTGAATCAGGGAGGAATACTGAGGCCATCCACACGCACAGGGACCAGGAATGCGGGCGGCAGATTGGGACCCATGGGAGTGGGAAGGCAAGGATACTGTCCAGATTCGGGACCAGAAGGGACACCCTCCATCCCTTTCTCTATCACTTTGGTTTCAGTTAACACATAACCAGAACTCATGCTCCCCCCCCCCCCCCTTTCCTCTCCAACTCCCCTCCTTCTCCGGGAAATAAATACAAGGAGAAAAGAAGTAATTAATAAGCTGAAAGTCTTCACTCGTGATCTTGAATTTCAACTTTTTTTTTAACCAAACATAAGGGATTGTGTTTTTAGAGACTTACCTTACAAGGTGTATTTTATAAAAATTAAAGGAAATAAAAGTTTAGAATGTTCTGAATGAGAACCAGTTCTTCTTGCCGTTCCTCCCAGAGTGTTTTGTTGCCTGTGTTTGTGTCCAGGATTAACTCAGGCCCCCTTCCACCTCCTGCCCCATTGAAAAGGGAGGGAAATTGGGTTGACTGGGGGCTTAGACATGACCTAAACCTTCAGAGCAGAAGTTTTCAAACTAGGGGTCAGGACCCCTGGGGGGTCACGAGGGGGGTGTCAGAAGGGTCACCAAAACCCACCAGAAAACATAGTATTTTCTGTTGGTCATGGGGGTTCAATGTGCCAAGTTTGGTTCAATTCCATCATTGACCAAGTTCAGAATGCTCTTTGAGTGGAGGTGAATGATAAATCCCAGCAACTACAATTCCCAAATGTCAAGGTCTATTTTCCCCAAACTCCACCAGTCAGGCATGTAGCGGGGGGGGGGGGGGGGCTTGAGGGGCGTCAGCCCCCCCCCCCGAAATTCTCATGGTGGTTCGCGAAAAGGCCTTACTGGTGCATTATTTAAACTGTTATGTTTATTCATATCATGATCTGATCACCATACTCAATATATCCCATATGCATGGGGGTATTGGGGTAATGATACAAAAGGTTTGCTAGGGTAGACCCTCTTTCATTCAGACTCAGCCCCCCCCCCCCGAAACTCAGCCCCCCCCCGAAAAAAATTAGCCCCCCCCCGAAACAAAATCCTGGCTACGGGCCTGCCACCAGTGTTCACATTTGTTCACAGTGTTCACACTTACCTGCCTGCCTGTTTGTTGTTCCAAATGGTTCCCCAGAAATACACCCCCCCCCCAACAGCTCACAGAACAGTAGAGAAAGTGCAGTGGTGATGTTTGCATTGCATGTATGGGATGTTTGACTAATACCTGCTATGAGGAGGAAGACGGCATGACTTTCTTTAAAGGGTAGCAGGAGTTTGAGGGTGGATGGGGGAGAGGAAAAAACTCTCAAACTTGTTGGAAACATAAATGCCCAATGTGGTGTGGAAGGAATGGCCATTTGACCAGAGAAAAACAAATCTGTTTGAATGAGTTTAATCTTCCTTAATCAACCTGGGGGTCGGAACCCCTGGGGGTCATGAGGGGGTGTCAGAGGGAACCCGAAAGACCATCAGAAAACACAGTATTTTCTGTTGGTCTCAGGGGTTCTGTGTCAGAAGTTTGGCTCAATTATATCTTTGTTGGGGTTCAGAATGCTCTCTGGTTGTAGTTGAACTATAAATCCCAGCAAGTACAGCTCCCACGTGTCAAGGTCTATTTTCCCCAAACTCTACCACCGTTCATATTTGGGCATATTGAGCATTCATGCCAAGTTTGGTCCACATCCATCATTGTTTGAGTCCACAGTCCTCTCTGGATGTAGGTGAACTACAACTCCAAAACTCAAGGTCAATCCCAACAAACCCTTCCAGTATTTTCTGTTGGTCATGGGAGTTCTCTGTGCCAAGTTTGGTTCAATTTCATCATTGACCGAGTTCAGAATGCTCTTTGAGTGGAGGTAAACAAGAAATCCCAGCAATTACAACTCCCAAATGTCAAGGTCTATCTTCCCAAAACTCCACCAGTGTTCACATTTGGGCATATTGGGTATTTGGGCCAAGTTTGGGGTGATTCCATGATAAATATAGCAGAGTACCAGAAGTAAACTTCACAACCAGCAGAAACTTACAAAGCGGGGAGGAGACAGTGGTTAGCAGGAGGAGTAAAGATAAAGCTCTTTTGGGAAACATGCATGGGAAAGTGGGGAAAGGAGTCCCTCAGCTTTGCTTTGTCTCTTGCTTAGCTACTCATCAGGGACTGGAAACTTGATGATACAAGATTTGTGCAGTCCAGGGATGAAACCCAACACCTACTCCTAATATAGTGGTCTCAATCTTCCTAATGCCACAACCCCTTAATGCAGTTCCTCATGCTGTGCTGACCCCAACCATAACATTATTTTTGATGCTACTTCATAACTGTAATTCTGCTACTGTTTGAATCATAATGTAAATATCTGATATGCAGGGAGTATTTTCATTTACTGGGTCAAATTTGACACAAATATCCAATAGGCCCAAATGTGAATACTAGTGGAGTTGTGGAGGGTAGGGGTGGGGGGAACTGATTTTGTCATTTGGGAGTTGTAGTTGCTGGGATTTATAGTTCACCTACAATCAAAGAGCATTCTGAACTCCACCAATGATGGAATTTAACCAAACTTGACACGCAGAACTCCATGGTCAATAGAAAATACTGGAAGCGTTTGGTGGGCATTGACCTTGAGTTTTGGAGTTGTAGTTCACCTACATGCAGAGAGCACTGTGGATGCAAACAAGGATAGATCTGGACCAAACTTGGCATGGATACTCAATATGTGCAAATGTGAACACTGGTGGAGTTTGGGGAAAAGAGACCTTGACATTTGAAGGGAAAAATGGGGAAAGTGAATGAGATAGAAACTGATGCATTTTTAAATGGGGAGAGGCCAAGGATCAATCAGGGCATGGGGAAGGGGCAGCTTATGGGAGGAGTAACCACTAGAGTGATGGGGAGGAGACTCACAGGCTGCCCAGAAGCCTGGAAAAGTGGCACTTGCCATTTCCTTGCTTTGTAAAAGTTGCTTTTCTGGACTACCTGAAACCTACAAGATGCAAAAGGCACCAAGAGAGAGCAGATGCAGAAGGGCCCACTCTCTCCAGGCTTGGCGTCCTGCTCCTGGGTGGCTTCTCATCTTCTGCTCCCCACCAAATGCAGTGAGGCCTCTGTTTTTCACACCCCACTTGTAGTGTAACGTGGGCCTCTGTCCCGGGTGTCTCAATGAGGCCATTGTCTCAGGCATTCTCTCTCTGTGAAGTGGGTGGGCATTTGGGATGGCGTTTGGGATCGGCTGAGAACCGTGGGCGAAGAGCAGAAGAGTAAACAAGGCAGACTCCTGCTGCCAAAGCCCGCTGACACTGGACCCAAGGCCGGGGGCATTTCTTTGGGAAGGAGCAAACTCTGGGAAGCAAAGAACCTTCCATCGCTACAATCCAACTTACTTTTGGGGCTCTTGCTGAAGCCGCTGGGTTTTGGAGTGGGCCAAAGAGACTGCATCACTCCCCTTTACCCTCTGAGGCAAAAATGACCATGCAAGGGGACATTTTGCATCCCTTTAATACATTCACATTTTTATTGGCTCAAATACAGACTGGTTGTGCCCCTTTCCCTTCCCACTCCTGTGTTGAGCTCAAGCAAATCGACCCCTATTTGCAGAACCGTGAAAAGTGGCAGGCAGCAGGGGAAGCAAGCAAGTGACTGGGAAGTCTATGTCTCCCACTGGCAAAACCAAGGAGCCCCCGGTGATGCAATGGGTTAAACCCTTTTGCCAGCAGGACTAAAGATCGACAGGTCTGAGGTTCAAATCTGGGGAGAGCGTAGATGAGCTCCCTCTGTCAGCTCCAGCTCCCCATGCGGGGACATGAGAGAAACCTCCCATAAGGATGGTAAAACATCAAAACATCCAGGCATCCACTGGGTACATCCTTGCAGATGGCCAATTCTCTCACACCAGAAGTGACTTGCAGTTTCTCAAGTCGCTCCTGACATAAAAACAATTGGCAAAACCCATGTCCATCCCAAAGTCTTCCTGGCTGCTGGACATACAGAGCCACATGAAGGCAGAAAGAAGTCTTAGGGGCCTCTAAGAGGGTCAGTGGATCCTGCATTTTTCTGGATGTGGAGGATGAAGAGAGCTGATGGGGAATCCTTCCAGACTGAAGTCTTCCAATTCAGTGATGTATCCTGCTGTTTCCAGCAGGGCCCAGCAGAGGGCACCCGGCTGTCACTCAAAGAGCAAAGCGGCGGGGTGGGGGGCTAGAATCTGCTCACTTGCTCCCCAGCAAGTGTGGTGGTGGTCAGCAAGAAAAGACTCCTCCAGGGTCACTGACTCCCTCAATAGTGGCCATTGGTGTGATAAAGCATTTTTCTCCCTGGACACAAGATATAAGATGGACAAAATTCAGCATCTTCTGCTCCACTGCAGGAAGATGGAGAAACCTGGGTTTAGCACGCTCATGTTAACCAGTTTGTGGCTCACGTGTGCCATCTCTCTGCTCATGCCCTCATATCCCAGGTCCATTTCCTGGCCTTACTTCTCAGGCAGGAGCACCACAACACTTGGGTAAGCTCTGGAGAAGTTGTGGTCAATGGGTGCTGTTGATCCCAGCAACCCTTTCCTGGCTAGTTAAGGGCAGAGTCAAGAAGGGGAAAGTTAGTGACAGTGTCCTCTCATTCTCTGGGACTCTTTCAGAATCTCAGGCTCAGGGGATGGTGGGGAAAGAGTCCGTCTTGCACTGCCCGAGAGCAGAAGACGTGGTTGCCACTCGCCACAGGTGGAACGGGTGGCTCAACCCCCGGGCCCTCTCTGGTGGCTCTTATCCACCATCCTCCTGCCCCAACAAGAGCAGATCTCAGCCTGCCAGCTCTGACCAGATGGAACGGTCCATTGCTGGGCCACCATCAGCAACAGGAGGACCTGGACTTGGCACCAGAGCGGAGGTCAATGGTATGTCCCATCACGCAGTGCTCCATCTGCTCCTCCACAGCCAGCACCTGCCGCACAGCCTCCTCGAAGGCCACAGCCACGTTGGTGTCATCCTTGGCACTGGTCTCCAGGTAGGGGTAGTTGCCATGCTCCAGGCACCAGGCCCGGGCCTCCTCGGGCCCCACCGCCCGCTCCAGCTTGTCCACTTTATTACCCAGGACCACAAAGGGGAAGCGGTCAGGGTCCCGGACGTTGGCGTAGCAGACAAACTCCTTCCGCCAGTGGCCCAGGTTCTCGAAGCTCTGCCGGTCATCCACGCTGAAGGTCAGCAGGCAACAGTCGGCCCCCCGGTAGAAGGGCGTCCGTAGGCTCTTGAAGCGCTCCTGACCGGCTGTGTCCCAGATCTGGAGTGTGACAAATCGCCCGTCCACCTCCAGGTCCCGGTTGAGGAACTCCACCCCGATGGTGTGGAAGGCCTGCGAGTCGAACCGATTGGTCACGTAGCGGTTCATCAGGGAGCTCTTCCCAACACCTCCGTCCCCAAGGAGGATCACCTTCAGCAGCAGGGACTTCCCACTCATGGTGCCGGCAGTGGCAAGGCCTAGACCCAGGGGAAAGAACAGTGATAGAGATGGAAAGGGCCTCCACTGGCCTAGACCCAGGGGAAAGCACGGCACTAGAGCAGGAAGGGGTTTCTGCAGGCCTAGACCCAAGGGAAAGCACTAGAGCAGGAAAGAGCTTCCGCAGGCCTAGATCCAGGAGAAAGCACAGCACTAGAGCAGGAAAGAGCTTCCTCAGGCCTAGATCCAGGGGAAAGCATAGCACTAGAGCAGGAAGGGGTTACTGCAGGCCTAGACCCAAGGGAAAGCACAGTGCTAGAGCAGGAAGGGATCACTGCAGGCCTAGATCCAGAGGAAAGCACAGCACTAGAGCAGGAAGGGGTTTCTGCAGGCCTAGACCCAAGGGAAAGCACAACGCTAGAGCAGGAAAGAGCTTCCGCAGGCCTAGATCCAGGGGAAAGCACAGCACTAGAACAGGAAGGGGTTTCTGCAGGCCTAGACCCAAGAGAAAGCACTGCAGGCCTAGACCCAGGGGAAAACACAGTACTAGAGCAGGAAGGGGCTTCCTCAGGCCTAGATCCAGGGGAAAGCACAGTGCTAGAGCAGGAAGGGATCACTGCAGGCATAGATCTAGGGGAAAGCACAGCACTAGAGCAGGAAGGGGTTTCTGCAGGCCTAGACCAAAGAGAAAGCACCACAGGTCTAGACCCAGGGGAAAACACAGTACTAGAGCAGGAAGGGGCTTCCTCAGGCCTAGATCCAGGGGAAAGCACAGTGCTAGAGCAGGAAGGGATCACTGCAGGCCTAGATCCAAGAGAAAGCACAGCACTAGAGCAGGAAGGGGTTTCTGCAGGCCTAGACCCAAGGGAAAGCACAACGCTAGAGCAGGAAAGAGCTTCCACAGGCCTAGATCCAGGGGAAAGCACAGCACTAGAACAGGAAGGGGTTTCTGCAGGCCTAGACCCAAGAGAAAGCACTGCAGGCCTAGACCCAGGGGAAAACACAGTACTAGAGCAGGAAGGGGCTTCCTCAGGCCTAGATCCAGGGGAAAGCACAGTGCTAGAGCAGGAAGGGATCACTGCAGGCATAGATCTAGGGGAAAGCACAGCACTAGAGCAGGAAGGGGTTTCTGCAGGCCTAGACCAAAGAGAAAGCACCACAGGTCTAGACCCAGGGGAAAACACAGTACTAGAGCAGGAAGGGGCTTCCTCAGGCCTAGATCCAGGGGAAAGCACAGTGCTAGAGCAGGAAGGGATCACTGCAGGCATAGATCTAGGGGAAAGCACAGCACTAGAGCAGGAAGGGGTTTCTGCAGGCCTAGACCAAGAGAAAGCACCACAGGCCTAGACCCAGGGGAAAACACAGCACTAGAGCAGGAAGGGGCTTCCTCAGGCCTAGACCCAGGGGAAAACACAGTGCTAGAGCAGGAAGGGATCACCGCAGGCCTAGATCCAGGGGAAAGTACAGCGCTACAGCAGGAAGGGAGCTCTGCAGGAATATACCCAGGGAAAAGCACAATGCTAGAGCAGGAAGGGATCTCTGTGGCCACTGGCCAGGACTCTGGGTCCCCAAGAAGCCTGCTGGCCAAGGTGCTGAACCCATTGGAGAAACTGGGCTCAGCCCCTAAATTTGGTTCTTGCAAAGTCAATTGATGTGCAGCTCATGGGTGGGCTCCCTCCTGTTCAGCTACCTTTGCAAGCTGAACCCACTGGTGGTTGTCACTGAAGGTTGACTTCCTGTTTCCATGTTTGTTTACACCCGCCTCAGGAATTTCCCTGTTTTTGAGTGTTCCTCTTTATTTACTGTCCTGATTTTGGAGTATTTTTAATACTGGCAACCAGATTGTGTTCATTTTTATGGATTCTTCCTTTTTTTTGAAATTGTCCACATGTTTGTGGATTTCAGTGGTTTCTCTGTGTAGTCTCACATGAATAGTATTGTCGAAGGCTTTCATGGCTGGAATCACTGGGTTGTTGTAGGTTTTTCGGGCTATATGGCCATGTTCTGGAAGCATTCTCTCCTGATATTTTGCCTGCATCTATGGCAAGTATCCTCAGAGGTTGTGAGTCCCTACAACAACCCAGCATTGAATAGCTTTACAGTTTCAAAACCTGGCTGCTTCCTGCCTGGAGGACTCCTTTGTTGGGAAGTGTTAGCTGGCCCTGATTGTTTCCTGTCTGGAATTCCCATGTTTTCTGAGTGTAGTTCTTTATTTACTGTCTTGATTTTAGAGTTTTTAAAACTCAAAATCCACGTATGTGGACAATTTCAACAGAAAGGAGGAAACCATGAAAATCAACAAAATCTGGTTACCAATATTTTTTAAAAAAACTAGGATCCATACAGTAAATAAATAACACTCAGAAAATGGGAATTCCAGACAGGAAACAATCAACACCTCCCAACAAAAGATTCCCCCAGGTAGGAAGCAGCCAGGCTTTGAAGCTGCTAGGCAATAATAATAATAATAATAATAATAATAATAATAATAATACTTTATTTATATGCCACTCTATCTCTCCAAGGTGGACTCAGGGCAGTTTCCAAGTAACATCACTGAAACATACAAAGTAAACATAAAATTCACAAAACAACATAAGCATAAAATTATCACAGTAACATGTGTATATTAAAAATAATTCTGCTTATTCAGAGCAATTAAAAAGCTGGGCCAAGGCTAGTGCAAACTCAAAATATGAGGGAGCCGGGAATTAAGTACAGTGCTATACAGGCTAATGGCAATAGCAGGTACGGGTCTGTGGCTGCTCATTCCCAGGGCCTATTAGAGGGATGGCCGGGGTAATAGGTAAGCATCCAAGGGCATATTCAACACTGTTTGGGTTGGACTAGAACTGGTCATTCTCAAAGGCTTGTTGAAACCACCAGGTCTTACAAAAGGAGGGGAGGGATGGGCCTGCCTTATTTCCCTTGGAAGGGTGTTCCAGAAGCATTGGGCCACCATCGAGAAGGCCCTCTCTCGTCTCCACCAACCGTACTTGTGACGGTGGTGGGAGTGAGAGGAGGGCCTCCCCGGAAGATCTTAGAGTTCATAGGAGGAGATGTGATTGTGAAGATAGGTGGGGCCCAAACTGTTTAGGGTTTTATTGGTCATGACCTGCACCTTGAATTTGGCTCGGCAACTTATCGGCAGCCAATGAAGCTGTTTTAAAATTCTCCCTATAGTTTGCTCCAGTAAGGAGCCTGGCTGCCGCCTGTTATACCAGTTGAAACTTCCAGGCCATCTTCAAGGGCAGCCCCACGTAGAGCGCATTGCAGTAGTCCAGTCTGGATGTAACCAATGCTAATCAAGGTGGACAATTCCAACATTTACAATGGCTTCAAGCAGATACGAGTACTTTCCCCCACCCTGGACATTACTCCCCAGATATATAAACCCCACTTGCCTAGTTTCTAACAGACCTCACAACCTCTGCCATAGATGTGGGTGAAACATCAGGAGAGAATGCTTCTGGCTCGGCAACTTATCGGCAGCCAATGAAGCTGTTTTAAAAGGCGCGTTGTATGCTCCCTATAGTTTGCTCCAGTAAGGAGCCTGGCTGCCGCCTGTTGTACCAGTTGAAACTTCCAGGCTGTCTTCAAGGGCAGCCCAATGTAGAGCGCACTGCAGTAGTCCAGTCTGGATGTAACCAATGCTAATCAAGGTGGACAATTCCAACATTTACAATGGCTTCAAGCAGATACGAGTACTTTGCCTCACCCTGGACATTATTCCACAGATATATAATCCCCACTTGCCTAGTTTCCAACAGATCTCACAACCTCTGCAGATGCCTGCCATAGATGTGGGTGAAACATCAGGAGAGAATGCTTCCCAGAAAACTCACAACATCCCAGTGATTCTGGCTTTAAGCAGAGTACATTCCCTCACCCTGGACATTATTCCACAGATATTTAAACCCCACTTGCCTAGTTTCCAACAGACCTCACAACCTCTGCGGATGCCTGCCATAGATGTGGGTGAAACATCAGGAGAGAATGCTTCCCAGAAAACTCAAAACATCCCAGTGATTCCGGCCGTAAAAAAAATCCACAGCTTTTCAAACTTTTGAGTGAGTTTGTTGCTGGAGGTGGAGAAAGGTCTTTCCCTTCTTTGCTTCTGCCCTTGGCGTGCTATAAACTCCATGACCCAAGAGGCCCACTTTCTGGGTGGATGATGGGAGGGGAAAGGCCGCCATTGAGACAATGCAGGGCTTGCTGTCCCCAACCCTCCATCAACCCTGGGCTATAGAAGATGCTTCATTTGGGTTAGGGATATAGTACAAAGGAAGCCAACTCAAGGAGGGTGGTTGACCCCTCCCTTGGGTTCCACTCAGGAGTTGTGATCCTGCAAGGAGGGATGATGGAGGGATGATGGAAGGATGATGCAGGGAGGGCCCGGTCTCCCCCCTACCCACTTGGCACCACCGGCTTACCTCTCCAAGGGGACGACGAGGGCCCTCCTCCCTTCCTTTGGACAGATCCAGAGGTGCGGGGGAGGAGGGGGAAGAAGCAGAGCGGACGCAGCGCGCATGCGTAGACAGAGCCAGCTGGAGCATCTCTCTCTCCCAATGAGAGAGAAGGCC
>NW_026844478.1:7989634-8004286 GCF_025583915.1 Anolis sagrei ordinatus
TCTCGCACTTCCCTCCTTGGATTTTCAGTAATAGGGAACACTAGGCCAATCCCTTCAGCAGAGATTGGTCTCAGAAATGCCCATTTAAATCAGAATCCAATCCTTCTCCCAGAAACCAAGGCAGGGCCAAGCAGCATGCCATTTTCTTTCAGGATCCAATCATCTGTGCACCGCTTGGGCCGGGTGCTCCACGTCAGGCTCCCATCCATGTCCTCTAAGTCACACACACAACCTGGGCCACTATCCACACTTTGGAGGCATCCGAGGCATGCTCCATGAGGGCTATGAGCAAATGCCCAGTTGTATGAGGGAGTGGGGCTAGAAACAGCCATGTATCTTGCAGATCTCCATTAACAGAAGGTGCCTCTCCTTGACCATCTGGCCCATTCAAAACCCACAGCCTGCACAATCCAAATGTGCTCCTCAGACTCATGTTAGCACCAGATGGATGTCCTCATGGGCATCCTCTCTGTGCTGGTGGCTCAAAGCCCTGGCAGCTGACCTGGGTACAAACTTTGCACTCTGAATCCTGGGTGGTTCTACCAGCCACTTCAGGTGTGTGATCCCAGGAAGACATACACTTCCAGAACTCCTCCATTGATTAATTTAGCAAAAGGCCTTGGGCTGCCTTTATGAGTCGGTGCTCTCTGTGGCATTTCTGCCTAGCCTTTCAATATAACAATTGGCCAGAAGTGCCTCGTTGCCTCTCCACAATGGGATGGGGCTTTCTGACGTCCCTTCGGCCTGCAGATAGGTCTCCAGTCTCATGCTCCCGTGGCAGAAGGTGCCCGCCAGCCCATTCACGGTTCTGCCCCATCTCCCTCGTTTCAGTTTGTGGGCATCACCTACGCCTTGGCCGTCCTCTGGCTCCTGGTGCTGTCCTGCTCCGCGGTGCCTGTCTACATCTACTTCAACACCTGGACGACGTGCAACTCCATCGCCAACCCCAGCAAGACTGCTGCCGGCATTGGCAACCTCTGCACTGATGCCAGGATGTACGGTGAGTGGGGCACCGTTGGAACCTCCCAGACTCTGAGCCTTTCTTTAGGGCCAAAGTCCTGGAGATGGACCTAAACATGAACCATGAAGCAGTCTGTTCCAGTGTGGATAAGATGGGATGGACTGGGCTGGAAGCAGTGGGAAATGCATACTGTCAGGTGGATGCTGGTCTTTGGCCAGAAGGCAAATAGGCAAGGTCCACAGACAGGCAAAGGCCCAACGTTTCTCCACACATGGCTTGGTCCCCTTCTGTCCCTTCACGTCCCATAAAACATCCATGCCACACAGTTGGAGCAGAAGGACTCTGCTGTGAAGGTGCCCCCCCCTTCTGCCCAGCCTCATTTTTGTTTGGATTCTCTCCCCGCTTTCAAAAAACAGGAGTCCTGCCCTGGAATGCCTCCCCAGGAAGAGTCTGTGGCCAGAGCCTCCTCTCCGTCTGCAAGACATCTGAGGCAAGTTCCTATTTTCTCCTCTTGAACTTTTCATGCAAACAGAGGAGGAATAAACAACTGGGCCCAATCCTCAGGGCCAACCCAGATACAGGTGCTGAGGGTGGTGGTGATGGGGCCAGTAAGAGCATTACCTGCTCTCACTTTGGCCACAGGAGCAACAGTGCACTCAGTGCCAGGATGGAGGGGATGGGAAATGTGGGATGAGGCCATACTTTGAGGGCGGGCTCCAGGGCTGCTCTCCTCCTTATGCTGGGCTCCATCTGGGGCTGACTCCTCCACCATGACTCCCTCTCTCAGTCCTTGCCTTCCACCAAAGGCCCAGGACCAATGTTTGTGTCATTTCTCTGCAGTTCCAGATGACTTTCCACCTGTTTATTGCTGCCTTTGTGGGAGCTGCAATCACTCTGGTGGCCCTGGTAAGCCTGGCCTTGAGCAGCAATTGCAACGTTCTGTTGGGCGAGTGGGCTTATTAACAAAATACCCTTCTCATAAACGTACAGTAGAGTAATTTATCAGTAGTAGCATGACCCAGCAACAGTATCCCAAAGTGATAAAAATAACAAAAACACAAAGATCAATGTTATCTCTTCCTTAGGAGGCTTTTCTTTGTAGTAAAATAATATAGTTGCATGATTTACAATAACAAGGTTGTGTTTCCACAACACAAATGAAGTTCTTTATACTTCCTTCTTTACTTCCATGCTGGGCTTCTTTCTCATGTAGATAAACAGCTTTGCTCTCTCAGAGTCTCTTCTGAAGCCAAACTTACACAGGAGCTTCACACTGTAGCCTTTTATACAGCAGCCTTCACACTGGAGCTTTACACACGAGGCCTTCAACCTGGGACTTCCATGCTGGGCTTCGTTCTTATGCAGATAAACAACCTCGCTCTCACACCGAAATTACACAGGAGCTTCACATGGTAGCTTTACACACAGCTTTACACACAAGGCTTTTAACCTGGGGCTTCTTTCACTGAAGCTTCTCATACCAGGCCTTCTCACACAGAGGCTTCTCTCTCAAAGACTTACATAGTGAAGCCTTCTCACAGACTGAGACCTTTCTCCCACTGAGGTTTACCTCAGACTGCTACTAAGCTACAGGCACACCTGCTTATATAGAACTACAGCTTTTGCTGAGTCATTGCATCCATTTAACCCTTTCGGTGCTTGACTCACATTTTTGTAATTAAAAAATACCTATTTAATTTTTAATTTTTAACCTGAAGCATTTTCACCAAAGCTTCTCACACACTGAAGTTCACCTCACACCTCTCAGGACGACACTAGCTTGGGCCCACTGACTCTTATCAGTCTTCGGCCTACTAACTCTTTCAGTGCTTGACTCACATTTTTGTAATTAAAAATACCTAGTTAATTTTTAATATTTCTGACATGTTCATAATCCCCTGAGGGTTGAAGGTGGGGCCCCTTTTGCTAGATCTGAGATAGGAGGGGCCAGTGGGGTCCAATGGCGTGAGCCATTTCCATAGACCATTTCTCTCACCTCAAGCTCCTTGAGCCACCAGACTAAAGGCTGATAGGATGGCACCAAGGGAACAACATTTGAAAAGCAACCAGCCAACAAAATGGCTCAGCATATAACCCAGGCATGGGCAAACTTTGGCCCTCTAGGTGTTTTGGACTTCAACTCCCACAATTCCTAACAGCCTATAGGCTGTTAGGAATTGTGGGAGTTGAAGTCCAAAACACCTGGAGGGCCAAAGTTTGCCCATGCCTGATGTAACCCTAACATGCAAAGACAGAGGGTGCATGCCATGTTTTCTCGTGATATCTCGTTTTCTCTCTTTCCAGCTCACTTTCATCATCGCCGCCACCTACAACTTTGCAGTCCTGAAGCTGATGGGTCGGGGCACAAAGTTCTAAGCAGCGAGGGAGAGGCACCGTCGCCACCATTGCAAGATGCTCTCCCCTCCTCTAACTGCCAGGCTTTAACCCGAGACGGCTGCTCCTCCTCCGCGCCAAGTCTCCTCCTTTAACGCCGCTGCCTGACTCCCCGTTTCCCCCCTTTTCCCCTCTAGAAGTTGTTTGGAGCGGAGCGAGCAAGCGCAAAGGGAGACTCCATGCACCCCAAACACACACCTCTCCAGGGCGGATGGACTGTTGCTCCGTGACCCCTTGGCTCTCTCTCTGTCTTGGCCTCACAGTGGCCCAGGGCACCAAAATGATTCCCAGATAGCAAGACAGCGGGTCTGTTTCCTTATTCCTCTCCAGAGAAACCCCATCTGTTATGGGCCGAGGCCGTCCCTGGCTCAGAGAGAGAAGGGCATGAGCTCAAGAAGAAAGAAGAACTGGACATTGCTGGTCACTGCTTGGGTCAGCTGAGGGTGGGGGGTTGGAGCAAGGATCTTTCCAAGATGGGAAGAGAGCACTGACCCCAACCAACCCAAGGCCAACGGGAGCTCCTTCTCCAACCAAAAGCAGGAAGGAGCTTGGAGACCTCTGTCTCATAGTTGTGGAAGGTTGTCCTTTTCTTCACACATTGAGCAGGGAAGAGCCAAACCATTCCTCTCAGGTACCCAATGCTGCCATTACTAACCTGTTGGGCACAAACTGGTCTTCCCCAAGGAAGGGCTCAGCCATAACCAGCCATTTTTGAGCTTGCAGCACGAGAGGCTCCTTTGCCAAAGCGTCCTCCTTTTTGAGGGGCTCTCCTTGCCTTGTGCCTTCCCCTCTTCTGTTGGGACCTTCACAATGGTGCTCTTCTCTCCCTTTGCGTATACCTTTTGCAGTAACACTGTGATGTCTTACTCCCCCTGATGCCATGTTCATCATGAGGGCTCGTCCCCAGCCTGCCCCACTGACTTGGAGCTTCGTTCGCTGCACAAATTGTCTAGAATGGGAGAGTCGCAGGATGAATTACGAGAACTAGAGCAGGCATGGGCAAACTTTGGCCCTCTAGGTGTTTTGGACTTCAATTCCCACAATACCGGCTGTTAGGAATTGTGGGAGTTGAAGTCCAAAACACCTAGAGGGCCAAAGTTTGCTCATGCCTGAATTAGAAGGTCCTCATCTACTTGCATTCCATTATTCCCTTTTGGTAGAAAATTCGCCCTGCTGGTTGCATAGGGTTTATTTACTGGCACAACCAAAATCCTATGGAGCAGCATCAACCATAGGTTTCCAAAGAGGGAGGCAAGTTGAAGAGGTACGGTGTGAATCAGGGAGGAATACTGAGGCCATCCACACGCACAGGGACCAGGAATGCGGGCGGCAGATTGGGACCCATGGGAGTGGGAAGGCAAGGATACTGTCCAGATTCGGGACCAGAAGGGACACCCTCCATCCCTTTCTCTATCACTTTGGTTTCAGTTAACACATAACCAGAACTCATGCTCCCCCCCCCCCCCCTTTCCTCTCCAACTCCCCTCCTTCTCCGGGAAATAAATACAAGGAGAAAAGAAGTAATTAATAAGCTGAAAGTCTTCACTCGTGATCTTGAATTTCAACTTTTTTTTTAACCAAACATAAGGGATTGTGTTTTTAGAGACTTACCTTACAAGGTGTATTTTATAAAAATTAAAGGAAATAAAAGTTTAGAATGTTCTGAATGAGAACCAGTTCTTCTTGCCGTTCCTCCCAGAGTGTTTTGTTGCCTGTGTTTGTGTCCAGGATTAACTCAGGCCCCCTTCCACCTCCTGCCCCATTGAAAAGGGAGGGAAATTGGGTTGACTGGGGGCTTAGACATGACCTAAACCTTCAGAGCAGAAGTTTTCAAACTAGGGGTCAGGACCCCTGGGGGGTCACGAGGGGGGTGTCAGAAGGGTCACCAAAACCCACCAGAAAACATAGTATTTTCTGTTGGTCATGGGGGTTCAATGTGCCAAGTTTGGTTCAATTCCATCATTGACCAAGTTCAGAATGCTCTTTGAGTGGAGGTGAATGATAAATCCCAGCAACTACAATTCCCAAATGTCAAGGTCTATTTTCCCCAAACTCCACCAGTCAGGCATGTAGCGGGGGGGGGGGGGGGGGGGAGGGCCCCCGAAATTCTCATGGTGGTTCGCGAAAAGGCCTTACTGGTGCATTATTTAAACTGTTATGTTTATTCATATCATGATCTGATCACCATACTCAATATATCCCATATGCATGGGGGTATTGGGGTAATGATACAAAAGGTTTGCTAGGCTAGACCCTCTTTCACTCAGACTCAGCCCCCCCCCCGAAATTCAGCCACCCCCCCGAAAAAAATTAGCCCCCCCCCGAAACAAAATCCTGGCTACGGGCCTGCCACCAGTGTTCACATTTGTTCACAGTGTTCACACTTACCTGCCTGCCTGTTTGTTGTTCCAAATGGTTCCCCAGAAATACACCCCCCCCCCCGAACAGCTCACAGAACAGTAGAGAAAGTGCAGTGGTGATGTTTGCATTGCATGTATGGGATGTTTGACTAATACCTGCTATGAGGAGGAAGACGGCATGACTTTCTTTAAAGGGTAGCAGGAGTTTGAGGGTGGATGGGGGAGAGGAAAAAACTCTCAAACTTGTTGGAAACATAAATGCCCAATGTGGTGTGGAAGGAATGGCCATTTGACCAGAGAAAAACAAATCTGTTTGAATGAGTTTAATCTTCCTTAATCAACCTGGGGGTCGGAACCCCTGGGGGTCATGAGGGGGTGTCAGAGGGAACCCGAAAGACCATCAGAAAACACAGTATTTTCTGTTGGTCTCAGGGGTTCTGTGTCAGAAGTTTGGCTCAATTATATCTTTGTTGGGGTTCAGAATGCTCTCTGGTTGTAGTTGAACTATAAATCCCAGCAAGTACAGCTCCCACGTGTCAAGGTCTATTTTCCCCAAACTCTACCACCGTTCATATTTGGGCATATTGAGCATTCATGCCAAGTTTGGTCCACATCCATCATTGTTTGAGTCCACAGTCCTCTCTGGATGTAGGTGAACTACAACTCCAAAACTCAAGGTCAATCCCAACAAACCCTTCCAGTATTTTCTGTTGGTCATGGGAGTTCTCTGTGCCAAGTTTGGTTCAATTTCATCATTGACCGAGTTCAGAATGCTCTTTGAGTGGAGGTAAACAAGAAATCCCAGCAATTACAACTCCCAAATGTCAAGGTCTATCTTCCCAAAACTCCACCAGTGTTCACATTTGGGCATATTGGGTATTTGGGCCAAGTTTGGGGTGATTCCATGATAAATATAGCAGAGTACCAGAAGTAAACTTCACAACCAGCAGAAACTTACAAAGCGGGGAGGAGACAGTGGTTAGCAGGAGGAGTAAAGATAAAGCTCTTTTGGGAAACATGCATGGGAAAGTGGGGAAAGGAGTCCCTCAGCTTTGCTTTGTCTCTTGCTTAGCTACTCATCAGGGACTGGAAACTTGATGATACAAGATTTGTGCAGTCCAGGGATGAAACCCAACACCTACTCCTAATATAGTGGTCTCAATCTTCCTAATGCCACAACCCCTTAATGCAGTTCCTCATGCTGTGCTGACCCCAACCATAACATTATTTTTGATGCTACTTCATAACTGTAATTCTGCTACTGTTTGAATCATAATGTAAATATCTGATATGCAGGGAGTATTTTCATTTACTGGGTCAAATTTGACACAAATATCCAATAGGCCCAAATGTGAATACTAGTGGAGTTGTGGAGGGTAGGGGTGGGGGGAACTGATTTTGTCATTTGGGAGTTGTAGTTGCTGGGATTTATAGTTCACCTACAATCAAAGAGCATTCTGAACTCCACCAATGATGGAATTTAACCAAACTTGACACGCAGAACTCCATGGTCAATAGAAAATACTGGAAGCGTTTGGTGGGCATTGACCTTGAGTTTTGGAGTTGTAGTTCACCTACATGCAGAGAGCACTGTGGATGCAAACAAGGATAGATCTGGACCAAACTTGGCATGGATACTCAATATGTGCAAATGTGAACACTGGTGGAGTTTGGGGAAAAGAGACCTTGACATTTGAAGGGAAAAATGGGGAAAGTGAATGAGATAGAAACTGATGCATTTTTAAATGGGGAGAGGCCAAGGATCAATCAGGGCATGGGGAAGGGGCAGCTTATGGGAGGAGTAACCACTAGAGTGATGGGGAGGAGACTCACAGGCTGCCCAGAAGCCTGGAAAAGTGGCACTTGCCATTTCCTTGCTTTGTAAAAGTTGCTTTTCTGGACTACCTGAAACCTACAAGATGCAAAAGGCACCAAGAGAGAGCAGATGCAGAAGGGCCCACTCTCTCCAGGCTTGGCGTCCTGCTCCTGGGTGGCTTCTCATCTTCTGCTCCCCACCAAATGCAGTGAGGCCTCTGTTTTTCACACCCCACTTGTAGTGTAACGTGGGCCTCTGTCCCGGGTGTCTCAATGAGGCCATTGTCTCAGGCATTCTCTCTCTGTGAAGTGGGTGGGCATTTGGGATGGCGTTTGGGATCGGCTGAGAACCGTGGGCGAAGAGCAGAAGAGTAAACAAGGCAGACTCCTGCTGCCAAAGCCCGCTGACACTGGACCCAAGGCCGGGGGCATTTCTTTGGGAAGGAGCAAACTCTGGGAAGCAAAGAACCTTCCATCGCTACAATCCAACTTACTTTTGGGGCTCTTGCTGAAGCCGCTGGGTTTTGGAGTGGGCCAAAGAGACTGCATCACTCCCCTTTACCCTCTGAGGCAAAAATGACCATGCAAGGGGACATTTTGCATCCCTTTAATACATTCACATTTTTATTGGCTCAAATACAGACTGGTTGTGCCCCTTTCCCTTCCCACTCCTGTGTTGAGCTCAAGCAAATCGACCCCTATTTGCAGAACCGTGAAAAGTGGCAGGCAGCAGGGGAAGCAAGCAAGTGACTGGGAAGTCTATGTCTCCCACTGGCAAAACCAAGGAGCCCCCGGTGATGCAATGGGTTAAACCCTTTTGCCAGCAGGACTAAAGATCGACAGGTCTGAGGTTCAAATCTGGGGAGAGCGTAGATGAGCTCCCTCTGTCAGCTCCAGCTCCCCATGCGGGGACATGAGAGAAACCTCCCATAAGGATGGTAAAACATCAAAACATCCAGGCATCCACTGGGTACATCCTTGCAGATGGCCAATTCTCTCACACCAGAAGTGACTTGCAGTTTCTCAAGTCGCTCCTGACATAAAAACAATTGGCAAAACCCATGTCCATCCCAAAGTCTTCCTGGCTGCTGGACATACAGAGCCACATGAAGGCAGAAAGAAGTCTTAGGGGCCTCTAAGAGGGTCAGTGGATCCTGCATTTTTCTGGATGTGGAGGATGAAGAGAGCTGATGGGGAATCCTTCCAGACTGAAGTCTTCCAATTCAGTGATGTATCCTGCTGTTTCCAGCAGGGCCCAGCAGAGGGCACCCGGCTGTCACTCAAAGAGCAAAGCGGCGGGGTGGGGGGCTAGAATCTGCTCACTTGCTCCCCAGCAAGTGTGGTGGTGGTCAGCAAGAAAAGACTCCTCCAGGGTCACTGACTCCCTCAATAGTGGCCATTGGTGTGATAAAGCATTTTTCTCCCTGGACACAAGATATAAGATGGACAAAATTCAGCATCTTCTGCTCCACTGCAGGAAGATGGAGAAACCTGGGTTTAGCACGCTCATGTTAACCAGTTTGTGGCTCACGTGTGCCATCTCTCTGCTCATGCCCTCATATCCCAGGTCCATTTCCTGGCCTTACTTCTCAGGCAGGAGCACCACAACACTTGGGTAAGCTCTGGAGAAGTTGTGGTCAATGGGTGCTGTTGATCCCAGCAACCCTTTCCTGGCTAGTTAAGGGCAGAGTCAAGAAGGGGAAAGTTAGTGACAGTGTCCTCTCATTCTCTGGGACTCTTTCAGAATCTCAGGCTCAGGGGATGGTGGGGAAAGAGTCCGTCTTGCACTGCCCGAGAGCAGAAGACGTGGTTGCCACTCGCCACAGGTGGAACGGGTGGCTCAACCCCCGGGCCCTCTCTGGTGGCTCTTATCCACCATCCTCCTGCCCCAACAAGAGCAGATCTCAGCCTGCCAGCTCTGACCAGATGGAACGGTCCATTGCTGGGCCACCATCAGCAACAGGAGGACCTGGACTTGGCACCAGAGCGGAGGTCAATGGTATGTCCCATCACGCAGTGCTCCATCTGCTCCTCCACAGCCAGCACCTGCCGCACAGCCTCCTCGAAGGCCACAGCCACGTTGGTGTCATCCTTGGCACTGGTCTCCAGGTAGGGGTAGTTGCCATGCTCCAGGCACCAGGCCCGGGCCTCCTCGGGCCCCACCGCCCGCTCCAGCTTGTCCACTTTATTACCCAGGACCACAAAGGGGAAGCGGTCAGGGTCCCGGACGTTGGCGTAGCAGACAAACTCCTTCCGCCAGTGGCCCAGGTTCTCGAAGCTCTGCCGGTCATCCACGCTGAAGGTCAGCAGGCAACAGTCGGCCCCCCGGTAGAAGGGCGTCCGTAGGCTCTTGAAGCGCTCCTGACCGGCTGTGTCCCAGATCTGGAGTGTGACAAATCGCCCGTCCACCTCCAGGTCCCGGTTGAGGAACTCCACCCCGATGGTGTGGAAGGCCTGCGAGTCGAACCGATTGGTCACGTAGCGGTTCATCAGGGAGCTCTTCCCAACACCTCCGTCCCCAAGGAGGATCACCTTCAGCAGCAGGGACTTCCCACTCATGGTGCCGGCAGTGGCAAGGCCTAGACCCAGGGGAAAGAACAGTGATAGAGATGGAAAGGGCCTCCACTGGCCTAGACCCAGGGGAAAGCACGGCACTAGAGCAGGAAGGGGTTTCTGCAGGCCTAGACCCAAGGGAAAGCACTAGAGCAGGAAAGAGCTTCCGCAGGCCTAGATCCAGGAGAAAGCACAGCACTAGAGCAGGAAAGAGCTTCCTCAGGCCTAGATCCAGGGGAAAGCATAGCACTAGAGCAGGAAGGGGTTACTGCAGGCCTAGACCCAAGGGAAAGCACAGTGCTAGAGCAGGAAGGGATCACTGCAGGCCTAGATCCAGAGGAAAGCACAGCACTAGAGCAGGAAGGGGTTTCTGCAGGCCTAGACCCAAGGGAAAGCACAACGCTAGAGCAGGAAAGAGCTTCCGCAGGCCTAGATCCAGGGGAAAGCACAGCACTAGAACAGGAAGGGGTTTCTGCAGGCCTAGACCCAAGAGAAAGCACTGCAGGCCTAGACCCAGGGGAAAACACAGTACTAGAGCAGGAAGGGGCTTCCTCAGGCCTAGATCCAGGGGAAAGCACAGTGCTAGAGCAGGAAGGGATCACTGCAGGCATAGATCTAGGGGAAAGCACAGCACTAGAGCAGGAAGGGGTTTCTGCAGGCCTAGACCAAAGAGAAAGCACCACAGGTCTAGACCCAGGGGAAAACACAGTACTAGAGCAGGAAGGGGCTTCCTCAGGCCTAGATCCAGGGGAAAGCACAGTGCTAGAGCAGGAAGGGATCACTGCAGGCCTAGATCCAAGAGAAAGCACAGCACTAGAGCAGGAAGGGGTTTCTGCAGGCCTAGACCCAAGGGAAAGCACAACGCTAGAGCAGGAAAGAGCTTCCACAGGCCTAGATCCAGGGGAAAGCACAGCACTAGAACAGGAAGGGGTTTCTGCAGGCCTAGACCCAAGAGAAAGCACTGCAGGCCTAGACCCAGGGGAAAACACAGTACTAGAGCAGGAAGGGGCTTCCTCAGGCCTAGATCCAGGGGAAAGCACAGTGCTAGAGCAGGAAGGGATCACTGCAGGCATAGATCTAGGGGAAAGCACAGCACTAGAGCAGGAAGGGGTTTCTGCAGGCCTAGACCAAAGAGAAAGCACCACAGGTCTAGACCCAGGGGAAAACACAGTACTAGAGCAGGAAGGGGCTTCCTCAGGCCTAGATCCAGGGGAAAGCACAGTGCTAGAGCAGGAAGGGATCACTGCAGGCATAGATCTAGGGGAAAGCACAGCACTAGAGCAGGAAGGGGTTTCTGCAGGCCTAGACCCAAGAGAAAGCACCACAGGCCTAGACCCAGGGGAAAACACAGCACTAGAGCAGGAAGGGGCTTCCTCAGGCCTAGACCCAGGGGAAAACACAGTGCTAGAGCAGGAAGGGATCACCGCAGGCCTAGATCCAGCGGAAAGTACAGCGCTACAGCAGGAAGGGAGCTCTGCAGGAATATACCCAGGGAAAAGCACAATGCTAGAGCAGGAAGGGATCTCTGTGGCCACTGGCCAGGACTCTGGGTCCCCAAGAAGCCTGCTGGCCAAGGTGCTGAACCCATTGGAGAAACTGGGCTCAGCCCCTAAATTTGGTTCTTGCAAAGTCAATTGATGTGCAGCTCATGGGTGGGCTCCCTCCTGTTCAGCTACCTTTGCAAGCTGAACCCACTGGTGGTTGTCACTGAAGGTTGACTTCCTGTTTCCATGTTTGTTTACACCCGCCTCAGGAATTTCCCTGTTTTTGAGTGTTCCTCTTTATTTACTGTCCTGATTTTGGAGTATTTTTAATACTGGCAACCAGATTGTGTTCATTTTTATGGATTCTTCCTTTTTTTTGAAATTGTCCACATGTTTGTGGATTTCAGTGGTTTCTCTGTGTAGTCTCACATGAATAGTATTGTCGAAGGCTTTCATGGCTGGAATCACTGGGTTGTTGTAGGTTTTTCGGGCTATATGGCCATGTTCTGGAAGCATTCTCTCCTGATATTTTGCCTGCATCTATGGCAAGTATCCTCAGAGGTTGTGAGTCCCTACAACAACCCAGCATTGAATAGCTTTACAGTTTCAAAACCTGGCTGCTTCCTGCCTGGAGGACTCCTTTGTTGGGAAGTGTTAGCTGGCCCTGATTGTTTCCTGTCTGGAATTCCCATGTTTTCTGAGTGTAGTTCTTTATTTACTGTCTTGATTTTAGAGTTTTTAAAACTCAAAATCCACGTATGTGGACAATTTCAACAGAAAGGAGGAAACCATGAAAATCAACAAAATCTGGTTACCAATATTTTTTAAAAAAACTAGGATCCATACAGTAAATAAATAACACTCAGAAAATGGGAATTCCAGACAGGAAACAATCAACACCTCCCAACAAAAGATTCCCCCAGGTAGGAAGCAGCCAGGCTTTGAAGCTGCTAGGCAATAATAATAATAATAATAATAATAATAATAATAATAATACTTTATTTATATGCCACTCTATCTCTCCAAGGTGGACTCAGGGCAGTTTCCAAGTAACATCACTGAAACATACAAAGTAAACATAAAATTCACAAAACAACATAAGCATAAAATTATCACAGTAACATGTGTATATTAAAAATAATTCTGCTTATTCAGAGCAATTAAAAAGCTGGGCCAAGGCTAGTGCAAACTCAAAATATGAGGGAGCCGGGAATTAAGTACAGTGCTATACAGGCTAATGGCAATAGCAGGTACGGGTCTGTGGCTGCTCATTCCCAGGGCCTATTAGAGGGATGGCCGGGGTAATAGGTAAGCATCCAAGGGCATATTCAACACTGTTTGGGTTGGACTAGAACTGGTCATTCTCAAAGGCTTGTTGAAACCACCAGGTCTTACAAAAGGAGGGGAGGGATGGGCCTGCCTTATTTCCCTTGGAAGGGTGTTCCAGAAGCATTGGGCCACCATCGAGAAGGCCCTCTCTCGTCTCCACCAACCGTACTTGTGACGGTGGTGGGAGTGAGAGGAGGGCCTCCCCGGAAGATCTTAGAGTTCATAGGAGGAGATGTGATTGTGAAGATAGGTGGGGCCCAAACTGTTTAGGGTTTTATTGGTCATGACCTGCACCTTGAATTTGGCTCGGCAACTTATCGGCAGCCAATGAAGCTGTTTTAAAATTCTCCCTATAGTTTGCTCCAGTAAGGAGCCTGGCTGCCGCCTGTTATACCAGTTGAAACTTCCAGGCCATCTTCAAGGGCAGCCCCACGTAGAGCGCATTGCAGTAGTCCAGTCTGGATGTAACCAATGCTAATCAAGGTGGACAATTCCAACATTTACAATGGCTTCAAGCAGATACGAGTACTTTCCCCCACCCTGGACATTACTCCCCAGATATATAAACCCCACTTGCCTAGTTTCTAACAGACCTCACAACCTCTGCCATAGATGTGGGTGAAACATCAGGAGAGAATGCTTCTGGCTCGGCAACTTATCGGCAGCCAATGAAGCTGTTTTAAAAGGCGCGTTGTATGCTCCCTATAGTTTGCTCCAGTAAGGAGCCTGGCTGCCGCCTGTTGTACCAGTTGAAACTTCCAGGCTGTCTTCAAGGGCAGCCCAATGTAGAGCGCACTGCAGTAGTCCAGTCTGGATGTAACCAATGCTAATCAAGGTGGACAATTCCAACATTTACAATGGCTTCAAGCAGATACGAGTACTTTGCCTCACCCTGGACATTATTCCACAGATATATAATCCCCACTTGCCTAGTTTCCAACAGATCTCACAACCTCTGCAGATGCCTGCCATAGATGTGGGTGAAACATCAGGAGAGAATGCTTCCCAGAAAACTCACAACATCCCAGTGATTCTGGCTTTAAGCAGAGTACATTCCCTCACCCTGGACATTATTCCACAGATATTTAAACCCCACTTGCCTAGTTTCCAACAGACCTCACAACCTCTGCGGATGCCTGCCATAGATGTGGGTGAAACATCAGGAGAGAATGCTTCCCAGAAAACTCAAAACATCCCAGTGATTCCGGCCGTAAAAAAAATCCACAGCTTTTCAAACTTTTGAGTGAGTTTGTTGCTGGAGGTGGAGAAAGGTCTTTCCCTTCTTTGCTTCTGCCCTTGGCGTGCTATAAACTCCATGACCCAAGAGGCCCACTTTCTGGGTGGATGATGGGAGGGGAAAGGCCGCCATTGAGACAATGCAGGGCTTGCTGTCCCCAACCCTCCATCAACCCTGGGCTATAGAAGATGCTTCATTTGGGTTAGGGATATAGTACAAAGGAAGCCAACTCAAGGAGGGTGGTTGACCCCTCCCTTGGGTTCCACTCAGGAGTTGTGATCCTGCAAGGAGGGATGATGGAGGGATGATGGAAGGATGATGCAGGGAGGGCCCGGTCTCCCCCCTACCCACTTGGCACCACCGGCTTACCTCTCCAAGGGGACGACGAGGGCCCTCCTCCCTTCCTTTGGACAGATCCAGAGGTGCGGGGGAGGAGGGGGAAGAAGCAGAGCGGACGCAGCGCGCATGCGTAGACAGAGCCAGCTGGAGCATCTCTCTCTCCCAATGAGAGAGAAGGCC
>NW_026844478.1:8015839-8128339 GCF_025583915.1 Anolis sagrei ordinatus
AACTCCACCAATGATGGAATTGAACCAAACTTGGCACCCAGAACTCCCATGACCAACAGAAAATACTGGAAGTGTTTGGTGAGCTCAGAGACCCTGAGTTTTGGAGTTGTAGTTCACCTACATCCAGAGAGTACTGTGAACTCAAACAATGATGGATCTGGACCAAACTTGGCACAAATACTCAATATGCCCAAATGTGAACACTGGTGGAATTTGGGGAAAATAGACCTTGACATTTGGGAGTTGTAGTTGCTGGGATTTGTAGTTCACCTACAATCAAAGAAAATTCTGGCCACCCTGAGTTCCCTTATGGGTAGAAGGGCATGAATACTCAATATGTCCAAATGTGAACACTGGTGCAGTTTGGGGAAAATAGACCTTGACATTTGGGAGTTGTAGTTGCTGGGATTTATAGTTCACCTGCAATGAAAGCACATTCTGAACTCCACCAATGATGGAATTGAACCAAACTTGGCACCCAGAACTCCCATGACCAACAGAAAATACTGGAAGGGTTTGACCTTGAGTTTTGGAGTTGTAGTTCACCAACATCCAGAGAGCACTGTGGACTCAAACAATGATGGATCTGGACCAAACTTGGCACAAATACTCAATATGCCCAAATTTGAACACTGGTGGAGTTTGGTGAAAATAGACCTTGACATTTGGGAGTTGTAGTTGCTGGGATTTATAGTTCACTTACAATCAGAGCCACAGTAGTACACGCTCTGGTTACACCCATATAGACTACTGCAACGCTCTTTACGTGGGGTTGCCTTTGAAGACTGTTTGGAAGCTTCAAATGGTCCAATGGGCGGCAGCGAGGTTGCTTTACAGGAGCGGCACTCAGGGAGCATACAACTCCTCTGTTGCGCCAGCTTCACTGGTTCGCAATCTGCTACCGAGCAGAATTCAAAGTGCTGGCTTTAGCCTCTAAAGCCCTAAATCAGTGGTTCCCAACCTGGGGTCCCCAGATGTTTTTGGCCTTCAACTCCCAGAAATCCTAACAGCTGATAAGGGTAGGTAAAGGTTGTCCCCTGACATTAAGTCCAGTCATGTCTGACTCTGGGGTGTGGTGCTCATCTCCATTTCTAAGCCGAAGAGCCAGCGTTGTCCATAGACACCTCCAAGGTCATGTGGCCAGCATGACCGCATGGAGCGCCGTTAAAACTGATAAACTGGCTGGGATTTCTGGGAGTTGTAGGCCCCAGGTTGAGAACCACTGCCCTAAATGGTGGTGTAGAAATATAGTAAATAAATAAATACATTCTGAACCCCACAAAATGATATAAATGGGCCAAACTTCCTACACAGAACCCCCATGACCAAAAGAAAATACTGTGTTTTATGATGGACTTTGGCAACCCCTCTGACACCCCCTCACGACCCCCTCAGGGTTGAGAAACACGGACCCAGGAGAAAACAGCCTTGGTGTTTTGCAAGTTTTTTTTTTTTTATTAAGATACATCTTTTCCTCGGTTTCAGTGGTAGCAAAACAAAATCAAGTGAAGTTGCAGAAACGATGATGAGCTCTATGGGGCGGGAGGGAGGGAAGGAAGTGCTCCATTTGGGGGGCTGGGGAAAAGCCAGGGGAGGGGGCTCTTCCCAGGAGAATGGCTTGAGGAGGAGGAGGAGGAGGGTGTTTGCAGGGAAGGAGAGGCGAAGGAGCTTCCAGACACAAAGGTAGGCTGCATTTTGGTATCAAAAAGAAAACCCATTGGGTCAAAAACGAGAGGGAGAAAGGGGAAAGGAGGTCTGAGGTCGCATGGCTCTTCTAGGAAGACTTGCCGCACTCTTTCTCCTGCTCGATGGCTGGAAAGAAAGGGGAAAGAAGGGGTTTTAGCCATGGCGGCTGGGTGGGGTGGGGGAAGGTGTATGCCATGCCCCACCCCTCCCTGTCTGAATGGGACCCTCTGGGTACTCACTCTCCTTGGAGGGCAGCGTGTTCTTCTCCTCCGTGTTGGTCTTCTTCAGCTTCTTCTTGTCGAACTTCTCCACCTCGGAGAGGTCGGGTTTGTCGCACATCCTGCTGTCCACACCTGCGAAGGGGAGAGCCACACAAAGGGCGTTCTGTGGGGGGCTGCAAAGGGGAAAGGAAGAGGGAGGGGCGCCGCCCCCCTGGCCCCAGCCACACCTACCTGTCTCTTTGCCTCTCTTCCCAAGTTCCTTCCTTCCTCAGCTGCGCCTTCTCTGCTTTCCCCGCCGCACAAGGAGGCCCTTTATAAGCGCGGGCGGTGGGCGCGGGGCACGACGGGAATTGTAGTTCCCTAGCCCCCTCCCTTCCTCCCCCCTCCCTTCGGCTGCAGGAGGAAGCTGCCCCGCCTCTCTCCTCTCTTTGGAGGAACTTTATAATTCCTTCTGCCTTAAGAAAGCTTGGAATATCCTTAAAGATCCTTCTCACGCTCGATATTCTCTCTCTCTCTCCTCTCTCCCTCCCCCCTCCCCCTCTCTCCCTCCCCCTCCCTCTCTCCCCCCTCTCTCTCCCCTCTCCCCTCTCTTCTCCCCCCTCCCCCTCCCTCTCTCCTCCCTCCTCTCTCTCTCTCCCTCCCTCTCCCCCTCTCCTCCCTCTCTCTCCTCCTCTCCCCCTCCCTCTCCCCTCCCTCTCTCCCCCTCCTCCCTCTCCCCCTCCCTCCTCTCCCTCCCGCCCTCCCTCCCTCTCCCTCCCTCTCTCTCCTCTCCCTCCCTCTCTCTCCCCCTCTCCCCCTCTCCTCCCTCCCCTCTCCCCCTCTCCCCCTCCCTCTCCTCCCCCCTCTCTCTCCCTCCCTCTCCCCCCTCTCCCTCCTCTCCCTCCCTCTCCCTCCCTCTCCCCTCTCTCTCCCCCCCCCTCTCCCCCTCTCCCTCCCTCCCCTTCTCTCTCCCTCCCGCCCTCCCTCTCTCTCTCTTTCTTCTGAATGATTACCACCTGGCAGACTATATTGCAGACTTGGGCTAACTCCAGGATTTTTGGACTCCAACTCCCACAATTCCTAACAGCCTCAGACCCCTTCTGTAATCGGAGATGACCTTCCCCCCAGGGCTCTGTAAAAGATATATATTTGAGAACACAGAAGTGCTGGACCACTCTCACAACCACCATGTCAGACTACACAGAGAAGCCATTGAAATCCACAAGAATGTGGACAATTTCAACAGAAAGGAGGAAACCATGAAAATGAACAAAATCTGGCTACCAGTATTAAAAACTCTAAAATTACAACAGCAAAACAGCAGAGAGGAAACAACCAGGCACATCTTAACACCTCTCAACAAAAGATCCCAGGCTCAGGCAAGCCTTCAAATGCTAATGAAGGTGGTCAGTTGAAACATTCACACCTAGCTCCAGCAGAGAAGAGCTCTTTGCCCCACCCCAGCCATTCCACAGATATATAAACCCATTTTCTAATTCCAACAGACCTCACTACCTCTGAGGATGCTTGCCATAGATGCAGGCGAAACGTCAGGAGAAATGCCTCTAGAACATGGCCCTATAGCCCGAAAAAACCCACAAGAACCTAGTAAATCCCAACAAATACAACTCCCAAATGTCAAGGTCTACTTTCCCCAAACTCCACCAATGTTCACATTTGGGCATATTGAGTATATGTGTCAAGTTTTATCCAGAGCCATCATTGCTTTGAGTCCACAGTGCTCTCTGGATGTAGGTGAACTACAATTCCAAAACTTAAGGTCAATGCCCATCCAACCCTTCCAGGATTTTCTGTTGGTCGTGGGAGCTCTGTGTGCCAAGTTTGTTTCAATTCCATTGTTGGTGGAGTTCAGAATGCTCTTTGATTGTAGGTGAACTATAAATCCCCGCAAATACAACTTCCAAATGACAAAATCAGTCTCCTCCCAAATCCACCAGTATTCCAATTTTGGTGCATCCTTGGGGCAAGTGGCTGGTCTTTGAAGCACGAGAGGCCTTGGAGCCAATCCAGTTTTGTTGGGAAACTAACAATCTTGCATGCACATTGAAATGGTTCTCTTGTCTCCATGTTTCTGTGTTACCTCCCTTCCTTTCCTGTCAGTTTTATGATACCCCCAATTAACATTCCATGGGTTTTGGAACATCTTCTAGAAAAGTGGTCATGCAGCCGGTCACGTAAGCAGTCCTTTGAAGTCAAAAAGTTTTAAAAGAGAGCTGCTTTCCTTTTGTTCCCCAGTGTACTAGTTATTTGGGTTTTACTCTTCAACAGAGTGACCGTCATCCCTTTCCAGAATATAGATTCCATGTTAGGCCTATGCGCAAGCTAGAGAAATCTATCCTTTCACTCTCTACCTTTGGATTATACCGTTTTGATGATCTTCTAAGAAGTTGACCTGTACCTGAGTGATCCCTTTTGCACAAGTTTTTGTGAGTAAACTGTTTTAATTACACCAACCAGTTGATGTGGAATTATCTTCTGTTTTCTGGTGTACTGAATGTGTATTCCTTTGCATGCTTTTAAGGGGGGGGGGGGGGCTGTGATCAATAGTAAGCTTTTAACTCTGCCTGTCTCTCTTTTAAAAAGCAAGCTGTCCTAAACCTTGGTCGTCTGTTGTGTTTTGCTCTACCAATGCTATGCTTTAAAACAGTGTTCCTCAACCTTCCTAATGCCGTGACCACTTAATACAGTTCCTCATGTTGTGGTAACCCCCAACCATAAAATTATTTCCGTTGCTACTATTTCCGTTGCTAACTATAATTTAACCACTGTTACGAATCGTAATGTAAATATCTGATATGCAGGATGTATTTTCATTCACTTGACCAAATTTGGCACAAATACCCGATACACCCAAATTTGAATACTGATGTGGTTGGGAGGCGTTGATTTTGTCATTTGGGAGTTGTATGAACTACAACTCCCAAATGTCAAGGTCTATTTTCCCCAAACGCCATCGCTGTTCACATTTGGGCATATTGAGTATTCATGCCAAGTTTGGTCCAGATCCATCATTGTTTGAGTCCACAGTGCTCTCTGGATGTAGGTGAACTACAACTCCAAAACTCAAGGTCCATGCTCACCAAACCCTTCCAGTATTTTCTGTTGGTCATGGGAGTTCTGGGTGCCAAGTTTGGTTCAATTCCATCATTGGTGGAGTTCAAAATGCTCTTTGATTGCATGTTAACTATAAATCCCAACAACTACAACTCCCAAATGTCAAAGTCTATTTCCCCCAAACTCCACCAGTTTTCACATTTGGGCATATTGAGTATTTGTGCCAGGTTTGGTCCAGATCCATTATTGTTTGAGTCCACAGTGCCCTCTGGATGTCGGTGAACTACAACTCCAAAACTTAAGGTCAATGCTTACCAAATCCTTCCAGTATTTTCTGTTGGTCATGGGAGTTCTGTTTGCCAAATTTGGTTCAATCCAATCATTGGTGGAGTTTAGAATGCTCTTTGATTGTACATGAACTATAAATCCCAGCAACTACAACTCCCAAATGAGAAAATCAACCCTCCTCCCAACCCCACCAGTATTCAAATTTCGGCGTATTGGGAATGTGTGCCAAATTTTGGTCCAGTGAAAGAAGATGCATCTTGCATATCAGATTCATAACAGTTGCAAAATGACAGCTATGAAGTAGCAACAGAAATAATTGTATAGTTGGGGGTCACCACAACATGAAGAACTGCATTAAGAGGTCGCGGCATTAGGAAGGTTGAGAAACACTGGCCTAGAGAGAAGCAAAATGTGCATCCTTTCATTTAGAAAGAAACTGAAGTTGTGATTCTGGGAACAAGCTTTTGGGACAACAGACATAGATAGCACTTTGGACATGGAATTGGATATGGAATTGACTGGAACGGTGATACAGCTATTAATACTGTTTTTTACTGTTTTAATGAATGTTTTATTTATTTATATTGCGCTGTTATATGTAATGACATTTAATTGCTGCCAAATGGAAGCCGTCCTGAGTCCCCCTTCGGGGGTTGAGAAGGAATGGGATAGGAATACCGGAAATAAATAAATAATAAATAGAAAGAAAATCAGAAGAGACTGGAAAAATACCTTTAAAAAAGAAGGAAGTTCCCCCACAGAATTCCATTCCTGCATCATCAAAGGAGAGGAAACAGTGGCAAGGAGGAAGAGTGAAGACAAAGCCCTTTTGGAAAACATGCATAGGAGGAATATGTGGGAGGCGGGGAGGAATCCCTTAGCCTAATCCTATCTCTAGTCTAGCTACTCATTGAGGACTGGAAACTTGATGACACAAAAGACTTGTGCAGTCCAGGGATGAAACCCAATATCAACCCAGGAGATGGCATCTTTGGGCCCTGCCTTTGAATTTATTTATTTATTTATCTACAGTATTTATATTCTGCCCTTCTCACCCCGCAGGGGACTCAGGGCGGATTACAATGTACATATAGGATTGGATGAAGATTGGAATGAGAGGATATAGCTCTTTTTAAATTATCTAAATGCACTTAATTGTTTTTGCTTTTTGAACGTATGTATTGATGGCATCGAATTATGCCGATATGTAGACCTCCCTGAGTCGTCTGCGGGCTGATATGGGCGGGATATAAATAATGTAAATAAATAAATAATAAATAAATACATATACATGGCGAACATTCAATGCCATAGACACACAACACATATACACAGACAGTCAGAGGCTATTTAACATTCCAACTTTTTCTGGCCACCAGGGGAGCTGTCACTTCACCGTCCATCTGTGACACTGATGAAGCACTTCCTCATTCCTCGCATGCTTGGTGGAGATTTTTTTATGGCCTCATAAATTAGTTAAATTAGCCTCCCCACATAAGTGGTACCTAATTTACCTACTTGACAGATGCAACTGTCTTCCGGGTTGCTAAAGGTCGACAACAAGCTACACAGATTGGCCGGAAGCTCACTCCGACCCGGCCTGGCTTCAAACTCATGACCTTTCAGTCAGTAGTGATCTTAATGCAGCCGACTCCCAGTGCTGGCACGCAGGGGCACACAGGGGATGGGGTTTCTTGACTCTTCACCTGTTGGACAGAAACATGGCACAGGAACTGGTAGTGATTTGTGGTGGATCTCAAGACAAAGCTGGTTGGTCTTTAAGGTGTTGTGCACCCCATGGCAGTCTGCACCAAAGAGGTTCCAGAATACACCATTTTTTCCTCAGAGGCCAATGGGATCTCAGGCTTGAGGATGGTGCCAGACACCTCCTTGTCAGAAACCAAGCCAGGATTGAGAAGCCCACTGCAACCAGGACAGAATATTTTGGGCAGTTGGCAAATGGGTGTTAGAGGGGCAGATCTTAGCTCTGTGCAGTGATTAAGCAACTCTTGTTCCCTGGAAAAAACCTGTCTGAACCTATGAAAGAATGTGCTGCTGAAGTTTGTCAGTGTATTTGCACGTTTTTTGCTTTTTCCTTGAACTCTATGGCAGCTGTGCCAGTGGGCGGGGCCAAATAATTTTCAAAGGTGGGGTGGCTCTGCCTATGCTTTTGTTACTTCCAACAAGCCCCACCCACCTACTCTTGCATCTGCATTGAGAGCCACCTGGAGGTGGGAAATGAGACTTCTCGAGCCAAGTGGAATTCAAGTTTTTAATTCTGAAAATCCATTTTTATAAATCATAACTTGCATAGAAGAGCAACATAATTCACCCGAGAGCAATACCTAGTCTTATATGAATTCATTAAGTCGTGCTATTAAGTCATAAAAGGCAATTCGTCACAAATGAGAGAGGACTATTGTGTACAATTTGCATAAACCAGTAAGTGGCCCTGAGTTTGAGTTGGTTTCTGGTCAGAAAATGTTGACAGATATAAACAGATGTAAACATTTCCCTTATCAATGTCACAGTTCTTATCAATATCAGCAGTTTACCATTTCAGTTTTCATTAGCAGGTTTTAATTACAGTCTTGCAAGCAGGAAGTAAATGGGTTGTTGCAAGTTTTCCAGGCTGTATGGCCATGTTCAAGAAGCATTCTCTCCTGATGTTTTGCCTGCATCTATGGCAGGCATCCCCAGAGGTTGTGAGGTCACAACCTCTGTGGATGCCTGCCATAGATGTGGGTGAAACACCAGGAGAAAATGCTTCTGGAACATGGTCAAACAGCCTGGAAAATTCACAGCCACGCAGTGTTTCTGGCCATGAAAGCATTCAACAATACATTGAACCTGAGTTTATCACAAGAGTCAAAGGCAAAGGAGAAAGGAGATTATTTCCATGAGCAGTCCAATTATATTATCCCAAGCAAAACCTTAACCTCTCTTTAGTGGAAAGAGATGCCCCGTTGTACATTCAGAGCTATTGCTGAAGTCAAGCAACCTCCAGAAGACCATCACCAGTTTAGGGTCTATTTCAGGCACTTGGCAGATTTTGACCCTCCAGATGTTTTGACCTTCAACTCCCAGAAATCCCAGCCAGCTTACCAGCTGTTTGGAATTATTGTGGGAGTTGAAGTCCAAAACATCTGGAGGGTTGAAGTTTGCTCATGCCTGGACTCTATTTGGATCTATTTTCACAAGGAAAGCCAGCCCCTATTCTTTAGCCGTCGCCAATCATTCAAAGTCTTGTTCTCATCTCCCCTCAAAAGATTGCAAAAGGGAGCACATTGCCGTCTGCTCCTTTGCAGCCATGTCCCTCCTTTTGGTGGTGTTGCATTCAGTGGGAAGAAGATGCTCCCTCATATCCAGAGTGTCCTAAGGAGAGAAGCCCCAGGTCCTTTATGCTTTGAGGGGAAAGGAAAGTTTGGATACCCTTCGTCCAAAAGCACTCTAGAGCCTTCCTCGCAGGACCGCTATGTGATGTCCTGCAGGAAGTCGTGCATGGCGGTGGTGAGGCCCCAGCTGAGGCCCGAGCGCAATACCAGGAGGGGCGCCCCCCGGTAGAGGAGGGCCGCTCTCCCACCTCGTGCCCCCCAGATGGCATCCAGTGTGCCCCGCATCCCCAAGGCCTCCCCACTGCCCACTTGGGCCTGGACATTGGCAATGAGAACACCCAACGGGTAGAGCAGGAGGCCGATGACTGTGCCAGTGATGCATCCGGAGAGGAGTGCGGGCAGTTGGGCAGGGAGGCCTTTCTCACGGAGCTGGTCACGCAGCGGATCCTTAGCGGAGAAGTACAAAGCGCTGCCAAGGCCATTACGGAGCAGGATGAGGCCCAGGCCTCGATAGTAGCCCAGTGCCAACCTCTCCCGCAGGCCTTCATAGGAGCGGAACTCCTCCAGGATGCTCCTGGCGGTGGGGAAGCGGTGGGCCTTCTGCCCATCCTGCAGCACGTTCTGGACCCTCTCGAAGGGACCCAGGACTAGGCCCTCTGAAAAGCCTGAGAGTAGCCCTGCTGTGGCTTGCTGCCCCAAAGAGTGACCCCCTGAGGGGCAACTGGGGAAGAGGAAGTGGAGGAAGGCCTCGTAGGAGCCAAATAGGAGGGTGCCTTGTAGGGTCTTGGCCAAAAGCGGTGGGAGGAGCCCGCGGCAGAATTGGCGCAAGCCCTCCTGGTGCAGTTGGCGCCCAGCTTCACTGATTGAGGCAGCGTGCAACTGCTGGCGGAACATGGTCTTGTGCAGTGGGAAGGTGGCTAGCGTGGAGAAAAAGTTGGCAGCCGCACCCAGCCGGAAACTCCGCCCAGGGTCCCAGCCTCTTTTGCGCTGCTGCTCTTCTGCCTCCTCTGCCGCCATTACCTTTGGGTTCCTGGAAGGGCCCTCCTGCCCCGGAAGGCCTTTGCTTCTTTCTGGTCACAGGAGAAGAAACAGAGGCTGAGGTGGTGGAGTATTATGGCTGGCAGGCGGGGGGGGGGGGGGGGAATCTTAGCATTGAAGTCCAAGAAAGAATTCACTATGTAACACAATTTCTATTTCTGGGTAAAAATGCCATTTCTGTGAGAAATATTAAAAATAAACTAGGTATTTTTGTTTACAAAAATGTGAGTCTAGCACTGAAAGGGTTAAATGGATGCAGAGACTCAGAGAAGCTGCAGTTCAATATAAACAGGCACAGATGTGCCTGTTGCTTAATAATGCCTCAGTCTGAGAGAAGCCTGTGTGAGGGAACACCTCAGTGGGAGAATAGACCTTAGAGTTAGTAGGCCTAACACCGAAACTCAAGGTCAATGCCCACCAAACCTTTCCAGTATTTTCTGTTGGTCATGGAAGTTCTGTGTGCCAAGTTTAGTTCAATTCCATCCTTGGTGGAGTTCAGAATGCTCTTTTATTGTAGGTGAACTATAAATCCCAGCAACTAACATTCCCAAATGACAAAATCAATCCCCCCTCAGCATTCAAATTTGGGTGTATTGGGTATTTGTGCCAAATTTGGTCCAATGAATGAAAATACATCCTGAATATCAGATATTTACATTGCTATTCACAACAGTAGCAAAAATACCGTCATGAAGGAGCAACAAAAATAATGGTATGGTTAGTGGTCACCACAACATGAAGAACTGTGTTAAGTTTATGGCAGCCACAAAAATAAGTTTCTGGAGTAGTAGACCTACTTTAAAAGTAAAGATCACAAAATTAAACAGAAAATAACACTTTGAAAACAGGAATGTTTTTTTTTTTTTTCAAATTTTGTTACATAGTGTTAATGTTTCAAGCAGGTGTGCTGTATGAGAAGCAGTTCACATGGAGAGTGTTTACAGGAGGCGCTCTGCAAGAACCCAAGGAAAGGGTTTTGCAAAGGTTCTGTTTTAGTGCATGGCTCGAATTATGGAGGGGGAATTTTCTGCAGATCCCTGCCCCACTCCCCATTGGGTCTTACTTGCCTCTTCACACTAGAGCAGTGGTTCTCAGCCTTCCTAATGCTGCGACCCCCATAATACACTTCCTCATGTTGTGGTGACCCCCAACCATAAAATTATTTTCGTTGCTACTTCATAACTGTAATTTTGCTACTGTCATGAATTGTAATTTAAATATCTGATATGCAGGATGTATATTCATTCACTGGATCAAATTTGGCACAAATACCTGAATTTGAATACTGGTGGGGTTGGGGGGGGGTGATTTTGTCATTTGGGAGTTGTAGTTCCTGGGATTTATACTTCGGGTACTATCAAAAAGCATTCTGAACTCCACCAACAATGGTATTAAACCAAGATTGGTGCACAGAACTCCAATGATCAACAGAAAATACTAGAAAGGTTTGATGGGCATTGACCTTGAGTTTAGGAGTTGTAGTTCACCCACACCCAGAGAGCACTGTGGACTCAAACAATGATAAATCTGGTTCAAACTTGGCACAAATACTCAACATGCCCAAATGTGAACACTGATGGAGTTTGGGGGAAAAGGACCTTGACATTTGGGAGTTGTAGTTGCTGGGATTTATAGTTCACCTACAATCAAGGAGTATTCTGAACCCCACCAGCGATGGTATTAACCCAAACTTGGCGCACAGATGGTTCTGCAGATCCCTGCCCCACTCCCCATTGGGTCCAACAGAAAAAAACTAGAAAGGATTGGTAGGCATTGACCTTGAGTTTAGGAGTTGTATTTCACCCACATCCAGAGAGCACTGTGGACTCAAATAATGATAAATCTGGTTCAAACTCGGCACGAATATGTATTGTCAAATGCTTTCATGGCTGGAATCACTGGGTTGTTGTAGGTTTTTTCAGGCTATATGGCCATGTTCTGGAGGCATTCTCTCCTGATGCTTCGCCTGCATCTGTGGCAAGCATCCTCAGAGGTAGTGACGTCTGTTGGAACTAGGAAAATGGGTTTCTATATCTTTGGAAAGACCAGAGTGGGACAAGGAACTCTTGTTTGCTGGAGCTAGGTGTGAATGTTTTAACTGACCACCTTGATTAGCATTTGATAGCCTGGCAGTGCCTGGAGCACGAATACTCAATATGCCCAAATGCGAGCACTGATGGAGTTTAGGGAAAATACATTTGGGAGTTGTAGTTTCTGGGATTTATAGTTTACCTACAATCAAAGAGCATTCTGAACCCCACCAATGATAGAATTGGGCCAAACTTCCCACACAGAGACCCCATGACCAACAGAAAATACTGTGTTTTCTGATAGTCTTTGGTGACCCCTCTGACACCCCTCTCATTACTTCCCCCTCAGGGGTCCCAACTCCCAGGTTGATAAATGCTGCACTAGAGAAGGATTCCACTTTAAATTTGGTTTCTGCCTCCTTCAGAATTCTGGGCTTTGTAGTTTAGTGAGGCTATTAAAGGGACAAACCCCAGAATTCTGCAGGAGGTAGCAACCGGATTTAAAGTGAATTCTCTAATGTGATGAAGTAGTTAATGACAGGCTGTAAGTTACAAACTTGCATGAACCAATGCAACCCCTGACTCTGCCATGGGTCGAGGCTGGGTTTCTGAAGGAGGCCTTGCCACTGCCTTCCATTGATGGAAGGAGGGAGGGAAGAGCATCCTTTGTGGGAAGGGAAGGAAGTCTCCCTCTCAGTAGCCAGTGCCCCTGCCTTTCTCCTTGTGGAGAGAAAAAGCAGGGGTGCAAGGGGAGTCCACTTCAGCAGTGGAGGATGTGTGGACCAGCCCGGCAATTGCCTCCCTATTCCTCCCTCCCTGCATCCTGGGGCCCAGTTACCTTCTGCTGCTGACTCTATGGGCTTCCAATGGAGGAGCAGATGCGAAGCAGCCCACAGGAGAGCCACTCCCTGTGTGGGAAACAGCTCCCCCACTCAGCATCCGGAGGACCACTTCCTGCAGCTGCAGCACAGATGCACTGCCACCACAACCCTTCTCCACCTGCCAGCAGCAGCACTTCCGGTGGCAGCCAAGGATGCTCACTCACCTTCTTCAAAGCACTATTACCTTCTGCTGAACTTGGGGAGGGCTGGTAGAAAAGGAATCCCATTTGGCAACTGCCAGCTAACTTCAGAGGAGCCGTGCTGGGGCAAGATGGAAATTGGTGCACCAGCCCAGCTCTTTCCTCCCACTGTGGCCAGCCAGCAGTATTGCCGGAGGGGGAGGATCTCTGCTTAGGGTTCTTAAATTGGCCCCAGAGGCTGAGACTTTTTCGTGTCAGGAGTGAATTGAAAAACTTCAAGTCGCTTCTGCAGATTGGCCATCTGCAAGGATGTTGCACAGGGGATGTCCGAATGTTTTGATGTTTTACCATCCTTGTGGGAGGCTTCTCTCATGTTGCCACATGCAGAGCTGGAGCTGACAGAGGGAGCTCATCCACACTCACCCCAGATTTGAACCTCCGACCTGTTGGTCATCAGTCCTACCGGCACAAGGGTTTAACCCATTGCGCCTCTGGGGGTTCCTGTTCTGGGACTAAAGACCAGAACAGGATGGACTGTTCTGGGACTGACTGGTTTTAAAGTGGTCCAAACTGGAAGTGCTCGCCTGGAGAAGTGGGGCGGATAAAATCCCCAGGTTTAAACAGGCCAAAATCCACAAATGCAGGTTTCAGCCAGGGCTCTGGCATCAGTGACTGGGTGCTTTTCCTTGCGCCTCATGCCACACTCACATCCTGGACAAACATGTCCAGGGCAGGTGACCCATGTAAAAGCGAGCCCTGCTAAGAGAGGGGGGGGGGGAGGCATTTCAGAGCCAATCCATCCTGCTTTTTGTATTGTGTCAGAAGCACAGTGGGTTAAATCGCTGAGCTGCTGAACTTGCTGACAGAAAGGTCAGCAGTTTGAATCCAGGGAGCGCAGTTGAATCCAGCTTCTGACAATCTAGCAGTTCGAAAACATGCTAATGTGAGTAGATCAATAGGTAACACTTCAGCGGGAAGGTAATGGCGTTCCATGCAGTCATAGAATCATAGAGTTGGAAGAGACCTCATGGGCCATCCAGTCCAAACCCCCTGCCAAGAAGCAGGAATATTGCATTCAAATCACCCCTGACAGATGGCCATCCAGATGGCCTCAGTTTAAAAGCTTCCAAAGAAGGAGCCTCCACCAGTTTTCTCACACCAGAAGCAGCTTTCAAGCTGCTTCTGGTGTGAGAAAATTGGCCATCTGTAAGGATATTGCCCAGGGGAAGCCCAAATGAGGCTTCTCTCATGTCCCTGTATGGGAAGCTGGAGCTGACAGACAGGAGCTCACCTCGTCTTGTGGATTTGAACCACCAACCTTCAGGACAGCAGTTCAGCTGGCACAAGGTTTTAACCCATTGCGCCACCACAGCCCCTGGAAGGTTTGGGAGACTAATGTAGGGACTCTTATTCCCAATCTTTAGATGCCAGTGTTGGAACATGAGAAACTATTTTTGGGTTGTCACCTACGCACTTCAATTTCTTCTGGGGGAATGATGGTTACCTCTGTCTCTAGCTGCTTTTGCATTCATTCCCTCCCATTAAGCAACCTTACAACGCTGCAATGTCCCATAAGCAGGGCCCAATATCTAACTGCTGAAGGGAAGGAAGGGGACCATGGCCGGCCCTTGCCTTGTCCAGTGAGGAACCTTTTCTTCTTGACTGTATGGGTCTCTTTCAACTCTTAATCCTATGAAACAGGAGTCTGAAGAACTTTTTTCTTTTAAAGAAGAGGGGGGCAGTCCCAGAGTGCCGGCCCTTTCCGTGCTTCCAATGCAGTCATCCCAGGTAGCTGCTCTTCTCCAAGAATGCATCTATTAGGCCTGTGCGGTTTCGTTCGTTAATTCGTTAATTCGTTAAACATTCGTTAATTTTTGCATATACGAAACGATAACAAAACATATTTTCAAACCCGGAAGGGTTTTTAAATATCGAAACGGCAGCCCCCACAGTTTTAAGGAGCTTTCGCCCGTTTCGTAAATGGGGCGGGCGGGGCGAGGGGGCGGCGCGAGCGCGCACCCAGTGAGCCAAGCCCCGCCCCTGCCTGTTGGGCGCGAGCGCGGCTCCCGATTGGCCGGCCCGCGCGCGCTCGCCCTTAGGGCACTGGTGGAGTTTGGGGGAAATAGACTTGACATTTGGGAGTTGTAGTTGCTGGGATTTATAGTTCACCTACAATCAAAGAGCATTCTGAACCCCACCAACGATGGAATGAACCAAACTTGGCACACAGTTCTCCCATGACCAACAGAAAATACTGGAAGGGTTTGGTGGGCAGTGTCCTTTGGTTTTGGAGTTGTAGTTTACCTACATCCAGAGATCACTGTGGACTCAAACAATGTTGGATCTGGACCAAACTTTGCCGGACCAGGCTTCCCCCTCTTTCCTTCTTTCCTTCCCCTGGCCCCTTTCTCTTCCCTTCCCCTTCCTTCCTTCCCTTTCTTCTCCTTTCCCCTCCCTCCTTCCCTACCTTCCTTTCCTTCCTTCTTCTTTCTCTCCGTGGTACACCGGGCCAGGCGCTGCCTCCGCTTGTTCTCCTGGCACGGCTGGGAGGGAAGCAGGTGGCGTCCCGTGGCCACGGAGAACAAGAGAGCACAGCAGAAGAAGATCTGCGGCCAAGAAGCACCTCCTGTTCCCCTCCCAGCTGTGCCAGGAGAACAAGCGGAGGCGGCGCCGGGTGGGCGTGGCCAGGCAACGCTGGCTTCCCCGGGCCGGCATCTGGGGCAAGGAAGGAAGGAAGAAGGAAAGGAAGGGAGGGAAGGAGGGAGGGAGAGAAAGGGGGAAGGGGAAGGAAGGAAGCATTCTCTCCTGACGTTTTGCCTGCATGTATGGCAGGCATCCTCAGAAATAACGAAGCTTCGGAAGTGTTTTTTACGCATGCGCGGGGGTCCGCCATCTTTACAAAATGTTTTGTAAATATTTACGAAATTTCGTAAATACCAAAACTTTTTTGGGAAAGTTTTGTAATTATTTTAAATATCGAAACAAAAAAACACCCCAATTACAAATCGATTTTAGAAACAAATTTTTTCTTGATCAAACAGGCCTAGCATCTATGTGTCTTTCTGCCACTCAACTTGTTAGAAAGGTCTTGTGTTGTACAAAAGGCAAAATCCCAGTTTCATTCCATTCATAATGGTTATAAAGGAAGGTCCGGTGGTGCAGTGGATTAAATCGCTGTGCTGCTGAACTTGCTGACAGAAATGTCAGCAGTTTGAATCCAGGGAGCGCCGTTAGGCCCAGCTTCTGCCAACCTAGCAGTTTGAAAACATGCAAATGTGAGTAGATCAATAGGTACCACTTGAGCAGGAAGGTAATGGCATTCCACTTGAGCAGGAAGGTAAAGTCATAGAATCAGTGTTGGATGAGACCTCATGGGACATTTTCCTGCCAAGAAGCAGGAAAATTGCATTCAAAGCACCCCCAACAGATGGCCATCCAGCCTCTGTTTAAAAGCTTCCAAAGAAGGAGCCTCCACCACACTCCGGGGCAGAGAGTTCCACTGCTGAATGGCTCTCACGGTCAGGAAGTTCTTCCTAATGTTCAGATGGAATCTCCTTTCTTGTAGTTTGAAGCCATTGTTCCACGTCCTAGTCTCCAGGGAAGCAGGAAACAAGCTTGCTCCCTCCTCCCTGTGACTTCCTCTCACATATTTTATACATGGCTATGTCTCCTCTCAGCCTTCTCTTCTTCAGACTAAACATGCCTAACTCTTTAAGCCGCTCCTCATAGGGATGTTCTTAAGACCCTTGATTATTTTAGTCGCCCTCCTATGGACACATTCCAGCTTGTCATGCCGGCCACATGACTTAGGAGGTGTCTAAGGACAACGCTGGCTCTTTGGCTTAGAAATGGAGATGAGCACCACCCCCCAGAGTCAGACACGACTAGACTTAATGTTAAGGGGAAACCTTTACTAGGCTACTAATGGGAGCTGGGTACAGGGAGTGCACAACTCCCTTGCTGCACCAGCTCCACTGGCTGCCAATTAGCTTCCGAGCACAATTCAAAGTGCTGGTTTTAACCTATAAATCCCTATACGGTTCCAGCCCTGTTTACCTGTCCAAATGTATTCTCCCCTATGAACCATCAAGGACATTAAGATCTTCCGGAGAGGCCCTGCTCTCGGTCCCACCACATTCACAAGCGCGTTTGGTGGGGACGAGAGACAGGGCCTTCTCTGTGGTGCCCCCTCGGCTGTGGAACTCTATCCCGAGCAAGATTAGATCTGTCCCCTCCCTCTTGTCCTTCAAGAGTTTAGTGAAATCCTGGTTATGGAACGAAGCATTCCCAGAATAATGGTTGAAACTGGTTACAGACCACAGTGAGTGACCACATATGCAGACTGAGTTGAACTTGATTTTACCTTGGCGATTTGGTATATATGCATTTTATCTATATGTATTTTAATCTTGTATTATTGTATGACATTTTAACTTGTATTAGTAGCATTGAATCCTTGCTGTAAGCCGGTCTGAGTCCGTCTACGGAGGTGAGAAGATCGGGATATAAAAGTATTAAATAATAAAATACTATGATGGTTTTCCTTGTGACCCCCGCCTTTTCAGTGCTTCCTTGCCCATTCTAAAAGGAAAGGTGATGGCACTCTGCACCCCACTCAGTGTGCCTTTCAATAGTAAACCTCCTGCACCGCAACGCCTGCCAGTAACGCCAAATGTCAGAACAGGAACCAGAAGCCCTTGGTTTTTAAATAAAAGTTTAATCTCTCCTTCATTGAGGTCTCGAGTAACAGAAATACTGCTGAATCCTTCATTGCCTCTCAACCCCTGGGAGACAGATGGAGAGGCCTGAAGGACCCAAAGCCATGAAGCAAACACACGCCACATAAGCCGGACAGACGGACGGAGAAGGGACAAAACATGAGCCTGTGTTCACAGAGTGGGATGCTTCCTGGGGTGGTGGTTAGGGTCACTCAAAGGCACCACAGCCCAAGTCTCAAGCAGGACATGTCTCCCATTCCATATCCCTCCATTTTTCCAGTCGCGACAGGCCTCCTATTTCCCAAAATTCTCCCCCACACACCCTTAAACCATCCAGAAAGTCGAAGGAAATAAGGTGGCATTGGGATGTGATTCTTGGCAGCTGGGCCTAGAGACTCCTGCCATTCTCTGTCATGGGAGCGAAGACGGGTGATCAAAGAGCACCAATAAATAAAGCCACACCAGGGGAAGCCGCTCCGGGCAGGAGGTGAGTCCCCACAAGGCACCTGAGGATGGCCCCACTCAGGCAGAGGGACAGGAGAGAAAGCTGGACAAGGGCTACAGAGAGCTAAACAGGAAATACCTCAAAAGGTGAGGAAGGAGGAGTGGAGACTCCTCTGAAATGAACTGGACAGAGCAGCCAAAGAAGGGCCAAGGAGGCCGGCCGGATCTCCTCTTCTGACCAGTGATGGGAGAGACCCAGCCACACCACACAGGCATCAAACTATGCCCCCAACCACCCCCCCCCCCCAAGGATGTGTGGCTCCCTTTGCAAGGCCAGATGTTCTCTGCTGACTTGAAAGGGCTCAACAGTTTCGGGAGGAGCCTAAAACTACCAGAGGAGGCTGCGGATGACTGGCCAGAAGATGGTCCTCCCCTATGACGATCTGGGAAGTGCAAAGGTGGAACAGAGGAGAGGGACAGTCAAACAAGCAAGAGCTTCTACTGAACCTTGAAACAAATTTTGTTTTTGTTTTTTTTTTTCAGAAAAAAAGAAAGAAAAAGAAACCACACAAGCAGCCGCTGCATTTACTGTTATAACGGGACGTGGCTGAATAGATAGGAGACTGACTCCCCGTTGTGGGTCCTTCGGATGGCTTCCGCCAGGATCATAGAGATGTCAATCACCTGCAAAGAGCAAGGGAGGCATGAGAGTGAGGGACCACAAGGTACCCGAGGGAGGGGGGAGGCAGAGGAGACAAGGCTACTCTTTGGCAAGACATCCCCCCATAAATTCCCATTATCTTCATATTATTATTATTATTACTAACTAGCTAGTTAGTAGCCAGCTGCATTAAATCACTACTGACTGAGAGGTCATGAGTTCAAAGCCAGTCCGAGTCGGAGTGAGCTCCCAACCATTAATAGTCTAGCTTGCTGTTGACCTATGCTGCCCGAAAGACAGTTGCATCTGTCAAGTAGGAAATTTAGGTACCGCTTTATGCGAGAAGTCTAATTTAACTAATTTATGATACTATAAAACCTTCCAGCAGTGTGCATAAGAATGAGGAAGTACTCCATCAAGGACTCAGTGTCAGAAGTGGACAATGAAGTGGCAGCTCCCCTTGTGGCCGGAATCGAGCATACCCTCATGAAGCTGGAAAGCTAAATTGCCTCTATGTCTGTCTATATATGTTGTGTCTAATGGCATCAATTGTTTGCCATGTATATGTGCATTGTAATCCGCCCTGAGTCCCCTGAAGGATGAGAAGGGCGGAATATAAATACTGTAAATAATAAATAATAATTATGAGATACATAACAAGATTAGTACACAGCAAACAAGATCACTATGCTAGCTTTCGTATTTGATCACATGTTAGACACTTCCCAAGTGTCTAGGACTGTGTGATGTATCAGCAAATAATGTGTGCAAATCCGAGTAGGTAGCCTTTTCCAGCTGACAGGCTGGGATTTTGTCAGTGCCGATTGTTTTCAAGTGCAGGCCAAGGTCTTGAGGCACTGCACCCAATGTGCCAATCACCACTGGGACCACCTTGACTGGCTTGTGCCAGTCTTTGCAGGTTGATCTTTAAATCCTCATATCGTGTAAGCTTTATTATTATTATCAACACTATTGTAACAACACTTTAAAATGTTCTGTTCCTGGTTTGAAAGTGTTATTCCTGTTTGATTGTGTCGATCTTACTTTGAAAGTAGTTGCTGCCACAAACTAGGTGAATTGGTTGAGCCTCTATGAGATATTCACTGGAACAAAGTGTAATATGATCTGACATGGTGCCACAAGAATATTGTTGTTTTAAATTATTATTTTATGATCTTTCAACACTTATTATCAATGTATTTGGATTGTTGTTTACATGATTTTAATATGTTACAAGCTGCTTTGGGTCCTGTGAGGGAGAAAAGCGGGATATAAAAATAAAACAGCAATGTTTTTAGTGCAATAAGGACTTGAGAACAGACCAATGGAACGACTACGGATTTGATTTTGGATGGCGTGATTTTAGTACCTGTTTTAAAATTGCTTTGTTCAATGGGTGGAATGTAATATAAATGTTATTGTATTATCAATATTTTAATTCTATGTTTATGTTCAAATGCCATTCTATGTTTTATGTTTAGTAAGGTTAGGTTTTTCATTTATAGTTACATGTTATTATATAGTTTACATGTTTTGGTTTTCATATGTATGTACAGCATTGAATTTTGCCATTATTATGTTGCAAACTGCTTTGAGTCCCCTCAGGGGGAGGGGAGAAAAGCAGTATATAAGTGCAGTAAATAATAAATAATAAAGATATTATTATTATTATTAATAATAATAATAATAATCAGGTTTTACAATGTATTGTAATGTAATATAGCTGAGTCATGCACTGCTAATGGGCTTCTATTGGAAATGCTGAGTCATGCATTAACTGTATATAGAACTTCATTTGGGGAATGTGTTCTGGCCTAGTCCAGGTGATTGTGAATGATGTAATCCTGGGTCTGAGTTAAGTTAATGAGTTGGGAACCAATCAGAGATTGCTATGTGTAATTGTATAGAATTGTATATAAGGAAGTCATGTACAGTGTATATCTCTCCTTGTGCTGTGATGTTGTTCGTCGAAGGCTATATGTAATTAAAGAACCTGTCTGCTAAGACAAGATATTACTGTATGCTGTGGTAAGTTTGTAATATCATCTAGACTGGGGGAAAGACAATGGTAAAACTGACAATGGCCGGGCATGTGCTCAAGTGTCTGTAAAAGGTTCCAGAGTGACTGCAGGCTGTGGGAGCAGTTGACTGAAAATACTGTGCAGGAAGAAGCTACTGGAAAGCGCTGAAGTTGTGCAACTGATCTGCTGCTGAATTGTGAAGTTAATCTCAACATAATAATAATAATAATCATCATCATCATTATTATTGAAAACCGATCATCATCATCATCATCATCATCATTATTATTGAAAACCGAGAGCAAAATGTGCTGCAGGATGCCCTTCCCGCAGAAACAAAGTTTTTGAAGTTTAATAAACTTTCCCCATGTTTTTATGATATGTCATTTCCTAATTGGTTCTAACAAAAAATGTGTTTCATAGTGTAATAATAATTTGCTAATTTTTCTGTCACAAAAGACAACCATGCCATCATCTCATCCCCTTCCCACTTAAGAAGGCAAAGATCATTTGGGGGTGGCTCTACATTTTATGCTGCTAACTTTAATCTTTCAGATAGAAAGGAATCACTAATGCTGAAAACGATAGAGAAGGGGGTCCTCAAACTAAGGCCCAAGGGCCGGATACAGCCCTCCAAGGTCATTTACCCGGCCCTCGCTTGGGGTCAACCTAAGTCTGAAACAACTTGAAAGCACACACAACAACAACAACAGCAATCTTATCAGCCAAAAGCAGGCCCATACTTCCTTTTGAAATACCAAAAAGTTTATATTTGTTTAAATTGTTCTTCATTTTAATTACTGTATTGTTTTTAAGTGTTTTTTGGACTACAAATAAGGTATGTGCAGTGTGCCTAGGAATTCATTCTTTTTTTTTTCCAAATTATAATCTGGTCCTCCAAAAGTTTAAGGGACTGTCAATTGGCCCTCTGTTTAAAATGTTTGAGGACCCCTGCATATCATTTACAAGAACAATGCATACGGCCCACTGCTGCATTACAAATTAATTTCTCAAGCACCAGACTCAGCCTTTCCTGGGAGTTTGTCCTTCTGCTTTTCTAGGAAGCCCTACCTGGATTTTCGGGCAGTGCTTCATCTTGTCCTCTTGCGGGATGGTGTTGGTGACGACCACGGCCTCAAAGCAGGCGCTGTTGATGCGGGAGATTGCCGGTCCTGAGAAGATCCCATGCGTCAGGATGGCATACACTTTGGTGGCGCCTGCGGAGATGAGCCTGCGTGGCAGAGAGGCAGAGGGTGGGGCGCTCAGCTCCAGGGAGGGAAAGCCAAACCCCGTCCCAAAGGCGGGCGGGCAGAGAGGCCCCAGGCTCCCTGATCAGAGGGAAAGGGACGCACCTGTCTGCTGCGTGGCAGATGGTGCCACAGGTATCCGCCATGTCATCCACCAGTATGGCCACCCGGTCCTTCACGTCCCCCACCAACACCATGCGGTCCACCTCGTTCGCCTTCTTCCTCTCCTTGTGGATGAGGGCAAAGTCTACATTCAGCCGGTCAGCGATGGAGGTCACTCTGAGGAGGGAGAGAGCCACACTCAACAGCCGCCAGCAGATCAAGCCAGAATGCTGCTGGCACATGACAATGGCACTTGTTCGGCCTCTATAGCAGTGTTTCTCAACCTGGAGATCAGGGCCCCTGGGGGGTCACGACAGGGTGTCAGAGGGGTCACCAAAGACCATCAGAAAATAGTATTTTCTGTTGGTCATGGGGGTTCTCTGTGGGAAGTTTGGCCCAATTCTATCATTGGTGGAGCTCAGAATGCTCTCTGATTGTAGGTGAACTATAAATCCCAGCAACTCCAACTCCCAATTGCCAAAGTCTATTTCCCCCAAACTCCACTAGTGTTCACATTTGGGCATATTGAGTATTCGTGCCAAGTTCGGTCCAGATCTGTCATTGTTTGAGTCCACAGTGCTCTCTGGATGTAGGTGAACTACAACTCCAAGACTCAAGGTCAATGCCCACCAAACCCAGTATTTTCTGTTGGTCAGGGGAGTTCTGTGTGCCCAGTTTGGTTCAATTCCATTGTTGGTGGAGTTCAGAATGCTCTTTGGTTGGGGGTGAACTATAAATCCCAGCAACTACAAATCTCAAATGACAAAATCAATCCTCCCAACTCCACCAGTATTCTAATTTGGGCTTATCGGGGTTTTGTGCCAAATTTGGTCCAGCGAATGAAAATACATCCTGCATATCAGATATTTACATTACAATTCATAACAGTAGCAAAAATACAGTTATGAAGTAGTAACAAAAATAATGTTATGGTTGGGGGTCACCACAACATGAAGAACTGCATTAAGGGGTCGCGGTGTTAGGAAGGTTGAGAAACACTGCTCTATAGGGAAGCGTCTCAAAAGCCAAAGCGGAATGTCGGCAGCTGCAGGGGAAAGGCGCCTCTGTGGCCCTCCATGATCCCTGCCCAGCTGTGATAATGCAGGATGGGAGAAGGAGCCTGTTCACATCTCTGGGGCCGAGGACTTTCCTCACCCACACTAATAATAATAATAATAATAATAATAATAATAATAATAATAATAATAATAATAGGTTGTTGTAGGCTTTTCCGGGCTATATGGCCATGCCTCTAGAACATGGCCATATAGCCCGGAAAAACCTACAACAACCCAGTGATTCCGGCCACGAAAACCTTTGACAATACAATAATAATAATAATAATAACAACAAAAACAATAATAAACAACATCTATAACCCATCACCATCTCCCCAAAGGGCAACTAACACGAGGAGCGGCTAACATGAGGCCAAGCCCAAAATAATACAACATAATTAGACACAGAATAGCAAGGAAATACAACATAATATATAAAACACATAAAATAAAATAAACAATATAAAATGTCATAGTAAAATCAACACAAAGGGTGGGCCTGATGTGTGAGATAAAACATTAAAAGGTTAAAACCCTGGGTGAAATAGGAATGAAAAGTGCATTTATGAGAGAGGAGTCCAAGAAGGAGGAGCAGTGGAGTTTGGCCTTTATGGGGGACAGGGGGAGGTGCTTTATCATAAGGATAACTGGGGGTGGGAACAAGCAAATGAGTTGAGTGGTCATTCTCCGAAGGCACACTGGAAGAGCCAGGTTTTCAGATCTTTCTTGAAAGCAGCTAGGGTAGGGGCTTGCCTGATCTCCCCAGGGGCCACAGCGGAGAAGGCCCTCTTCCTTGTCCCCACAAGTTGAGCTTGTGATAGAGGAAGGAGCGAAAGGAGGGCCTCTCCAGAGGATCGAAGAGATCATGCACTTTTATGGTAGGAGATGCAGTCACAAAGGTAGGTGGCTCCCGGCCACTGCAAACCAAGACCTGGCCCAAATCTGCAGAAAGTGCAGCTCCTCATCTTGGCTCGCCAGGGAGAGACTCAATGCCAAGAGAGCTAGTTGCAAAGGACGTCAGCCAAAAACCAAACCATTCAAGGAGGACTATTGTAGCATGAGGAGAGGCAGGGGCATGACAGTCAAGGGCACCTGAGGAAAAGGCAGAGGGAGCCCCAGCCCCTTTTGGTGGCCTCACCGTTTGGCTCCTCCGGCATCTGGTGAGACGATGGTGCAGTTCTTCCACTCCACGATGTTCTCCTTGATCCACTTCAGGACTGCAGGCTCCGCATACAGGTTGTCCACAGGGATGTCAAAGAAGCCCTTCGGGGAGAGAAGGAAGGGAGGGAGGGAGGGGATGGTGTCTCCACATAAACTGGACAAGCTTATCAGTAGTATGTCAACGATACCATTCGCCAAGTGGCCTCAGAGACCCAGCTCCCTCAATAAGCCCTGCCTTCTCTGGAGAGGCCCAGGGCTACTTGCCAAACCAACCTGGATCTGAGAGGCATGCAGGTCCATGGTGATGATGTGGTCAGCCCCAGCCACCGAGAGCATGTTGGCCACCAGCTTGGCGGAGATTGGGGCCCGGCTCTGTGGGTGGAAACAGTGGGTCAAAGCCAAGGAGACCCCTTCCGCTCCCCACTGACCCATCCCTACAGGGTCCCTCCTTCTGGGCTCCTCCCACGGCCCACAGACCTCTCACCCCACAGAAAGGTCATACGAGAGGCAGGCCTCCCAGTGCCCGCGGGGCATCCCAACCTTGTCCTTCTTGTCCTGCCGGGCGTAAGGGAAACAGGGGATGACGGCCGTGACCCGGCTGGCGGAGGCGATCTTGCAGGCGTTGATCATGATCAGCAGCTCCATCAGATTGTCATTGATCTCCCCGCAGCCGCTCTGCACAATGTAGACATCCTCCCCGCGGACGCTCTCCCCGATCTCCACACTGCGCAGGGGGCCACAGAATCATAGCATCATAGAAGAGTCAGAAGAGACCCCAGGGGTCATCCAGTCCTACCCCCTTGTTTCTGCCTTCATGCAAGAAAAGCACCTTCAAATGCAGGAAAAGCACGCCAACAGATGGTTATCCAGTCTCAATAATAATAATGATACAGCTGGAAGATACTCCATTTGATTCATGGCTGGTTGTTTACTAGGGTTTTAATGTTTTACTTATAACCTTTTGTTATGTTTATTGTCATTTTATTTTGATTTGATGTGGTTTAAGTTAAATTTTGGATTGATTAGGGTATTGTTCTATATTTTATGTTGTTCTGTTTACATTGTAAGGCACCCCAAGTCCCTCTAGGGCAGTGGTTCTCAACCTGTGGGTCCACAGATGTTTTGGCCTTCAACTCGTAGAAATCCTAACAGCTGGTAAACTGGCTGGGATTTCTGGGAGTTGTAGGCCAACACACCTGGGGACCCACAGGTTGAGAACCATTGCTCCACGGAGATGGGGTGGCATATCAATAAAGATATAATCATCATTTATTCAGTCCTATATATGGAGCCCCCGGTGGAGCAATGGGTTAAACCCTTGTGCTAGCAGGGCTGAAGGTTGCAGGTTTGCATCTGAGAAGAGCCAGGATGAGCTCCCTCTTTCAGCTCCAGCTCCCTAGGCTGGGACATGAGAGAAGCCTCCCACAAGGATGGTAAAACATCAAACATCCGGGCATCCCCTGGGCAACATCCTTGCAGACAGCCAATTCTCTCACACCAGAAGCAACATGCAATTTTTCAAGTCGCTCCTAGCATGACAAAAAAAAAAAAATCAGTCCAACCCCCTTCTTTCTGTCTTCATGCAAGAAAAGCACACTCAAAGCCCTGCCAACAGATGGCCACTCAGTCTCAATAACAACAACAACAAGAACAAGAACAACATGGCTGGAAGAGACCCCAGGGGTCATCTAGTCTAACCCCCTTCTTTCTGCCTTCAAGCAGGAAAAGCACATTCAAAGCCCCCCAAACAGATGGCCATCCAGTATCAATAATAATAATACAGGGTGAGGCAGCATAACTTCCTTTTTCAAATTACGCGCCATTCAGTCAGTTGAAGATGTAGCAGAGCGCTAGTGGTCTCATTCAAGAGGTGGAAGCATAAAGTTTTGTCCTGACACAGTTCAGTTGCCATCATGCATTGGAACAGTGAGGTATCAGCCATTGGTTGAGTTTCTGGGTTTGAGCCTGCCACTTTTGGACTCTTGCTTGCTGGTGTGTTCCAGCGAGTGTCTCTGTAGATCTTAGAAAACTATTTCTAGATTTAAGTCGTTGGCGTGCTGGCTGATACCCAAACAGGGGATGAGCTGGAGATGTCTCTGCCTTGGTCCTTCCACTATTGGCTGCTACTTCCTGGCGGATGTCAGGTGGTGCAATACCGGCTAAGCAGTGTGATTTCTCCAGTGGTGTAGGGCGCAGACACCCCGTGATAATGCACATGTCTCATTAAGAGCCACATCCACTGTTTTAGTGTGGTGAGATGTGTTCCACACTGGGCATGCATACTCAGCAGCAGAGTAGCATAGCGCAAGGGCAGATTTCTTCACTGTATCTGGTTGTTCTTAGATGATTTTATTTTTATTTATTTATTTCGTATACTTCTACCCCGCCCTTCTCAACCCCCGAGGGGGGACTCAGGGCGGCTTACAAAAAGGCACATCTTGGTGCCTACACAAATACAATAACATATAAAACCAGCAATTAAATGGTCAACAATTAAAACAATTAAAACAATATGTCACACAATCAATAGCCAATCTCAGACACAGTGTTCGCCAACTCAGAGTTCATATTTCGTTCCACCTTGTCCAATTCCTATCCATCGTCACAGTCCCTTATTCATCTGCCAGATTGCCCAAACGCCTGGTCCCACATCCATGTTTTTAATTTCTTTCTGAAGGAAAGGAGGGATGTTGCTGATCTGATCTCCCCGGGGAGTGAATTCCATAGGTGAGGGGCCACCACTGAGAAGGCCCTGCTCCTCGTCCCCGCCAATCTCACTTGTGACAGAGGCGGGGTCGAGAGCAGGGCCTCCCCAGAGGATCTCAGACTCCGAGATGGGACGTAAAGGAAGATGCGTTCGGACAGATACGATGGACCAGAATCATATAGGGTTTTGTAGGTCAAAACCAGCACTTTGAATTGTGCTCGGAACTGGATCGGCAGCCAGTGGAGCTGACATGTATCTGGTTGTGATCCCCAGGTTGTGCCAGTCAGCTTTCATATGATATTGGTTCTAGCACCCACTTTTTGCTTGATGTTCAGGCAGTGCTTCTTGTAGGTAAGAGCATATAATAATAATAATATTAATAATAATAACAACAACAACAATAATAATAATAATGGCATAACTGGAGAAGACCCAAGGGACCATCCAACCCCCTTGCCTTCATGCAAGAAAAGCACACTCAAAGCCTTCCCAACAAATGGCCACCCAATCTCTACAACAGTAGTAACATAGCTGGAAGAGACTTCAGGGGGCATCCAAACCAACTCCTTTTCTGCCCTCATGCAGGAAAAGCACACTCAAAGCCACCCCAACAGATGGCCATCTAGCCTCTGTTTCAAAGCTTCCACTACTCCCCAAGGCAGAGAGTTCCACTGTTGAACAGTCAGGAAGGGGCTTGGGAGGGCGGGACTTCCGGGGGAAGCCAGGCCTGAGCCCCTTCCCCCCTGACTCACCATGTCTCCTGGTTGGAGAACTTCTTGGTGACGACCTTCCCGAGCTCGAGGCCGAGGCGGTCGGCGATCTTCTGCGAGAGGTCCTGGTGGGAGCTGCCGCTGAAGATCTTGATGTTGGGCATCCTGCCGGCCAAGGACGGGTGGGGAGGGGGCGGCGCCGAGCTGGGCGAGGAGAAGGAGGAGGAGGGAGAGGCCGCCGCCTCCTCGGCCTCCCTGCGCCGCTCCCGGCCTTCGGAGCCCGCCGCCTCGGCCTCGGCTGCCCGCGGGGGATCCAGCCGCCGCCGGCCTTCCGCCCTCTTGGCGGCTCTGGCGGGAAGAACGCGGGGAACGAGAGCGGAGGGCGGGAGGCCGGGGAGAGCGCGCCTACCGCGACGACAACGACGACGCCATCTTGGCGCTTCCTTTTTTATCGCCTCGGCCACGCCCACCTGCCGCGCGCGAGGAGCAACCCACGGCGCAGGCGCGTGCCGGCAAGCGTTTCCGATTGGCTCCTCCGAGGAGCAGAGCGGGCCCCGGCAGCCAATGGGAGCGGGCTCCTCGTGAAGGCTTTATCGCGGTAATACAGGCGGCGAGATCCGGAGGGAGGGAGGGGAGGGGTTGGCAGCGGAGGGTGCGATGTGCGCCTGCGCGAAATGGATCAAGACTCTTGAAAGTGGCATTAGTGCACCTTGGCATGACTTCATGCTGCGAGATCCTGGGAGTTGTAGTTTGGTGAAGTACGTTGGGTTTCATCCCTGGACTGCACAAGTCCTTGTTTCATCAAGTTTCTAGTCCTCAATGGTAGGGCTATCTACCTGACTAGGCTCACATTTCCAAAACTTAGACAAGCCTTCACAGCCCTTCGTTTTCAAAGTATGTCCACTACGGCTGGGTAACCACAGAAAAATTTGTTTCTAAACTCGATTCGTTTTTAGGGGGTTTTTGCGTTTCGTTTTTAAAAAGAATTCCGAAATTTTTCTTTGAAAAAGTTCGAAATATACGAAATTTCATAAATTACGAAACAATTACGAAACAATTACGAATCGATTCGTTAATGGCGGACGCGATTGTGCAATACGCTAAAAAAACCTCCAAATGGGACAGGGGGAACTTCTGAAGCTTCCCTCTCCCTCTTTTGTTGACTGTTGGTGTGATAATTTATTTTTTTATCACTGATAAAACAAACAACAACTATAAAACTTGCACCAGACATACGGAAATAATAACGAAACAATTTCGAAACGATTTCGAAACAATTACGAAATAAATTGAAAAATTCGTTTCGATTTTTAGTTGGTCCAGCATGGCTCAATATCGGATCGTAAACTAATTTAAATACGAATTAATAACGAATTACGAAATTAACGAACGAAACCGCCCAGCCCTAATGCCCACAGCAGTGATTGATGGCAGATATACGGGCACCCCTCTGGCTCTTCGTTTATGTGTTTGCGGGGCCCTGGAAATTGAGGATCTGCCTCACTATTTGCTTTTCTGCCCTTTGTATTCTGACCCAAGAACCAAAATCCTGGGGTTTATTCTTCACCTCCTTCAGACCAACACTGTGTCCGAAAAGATTTTCTATCTCTTGGCTGACACTAACCCCGTGGTTACTCAAAAGGTGTCTCTTTTTGCCCTGGCAGCACAGAAAATCCGGGCAAAACTAATCTCTGATATTGCAGTTATTATTATTATTATTATTAAACTTTATTTGTACCCCGCTAGCATCTCCCGAAGGATTTGATACGGCTTACAAAGGCCGAGGCCTCAACACACAACATAACAGTAAATCTAAGTAAATCAAACAAATTAAAAACAGAATAAAGCAAAATAAACAGCAGGCACAATACACTAAAACACAATAAAACTGGGCCGGGCCAGAGAATGGGTACAAAGATTAAAAGTGCTGATGTGACAGGAGGTGTATATAGGGCTTCTAGGGCAAGTGCGATGTGCGATGTGCAGCAATCATTGGTTCTGATAAAGTGCTTATGGGACTTGGTAGTGGAGATTTCCTAATCTGGGAAGGCACATCGGAAAAGCCAGGTCTTCAAGTTCTTTCTGAAGACTGCCAATAGAGTCGGGGGGCCACCGAGGGCCACCACAGAAAAGGCCCTGTCTCGTGTCCCCACCAAGCGCGCTTGCGACGCAGGTGGGATCACGAGCAGGGCCTCTCCAGATGACCAAAGTGAACGCGTGGGTTCGTAGATGGAAATGCGGTCACGCAGGTAGGCTGGTCCCAAACCGTTCAGGGCTTTGTAGGTAAGCACCTGCACCTTAAATTGGGCTCGGAAAATAAACGGCAGCCAGTGGAGCTCCTTGAACAGGAGGGTTGACCTCTCTTTGTAAGGGGCCCCCGTTAGCATCCTAGCTGCTGCCCGTTGGACCAGTTGGAACTTCCGAGCCGTCTTCAAGGGCAGCCCCACGTAGAGCGCATTGCAGTAGTCCAATCTGGAGGTGACCAAGGCATGGACCACTCCGGCCAGATCCGCCTTCGCGAGGTACGGTCGCAGTTGGCGCACGAGTCTCAGTTGTGCGAAAGCCCTCCCAGACACCGCCGACGCCTGAGCCTCAAGCGTAAGCGTTGAATCCAAGAGGACTCCCAAACTGCGGACCTGTGACTTCAGGGGGAGTGTAACCCCGTCCAGCACAGGTTGCCACCCTATACCCCGGTCAGGTTTACGATCGACCAGAAGGACCTCTGTCTTGTCGGGATTGATCTTCAGCTTGTTCCTCCTCATCCAGATAGACACAGCGGCCAGGCACTCGTCCAGCACCCGAGAGGCCTCCTTGGAATTAGGTGGAAAGGAGTAGTAGAGCTGTGTGTCATCTGCATAGAGGTGGCACCTAGCTCCAAAACTCCGGATGACCAGTTGACTGTGCTGGGGATGCTCTCAACTAATAGTGGCTGTTTATGTAGTTTTAATAATGCTGTATCTATTTGCTTTTACTTGGTTTTTAATTATGCAGGTGGAGCCCCTGGTGGCGCAGTGAGTTAAAGCCCTAGGCCGACAGGACTGAAGACCGACAGGTCGCAGGTTCGAATCCGGGGAGAGGCGGATGAGCTCCCTCTATTAGTTCCAGCTCCTTATGCGGGGACATGAGAGAAGCCTTCCACAAGGATGATAAAACATCAAAAATCATCCAGGCATCCCCTGGGCAACATCCTTGCAGATGGCCAATTCTCTCACAACAAGAGCGGTTGCTCCTCACATGACAAAAAAAAAATTACACAGGTATGAGTCTATACATTATGTAGTATTTTAAAGGTGCATCTTGCCATCGATATATGTAGCATTTTAATGATTTATAGGATTTTGTTGTGTATTTTATATTGTATTTAATAATCTGGTGTTCATGTATTTATTTATTTTCCTTGCCTTGTATGTGAAAGACCTATGGTCTAAGCATCGAATAAACTATAAGCCGAGGCACCTAAACCTCCTCCTCTCCTGTACAAAGGTCCTCTTCAACCTCCTTTCTGAAGAGTTTCTCCCTTACAAATAATTTGCTCCATCTCTATCTCACCCCATGTTTGTAGCTTTAGTATTTCATTTTGTACATGTGGCCCGCTCACTGTTATTGTGTTGTGAATGATTTTATTGTGATTTTATATTGTTTGCTCTAGTACTCAATGAGTACTAGAGGCAGGGTCAAGCTCAGAGATTCCTTTCCTCAGAGGTAGTGAGGTCTGTTGTTGAGACAAAGGACTCTTGTCTGCTGGAGCTAGGTGTGAATGTTTCAACTGACCACAGTCAGCCCATTGTATGCTAATCAAGGTGGTCAGTTGAAACATTCACACCTAGCCCCAGCAGACAAGAGTCCTTTGTCTCACCCTGGTCATTCCACAGATATATAAACCCCTTTTCCTAGTTCCAACAGACCTACCTCTGAGGATGCTTGCCATAGATGCAGACGAAACGTCAGGAGAGAATGCCTCTAGACCATGGCCATACAGCCCGAAAAAACCTACAACAACCCAAATAAATAATAAATAAAATTGCTGGCAAGTCAGAAATAAAACTCAAGACGCTGGAAGTTTGATATTAAGATTATTATATTTGCTCTCCCTTGTTTGTAAAACAAGACATAAATTTATGTATCTATATATCTTTATATATATATCTATATCTATTATTTATTATATATATATCTATATATAGCCTTTATTACTATGTATAGTATGTACAAATTTCTTTTTGTTAAAAAAAAAAGCACTTTCTTCTGCACGTTCATCAGAGAGAGGCTCAGAGGAAGCCCCGCTCTGGCTGCTTGGCAAACAGCGAAGGAGGAGGAGGGAAGCCCCTTTGGTTTCGGGCTGAGAGGAGGCCTCCCCTCCGGGATCACGGATAGCCCTTGGGGCCAGGGAGCGGAGGGCAGGGTCTTGGGGGCCACAGTGTACATCTCCAGGTCAAGTATGAATTGGGTGAAGGAAAGGGAACGCCTCCAAATGTACCTCGTATTTCCGAAGCAAACAAATCTTAAGAGTCAAGAGTCTACCCACTGCAATGGGAACCCTGGGACTCCCCCCATGTGCCGGGACCCTCTTTCTCCAGAGGGAGGGAGAAAAGAGGAGAGGGTGGCTGCAGAGAAACCCCTCCCAAATTAGGGAGGGCTCAGTTCAAGGTTCATTTTGGGTTGAGGAAGGGGACCCCCCCCCTCCCGTACAGCAAGAGTTACATCCAAAGTCGGTGGGGGGGCACTCCTTGTGCCCCAAGAACAGAAAGACGGACCCATTAGGCACCATGTTACCAAACATTCAAAGAAGGTCAGAAGTCCTGAAGGAATGAACCAACAGTCCAGAGGAGCTAGAACATGTTTCCCAACCCCCAATCCCTCTTGTGTGTGGGAGGGGGGTTGGGGAGTGGGCAGCAATACATTATTCCTGGTTTTGGCCTCGCTGTGCTTCGAGGAGGGTCCCAAATTAGAAATAGTGTCTTCAGGCGGAAACGCCAAGCACCGCTTGTCCTAAAACCAGCTCTGGATGATGAGGATGGTGTGCCCTGCCATAATCACTGGCTTTCCTCATCATCCTCCCCACCACTGAATGAGTGACAGAGAGAAGGGGCACTTTTCTGCACAAAGACTCGTAAACCCCCTCGTCTCCCCTCTTCCCTGGCGAGTCTGGAACGTGCCCCGTTCGTCGTCTCACTTGCAATTGGCAACACTTTGTGTATGAGGGAAGGAGGGATTTCTAGGTTACCTGCCACCCCTGTCGATTGGGCAAAAATAACCCATTTTGTGACAGGTTCAGTGAACCCCACTGTGGTCCTTAGAGAGAGGAGGTGGGAAGTGGTGGTGTGATCAGAGGGACAGCCCCCCCCCCCCTACACACACACTAATTGCTGGCATGCTGCGCAGCACCCAAGGCAGTGGCCCAGGGCCCACACAATCCCCACATTCCCCCTCCAGCCTCCCTCTACCAACCACATGCCTAACCCCTCCGCCTGCGGGGGACACCCAGGGACTCCTTCTTGGCACGCTGATGCCATTGGGCAGCCTCACTTGTTTATCAGTGTCTTCAAGGAGCGTGTGAATGTGCCCATGACTGAGGCCACTGACTGCCGCCCCAGTGGATCAGTGGCCGGGTCTCCCACCCGGTGCGCGGCCGTCCTGGCCGTGGACTCCTCGGCAGCCCTCAGCAAGAAGGTGTAGTTCCTGACCACCTCCTCCACCTTGGCCAGCAGAGCCTGGCGCTGGGCCTCGGAGCGCACCACATGCACCAGCCGCACAAAGGTCTCGATCAGGCCACCCAGGACCTGGAAGCTGCTGGTGATGGCCAGGAGCATGTGTGCAGGGCTCTTGTCTACAGCAGCCACACGCCGGCAAGAGGCCCGGAACTCCTTGAACCGGAGGGCCAGCTCCTGCTTGCGCTCTATCAGCTGCGGGAGGCAGGGCTTGCCCTCCTCTCGGGGTTCGGGGTTCATGGCACATTGCCTCAGGACGGTTAGGAGCTCGCTGGTGTCCAGCTGGGCGGCTAGGAAGCCGTCAGGCAGTGTGTAGGTCCGGCCCTTCAAGGCATGAATTTTGGCCAGGCTGCCCTCCAGGGTGGAGGTCCGCAGGTCTATCTCCTGGGTCTGGTGGCTGTCCGGGCTGCTGCAGGCCGTGGCGTCCAGCACCTGGAGGGTCCGGCTGACCACAGGAACGACCTGGCTGTCGAGCTGCATGCCAGGCAGGATCTGGACGGGAATGGAGTAGGATAGTTCGTCCTTCTCGCTCCCGTCATCTGCTGTGTCGCACTTCCGGTAGTAGAAACAATAGCGGATGGAGCAGCAGCGCTCGCTGCCAGATCCCTCCTCTTCCTCCTCCTCTTCTTGCGCGCCTTCTTCTGGGAGCCGGCCGTGGTTGGGGTAGACATCCTCTGTAAGTGGGAAGGGGCTCCGGTGAGCCTTCTTCTCCTGGGCCGTTATTGGGATGCAGGAGGGGTCTGCTGATTCCTGGGCTTTACTTGTTGGTGGAGGGCCCTTGGCCTCCGGGTCGCTCTCCTTCAGCAGTGACTTGGCTGCCAGGTGGATGTTCCGATAGCCCTCCGGGGCTGGAAGGTTCGGCTCCACCTTATCTATTTCACCCACACTGTAGCGGCGCATCAGCTTCTTGTATTGAGGAACTCCCAAGCACTCTCCTCGGGAGGCACACGTGGTCAGGCATGACAAGCCGTTCTCGGGGTCGGAGCGGCGGCAGTACCTGGCCTCCAGGCTGGTGGACCGGATGCGGGCGCCCTTGGAGGGGCTCCGGATGCGCGTCCCCCGCAGGGGCTCCCCATGCTGCTGCTGCTGCTGCCTGAGGCCTCTCTCACGGCCACGCCTCTCTGCATCCGGAGCCTGGCTGGCCTGCGGCCTCCCCCCACGGCTCAAGCGCTTGCAGTCACAGCTGCGGCGCTGCTCCCTGGACAAGCCGGGCACCTTCTGGACAGGGCTGGTCCTGAGCTGGCAGGCACAGTGGCCCCCAGGGCCCGAAGGGAGCAGGTGGTCCGGCAGCACCGGGGGTGGCAGGGGTGGTGGGACGGCCTCCCCGGACTTAGCCTTTGGCTTTAGCAGCTCCTCCAGGAACTCCAGTTCGTACTGCTTGACCTTCTGCAGCTGGGCTTGGCGCTCATCCGTCTCCTTCCTAAGCCGGGCAGGGAAGGTGGCGGAAAAGAGGTTGCGCAGCCGGAAGGAGGCCTTGGGGACTTTGGGCTTTGCGGGAACGTCGGCCTCTGGCAGAGTGACTGCCAAGACTTTCTCGGGCTTCACCAAAGGCATGGGACTGGTTGCCACACTCTCAGCCCTGGGTCCCAGTTGGGCTTTCCCTTTGGGCTCCTCACCTTCGGGATTCGGGAGGGTGCCCTCACTCTTGGCACTTGAGGGCCTCAGGGAGATCCCTTCAGCCTGCAGGCCTCTGCCACTTGTCTCCTGCTGGCCACATTCCCCTCGGCCCAAAGAGGCAGTCTGTCTGTGGCTGGTTACACCAGCAGTCTCTGTGGGCCCTTTCTGGACCCCCAACCTCTCAGCTGACTCCTGTTTCTTTTTGGGACCTGACCTGTCCTCTTCACCTGGGGAGTGAGGAGGAGCACCCGTTTTGGCCCCCGGGGGACAGAGAGGGGCCCCATCTTGCACTGTCAGGGGGGCTTTGGGGTCAGGGGCAGGCTGGCCCAGGGACACCAACCTCTGAGGGCCAGGTTTGCTGCTAACTGGTCGCCTGCAACTCTGGCTGTCGCTGGGCATGGCACTTTCTTTTGGGGGAGCCAAAGGGGAAGATAAAGGAGAAGGGGAAGTGGCCTTGCGGCTGACCATTTGCTGCAGAGCTGCTGAGAGGAGGGCCGGGGTCATCCGGCCATGGGCATCCAGGAGCAGTGTGGGACTCAGCCGGACTTCTGCGGGCCTCTTGTCCTGCAGTCCCTGCAGATTGCTGAGAGAAGCTACGGCTCTGCATGGAGATGCCTCGGAGGCTGCTGGATGGAGGACAGAGCCCCTGTGCTCAGGGGCAGATGGCAGCGTGCCTTTGCCCCTGCTCTCTCCGGCCGGCTTGGGGGGTTCTGGCTGGGCGGCCAAGGTACTGCTCTGTCCCGGCTGGGAGGGACCCTGCTTGCCCTGGCTGCAGGCAGTGCTGGCTTCTTGGCTTGAGCTGGCTGGCTTCGGAAGGGAGCTGGACTCCGGCCGCCGGAGAACATACGGTGGTGAGGCAAGGACGGCTTGTGCGGCACAGCTTTGGAGGCGAAACGGGAGGTCCTTCCTGGCCAGCAGGCCCTCCTTGTTGATGTGCTGGGCCAGGAAGAAGGCGGCATTTTGGTGCTGCTTCATGGCCGAGACCACCTCCGAGACGTCCGGGATCTCTGAAGAGGTGGTCTCGTGGCCGGAGTCGAGAGAGGACTCAGGGGTGATGGCAGCCAGAACAATCAGCCCTGGAGAGAAAGAGAGACAGAGACAGAAAGAAGCTGGGGGTCAGAACAATGTGTTTACCTTTTAGTGCCACATGCAAGTTCCCTCACATGCCGGGTTTGGGGGGGGAGAGAACAGGTTGCCCGTTCACATGTCTCCCAGTACAAGCTAACTGGGAAGTGGCTGACTCCATGGGGTTAAGGCTCAGGCACAGGGAGGAATCATAGAATCACAGAATTGGAAGAGACCTCGTGGGCCATCCAATCCAACCTCTTGCGAAGAAGCAGGAAAATCGCATTCATAGCACCCCTGACAGATAGCCATGCAGCCTTTGCTTAAAAGCCTCCAAAGAAGGAGCTGCCATCACACTCCGGGGCAGAGAGTTCCACTGCTGAACAGCTCTCATAGTCAGGAAGTTCTTCTTAATGTTCAGGTGGAATCTCTTCTCTTTCCTGTAGTTTGAAGCCATTTTCCACATCCTAGTCTCCAGGGCAGCAGAAAACAAGCTTGCTCCCTCCTCCCTATGACTCCCCCTCACATATTTATGGCATAAGAAGCCATGCTATGCCACACCAAGGGCATCAGCATGTTGGCAGTTGCTGCCTGTGGCCACTTTTGTTGAGTGTCCATATGGTGTGTGAGAGTTCAGACAGGACTTTGCCTCCTTCCTGGGATGCCTAATCCCCCGAGGAAGAGAGTTAAAGACCCCAGGCCCCACTCCTGCTTTGGATCCTTGCTTTGCACTGAAGACAGAGACCATGGTCCCCTTCCGCACAGCCATGTAACCCAGAATATCAAGGCAGAAATCCCACAATATTTGCTTTAACTGTGTTATCTGAATCTGCACTGTCATGTATTCCAGTTCAAAGCAGATAACATGGGATTTTATTCGGCTGTGTGGTAGGGGTCTGTGTGGCTCATTGGTAACAGGAAGAGGAAAGGGATTGGAACTTGTTCAAGAGGGAAAGGTAGATACGTGCTCTCAGCAACCCCCAGATAAGTCAAGTTTATTAGTGAAGGAAGGGAGAGAGAAGGAAAAGGTCTCCCAAATGACACCCACAGGAGAGTGAGTAAGAGAGTAACATTTAGAAGAGTCACAGGGGCATTCGGTGGAGGAATGCTCAGCTTCCCTGACTAGGCGTCTTTTAAAGGTCAGGATGTGGCCCAGGGAAGGAGAGGAGTGCTGCCGTCCTGCCAGGAGGAAAGTCTGCCACCTGCAAATCTGTAAGAAACACTTAAGGAGTGCATGGGGCACAGCTCCATGAAGAAGCTCAGCGTTCAGCCCCAAAGGGCTGCCAGGGTGCCCACACAAACAGGGTGTTCTATCCTTCCAATACAACCGGGGGGGGGGGGGCTTCCTGGGACTCCTCAACATTGAAGCATGTGAGGCTGACATGACTAGTTCTGCCCATCGACTTGTGAATTTGCAGAGCTTGCTTGCCTCGTCTGCATTTTCAATCATGCAGCAAAAATGGCTCAGCACTCCACCATCAGTCGTGACCCTTTTGCAGGTTGGAGTGGGTTGTTTACTCTGTGAGCTCCCTTCCCTCCGTGGCTTTTTTTTTCATGCCAGGAACAACTTGAGAAACTGCAAGTGGCTTCTGGTGTGAGAGAATTGGCTGTCTACAAGGACGTTGCCCAGGGGATGGAGTCAACTAGCTTACTAAGGAGCCAACTAGCTTACTCAGTCTCGTCTTCTAAAGAAGTAAAAGGGTAAAAAAGTAAAAAAAAAATCCATGCAGCTACATTTTGCCTAAAAAGAAAGGCAAAATGTCTCCTCACTGGAAGGAAGAAAATGTAGAAGAGACAATAGCGGAGACTACATGGTCAACCCAAGGCATCAAAAGTTAAAAGAAGAAGTTCCCTCACAGAATTCCATTCCTACATATTCAAAGGAGCAAGAGAGACAATGCCCCCTTTTTTATGTCAGGAGCGACTTGAGAAGCTGCAAGTTGCTTCTGCTGTGAGAGAATTGGCTGTCTGCAAGGACGTTGCCAAGGGAATGCCCGGATGTTTGATGTTTCACCATCCTTGTGGGAGGCTTCTCTCATGTCCCCACATGGGGAGCTGGAGCTGACAGAAGGAGCTCAACCAACTCTCTCTGGACTCAAACCACTGACCTGTCAGTCAGCAGTCCTGACCCATTGATCACCAGGGGCTTCTCTGATTTCATAGTTTTGAGCCATGGCATTCAAAGTAGTCTCAAACTGCATTAATTCTACAGTGGAGATGCATCCACAGAGATTGATTGGGTTAGTAAGTTCACGTCATTTTTCCTACTCCCTCTTATTAGTTTTAGCCTAACAAATGCTTAGTGGCTGGTACCCCATTATTTTCCTCATATTCTTGCAGCACCGAACCCAAGGCAGCTTAGAAGAAATGTAAACAAAGTACAGTAGAGTCTCACTTTGCTCATTTAACATTCTGTATTATCCAGCCCAGTCTGCCTCCCACCTGGATCCACAGCTGTTTCAATACATTGCGATGTTTTGGTGCTAAATTTGATAATACAGTAATTGCTACATAATGTTATTGTGTATTGAATTGTTTTTTCTGTCGATTTGTTGTAAAACATGATGTTTTGGTGCTTAATTTGTAAAATCATAACGTAATTTTCCTTAATCCCTCCTTATTATCCAACATTTTTGCTTCTCCAACGTTCTACTGGCCCGTTTACATTGGATAAATGAGACTCTACTATACGTACAAAAGGGTGCATCTACACTGCAGAACAAATGCAGTTTTGACACCACTTTAACTGTTCTGGCTCAATGCTATTGAATCTTGGGAGTTGTTTGGTGAGGGACCAGCACAGGACCGGACTTTCCACTTTTGTTTGAAACTCTCTCCAAATTATCTGTCTGGGTCCAGCTTTTTTGGAATGTAAAGTGTTTTTGAGGGAATAGTCCTCAATGGAGAAAATATATTCCAGGGCTTTGCTGGGCCAGGATGCAAGGAGCGTGGCTGCCCATAAGCCTGAACATTTTCCCCTGTAGCTAATGTCTGGGGGCAGGTCTCCCTTGACAGGCAGGTGGAGGGGCTTGCAGAGAGTGAGGAGGGGTACCTGCTGTCTGCTGAGGTGGAGGGTGTGGTCCGTCCTCTGAGGCAGCCAGAGCCTCCAGCGCCTGAAGGGTGGAGACCAGGGCATCGTCCAGGTCCTGTGCGTGATCCTCGACTGTCCTGGGCTGCACGCTGTCGATGAGCGTCACTGGGATCTCGTCGTAGAGGATCCCACAGAGGTGCCTCCCAGGCTCCTTATTCTGTGCTGCTGCTGCCGCCGCCGCCGCTGCCGCCCGCCGCTTGGACTCATCCTCATCGGAGCTGTTGTCCCGGAAGCCCGGTGGCGGGGCAGCAATGGCTGGGAGGAGGGCAGTGGTCTCGTCCTCCTCATCCTCCTCGTCGCTCCCAGGCGGAGGGAGGGACGTCAGGTCCACTGCTGTGTTGCTCTCGATGGGGGGCACCAGGGTTGCCACCTTTGCGAGAGGTGGAGGGGGCAGATGAGGCAGCAGTGCTGGCCCCCCGCCCTCCCTTGACTTTGGCTTTGCAAGAATCGCAGAAGAATTGGACAGAGCGGCGGCGATGGCCGTGATGGCCGTCCATGGTGTGTGCGCGTGCGCGGTTGGCCCGGCGCTCTCGATCCAGGCCGTCCGGGTCGTAGTCCTGGGGGGCTCCCTCACAATCCGTCCCGGAGCTCTTGGGGGTGGGGTCCGACTTGGTCCGAGGCCGGGACTCCTCGAAGAAGATCAGGTTTTCATTGATGTCCGTGGCCCGGCTCTTGTGCTCCTTTCTCTGCTCCCGCATGTGCAGGTAGCAAACGCGGACGAGCTCCGGGTCCGGAGCCACGGGATCTCGGGGGCTGCGATCGACGATGGGGCCGGGGACAGCGACACCCAGGAACCCGCTCTCTTTCTTTCCCAGGTGCCCCGTGGGGAGAGACCGGTGGCTAGTAGGCAGCGCGTTGGGGTGATCTGAAGAGGAAAGGGAAGGATGGATGGGGAGTTAGGACTTCACTAGGCCCAAAGAATGCTTCCTACCTCCTGCTCAATGGGGTGACTTGGGGGGTGGCAGCAGGGTTATTCTCTCCCCCTGCCATGCATGCACACCTCTCTCTCACACACACACCTGATCAGTAGGCTTGGGCAATCCATGATTCTAAATGGTTCTAAAGTACTTACAAAACTAAAGTTCTGGTGGTGAAAATTTCAGAACTCTAACAAAACTTTCAAAATTTAATTATTATTTCATTATTGGTGATTTTAATGACAGAACCAATTAGGAACTGCCATTTATTATGAAATTTTGAGAGTTTTGTTAGAGTTCTGAAATTTTCACCACCAGAACTTTAGTTTTGTAAGTACTTTAGCCATGCATGCACACCTCTCTCTCACACACACCTGATCAGCTCTAAACACTCCCTTTCCCCAAGCAAAGTTACTCTCCCATACTTTCCAGGTACAAAAGGGGTGAATGTGGCACTGTTCCTGTTGGGGAATCTGACCTGTTAGACTCAAAAATAACCCTCAGTTAGGGTGATTCCACCATAAATATAGCAGAGTACGAGAAGTAAACTTCAAAACCAGCAGGAACTTACGTGTGGTGATGTGGGATAAGCTTTCTCTTCTTAGGGTGGGTCAGGATCGCAGAGTCAGAACTTTAAGTTCAAAAATATTTATTGGAGTGAAAGAAATACATTCTAGATAGAAAAGGTCTTGGAGCTGACTAACTTAACAAGTCTCTTCTAAGAAAGGTAAAAAGTCATAAAATCCATGCAGCTACATTTTGCCTAAAGAGGGAGGCAAAATGTGCATCCTCACTGGAAGGAAGGAAAGGCAGAGAAGAGACTGGAAAATGGCGAATGGCCACATGACCAAGCCCAGGTCAATAAAAATACATTTTAAAAGGGAGTCCCCTCACAGAGACTCCATTGCTACATCTTTAAAGGGGGAGGAGGAAGAGTAAAGACAAAGTCCTTTTGGGAATCATGCATAGGAATGTGGAGGATGAATCCCTTAGCCTAAGCCTATCTCTATCTTCTCATTGAGGTCTGGAGACTTGATGACCCAAGAGACTTGTGCAGTCCAGGGATGAAACCCAACAGTTCCAATCAATGTGTGGTCGAGACGCCATTTAAATCCACAAGAAGCATGTGGACAATTTCAGCAGAAAGGAGGAAACCATGTAAATGATCAAAATCTGGTTACCAGTATTTTAAAAAACCCCTCTAAAATAAAAACATGAACTAAAGAACAACACTAAAAAACAGGGGAATTCTAGACAAGAAACAATCAAGGCCAGCTAATCACCTCCCAACAAAGGATTCCCCGACAGGAAGCAGCTAGACCTTGAAACTGCAATGATATTAAATGCTAATCAAAGTGGCCAATTGCAACATTCACACCTCAAAGGAGCCCCCAGTGGCACAGTGGGTTAAACCCCTGTGCCGGCAGGACTGAAGACCGACAGGTTGCAGTTTCGAATCCGGGGAGAGACAGATGAGCTCCCTCTATCAGCTCCAGCTCCTCATGCAGGAACATGAGAGAAGCCTCCCACAAGGATGATAAAAATATCAAATCATCCGGGCGTCCCCTGGGCAACGTCCTTGCAGACGGCCAATTTTTTCACACCAGAAGCGACTTGCAGTTTCTCAAGTCGCTCCTGACACGACAAAAAAAAAACTTGCCTCAAACAGACAAGAGTTCTTTCTCCCACCCTGGACATTATTCCACAGATATATAAACCCCATTTTCCTAGTTTCCAACAGACCTCACAACCTCTGAGGATGCCTGACATAGATGTGGGTGAAACGTCAGGAGAGAATGTGACCGGAACATGGCTATACAGCTAAGAAAACTCACAGCAACCCAGTTCCAATCAGGCTTGGACGGGGCTTCCACGACTGCCTCCCAAGCACACATTTTTCGAAAATGGCCATGGAAGGGGTGGGGTCTCCCTGACCCTTGGAAAGAGTGTTGTTGGGTGCTTCTAACCACTCAGTTCCCCCACTAGTGGCAAGGCTTTGCAGTGCTGAATGTATGAATAGCTTCCCGTGGGCATGTGACTGCTTCTCCGGCTTTTGGAACCAGGGGAATCTCAGCATCTGTATTCTGCTGAATGTTAGAGGAGCAGAATTATGCATGTGATGCCACCGACCACATACGTGCGCACGGTTGTTTATTATCTGCACATTTGCATGATTCACAGCCTCCCAGCTCTGCATTGGGGTGGAATTGTGCAACCAGGGTGCAACTCTATAAGCACCATCTGACTCTACATTCTTCTGGGGCAGGATCCCCCCACTCCACACACCCACACAGCAACTCCCCTTTGGATTGGTGTCCCTCCAGCCACATTGTTGGTGAGGGGCAGAAAGGAGCCAGGGGAAGCAGGGACTTTTTTTTCTGCCCATGTAATTTTTTTGGGGGGTGGGGTATTCTGGCCGAACCACCTCCCCCATCATCCCCGGCTGAGCACCACTCTTGGGGCAGAAGGAGGAGGCGGTGGCAGCAGGGCAAAGAGGAGAGGCTGAAACGTACCTGCCTTGATAAGGGGTGTTGGTGGGGGCTGGCTGGGCTGTCGGGCAAAGACCATCGTCCTCTTGGAGTCCAGCAGGAGGCGGCAGTACCCGGCAATCAGGCAGGCGAAGTTGGTGGCCTCCGGCCATTCCATCAAAAGCACCAGCGGCTAGGAAGGGAAGATGGAGAAGCCATCAGAAGCAGAGCCGGGAAGCAGGCAGCAGGAGAGGAGGAGGCGGGAAAGGAGGGATGCAATGCCACCTGAGTCCCTGGAGGAGGGCACCAATCTGGCTGCTGCGCGGAGGAAGGAGGGAGGGAGGGAGGGAGAGGGAGGGAGGGGGCGGGAGAAAGGCAAGTTGCAGGGCCTTTTGGGGATACAGAGCAGTAGTGGTGGGGGTCCGAGGGGGGGAGGGAGATGGGGTTCCAGGGAGAGTTGAAGGGCTAGGCTTGACCCAACTTTCTGATTTGGCAAAATGGGAAAGGAGGAAGAGAACAAGGTTCCCAATGCTCAGGAGAGCTTCACCAGATCACCCAATTCATCCCACTCCAGAAGACAACACGCAGAGGCAGCCCTAGGTCATTTTCAATGGTTTTTTTTTTTTTTGGTCATGTCAGGAGCAACTTGAGAAACTGCAAGTCGCTTCTGGTGTGATGTTTTATCATCCTTGTGGGAGGCTTCTCTCATGTCCCCACATGAAGAGCTGGAGCTGGTAGAGGGAGCTCATCCGCCTCTCCCCGGATTCGAACCTGCAACCTGTTGGTCTTCAGTCCTGCCGGCACAGGGGTTTAACCTACTGCGCCACCGGCAGCTCCATTGTCAATGGTAAACAAACTGTATTTTGCCCCCCCCCCCCCAAAACCAATCTTCTGTATATATAAAAATGCTCTGTGCATAATGAGAACCTTAAAAACAAAAGAACCAATGAACGAAATCACACCAAATTTGGCAACAAAATGTCTCACAACACAAGGAGTGACCATCACTCAAAAAATTAGGATTTTGTCATTTGGGAGTTGAGTTGTTGGGATTTATAGTTCACTTATAATCAAAGAGCATTCTGAACTCCACCAACAATGGAAGAGCTTCTCTTCTTGCCTTTCTTTTTAGGCAAAATGTAGCTGCATGGAGTTTTGAGTTTTTACCCTTTTACTTCTTTAGAAGATGAGACTTAGTAAGCTAGTTGGCTCCAAGACCTTTTTCTATCTAGAATGTATTTCTTTTACTTCAATAAATCTTTTTGAACCTAAAGTTGAGACTCTGCAATCCCGTGCCATCCTAAGAAGAGAAGCTTATCCAAGCTCACCACACTTAAGTTTCTGCTAGTTATGAAGTTTACTTCTGGTACTCTGCAATATTTATGGTGGAATCACCCCAACTGAGGGTTATTTCTGAGCCGAACAGCTCAGATTCCCCAACAATCCACCCATTCTCTCTCCCCCCCCCCCCCCCCCCCCCGACTCCAAAGGATTCTTGGACTAGTTATCTGCTTCGCACAGTGCATACTTGCCCCCCTCCCCAGCAATAGGGCAGGCTTTCTCCTTGCGTCCCTGACTGCCCCCTCTTCCTCATTGGCTTTGCTTTCCCAGTGCTTGGCCAGTCCAGTGCTTGGCCAGTGGGGAGGGGACCAAAGAGACCCACCCCCCATCAATGCCGAGGGAGCTTCTCTTCTTGCAAACAGGATGCAGTCAGTGTGGAGAGGGGCTGCTGGTAGACCTACCTTGGCATCCAGGATGCTGGTCTCTACCCGCGCCACCCCCTGGTTTTCCCGGAAGAGCTGGATCTTGCTGACTTTGCTGAATTCGGACAACACAGTTGTGAGGTTGGTTTTCAGGTCTATGACGTGGCTGATGCCATGGCGGGGGCCCACCAGGAGCGTGGTGGCCGGCTGCTTCTCATCCTGTGGGAGGCCAATGGGAAGGGTTAGGCAGGGTTAAGGGACAGTCACAGTTTTCACAGTTTAATACACTTTTTCCATGTTTTTATGATAAAGCCAATTAGGACATGACATGTATAACCCAGGAACGAAATTCATGTTATGTAATGCTATGGATTCTTGCCGACAGGCTGGGTGCCAAGTGGGCAGAAGGACTCTGCCCTAAGGAGCTGCTGTGGTTCAGAGCAGGGTATGTGGCATCCCTGAGCATCCCCACTTCAAACAGTGGCCAGGCCCAGGGCTGGAAATCCTGGCCACTGCGTGTGACCCCGTGTGTGTGTGTGTGTGTGTGTGAGCAGAAAGTGGGGCTGCAATAGTGCCTGAAACCCTGCAAAATGAAGAAAGGAGGAAGGAAGGCAGGAGGAAGCATGGCTGGAGATTTGGGAGGCAAGAGGAGTGTGTGTGTATGTGGGGGGGGGGGTGCTTAGCTGGCCTAAGACCCTGCTCTATGAGAAGTGCAAAGGGCAAGACATGCATTGGGGTGTTTTGTGGTTTCCATTCTGTATGGCCATGTTCTAGTAGCATTTTCTCCAGATGTTTCATCTGCATGTGTGGCTGGCATCTTTAGAGATCTGATGGTAGTAATGGAAGTGGAGTGTATATATGTGTGGTGGGAGAAAACCCATTGTCTGTGAAACTAGTGCAAAGGGGTACAAATAGCACACTATATTTTTATGTGTTGAATGGGATCCACCAATTTGCATGTGAGTAACCATGAAAATTGCATAGTCAATTAGTGAGGGCATCTGCATAGAATTCAGAAAGGTATGAAGGCCAGGCTACTTCTATGCAGAATCAAGACAGCTTTTGTGTGTGTGTGTGTGATGAGTGACTTGAGAAACTGCAAGTCACTTCTGGTGTGAGAGGATTGGCCATCTGCAAGGACGTTGCCCAGGGGATGTTTTACAATACTGTAGGAGGCTTCTCTCATGTTCCCACATGAGAAGCTGGAGCTGACAGATGGGAGCTCACCCTGCTTCCCATTTTAAAACCGCCGGCCTTTCGGTCACCAGTCCTGCCAGTACCAGGGGCTCTATCAAGACAGTGACTAATGAACACCACCCAGACACAGGAGGTCTCCAGGCAGCAAGCAATCAAGGGCTAGTAAACGCCACCCAGACAAAGGATGTCTCCAGACAATAGGGAACAAAGACCAGGCCACTTCTAGGCAGATGCCCTCATTAATTGACCATGCTATCTTCATGGTTATTCATACGGTAATGGGTGGGTCCCACTCAACACATGCAAATCAAGCTTGCCAATTGCACTCGATTGCACTAGTTAACAGACAATGGCTTTTTTCTCCAACCAGAACATTCCACAAGTATATATGTTGTTGTATTGTCGAAGGCTTTCATGGCCGGAATCACTGGGTTGTTGTAGGTTTTTCCGGGCTATATGGCCATGTTCTGGAGGCAATTTTTCTCCTGACGTTTCGCCTGCATCTATGGCAAGCATCCTCAGAGATAGTGAGGTCTGTTGGAAGTAGGAAAAATAGGTTTATACCTGTGGAATGACCAGGGTGAGACAAAGGACTTTTGTCTGCTGGGGCTAGCTGTGAATATATGTTGTTGTTCATTCATTCAGTCACTTCTGACTCTTCTGACTTTTCGTGACCTCATGGACCAGCCCACGCCAGACCTCCCTGTTGGCCGTCACCACCCCCAGTTCCTTCAAGGTCAATCCAGTCACTTCAAGGATGCCATCCATCTTTCCCTTGGTCGGCCCCTCTTCCTTTTTCCTTCCATTTTCCCCAGCATTTCCTGTCTTCTCACGATGTGGCCAAAATACTTCATCTTGGCCTCTAATATCCTTCCCTCCAATGAGCAGTCGTATATACACTCCAATGTATTGTTGGCTGGGTTGTTGCAGGTTTTTCGGGCTGTATGGCCATGTTCTAGAAGCATTCACTCCTGATGTTTCACCTGCATCTGTGGCAAGCATCCCTAGAGTTGTCTATATATACTCCACTTGCTTGACGACCATCAGAGCAGATCTCTGGAGATGCCAGCCACAGATGCAGGCGAAACAGCAGGAGAAAATGCTGCTAGAATACAGCCAGACAGTCCAGAAACCACACAACACCCCAGTGATTCCGGTCGTGAAAGCCTTCAACAATACTGTAAGACACGCATTGCAAGTTCCCCAGTCTCCCTCATTGCTTCTTTGGCTCCAATGACCGTACCAGTCCCACGGTGTTGAAGAGGACGCCCGCAAAGGTTGGCAGCTCATTCAGGATGCGCAAGTACTGGAGCTTTGCTTGGGTTGTGGAGACCTGCAGAGGAGACACATCAGGGGGGTGCAAGAGTAAGCCATTCCCTGTCCTTGGAGGGCAGGGCCTTCCATGCTCAGTGGGGGATTAAGCCATTGAGGGACAACATGGTGGAGAGGGGCTGGGTTGGGGGGGGGGTTGCATAGAGAAGGAGAGGTGGAAGGGATCTCGGTTGTTTCCTTCTTACAGCGGAAAGAACTGCCCCCCCCCCCCAATAAAAACAGAGCAAGAATTGCCAGTATGTTCTCGAATGCCTTCAAAAGCCACTGCTCAGAATGAATCAGTGGAGGGGAAATTAGCTCAAGACTTTGATGTTGTGACAGGTACATTTTTCATAGTAGATCAGCCTATTAAATTTATCTTAAGACATAGAAATTGCAATAGATTAAGTGTAAACTCTTTCAGGTGCCTTTTGATCCACATTTCAGTCTTAATTATCTCAAGGGATGTGGATGACAGAGCAAGGCAGCGCATAGAAGGATGTGTGTTGAGGGGGGGGACCTTTGGGTGCTAAACAACAAAGGCTTTTGGTGGGTGAGGCTTTTGTTGTTGTTTTCTCTGTGGCACTGTTAACTAGCGAGTCCTTCCCCGAATCGTTGCTCTGTCAATGAGGATGGGGTGCATTGGGATGATGAGGAAGCGCATGGTGCATCTTGCCTTGGTGCCGCAGGGCGGCTGGTTCTGGTGGGCCTTCAGCTGCTGGGAGAGGGACTTCCGCAGGCTCTTGTCCTTGATGCCCTGCAGCAGCGAAGGGGGCAGGAAGGGCTCCAGGCCCCACTCCTTCCTAGAAAGAGTGAGAGGAGCAGCCTCAGCACCCATGGAAGAGAGGGGCCAGGATCTAGGGGCTTCTTTTGGGCCCCAAAATGTCTGTCTACCCCCTCCCTGCTCGTCCCTATGACCAAATGGCCCCATGGCACTGCAAGCCTGGCCTCCCTCCCTCTCACTCACTAGCACAAAAGGAAGGAAGCCCAGCAAGACTCACTCGACGTTTTTGAGGGAGACCTTCTGGCTGGGGCGCGTGGCAGAGACAGTGATGTAAATGTGGAGGGCGGTCAGGCCCAGCAGCATCTCCGGCTTCGGCTCCATGCCGAACCGCTCCCGGATCACGTCGTTCCGGCTCTAGTGGAGAGGCAGAGAGAGCCGGTCAGAGCCTGAGTAAAATGGAGGACTCCCACCCACTTCTGCTTCTCCTTGGATCTTCGTCCTCTCTGTTACTCTACCTATCCTCTTTGATGCCTCACTCGTCCGCAGGAATAGCTGAGTGGCTCTGACCACTCAAAGGTGGCTGGCTGGCATCAAAGGAGGGACTTGCCCAAAACACATAGTCTTGTTGCCAAAGCAATAATAGCCACAATAGATAGATCAGTGTTTCTCAACCTGGGGGTCGGGACCCCTGAGGGGGTCACGAAGGGGTGTCAGAGGGGTCACCAAAGACCATAAGAAAACACAGTATTTTCTGATGGTCATGGGGATTCCATGTGGGAAGTTTGAGCCAATTCTATCGTTGGTGGAGTTCAGAATGTTCTTTGGTTGTAATGAACTATAAATCCCAGCAACTACAACTCCCAAAAGTCAAGGTCTATTTTCCCCAGGCTCCACCAGTGCTCACATTTGCGCATATTGAGTATTTGTGCCAAGTTTGGTCCAGATCCACCATTGTGTGAGTCCACAGTGCTCTCTAGATATAGGTGAACTACAACCCCCAAACTCAAGGTCAATACCCACCAAACCCTTCCAGTGTTTTCCGTTGGTCATGGGCATTCTGTGTGGCAAATTAGGTTCAAATCTACTGCTGGTGGAGTTCAGAATGCTCTTTGATTATAGGTGAACTATAAATCCCAGCAACTACAACGCCCAAATTACATGTGGGTGCATTGGGTATTTCTGCCCAGTTTGGTCCAGTGAATGAAAATACATCTTGGATATCTGATATTTACATTATGATTTATAACAGTAGTAAAATGACTGTTATGAAGTAGCAACAAAAACAATGTTATGGTTGGGGGTCACCACACTATGAGGAACTGTATTCAGGGGTCGCGGCATTAGGAAGGTTGAGAAACACTGAGATAGATGCATCCAGAAAGGAGGGCTGCCCAGAGGATGTTGGGGTAGGCACGGCATTGGGGTGCCTCTGGGGGCAGGAAATGCCCCACCCCTGCAACCAGTTGGGTTTCATCCCTAGACTGCACAAGTCTCTTGTGTCATCAAGTCTCTAGACATCAGTGAATAGCTAGACTAGAGATAGGATTAGGCTGAGGGATTCCTTTCCTATATCCTATGCATGTGTTTACCAAAAATGGCTTTGTTTAGCCTCCTCTTCCTTTCCAATGTCCATTTGAAGATGTAGTAATGGGATATCTGTGATGTAACTTCCTTTTTAAAAAGGATTTTTATGGCTCTTGGCTTGGCCATGTGGCCATTTTCCATTTTCCTTCTTTTGCCTTTTTCTCCCTTTCAGTGAGGATGAATTTTGCCTCTCTTTCTAGGTAAAATGTAGCTGCATGGATTTCCCCCCTTTTTACTCTTTTTACCTTTCTTAGAAGATGAGACTCAGTAAGCTAGTGAGCTCCAAGACCTTTTCTATCAAGAACGTACCGTATATACTCGAGTATAAGCCGACCCGAATATAAGCCGAGTCACCTAATTTTACCACAAAAAACTGGAAAAACATATTGACTTGAGTATAAGCCGAGGGTGGGAAATGCAACCGCTACAGAGAAATTTCAAAATAAAAATAGATACCAATAAAATTACATTAATTGAGGCATCATCATCATCATCATTTTATTACTTATTAATTGCCCTCCATCCAAGATGCTCCAGGTGATTTACAGGCCAAAATTGCAAAGGATAAAATATATATATATATACAGAGATGAAATGTTTTTGAATATTTATATAAAACTGTAATTTGAGATAAGACCGCCCAACTCTGATTAAATAATTATTATAATCTTCAACTTACGTATCCTTCCAACAATAATAGAGTAAAATAATAAGTGTAATAATAATAATAAAGTAAAATAATGGAAATACAATAATAACAGTAATAATAGAATAAAAGAATAAATGCAATAATAAAATAAAATAATAAATGTAATAATAACAGGGTGAAATACTGTAAATGTAATAATACTAAAGAGTATGTAAAATAATACATGAAATAAAAATAATACTAATAACAGAGTAAAATAATGAATAACCTTGACTTGAGCATAAGCCGAGGGGAGCTTTTTCAGCCTAAAAAAGGGGCTGAAAAATTAGGCTTATACTCGAGTATATACAGTATTTCTTTTACTTCAATAAAGTCTTCTGAACCTAAAGTTCTGACTCTACAATCTGGTGCCATTCTATGAAGAGAAAATTTTATCCTAACTTGCCACACATATGTTTCTGCCAGTTTTGAAGTTTGCTTCTGGTACTGTGCTATATTTATGGTGGAATCACCCCAAATGAGGGTTATTTTTGAGCATAACAGCTCAGATTCCCCAACATGCCCAAAACGCCCATGGTCTTGTTGCCAAAACAATAAGAGCCAGAATTGACAGATGCATCCTGAAAAGAGGGCTGCCCAAGGGATGCTGGGGTAGGCTCAGGATTGGGGTGCCTCTGGGGGCAGGAAAAGCCCTTCCCCTGCAACCTACTCCCTCTCTTCTCACCTGGATGTAGAGGTACTCAAAGGCGGCTGGGTCCCTCCGGAGCAGCTCCACTGGCTCCTTGGGGAAGAAGCTGACGCGGAAGAGGCATCGCATGCCCTGGTAGTGGGTTCTCTGCACCACCTGGAAAGACACAGGATGAGAGAGTGGCAGGTGGGTCATGGAACAGCATTCTCTGAGTCAGGAGGGGAGGCCTTGGGGGACGTTTCCAGGGTCTAGATCCTCTCCTCAGGGGCCCACAGACAAGAAGAGCAGTCATGGAGCCCAGGACAGAGGCACTGCCCTCATGGCAGGAGACCTGCCTGTTGGGTTTCATCCCTGGACTGCACAAGTCTCTTGTCTCATCAAGTTTTCAGACCTCAATGAGTAGCTAGACTAGAGGGATTCCTCTCCCCACATTCCTATGCATGTTTACCAAAAGGGCTTTGTCTTTACTCTTCCTCCTTTGCCACTGCCTCCTCCCCTTCTGATGATGTAGTAATGGAATTCTGTGAGGGAACTTCCTTTTTTAAAGGTATTTTTGTGACCCTGGGGTTGACCATATGGTCCTCACTATTGTTCTCTTCTGCCTTTTCTTCCTTCCAGTGAGGATGCATTTTGCCTCTCTCTAGACAAAATGTAGCTGCATGGACCCTTTCTTACTTTTTACCTTTTTTTATTGCCATGGGGTGGCCATATGCCATTTTCCACTGTTTTGCTTTTCTTTCTCTCTATGAGGATGCACATTTTGCCTATATTTGGGCAAAATGGGGCTGCATGGACGTTTTACTCTTTTACCTCATTAGAAGGTGAACTTGTTAGCTCCAGGACCTTTTTTTTTTTTATCAAGAATGTATTTCTTTTACTTTAATATATATTTTTGAACCTAAAGTTCTGACTCCGCAATCCTATGCCATCCTAAGAATAGAAAGCTTATCCCAGTTCCACCACATGTACGTTTCTGCTGGTTATGAAGTTTACTTCTAATGGGTGGGCGTTCAAAAACATGGGCAACAATGTTTTTTTCAGCTTTGCTTCCCCCTCAAGACCCGGCTGCTTACGTGGGCCAGTGGCTGCTTGTCTTGAAGCAGAAGGAACTTGTGGCTCTGCTCGGGACTGGAGTACTCCAGGACCAGCGAGAAGTGCTCAATGTACCTCAGGGAAAGCCGGTCCTGCAGCGTCATCATCACGTCCTGGTGACACAAAGAAAAGGAAGTGGGGGTGCGCCCAAAGTAGGAGGCAGCCCCAGTGTGATCCCAGGGGACTGCCTCTTGGCAGGGGGTTGGACTGGATGGCCCATGAGGTCTCTTCCAACTCTTTGATTCTATGATTCTATGACCCCAGGAGGGATGGGGAGAGGAATTCACCAGGCAAACCCAATTATTTATTTATTTACTCTATTTGTATCCCACCTTTCTCTACCTTGAAGTGCACTCAAGGTGACTTTACATATGGCAACTATTCAATGCCTTTGGACAACAAGCAGAATACACTTAAGTTAAAAAATGAAAATGAAAATCAAATGCACATTAAAACATATAAAACATTAAAATCACACCATCCTCAATCATAATCCAGGGCTGTTCCAAAGAACAACTGCATGTATTTCGAGGCTATAGACTCATCTCCAAAGGCTTGACCCCAGAGGCAGGTTTTCACTTTCCTTCTGAAGGCCAGGAGGGTGGGAGCTGCTCTAATATCATTGGGGAGGGAGTTCCACAGTCAAGGAGCTACCACTGAGAAGGACCTGTCCTTTGACCCGACCAGACACACCTGCAAAGGAGGTGGGACTGAGAGCTGGGCCTCCCCAGAAGATCTTAGCGCTGAGATGGCTCATATGGGGAGATACATTTGGACAGGTAAGCTAGGCCAGAACCATTTAGGGCTTTATGGGCTTAAGCCAGCACTTTGAATTGTGGTCAGCAGCAGACTGGCAGCCAGTGGAGTTGACGCAACAGAGGGGTTGAATGCTCTGGTGAACAATCTGGCTGCGGCCCGTTGAATTACTTGAAGCATCCAAACAGTCTTCAAAGGTAGCCCCATGTAGAGCATGTTGCAGTAGTCTATTTGAGATGTAACCAGAGTGTGGACTACAGTGGCCAAGTCTGACTTCCCACGGTATGGGCAACTGGCGCACAAGACTTAGAGGATGGAGAGCCCCTCCTCCGGCACTTGCCTACCTTGACCGTGGTCCGGCCATCGAAGGTGAAAGACTTGATCTGCCCGTTCTCGAGGAAAACCTTCAGAACGTTGGGGATGAGGAGCAGGGCCTCCTTCTTCAGCATGTCCTGCAAAGGGAAGGGAGGCATCACAACAGGCACAGGGCCCCAGAAATCCAGGGGCTACCAAAGCACCAGTGAGGCCAAATGCGGCACAGCGGAGGCATCCAAGGCGGGCAAACAGGAGGAAGGCAGCTGGGTGGTGGCAGTGTGAGCACTTGACTGTCATTTAACACTAGCTTTCCCCTTGCAAATGAGGGGCTGCTCAGCCCAGTGAGAGGTTAGGTTTAGCAGCACTACCTCCCCTCTTTGCCAGCGGAGGAGAGCACACTCAATTTCTCCCATTGGGAGGGCTGTCCTGCCTGGGCCAGAGGGGTCTCACTGGGTGACTGGGTGACAGGGGAGGCACTGAGCCAAACAGGAGGCTGGCACACAGCAAGGCAGCTGCTGAGCCTGGGTGGAGGGCAGCTTTGACTGGGAGCGGAGGGGTGCACTCACTGGATCCGTCTCGCCAATGGTGACCTGTTCCGAAAAGCGAACCTTCACAGGATTGGAGCGCAGCTTTGCCTTCTTGGCAGCGCTGATGAAGGCAGACTTTGGGGACTGGAAGAGAAGGTAGAGTCACATTACCTCCGGTGCTGGATAGAGGACTACCCCATGGATGCATATCAAAGGAATCCCCCCTCCAAAAAAAAAAAACCCTACTTCTGGAATGGCCCTGGTCTTGCTGGTGTCCAAAGGGAAGAGAAGAGGAGCTACCCGCTGCCTGAGCCTGGCCACCACCGGCTTTGCTCAACCCTGCAGTTTAATCCTTCTCCTTAAAGAGGATGGGAAAATTCTCACCCCGCCATTGATCCCTTTTGCCAGGATCAAAAGGTTCACCAAAGCAGAAACGACAGCGGATCTTCATTGCTGGCGGTGTGACAGTTCAATCCGTTCTGCTTCTTTTGGTTCTGGAGAACCCATGCCCCCGGCTCTGTTTGCTGGCACTGAATGCCAATGCTGTCAGCTAGTGCCACTCTGGGGTGGGGAGCCCTTCCCCAGGGCCACTGGCAGAGCCAGTCAGAAGAGCCCCCTCAAGCCCCCCCCCCCCATACACATGTGCACAGCAATAGAAGCAATTCTGCCTTCACTTGCCCTCGATGCCTCATTCTGTGCTCTGGCCAAGGCAGAGGCTTCCTGCTAAAGGAGTGCAAGGAACAGACAGGGAGCCAGTGGAGCCGACATTACGGGGAATTGAATGCTCCTTGTACACCGCTCCAATGATCAACTTGACTGCAGTCCGCTGGACCATTTGAAGCTTCCGAACAGTCTTCAAAGGCAACCCCACGTAGAGCATGTTGCAGTAGTCTATTCAAGATGTAACCAGCGTGTGGACTACAGTGGCCAAGTCTGACTTCCCAAGGTATGGGCAGCTGGTGCACAAGCTTGGAGGGTGGAGAGCCCCTTCGGTACTTGCCTACCTTGACCGTGGTCAAGGGGAGCGTTCCTTCCCTTCAGCCCTGCTCAGGACCCCAAAGGAGCAGCCAAACCAATTCTCCCCATTCCAGTTAGGAAGACTCTTCAACCAAGGAATCTGTCCAGGAAAATACACCTGTCTCGGCCTTGCATTAACCAGGTTGGGTTTCATTCCTGGACTGCACAAGTCTCTTGTGTCATCAAGTCTCCAGTCCTCAATGAGTAGCTAGTCTACAGATAGGATTAAACTCAGGGATTCCTTTCCCCACTTTACCATGCATGTTTTCCAAAAGGGCTTTGGCTTTCCTCCTCCTGCTAGCCATTGTCTCCTCTCCCTTTGAATATGTAGGAATGGAATTCTGTGAGAGAACTTCCTCTTTTAAGTTTTATTGCCCTGAGTTGACCATGTGGTCCCCGTCAATGTCTCTTCTACCTTTTCTTCCTTCCAGTGAGGGCGCATTTTGCCTCTCTCTATAGGCAAAATGTAACTGCATGGATTTTGGACTTTTCCCCCCTTTTACTTCTTTAGAATGTGAGATTTAGTAAGCTTGTTAGCTCCAAGACCTTTTCTTTCTAGAACAGTGGTTCTCAATCTGTGGGCCGTGGACCAGCAGTGGGCCATGAGAACAGAAATCCAGTCTGCGAACCTCCTTTCTCTTTATTTATTTTATTTTATTTATTTTCACTCTTTTCTGCAGAGTTAACCAACTCTGCGCCTTTTGGTACTAATGCTGGAGAGTGGTCCCTGGTCAAAGTAGTCCTCGGTCAAGTACTCCCTGTTCAAGCGGTCTCTGGTTGGGGAGACTTGCTCAAAGTGGGCCCTGGTCAAAAAAAGTTTGGGAATCTGTTCCCTGGTCAAAGTAGTAGAGTGGTCCCTGGTCAAGTGGTCCCTGGTCAAGTGGTCTCTGGTTGGGGGGACCTGCTCAAAGAGGGCCCTGATAAAAAAAGTTTGGGAATCACTAATTTAGGATGTATTTCTTTTACTTCACTAAATACTTTTGAACCTAAAGTTCTGACTCTGCAATGCTGTGCCATCCCAACAAATAGAAGTTTATCCCACTTTCACCACATGTAAGTTTCTGCTGGTTATGATGTTTACTTCTGGTACTCTGCTATATTTATGGTGGAATCATCCCAACCGAGGGTTATTTTTGAGCCTAACAGCGTAGATTCCCCAATGCCAGATATTTTGTAGAAGCACCCGGAAGGACCAAAACGAACCCCCCCCCCCACCACCACCACCACCACCATTACTGATCACAGCTGTGAACCTCCTTGAGCTGCCAGATTTGAGTGATGCCAGCAAATCAGCATCTTGGCACTGCCACAGGGGATCAACAGACTGGGAGGTGCCCTTCTCCTCCTCCACCCCCCTCCACACACGTCCCAAAGTGGACCCTCACCTGATGAGTCTGCAGCACAGTGAGCACCACGGAGTCCTTGGCACCTCTGCAAGAGAAGAGGGGAGGAGAGATGGGGAGATTCCTGGTTGGTGGAGGCAGCTCCTGGCAGAAGCACCCAAACAGCATGGCAGCCCTTGGAGGAGCCCCCATGCAGTCCTCTGGTGCCCATTCATGGGTCAATGGTTGCTTTCGGGGCTTTTTTGGATGGGCTCACTTTTGGCATTAGGACCCCTGCAACCCACATAGAAGGCACATTTGCCACGATCCTTGGAAAGAGGGAATCCGGGGGCAACAGGATGGGTGGGGCCTGGCGGTATGTGCCAACCAACACATTTGCACACTCACAGCAACAGCCCTTGTCACCTGAAGGGCTTTCCTTACCTAACGAGTTCTATGAACCTCTCTCTGGGGGCATCACTCACGTCTTCCTCGTTTATGGCTAGGATCTGGTCTCCTGGCAAGAGCTTGTCCTCAGACGGCCCCCCTGCCAAAGAGAGGCCCATTCTGGGTAAGGAGTGTGCGTAAAGCCCCCATTGTGGGGTCTTCAGCTACACCTATGGTGTCTTTTCCCCTCAATAATATTTAATAGTCACTTTTCAATTGTTAAAACCCTCTTAACCACACCACCCATCACCCAGACCACATATTTCGTCTATATCATTAAACATGAGTACAATTTTCTTAGCTTCTGTACAATATTTACATTGGCTTCACTACTCTTCTTCAATTCCATATAAACCAGGCATGGGCAATATTGGGCCTGGCAGGTATTTTGGACTTCAACTCCCACAATTCCTAACTGCCTCAGGCCTTTTCCTTTTCCCCCTCAGCCACTTAAGGAAGCAGCCAAGCCTTGAAGCTGCAAGACTATTAAATGCAAATCAAGGTGGCCAATTGCAACATTCACACTTGCCTTAAGCAGACAAGAGTTCTTTCCTCCACTCTGGACATTATTCCACAGATCTATAAACTCAATTTTCCTAATTTCCAACAGACCTCACAACCTCTGAGGATGCCTGCCATAGATGTGGGTGAAACGTCAGGAGAGAATGCTTCTGGAACATGGCCATACAACCTGGAAAACTCATAGCAACCCAGATATTTTGAATAGTTTTCCCATTGTCTTCACTACACTCATGGTTTCTGATCTTCCTGCCATGTGCAGAAAAATAAGTGGCCCAGGCCCACCCTTGGCTCATATTTGTGCCCTCCATCTCATTTTTCCACCATACACCCGCATGCGTGTGCACACACACAGCGAGACCACAGGCCTACCTGGAATGACAGAGCGGACTACTACAGGTCTCTCGCTGCCAGCCACAAAGCCAAATCCGTAGAGCGGGTCACGCAAGATCTTCACCTGTCGGAGGGCATCTGAAGGCAGCTGGCCACATTCCATATCATCCCAGACCTCCTCTGGCATCACATGGCTGAGGAAGTGGAGGGCAGCCAGGAAAAGAAAAGAGAAAGCAGCCTCAGCATCAGGGTCCAGAGCAATATGGGTGGTCCAAGCCCCTGAGCCCCCTTCCCTCCTGAGCTTCTTGCAGCGGAGGAGCAGACCTGAATCAGCCGGGGCTCTGGCAACCCCAACTCCCCCCCAAAAAACCCCAACACTGCCCCCAGTGGACCTGGATGCCTCCTGTTAGAGCTAGTAAAAGAAAAGCTTTCCCTTTGACATTAAGTCTAGTTGTGTCCAACTGGGGGATGGTGCTCATCTCCATTTCTAAGCTGATGAACTGGCATTATCCATAGACACCTCCAAGGTCATGTGGCTGGCATGACTGCATGGAGCGCCATTACCTTCCCACCAGAGTGGTACCTCTCTTTTAACCATTACATGTAGCCTGCCCATTGTCATTGTGATTGTGCCTATTGTAATTTTATATTGCTATGTTTTCACATGTTTTATGTAATTTTGTTGTTGTTGTTTATTGTTTGCGTTTTCAGTTTTATTTTATTGTAATTTGTTTGGGCTTGGCCTCATGTAAGCCGCTCCGAGTCCCCAATGGGGAGATGGTGGCGGGGTATAAATAAAGATTATTATTATTATTATTGATTATTATTTTATTATTGATCTACTCATTTTGCATGTTTTTGAACTGCTAGGTTGGCAGAAGCTGGGGCTAATAGCTAGAGCTCAACCTGCTCCCCAGATTCAAACCACAGGCCTTTTGGTCTGCAAGTTCAGCAGCTCAGTGGTTTAACCCACTTCGCCAGGGGCTCCGTATAATGCAAGTAAAGGAAAGAACGGAGCCCCCGGTGGCACAGTGGGTTAAACCCCTGTGCCGGCAGGACTGAAGACTGACAGGTCGCAGGTTCGAATCCGGGGAGAGGCGGATGAGCTCCTCTATCAGCTCCAGCTCCTCATGCAGGGACATGAGAGAAGCCTCCCACGAGGATGATAACACATCAAAACATCCAGGTATCCCCTAGGCAACGTCCTTGCAGACGGCCAATTCTCTCACACCAGAAGTGGCTTGCAGTTTCTCAAGTCGCTCCTGACATGACAAAAAAAAACCCCATCAAAATGAAGTTTTAAGAAAGCTGGAAAAGACAGAAGGGAGGGGGAAGAATTGGGGGAGTTGAAAAAGAAAGCGGAAACTCTTTGCTTGTTAAAGCAACAGCACAACAGGAGCTTTAGATAGGCAATTGAGGGAGATGAAAGTAGGTGAAAGGGTTCAAAAGGACTTTGTGACCAGCAATGATGAGATAGAGCATTGAAGGGAAAACAAAGCTCAGCAGAAAGTGGGTGAGACAGGGAGAATGCAATCTACTGTGAAGCAGGGACAAGAACTAATAAGAGAGAACTGATAAGACGCACGTGAGAAAGACAAAGGAGTAGAAAAGTGTGAATGGGGGGGGGGGGAAGCTAGCGTGTGCATGTTTAGAAATGCTAGAGACCCCTACTATAAAAAGCTTGAGTTGCACCTCAGCATAGTGTAGCGTTTCTCAACCTGAGGGTTGGGACCCCTGTGGGGGGGGGGTCGTGAGGGGGTGTCAGATGGGTTGCCAAAGACCATCAGAAAGCAAAGTATTTTCTATTAGTCCTGGAGGTTCTGTGTGGGAAGCTTGGCCCAATTCTATCATTGGTGGGGTTCAGAATGCTCTTTGATTAAGGGTGAACTATAGATCCCAGCAACTACAACTCCCAAATGTCAAGGTCTATTTTCCCCAAACCCCACCAGTTTTCACATTTGGGCATATTGAGTATTTGTGCCAAGTTTGGTCCAGATCCATCATTGTTTGAATCCACAGTGCTCTCTGATGTAGGTGAACTACAACTCCAAAACTCAAGGTCAATGCCCACCAAACCCTTCCAGTATTCTGCCTCATACATCCCCAGTTTAATGACTAGCCTTGTTCCCTCCTTATTATAGAAGGATCTCACATTAACTTCAAGTAACTGGGTTGCCGGACAAGCACGACCATGCCACTTCATCACATTAGGCAGGGAAGTGTGCGGCAGAGCAGAGAAGAGCTCAGTCTTACTCAGTTTTTTAATGAATGTTTTCCCTATCTTCTATCACACTGTTAGATGTCTCTCAGTTTCCTTTCAGTATTCTTTCACTGCAGTTGCCTTCATGGGCCCTGCCCACCACCCTTCTCCCTGCTCATTGTTGAAAACCGGGAAGAAGGAGTGTTTGCTCTCTCTCTCTTCCTCCCTCTCTTGACTAAGAAAGGTGTGGACCTTGAAAAACTCTAACTCCCAGGACCACATAGTATGGAGCTTTGGTATTTAAAGTGGAGTCCAACATCATTCATTCCATACTGTAAATGCACCAAGAGAAGGGTATGGACCTTGGAAAACTATGACTCCCAGGACTGCACAGCATGGAGATATGGCATAATAATAATAATAATAATAATAATAATAATAATAATAATGACATTTAAAATGGGACTTGACTGCATTTATTCTCCAGTGCAGATGGGAAAAGAGAAAGGTATGAACCTTGGGAAACTATAATTTCCAGGACCACATAGTATGGAGCTATGGTATTTAAAGTGGGGTTCCAAGAACATTCATTCCATACTGTAAATGCACCAAGAGAAGGGTATGGACCTTGGAAAACTATGACTCTCAGGACTGCACAGCATGGAGATATGGCATAATAATAATAATAATAATAATAATAATAATAATAATAATAATAATGATAATGGCATTTAAAATGGGACCTGACTGCATTTATTCTCCAGTGCAGATGCGAACAGAGAAAGGTATGAACCTTGGGAAACTATAATTCCCAGGACCACATAGTATGGAGCTATGGTATTTAAAGTGGGCTCCAAGAGCATTCATTCCATAGTTAAATGCACCAGAGAAGGATACGGACTTTGGGAAACTATAACTTCCAGGACTGCACATCATGGAAACATAACATAACAATAATAATAATAATCATCATCATCATCATCATCATCATCCAGACATATCATGGAAGGAAGGGAAGGAAAGGACCCGGGAAAGGCTATTTTGAAAAAAGAAATTGTTCTGGCAAAGTAAAAACTTGGCAAGCAAAAGGTAATGCTTTCCCTAAGAAGGGTACTTTTGGCTCCTCCCACAAATTGGGGAAACCTTTTATTGTAAACCTGGGAGTAACTAATGCCATCACATTACAGAAATGGCCAAACATCCAGATGACTTCAAAAAATCCACTTCCCCACCATCTTATGAAATGTTATAAAAGAATGCTGGCCCGCACGCTTAAAATACGCAAAGAATGCTCTATCCTATACTTGAAGCTAAACCAATGTGATGACAACAATGGTTTTCCAGATTTTAAGTGTATCACTCAGTGGAATTTAGTCAATGTGATGAAGTGGCAAGTCAAGGTCTCCTGTGACTCTCCAGGAAAAGGTGAGGATGTTGGAAAAGTAGTAGGCAGTGGAGGAAAAAGGGGATTACAGGGATTGATCAACGGCATGGAATGGACGAATGAAGAGAACAAGGGCTGTTGTCTTGAGCTTACAAGACCAGAGCAGGACTGTGGATGGTCTCAGAGGATGCTCATTCATAGGGCTGAATTGAGAAACAACAAGAACAACCACCAGCACTAGAAGCTGCTGCTGCTGCCACTACTACTACTACTACTACTACTACTACTACTTTAAGGATTGGAGAGTTTCTTGTGCCTCCCTCCCCTCTTAATGAAGACAAAACACAGTCATAAACTATGCAAATGACACTGTCTCCTCTATTGCTCCTGCCTTGCATAATTAGTGTATCTCATTAGCGCTTCTGACAGGGCAGGAGAGGCCAGGCTATTACCGCAAGTGTGTCAGGAGTATTTCAAACTGGAGGTGCACCCGAGGGCACTGCCAGAGCAAGGAATGAGCAAGGATGTGCACCTACATTGGCAGGAAATCCAAGTAAATCCCCCCATGACATCAGCTTTGGCAGCACTGGGTTGTTGTAGGTTTTTTCGGGGTATATGGCCATGTTCTAGAGGCATTCTCTCCTGACATTTCGCCTGCATCTATGGCAAGCATCCTCAGAGGTAGTGAGGTCTGTTGGAACTAGGCAAAAGGGTTTATATATCTGTGGAATGACCAGGGTGAGACAAAGGACTCTTGTCTGCTGAAGCTAGGTGTGAATGTTTCAACTGACCACCTTGATTAGGATATAATGACCTGGCATTGCCTAGAGCAAACTTTTGTTGAGAGGTGATTAGATGTCCTTGTTTGTTTCCTCTCTGTTGTTGTGCTGTAGAACAAGGACATCTAATCACCTCTCAACAAAAGTTTGCTCTATGCACTGTCAGGCCATTATATGCTAATCAAGGTGGTCAGTTGAAACATTCACACCTAGCTCCAGCAGACAAGAGTCCTTTGTCTCACCCTGGTCATTCCACAGATATATAAACCCTTTTTCCTAGTTCCAACAGACCTCACTACCTCTGAGGATGCTTGCCATAGATGCAGGCGAAACGTCAGGAAAGAATGCCTCTAGACCATGGCCATATAGCCCGAAAAAACCTACAACAACCCAGTGATTCCGGCCATGAAAGCCTTCGACAATACATTTGGCAGCACTGTTGGGATCCACAGGTATGTGGCCTGGAGGAAGCCCTCCTTTGCTTCACTTGTCTTGTTGAGATACAGGGCCCCCATCTCTGCCCAAAACCCACCAGAGAAGAACTGGGAAAGGTTGATTATGAGGTGCCCTGATCAAAACATCCTTACACCACGCTCTGCTCCCAAGCACCTATTTCCATAGTATGGCTGGAGTAATAGCCCAGCGTCGTGGAGTCACTGGCCCTGCTGGATGTGGCTGGTGGACTCTGTTGGGTTCCATCCCTGGGCTGCACAATCTCTTGTGTCATCAAGTCTCCAGACTGCAATGAGTAGCTAGGCTAGAGATAGGATTAGGCTGAGGGATTCCTCCCTTACTTTCCTATGCATGTTTACCAAAACGGCTTTGTCTTTACTCTTCCTCCTTGCCATTGTCTCCTCAACCTTTGAAGATGTAGCAGTAGAATATCTGCTTCCTTTGTAAAGGTATTTTTATTGCCCTGGGCTTGGCCATGTAACCTTTCGCCATTTTCCAGTCTCTTCTGCCTTTCCTTCCTTTGAGTGAGGATGCACATTTTGCCTCTTTCTCTAGGCAAAATGTAGCTGCATGGATTTTTTTACTTTTTGCTCCTGGTGGCGCAGTGAGTTAAAGCGCTGAGCTGCTGAGCTTGTTGACCGACAGGTCACAGGTTCAATTACGGGGAGTGGCGTGAGTTTCTGCTGTCAGCCCTAGCTTCTGCCAACCTAGCAGTTCGAAAACATGCAAATGTGAGTAGATCAATAGGTACTGCTCCGGCGGGAAGGTAACGGCATTCCATGCAGTCATGCCGGCCACATAACCTTGGATGTGTCTACGGACAACACCGGCTCTTTGGCTTAGAAATGGAGATGAGCACCACACCCTAGGGTCAGACATGACTGGACTTAATGTCAGGGGACAACCTTTACCTTTACCTTCTTCGAAATTAAAATATAGTAAGCTAGTCACCTCCAAGACCTTTTCTATCATGAATGTATTTATTTTACTGTAGAGTGTCACTTATCCAACCTTCGCTCATCCAAAGTTCTGTATTATCCAACGCAGTCTGCCTCCCACCTGGAATAATGTCCAGGATGGGAGAAAGAACGAACCCTTATCTGTTTTAGTGCTAAATTCGTATATATACAGTAATTACTAGATAATATTACCATATACTGAACTGCTTTTTATGTTGTGTTGTAAAACATGATGTTTTGATGCTTCATTTATAAAATCATAACATAATTTGACATTGAATAGACTTTTCCTTAACCTCTCCTTATTATCCAACATTTCACTTATCCAGCGTTCTGCTGGTCTGTTTATGTTGGATAAGTGAGACTCTACCATACTTCAATAAATACTTTTGAACCTAAAGTTTTGACTCTGCAATCCTGTGTCATCCTATGGAGAGAAAGCTTATCCTAGCTCGCCACATGTAATTTCTTCTGATTACGAAGTTTATATCTGGTACTCTGCTATATTTATGGGGGAATCACCCAAACTGTGCCTAACTGCTCAGATTCCCCAACAAGTCTCCTAGAGGAGGCAAGTTAATCTGCATCTGGTTTGTTGTGAGTTTTCCAGGCTATATGGTCATGTTCCAGAAGCATTCTCTCCTGACGTTTCACCCACATCTATGGCAGGCATCCTCAGAGGTTGTGAGGTCTGTTGGAAACTAGGAAAATGAGGTTTATATATCTGTGGAATGTCCAGGGTGGGAGAAAGAGCTCTTGTCTGTTGGAGGTAGGTGTGAAAGTTGCTATTGGCTACCTTGATTGGCATTAGGGCCAGCTAATCACCTCCCAACAAAGAATTCCTCCAGTCAGGAAATAGCCAAGCCTTGAAACTGCAAGTCTTTTAAATGCTAATCAAGGTGATCAGTTGCAGCATTCACACAGCAAAGGAAAACCCTAGGCAGGAAGCAGACAGTCTTTGAAGCTGCAAGGTTATTCAGTGCTAATCAAGGTGGCCAACTGCAATTTTCACACTTGCCTCAAGCAGACAAGAGTTCTTTCTCTCACCCCGGACATTCCACGGATATATAAACCCCACTTCCCTAGTTTCCAACAGATCTCACAACCTCTGATGATGCCTGCCATAGATGCAGGCGAAATGTCAGGAGAGAATGCTTCTGGAACATGGCTATACCACCTGGAAAACTCATAACGATCCAGTGATTCCTGCCATGAAAGCCTTTGACAATACATTGATCTGCATCTGTTTGTTGCTCCCTCTCTCTACAAATGCAAATCCCTTTTGCCGGAGGCTGCCAACAGCTTGTTGGATTCTGATTCGGCCCTGACTGCAGTTTGTGGCGAGCCTTTGTCCACTCTGCTTGCTCCAAGGTGTGCAGCCCCTCCTGCAAAGAAGGAGGAGGAGCTCAGCAACAGAAGGAATCTAGCTGGAAATCCTGCTTTGCCTAAACAGCTGGGGTTGCCTTTCTACCACTGCTGATGGGACAACTGAGCACTGAAGCCAGAGCAGAGAGAGGAAACTCTTTAGGGATGCGAGGAAGAAGACAACCCACAGGAAATGTTTGTGCTTGAAGCTCCAGTGACTCTCAAACCAAGAGAAGAGGCCTGTTCAGAGCCAAGGCTTTGTGGGGCTTCAAACATGGAGGACATGGCAGGATAGGGCCTTCTTGGTGGCTGCTCCCAGACTTGGAAGTCCCTTTCAAGAGAAGTCAGATTGGAGTTTTCCCTGCCATCTTTTTAAAGACAGGGAAGGCCTTTCCCTTTCAACAGGCCTTTGAGGGTTAGCTGGAGGGGAAAGGCTCTGTCTTTATTGTTTTCCTTTTTATGGTTAACTAGAATCATAGAATCATAGTGAGACCTGGTGGGCCATCCAGTCCAACCCCTTTCTGCCAAGAAGTAGGAAAATCATATTCAAAGCACTCCCAACAGATGGCCATCCAGCCTCTGTTTAAAAGCCTCCAAAGAAGGATTCTCCACCACACTCTGGGGCAGAGAGTTCCATTGCTGAACAGTTCTCCCAGTTAGGAACTTCTTCCTAATGTTCAGGTGGAATCTCTTTTCCTGTAGTTTGAAGCCATTGTTCCACATCCTAGTCCCTAGGACAGCAGAAAACAAGCCTGCTTCCTCCTCCCTATGACTTCCCCTCACATTTTATACATGGCCCTCATCATGTCTCCTCTCAGCCTTCTTTTCTGCAAGCTAAACATGCCCAGATCTTTAAGCCGCTCCTCATAGAGCTTGTTCTCTAGAACCTTGATCATTTTAGTCTCCCTCCTCTGGACACATTTCAGTTTGTCAACGTCTCCCTTCAGTTGAAGTGCCCAGAACTGGAAACAGTGTGATTTCAAGAGTGGTGTGACCAAGGCAGAATAGAGGGGTAGCATTATTTTTGTCGTGTCAGGAACAACTTGAGAAACTGCAAGTTGCTTCTGGTGTGAGAGTTCTCTTCATTTGGTGCTTGGGCTAATCACATTACTCATAGTAGACAAAGAGCAACGAAAGCAGCAGGTTCCATTTATAAGCTGTACCATCATAGATACCCAGGCACAATCAGACCTGCCCTGGAAGTCTTTAAAACAAAAATAATGTTGAAATTTGGGGCTGAAATTTGGGGGCACATCAATTTGGCCAAGATCGAAGCCTTCCAAGTTAAGCAGCTTCGCACCTTCCTGGGCCTTTCCAGAACAACACTGACGGCGGCAGTAAGGGCTGAACTAGGAATACTCCAGTAAAAGCTCAAATCTTAATGAGATAGTTTAATTACTGGTCAAAAGTAAACTCTATGGATCCCAGTAGACTTCCTCGCCTATGTCTAGAGGATCAAGTCCAGCATGACCAGAAGTCATTGTGGATGGCGGCTCTGAATAATGAGCTGGCTGGATTCGGTCTGCCTTTGCAATTTCTGGGTGTTTTGGGTCTGGGGGCAGGGCAAGTGCTCAAGCGACGCATTAGGGATGTCTATGCACAGCTGGACCTAGAGAGCATAGGTAGGTCTTCCGCCACAAGGTTTTTAGCTTCCCACAAAAGGAATATTCATTTAGAGCACTACCTAACTATTCCACTTCCTCTACCCTTAAGAAGAATATATACTAGGGCTAGGTTTGAACAACTCGGTACTATGGTGCAAACCGGGCACTACTGTAACATCCCAAGAAGTGAGAGATTCTGCGTCTAGGGAGAACAAACAGTGGAAGACATTGAACATTTCTTAATTGACTGTCCAGCATATATTGAACTGCGAGACAGATATTTACATCCAATATTATCCAACTGCAGGTCCCCCAACAGAAATGATATTCTGACATCCCCCTTGCAAAGGCAGGAAAGATCCAGCATAATCAGAGTAAGCCTTTTTATTCTGAAAGCTATTCTGGTGTGAGAGAATTGGCCATCTGCAAGGACGTTGCCCAGGGGACGCCTGGATATTTTGATGTTTTACCATCCTTGTAGAAGGCTTCTCTCATGTCCCCGCATGAGGAGCTGGAGCTGATAGAAGGAGCTCATCCGCGCTCTCCCCAGATTCGAACCTACGACCTGTCGGTCTTCAGTCCTGCCAGCACAGGGATTTAACCCACTGCGCCACCGGGGGCTCCTGAGGGGTAGCATGACTTTCCTGGATAGGAGCCCCCCCCCCCCCCAGGTGATGCAATTGGTTAAATCCTTGTGCCGGCAGGATGAAGACTGACAGGTCAGAGGTTCGAATCCGGGAAGAGCGTGGATGAGCTCTCTCTGTCAGCTCATCCACACAGACAGCCAATTCTCTCACACCAGAAGCAACTTGCAGTTTCTCAAGTCGCTCCTCACATGGGAAAAAAATTTCCCTGGATCTAGTCACTAGACTCCTATTGATGCAGGCCAAAATCCCATTGGCTTTTTTTGCTACCGCATGACAGTGTTTGCTCATGTTTAACTTGTTGTCCACGAGGACACCAACTACTCATAATTCTCTAGGTAGTTTAATTATGGCTCCCCAAAGAAGCATCAAAGGCTCAAGAAGAACTAGCAGCCCTTCCAAATCCCCTAGGAAAACCAGAGATGGAAGAAAGCAGTTGCGGAGAGGACCCTATGGACTGGATCCTCTTTTCCTGCAAGAGGCAGAGGGTGGGCCGGATCACTTTGGAAAGGAAGAGGACATGGGCCAAGGACCAGCAGGCCTCAGAAACAGCATTCAGAGGAAATGTGGGTGTTTCTTCTTCCTCCCCCCAAAAAACCCTCCCCACAGATAAAGCCAGATGAAGCCATTGAGAAAAACAGATCCCATCCCCGCCCTGCATTTTTGTTTTCTCTGCTAAATGCCTGCGCTGCAGGGTTAAGTAGCCGACAAATCAATTTGTTAAATCCCGGATTCTGTCTCTTTCTAATAAATCTGCTTTAGAATTGTCAGGGATGAAGGATGCTCCAGAGCCTCCGCCGAGGCCTCTCTCTGCCTGCACTGTGGGCCCGGCAACAAGGCAGCCCTATGGGGCTCTCCTTCCCCAGACCCCCATTGCCACCACTTCCTCTACTGCCACCTGAGTCCGAGGATATCCCAAACAGAAAGGGTCCCTCAGGCTGAAAGAGGAGCGGGGCCAGGAGGGTACTCACTGCCTGTGTTTGTTGGTGGGTGGGAGAGGGGCCCCCTCCTCCTCCTCCTCCTCCTCTTCATAGGCGATGGCGGAGGAGGCATCTGTGCAGAGAAAGGGAAGGAGGGATGGAAGGAAGGAAGGAAGGAAAGAAGGGGAGAGGGAGGGAGGGAGGGAGGGAGGGAAGGAGAGAGAGGCTCTGAGAGCTCAGGGCTTCGGAATCCAGCACCGGCTGTGATCGGAATCTTAAAGATGCCGCTGGCTCAGGCCCAGGACTGGCAGCAGGGAAGGAGAAGGGGCAGCGCTCAAAGGGGCAGAGCTGCAGCCCCACAGAAGAGAGCCCAGGGAGACCCCAGCCCCCAGAAGAGAAGGAGGCCTCATTCCCACAGACTGGATGCTTCCCTTTGGGAGAGGAGACCTGCAAGGGAGTCACACATCCCACTGACACCAATTGCCTTCCCTGTTGGAGCTGGGGTTCAGGTCAGGCTCATTTCCCTGGTTAAACGGCGGCCATTGTCATATTTGTCCCACTTTTGTTCCCATTGCATCAAAGAGCCTGGCAGGGAATGGCTTATCCAAGGGGGTCCATAGCAAGGCAGGGCTCTGGGTCTGGAGTCCTCAGAGAGGCCCTCTAAATACATAGGAACGTCCATTCAGCTCCCTCCTCTGCAGAAACCAGGAACACTCTGGCCTTCCTCCTCTTTCTGGCCTTCCTCCTTTCTCCAAACAGCACAAGAGGGTTAGTTCTGTGGCTGGACACTGAAACCAGGGATGGCCAGGGGAAGTGGGGAGGGGGAAGCAAAGCAGATGTGGGCCTGCCCTCCCAAGCTAGGAGAGGCCCAAGTGATAGCAAGAGGAGGCCAAGCGCTGCCTATGAGAGCAGGCAGGGCGCTGTCCAGGGTGCTGAAGGAACCCACTTCCCAGAAAGAAAGCTGCAGCCATAGGACTTGCTAGTCCTGGTAACAAGAGTGTGACAAATAGCGCATGCGTGTCTCTGTGTGCGCCTTGCACACTGCCTGGACTGAATTGACGGCAGCACAAAGCAGAGGGAAGCTCTGCTCCACCTGGCAAAGGAAATAGCCCCATTTTGGCCCTACAGGAAGTGAAGCGGAGACCTTGCCCTCTCTCTCTCATGTAATAATAATTAAGGTAAAAGGTAAAAGTTTTCCCCTGACATTAAGTCCAGTCGTGTCCGACTCTAGGGATTGGTGTTCATCTCCATTTCTAAGCCAAAGAGTCAGCATTGTCCACAGACACCTCCAAGGTCATATGGCCGGCATGACTACATGGAGTGCCGTTATCTTCACGTCAAAGTGGTATCTATTAATCTACTCACATTTGAATCTTTTCAAACTGCTAGACTGGCAGAAGCTGGGCCTAACAGCAGGAGCTCACCCCGTTCCCTGGTTTCAAACTGCTGACTTTTCGGTCAGCAAGATCAGCAGCCCTCAGGTGTAATCCACTGCACCACAAGGGGCTCCCATATAATAATAATAATATTAATAATAACAACAACAACAACAGCCAGCAGAGTGTCTGCTGTGGACTCATCTTGTTGTGTTTCTACTAATAATAATAATAGCTTTATTTATACCCCTCCACCATCTCCCAGAAGGCCTTGGGATGGCTTACAGAAGCACATACAAGTGCCATAACACATAAAGGCATAGGTAAAATTACATCAACATTAAACAATGACAACATCAGTTAAGATTAAAAAAAACACATTACAAAAGTAAATTTAAAAATCAATAAAACACAGAACAAATTATCATTAAAAATGCCCATGAAGAGGCGGGGGGGCCTTTTCCCTCTTGCCAAGGGGCACAGGCAATATTTCCCACCCCAAGGCTTTGGAAGGGGCCTTACTTGGGGTCATGAGTTTAGCAATGGGGACCAGAAAGCATCTTTTCCATGTTCAGAGCACAAGAGGCTCCCACTGCCTGAGAGGAAACCCACTGGAGCTGGAATGGGAATGTAGGAAAGATCAACAAAGGGTTGTTGCACCATGACTTGGACTCTGCAAATCAGTGAGAGCCATGGGTAAGAGCTTTAAATCAGATTGATACTTAGACTGCCCCCTTCACAGCCCTTGCAGACATCACATTCCTCATTCAGCTCAAGCCATGTTACTCTTCACTCTTCTCTGCAAACCAAGCATCCAAGAAAATATACCGTGTTCCCTTTACAACCAATCTACAGACTTTACAGTATCTAGCCACTACAACATTGAATCCACTGGCCACAACCCAACATAGGCCTTGGCACTCACAATCCCAGTGAAATCAATTAAAACTGCGTAGGCCCATATCTGTGCTGGATTGTGCCTACTGTACCCAAAATATGGTTTATTTTTATAACCTATTAGATCACAGCCACGAAAATGCAAACATGTCAACACTATGCACACCCACAGTCCAGTCCTATGTTTATCTCCTCCAGCACACTTCTTGGTGAGTTCACTGAGACTTATCCCAAGGAATCATGCAGGACTGCAGCCCCGATGCCCCAAAGCTCTGCCTTCTTAAACTGGCACCCTAAAAGGCACCTTTCCAAGCAATTTTCCACCCACCTCTGGTGAAGTCTCATCTCCACAGCCTAATGTTTGAATCTTCTGATGCTTGCATTTCTTCGAACATTAGCCAAAAATATCTATATTTCCCAATCCTCTGGAATCATAGCACCTGACATCTATGTCCTCTGAGCATGCTCAGTGTTTAAGGTCCTGCCAGGATTTCCAGTGCAGTCTCAACCGACAATGAAGCAAAGCCTTTCCTCCTTACCCCATTGACCCTTTGGTTACAGACCGTGTTCCTGAGCAAAGTATCTTCCAAAGTAAAGCATGCAAAAGTGCATTGCAAGTAAGGCATCTTCTGGAGCTTCTAGAGCAGCATTTCTCAATCTGGGGGCTGGGACCGCTGGGGAGGGGGTTGCAAGGGGGGTTTCAGAGGGGTCGCAAAAGACAATCAGAAAACATATATTTCTGATGGTCTGAGAAATCCCTTTGGCAGTGAAGGCTGAAGATCTCTCTGCCTGTTCTTCTCTACCTTTTTGGAAACAGATGGTGAATCCTCCCACCAAAAGACCTCCTCCTGCTGTGATTGTAGGTGAACTATATATCCCAGCAACTACAACTCCCAAATGTCAAGGTCTATTTTCCCCAAACTCCACCAGTGTTCACATTTAGGCATATTGAGTATCTGTGCCAAGTTTGGTCCAGATCCATCATTGTTTGAGTCCCCCATGACCAAAACTTCTGTGTGGGAAGTTTGGCTCAATTCTGTCGGTGGGGTTCAGAATTCTCCTTGATTGTAGGTGAACTATATATCCCAGCAACTACAACTCCCAAATGTTAAGGTCTATTTTCCCCAAACTCCACCAGTGTTCACATTTAGGCATATTGAGTATCTGTGCCAAGTTTGGTCCAGATCCATTATTGTTTGAGTCCACAGTGCTTTCTGGATGAAGGTGAACTACAACTCTAAAATTCAAGATCAATGCCCACCAAACCCTTACAGTATTTTTTTGTTGGTCATGGGACTTCTGTGCCCCAAGCTTGGTTCATTTTCATTGTTGGTGGAGTTCAGAATGCTCTTTGATTGTAGGTGAACTATATATCCTAGCAACTACAGCTCCCAAATGTCAAGGTCTATTTTCCCCAAACTCTACCAGTGTTCACATTTAGGTATATTGATTATCTGTGCCAAGTTTGGTCCAGATCCATTATTGTTTGAGTCCACAGTGCTCTCTGGATGAAGATGAACTACAACTCCAAAATTCAAGATCAATGCCCACCAAACCCTTACAGTATTTTTTTGTTGGTCATGGGACTTCTATGTCCCAAGCTTGGTTCATTTTCATTGTTGGTGGAGTTCAGAATGCTCTTTGATTGTAGGTGGACTATAAATCCCAGCAACTACATTCCTAAATGACAAAATCAATCCTCCCAACCCCAGCTGTATTCACATTTGGGCATATCAGGTATTTGTGCTAAATTTGGTCCTGTGAATAAAAATGCATCCTGCATATCAGATATTTACATTACAATTTGTAACAGTAGCAAAATTACAGTTATGATGTACAAATGAAAATAATGTTATGTTTGGGTGTCACCACAACACGAGGAACTGTATTAAAGGGCTGCGGCATTGAAAGGTTGAGAAACATTGTTCTAGAGTTCTTGCAGTTGCATTTGCCCTTCTGTACCAGTGAAGTGAAGCACCTTGTTTGGCCCCAATATTCCTGGATGAGATAGGAATGGAGGGTAAGAAGGAGCCTGCCTCTCAGGCCCCACGCTTTGACTTGGGATCGTTATGAAGTGAGAGCGAGGCGGAAAGAGAACAGAGAGATAGAGCTGGAATGAGAAGAGAAGGCGGGAGATCGAAGTGTGGTCCCCAAGGCCCTTGCTGGGGCGGTGTGCATCTCTGTGTGTTGATGCCAAGCACCTTCATGTGGGATGGGCAACTCCCACCTGCCTCCCCACAGCAGCCGAAGGTCTGGAGAAGTGGCAGAGGAGGGAGGGAGCGCTGGTCTGAAAACTTGCCCACACTGCAGTTTTGTGATCTCCAGATCTGCCTAACATCTCCCTTGTAGAGAGGTGCCATCTTCCTCTAGACTAGAGCCAGGGCTGTTTGCGAAGAGGCCACATCGGAAGTCAGACTCTTTGGGACAGGAATGGGAGGCATGTGGTTGTGTGGATGGCGCTGTCTATTGCCTCTGTTCTGGAGCATCAACCAGGAAAAAGTAGACCCTAGACCAGTGTTTCTCAACCTTCCTAATGCTGCGACCCCTTAATACGGTTCCTCATGTTGTAGTGATCCCCAACCATAACATTACTTTTGTTGCTACTTCATAACTGTTATTTTGCTACTATTATGAATTGTAATGTAAATATTTGATATGCAGGATGTATTTTCATTCACTGGACCAAATTTGGCACAAATATCCTATACGCCCAAATGTGGATACTGGTGGGGTTTGGGAGGGGGGATTGATTTTGTCATTTAGGAGTTGTAGTTGCTGGGATTTATAGTTCACCTACAATCAAAGAGCATTCTAAACTCCAACAGTGATGGAATTGAACCAAACTTGGCACACAGAATTCCCATGACCAAAGAAAATACTGGGAGAGTTTGGTGGGCATTGACCTTGAGGTCTGGAGTTGTAGTTCACGTTGTTTACTGCTTCCTTGGAGACTAGAACGCGGAACAATGGCTTCAAACTACAAGAGAGGAGATTCCATCTGAACATGAGGAAGAACTTCCTGACTGTGAGAGCTGTTCAGCAGTGGAACTCTCTGCCCCGGAGTGTGGTGGAGACTCCTTCTTTGGAAGCTTTTAAACAGAGGCTGGATGGCCATCTGTCAGGGGTGATTTGAATGCAATATTCCTGCTTCTTGGCAGGGGGTTGGACTGGATGGCCCATGAGGTCTCTTCCAACTCTTTGATTCTATGATACTCAGAATCCTTGCTGGGCTTTGAAAACCCACTGGGCAACACTTGGCACAGATACTCAATATGCCCGAATATGAACACAGGTGGAGTTTGGGGAAATAGACCTTAACATTTGGGAGTTGTAGTTGCTGGGATTTATAGTTCACCTACAATCAAAGAGCATTCTGAACCCCAATGATAGAATTGGGCCAAACTTTGTACACAGAACCCCCATGACCAAAAGAAAATACTATGTTTTCTAATGGTCTTTGGCGATCCCCCTAATGACCTCCCCCACAGCGGTCCTGACCCCAGGTTGAGAAATGCTGCCCTAGATGGTGTCCAAAGTTTGCAACCTCTACCCATAGGCTGCAGATTTTGGCCACCGTCTAGGATCTGGTTTTGCCTGGTTGACGCTCCTGCCTTCTTCGGTTCATATTTTGGGCTGGGCGGATGTCAAGGTTCAGGACACGGCCAGAGGCCAAGGGGGAGCCTGGTGAATGAAGCCAGGAAGGATGGCCCCTCCCCACAGATAGACAGCGGCTGGAGCAGTGGACGAACTGCATGCTGCCTTCGCAGCCCATGTGGCCTCATCCTTTGTGTTGCAGGAACCCAGGGGGGGGGGGGCTGGCCAGTGTGAAGGAGTGGCCAGCGCAGCCGGGGTCTGTCTGGAACCAGCGGGCCATGGTTTTTGGAGTCTCTGCAGCGGAGTTATTAGGCCGCTCTCCTCATAAGCTGTTTGTGGTGGATGTTGCTGCTGAACCAGAGGCGGTGGCTCTCTTCTCTGCCCCGGAGCAGCCCCCTGAGGCTCCAAAGGCCAGCTAGAAAGGGAAGGGAAGCCTTTGATGGGCCAAAGGGAGCAACTCTTCTTTGCCAACTGCTTCTAGCCTTTCTGCCTTTTGAAGAATGCTGGATTCAAACAGTGTTGATGCTGAGATGTACAGAGACTGTTCTCAGGCCTGGCTTGCAGCCGTAGCCCTCCATTCACTCAGCTAAATTCAGCTCAGTAATGACTTCATGGCTCTAGCAATGCCATACCAATGGGTCAGGCACAACAACAACAACAGAAGGGAACAGCTTTGCAGGCCACAGGAATGGCAGAACATGGGTGAATCCACATCGGTCAGGATGGCAAACTCTCTTCAATTGGGTTGCTGTGCATTTCTCGGACTGTATGGCCATGTTCCAGAAGCATTCTCTCCTGATGTTTTGCCTACATCAATGGCAGGCAGCCTCAGAGGTTGAGAATACTCAGAATGCCCAAATGTGAACATATAGAATCATAGAATCATAGAGTTAGAAGAGACCTCATGAGCCATCCAGTCCAACCCCATTCTGCCAAGAAGCAGGAATATTGCATTTAAATCACCTCTGACAGATGGCCATCCAGCTTCTGTTTAAAAGCTTTCAAAGAAGAGCCTCCACCACACTCTGGGGCAGAGAGTTTCACTGCTGAACGGCTCTCACAGTCAGGAAGTTCTTCATTGGGGAGAATCACCCTCTGGTTTCGTCCATTTAACCAATTACAGATCCACCTAACCATAGTTTTGCCTAGCCCACATTGGACTAGTTTGTTTGCCAGAAGGTCATGGGGGACCTTGTTGAAGGCCTTACTGAAATCCATAATATTCCACATTCCAGACAAGAATCAATGAGGGTCAGCTAACACCTCCCAACAAAGGATTCCCCCAGGCAGCAATGAGTCAGGCCTTGAAACTGCAAGGCCATTAAATGCTAATCAAGGTGGCAAAGTGCAACATTCATACATGCCTCAAGAAGACAAAAGTTCTTTCTCCCCCGTGGACATTCCACAGATATATAAATCTCATTTACTTAGTTTCCAACACACCCTCAACCTCTGAGGATGCCTGCCATAGATGTGGGCAAAACGTCAGGAGAGAATGCTTCTGGACCATGGCCAGACAGCCCGAAAAATGCACAGCAACTCAGTGATTCCAGCCATGAAAGCCTTTGACAACACATTGAACTCTCTTCAATTCATAGTGCCTTGATAGGGATGCCATTCTTTACTAATTTTCGTCTTGAAGCTACAGCCAGTTTGAGCAAATGTCTTCCCACTGCAAGGAAGCCTTTGAAAACAGCACAATTTTTGAAGATTCTCATCAGCACAGAATTCCTCTCATTAAGGTTTGTTGACACTCAGAAAACATATTTTTCAACCATTTCCAAATCTTCCCATCTCTAATTGGGAGGCAACTCGCTCACCCTGGCTGTTGCTGGGTATTCCCCAGTTTTGCACCAGAGTTTCTCCCGTTGCCAGGCACAATATACGTCTGTATATCATGGCATTTGATCATTATGAAGATAACTTTCCACTCCTGTTCTGAATTCTGAACCGCTCTGAATGCCGAAACAATATGGAGACGGGCCACTGGTTTCTGCCTTTCTCCAAGCCTCCTGTTCATGCAGCCCACGAAGATGCCCATAATTTTTACATCTCTGGCAAAACTGCTCGCAATGCATTAATCATTTAAAAACATATTTCTGACGGCACCCAAAAAAGAAAGAAACGGAACGGCTAAACGATATATGAATTATTGATGGCGAGGGGGCCCCTCTATTGCAGATGTCGGAGGAGCAGAAAGAATGAGCAGGAGGCAAATGGTGGGTCCTGAGTGTGATGCAGGTCTGGGGCCCCTCAGGGCCACCGTCCTTCATTGAGGTTTCATAGTCCATGGTCTATATGGGAGAAGATTTCTAGGGTCCCTTTGCATTGCTTGTTCCAGCTCCACAGGAGGAAGAGGAGGAGGAAGATGAGGAGGAGGAAGAAGAGGAGGAGGAGGAGCAGCAGCAGGAGCAGGAGCAGGAGGAAGAGTAAGAGGAGGAGGGGGAAGAAGGAGGAGAGGAGAAGAAGAGGAGGAGGAGGAGCAGGAGAGAAGAGGAAGAGGAGGAGGGGAGAAAGAAGAAGAGAGGAGGAGAAGGAGGGTGGTGGAGGAGAAGAGGAAGAGGAGAAGGAGAGAGGCGAAGAGAAAGAAGAAGAGGTGGAAGAGAAAGTAGAGGAGGTGAAAGAAAAGTAGGAGGAAGAGGAGAAGGAGGGAGAAGGAGAAGAAGATGAAGAAGAAAGAGGAGAATGAGAAGGAGGAAGAAACAGAAGGGAAGAGGAGGAAGAGGAGGAAGAAGGAGGAGAAGGAGGGCAGAGGAGGAGAAGAGGAAGAGGAGGAAGTAGAAGAAGGAGAGAGGAAGGGGGAGGAGGAGAAGAGGAGGAGGAGAGGAGGAGGAGAGGAGAAGAGGAAGGAGGAGAGGAGGAGGAGGAGAAGAGGAGGAGGAGGAAGAGAAGAAGAGGAGGAAGAAAAGAAGAGGAGGAAGAAAAGAAGAGGAGGGAGAGAAGAGGAGGAAGAGAAGAAGAGGAGGAGAGGAGGAGGAGAAGAAAAGGAGGAGAAGGAAAGAAGGAAGGAGGAGAGGAGGAAGGAGAAGAGAGGAGGAAGAAGGAAAGAAGGAGGAAGAGGAGGAAGAGAAGAGAGAGGAGGAAGAAGAGGGAGGAAGAAGAGGAGGCGGAGGAGAGGAAGGAGAAGAAGATGAAGGAAGAAGAGGAAGAAAGAAGAGGAGGAGGAGGAGCAGCAGGAGGAAGAGGAAGAGGAGGAAGAAGATGAGGAGAAGGAGGAAGAAGAGGAGGAGCAGGAGCAGGAGGAAGAGTAAGAGAAGGAGGAGGAAGAAGATGAGGAGAAGAAGAGGAGGAGCGGGAGGAGCAGGAGGAAGAGGACTTGACATCTCCCCCTCCCACAGCTCTCTTTGCAGAGTTCCTGCAGACGCCCAAAATAATTAGCTTGATCAGCCCATGCAAAACAGCTCCGATTGGAACCATTCATTATTTAATCTGATATGCACCATATTTGCCCAGGAGGCTTTCACACAGATCAATCTTTGGGACGATTTCATATATTAAAGGCAGCTCAAAAGGCAAGGATGGAGTCATATACATATGCAAATCGGCTGCATTTGCACAAATCAGCATTAGATGATGATGGATAGCAGGCCCGCTGCTGAAGAATTTGTTTCCCTTGGAAGGGAACTGATGAGGGAAGGGAGACGTTCTCCCCTAGCGATGCCAGCCACTAGAGATGCCAGCCGCAAGTCTTCTCCGAGCAGAGTGGGAGGCTCGCTGCCACAACTGATGCACCTGGTCCATGAAGATTAAGCAGCTGTCCCTGGCATTACTTTCTTCTCTTGCGTAGCTTGGGGGCACCGATGGTGGTTCTGCACATGGTAGGCCCAGACTTGCAAGGTGGGCTCTGGACTCCCCCTGGCCCAGCTCCACATTGACTAATAGGAGGACTCTGCGTCCATAATAGGACTCCGTGTCCTCCTTTGGCTGCTGTGTCCTTCCTCTTTCATCTCATTAATTTCTTCTTCTCTGAAGGGGACAGCCGCCGTTAATTAGCAGTGATAACGGCCCCTCCGGCGGCACGAAGGACTGAAAAGAAAGAAGGAGCAAGGAATTTGGGTTTTGGGGGGCCGGCTGTGGCAAGAGATGGCTGGCGCTCCCTTTTACCCTTCTCTGCGACACTTGAGGGGAGATAGGGGTCTCCCCATTCCTGCCTTTGTGGAGGTGCCAGACCCCCAGCCAAAGGGAGGAGGGGAGTACGATGTGTGGGGCCCAGGGAACCTTTCTGCTGGGGAATTTGAGCTGTTGGACTCAAATATAATCCTCAGTTGGGGTGATTCCATCATAAATATAGTAGAAGTATAGTATAAATACTCTAAAACTCTAAAAAAAAACCCTCTAAAAACTCTAAAATTACAACAGCAAAACAGCAGAGAGGAAACAACCAGGCACATCTTAACACCTCTCAACAAAAGATTTTCCCAGGCTCAGGCAGGCCTTCAAATGCTAATGAAGGTGGTCAGATGAAACATTCACACCCAGCTCTAGCAGAGAAGAGCTCTTTGCCCCACCCCAGCCATTCCACTGATATATAAACCCATTGTCCTATTTCCAACAGACCTCACTACCTCTGAGGATGCTTGCCATAGATGCAGGCGAAACGTCAGGAGAAATGCCTCTAGAACATGGCCCTATAGCCCGAAAAAACCCACAAGAACCTAGTGATTCCAGCCATGAAAGCCTTCGACAATACATAGTAGAAGTACTTGGTGCCCTGGTAGCACAGTGGATTAAACCACTCAGCTGCTGAACTTGCTGACTTCAAGGTTGCCCGTTCAAATCTGGGTAGCAGGGTGAGCTCCTGCTGTTAGCCCCAGCTTCTGCCAACCTAGTAGTTTGAAAAGATGCAAATAAGAGTAGATCAATAAGTACCACTCTGGCTGGAAGGCAACAGAGCTCCATGCAGTCATGCTGGCCACATGACCTTGGACATGTCTACGGACAATGCTGGCTCTTCGTCTTAGAAATGGAGGTAAGCATCAACCCTCAGAGTCAGACACAACTAGATTTAATGTCAGGGGAGAACCTTTACCTTTATCTTAACCAGAAGTAAACTTCATAACCAGCCGAAACTTACATGTGGTGAAACTGGGATAAGCTTCTATTCTTAGGATGGCACAGGATTGCACAGTCAGAACTTTAGGTTCAAGAATATTTATTGAAGTAAAAGAAATACATTCTTGATAGAAAAGGTCTTGGAGCCAACTAGCTGACTAAATCTCATCTTCTAATAAAGGTTAAAAAAAAAGCAAAAAAATCCATGCAGATACATTTTGCCCATAGAGAGAGGCAAAATGTGCATCCTTATTAGAAGGAAAGGAAGGCAGAAGGCAAAACAATGGTGGCAATTGGCCATATGGCCAGCCCAGGGCAATAAAAATACCTATAAAAAGGAAGTTCCCTCACAGAGATTCCATTGCTACAACTTCAAAGGCAGAGGAGGCAGTGGCTAACAGGAGGAAGAAAGACAAAGCCCTTTTTGGTAAACATGCATAGGATCAGCCTCAGCCAGGAAAGCCCTACACGTCTTTCTCCAGCAGCTTCCTCCTCTGCCTTCCTTTCCATTAATTCGCTGTCTTTCTTATGCATTTAATAGACCATTGTCTCAGATCGCCAGCCACCAGGGTTGCCTGGAAACTAACTGTTCACTGTGACGAATTCTTGAACTGTTTGACTGCAAGAAGCAACGGGGCGGTTGCTTGAAAGTCACCTCCTTCTCAACCCCAGGAAATGGCAGAGAACGCTGTCAAAATATTTACGTTGTCATCCTAGGCATTCTCATGGCAGAAAAGGGGGAGCGGGAAATCCTCACAGCCCCAAGCGGCTTCCACTCCTGCTTCTTCCTTAAAGGGTGTTGCAGTGCGCCCTGGGTCCCCTTCTGACAGATTGGGGTGCTGTACTGGGGCTGGGCTTAAAGACCCAGAAGAGATCCTCAGCCACATTGGGAGGCTTCATCCTGTCCTGTTTTGCCCCAGAAACAGCCTTACAACAAGGGTTAAAGCAACTAAAAATACTTTACTTTAGCACAGTGTTTCTCAACCTGGGGGTCACGACGGGGTGTCAGAGGGGTCGCCAAAGGCCATCAGAAAACACAGTCTTTTCTGTTGGTCATGGGGGATCTGTGTGGGAAGTTTGGTTCAATTCCATTGTTGGTGGAGTCCAGAATGCTCTTTGATTGTAGGTTAACTATAAATCCCAGCAACTACAACTCCCAAATGTCAAAGTCTATTTCCCTCAAACCCCACCAGTGTTCACATTGTACATATTGAGTATTTGTGCCAAGTTTAGTCCAGATCCATCATTGTTTGAGTCCACAGTGCTCTCTGGATGTAGGTCAACTACAACTCCAAAACTCAAGGTCAATGCCCACCAAACCCTTCCAGTATTTTCTGTTGGTCATGGGGGTTCTGTGTAGGAAGTTTGGTTCAATTCCATCGTTGGTGGAGTCCAGAATGCTCTTTGATTGTAGGTTAACTATAAATTCCAGCAACTACAACTCCCAAATGTCAAAGTCTATTTTCCCCAAAGTCCACCAGTGTTCACATCTGTACATATTGAGTATTTGTGCCAAGTTTAGTCCAGATCCATCATCGTTTGATCCACAGTGCTCTCTGGATGTAGGTGAACTACAACTCCAAAACTCAAGGTCAATGCCTACCAATCCCTTCCAGTATTTTCTGTTGGTCATGGGGGTTCTGTGTGCCAAGTTTGATTCAATTCCATCGTTGGTGGAGTCCAGAATGCTCTTTGATTGTAGGCGAACTATAAATCCCAGCACCTACAACTCCCAAATGACAAAATCAATCCCCATCCAACCCCACCAATATTCAAATTTGGGCGTGTTGGGCATTTGTGCCAAATTTGGTCCAGTGAATGAAAATACATCTTGCATATCAGATATTGCAAATCAGATATTGCAAATGCAACTCTCTGGTCTGCCCCTGACACGATAAATAAGTAAATATCAGATATTTACATTACGATTCATAACAATAGCAAAATTACAGTTGTGAAGTAGCAACAAAAATTACTTTATGGTTGGGGGTCACCACAACATGAGGAACTGTATTAAGGAGTCACGGCATTAGGAAGGTTGAGAACCACTGCTCTAGCAAGATGATAATACTTTAACAAACCACAGCAAAGGAACAGAAGGAAAATCCCAAAGTCTTACATCAGACATGAAACCAGAGACTTTTGCAAGAAGTCTTTGTAAGGTACTTGCTGGAGCTGCAAGCAAGGAAACCGGAGCACAGAAGAACTGAGTAGAACGGTTGCTGCCAGCATTGACCACTTGTTTACTGCTGATTTAGAGCCCTCAACTCCCAGTACAGGTGCTCCTAGGGTGAGGTCTGATTGCTCAGCATGCTTGCGGCAATTCTAGCTGACTTTCTCCTTTCTTCTTTTGCCGTTCGGTCTTCCTGAAAGGTAGGAACCAGCAGTATGTTTTCCTCTCCCTCTTCTTCCTCCTCAACACTTGCCCCCAAATCCCCTATTTCTTCAGCCTCCTGTTCTACCTCCTCCTCTGCAGAAGAGCAGTATGCAACACATTCGGTCATTAAGGTATAAGCGAGAGAGCAGAGGGGGCATACTTGCTTTACACACCGATCTCAGTGATGCCACACACATGGCTTGGAATTGCCAGCATGCTATTTTACGAATAATACATTTCTTTCAATTTATGGCTCATCATAAAATATTTCTGCAATTTGGAAGACTTGTGTGGAGTTTATTTTCCTGCTGCAGCAAGGACAATAAAACAGCTTTGCTTTCTCTTTGTCATGTCAGGAGCGACTTGAGAAACTGCAAGTCGCTTCTGGTGTGAGAGAATTGGCTGTCTGCAAGGACGTTACCCAGGGGACGCCCGGATGTTTTGATGTTTTATCATCCTTGTGGGAGGCTTCTCTCATGTCCCCGCATGAGGAGCTGGAGCTGATAGAGGGAGCTCATCCACGCTCTCCCAGGATTCAAACCTGTGGCCTGTCAAGTCTTTAGTCCTGCCGGCACAGGGGTTTAACCCACTGCACCACCGGGGGCTCCACAACAGCTTTGATGACAAGAAAAGTCTCCAAGTCGAGTTGGTCCTCTGCTCGGCTTTTCTATTTCATGCGCCGCTGTTGGGTTCTTCATGTGGACTTTTCAGCTCTTACTTCTCTCAGCCTCAGTGGAGATTCTCCAAAGGACTGCTTCTTAAACTGTCAGTCCCAACCCCAAACGGGGTCCCCCCTTCACTCAATGTTGGGGTCATGAAAAATTTGGCAACAGGGAAAGGTTTCTGAATGTCATCCATTTACACAAATCAGTTAGCAACAAGGTGCAGTGTTTACAATGGGCACTGCAGAAGATACTTGAAGTAGGCTACACAAAAATGGAGAATTAGCCTCTTTAGTAAGACTTGCAAATTTTGATTTAATACCAGTAAATGTTTGATTTTATGCCTGTCTTATATACATATTTACCCAGGATCATGTAAAAAAAAGCCCCCGGTGGCACCATGGGTTAAACCCTTGTGATAGCAGGGCTGCTGACTGAGAGGTCAGTGGTTCAAATCCAAGGAGAGTGGGTTGAGCTCCCTCTGTCAGCTCCAGCTCCCCATGCAAGGACATGAGAGAAGCCTCCCACAAAGAATTGTAGGAACATCAAAACATTTGGGCATCCCCTTGGCACAATTCGATGTATGGCTTTGAGTCGCTGTAAGGCTGAGAAACGCAGGCTATAAATATCGTAAATAAATAAATATTCTTGCAGACAGCCAATTCTCTCACACCAGAAGCAACTTGCAGTTTTTCAAGTCACTCCTAACACAGAAAAAAATGTTAAAAAGGCTTGAGAGGAAAAGGGTCGCAAGTGGAAAAAGTTTAAGAAGCCACACACTAGAGAGTCTAGCGTACCATCACCACTTTTGGTCCTTCCCTCCAGAAAGAAAAGTTCCTCTAAATGCCATCAAAATGCCCCAGCTAATGAGGTACTTCACAGCAGCATCAATTTCCTGGACAAGAAGGTCCAGGAAGAAAGGCATCAGCCACTGCTTGAGCTTATTGTTCCCTATTTTCATGCAAACCAGTTTCAAGTCATTCCGGATATGTTAGTGAGAGAACAGAAAGAATTTGCATAGCACTGAGAATCAGTGAGTTTGCAGAAGACAATACCGCTAAGGGGACAACCTTGGGCATCTTGGGAGAAAGGGGCATTTCAGAGAAAAACACCCAGAATGCCCACTCCCCAAAGACATCTTCTCAGCAGGGGCACTTCCATTACTGGCACTTGCAGGTGGCGCAAACAACCCTTCAGTCACAGACAAAGTCCCTAAAACCACATGGACCAATCCATGGGCAGTCCTGCCCTTGCCCCATTGTCATTGTGACCCACACTGGGAAGGGCCTTGAGATGCAGGAGAGGTTCTTGGTCAGTAGGAGATTCAATCACCCTTCAATATCTCCCCCCAAAAGAGATCTTCATTGGCCAGAAGCCCCACAAGGTTCAAATGGCGTACCGTTGCTTCATCTTAGGCTAAGGTGATGGTGTGGTAGGCCTACGAAATGTAGGTGATAAAGTGGGGAGTGGGGGCTTTCAAAAGACTGTATCCCTTTATAGGATCATAACACACACCTTTAAGTCCTTGGAGGCTCTTCAAACAGTTTCCCCTCCCTTTCTTCCTAAGAGAGCTTCTTGTGACTATGAAGTGCAAATGACATTGGCTTCTGTTGCATTTCATCCCTGTACTGCACAAGTCTCCAGTCCTCAATGAGTAGCTAGAGATAGGTTTAGGCTGAGGGATTCCTCCCCCACATTCCTATGCATGTTTACCAAAAAGGGCTTTGTCTTTCCTTCTCCTGCTATCCACTGTTTCCCTCCCCCCCTATTATCTGAGGGAATATGGTCATATTCTAGAAGCATTCTCTCCTGACATTTCGCCTGCATCTATGGCAAGCATCCTCAGAGGTTGTGACGTCTGTTGGAACCAACAGACCTCACAACCTCTGAGGATGCTTGCCATAGATGCAGGCAAAACGTCAGGAGAGAATGCTTCTAGAACATGGCCATATAGCCCGAAAAACCTACAACAACCCAGTGATTCCAGCCATGAAAGCCTTCGACAATATATCTGAGGGAACTTCCTCTTTTAAGTTTTATTACCCTGGATTGACCATGTGATATCCACCATTGCCTCTTCTGCCTTTTCTTCCTTCCAGTGAGGATGCATTTTGCCTCTCCCTTTAGGCAAAATGTAGCTGCATGGATTTTTTTTTTTTACTTTTTACCCTTTTGCCTCCTTAGAAGATGAGACTTGGTAAGCTAGTTAGTTTCAAAACATTTTCTATCTGGAATGTATTTCTTTTACTTCAATAAATATTTTAAAGTTCTGACTCTGCAATTGTGGTGTATGGAGTAAACTATGGAGTAAAGGCTTATCCTAGCTCACCTCGCGTACGTTTCTGCTGGTTATGAAGGCTTGGGGGGGCTTCTTCCCCAGAAACCTCCCTGGCACAAGGGTTGGTCAGAAACTCCAGAGATGTTGGGCAGAGGGGTTCATTTGTGTAGCAACAGAGGAGAAGGTTGCTTTGCGCCTATCTCTGTCTTTCCTGGCCTGTCTCAGCGCTGCAGCCTGGCTCCATCGCAGACAGATTTTGGGCAGGATCCAAAGGCTCAAGCAAAGACCAGGATGAGCAGCCCCTTGAGTTCTTGTGGCTCCAAAGCACCTTTACGCTTTAAGCCACTGCAGAAAGTTATCCCTCTTCCCAGAAGAGGCACCCACTCCCCAACAATGCACACCTCGATACAGAAGGTCCACTGCCCATAAGGAACTGCAAGCAAGGTGGGATCCAGGACTATGACTGAGAGGCCCCCAAACCATGGCTACTCTATTCCCTTTCTATCATCTGCTTCGAAAGCCTCATCCCCCAATCTCACTGCCCCAAAACAGCCACTGAAGAACCAAGAGCAGGCCAAGAATGAGTGGAATGCCAAATGGAGAAAGAAGAGGAGAAAAGGAAAGTAAGGCCACAGCCTGGACAAAGATAACCCAGTTCAAATCAGATATTGTGGGATTATCTGCCTTGATATCCTGGGAGATAGGGCTGTGTGGAAGGGCCCTGAGTCCTCAGATATTGTGGGATTTTCTGCCTCGATATTTTGGGAGATAGGGCTGTGTGGATGGGCCCTGAGTGCACACTCAGATATTGTGGGGGTTTCTGCCTTGTTATCCTGGGAGATAGGGCTGTGTGGATGGGCCCTGAGTGCACATCAGATATTGTGGGATTTCCTGCCTTAATATCCTGGGAGATACGGCTATGTGGAAGGGCCCTGAGTGCACACTCAGATATTGTGGGATTTCCTGCCTTGATATCCTAGGAGATAGGGCTGTGTGGAAGGGCCCTAAGTCCTCACTCAGGGCCCTTCCACACAGCCCTATCTCCTAGGATATCAAGGCAGGAAATCCCACAATATCTGAGTTTTCTGCCTCAATATCCTGGGAGATAGGGCTGTGTGGAAGGGCCCTGAGTACACACTCAGATATTGTGGGATTATCTGCCTTGCTATACTGGGAGATAGGGCTGTGTGGAAGGGCCCTGAGTCCACACTCAGATGTTGTGGGGTTTTCTGCCTTGATACCTTGGGAGATAGGGCTGTGTGGAAGGGCCCTGCGATATTGTGGGATGTTCTGCCTTGATATCCTGGGATATAGGGCTGTGTGGAAGGGCCCTGAATCAACACTCAGTTAATATGTGATTTTCTGCCTTTATATCCTGGGATATAAGGCTTTGTGGAAGGGCCCCGAGTACACACTCAGATATTGTGGGGTTTTCTGCCTCAATATCCTGGGAGATAAGGCTGTGTGGAGGGGCCCTGAGTGCACACTCAGATATTGTGGGGTTTTCTGCCTTGATATCCTGGGAGATAGGGCTGTGTGGAAGGGCCATGAGTGCACACTCAGATAATATGGGATTTTCTGCCTTGATATCCTGGGAGATAGGGCTGTGTGGAAGGGCCAGAGTCCACACTCAGATAATATGGGATTTGTATTGTCGAAGGCTTCATGGCTGGAATCACTAGGTTCTGGTGGGTTTTTTCGGGCTATATGGCCATGTTCTAGAGGCATTCTATCCTGACGTTTTGCCTGCATCTATGGCAAGCATCCTCAGAGGTAGTCTGAGGATGCTTGCCATAGATGCAGGCGAAACGTCAGGAGAAAATGCCTCTAGAACATGGCCATATAGCCCGAAAAAACCCACAAGAACCTAATATGGGATTTTCTGCCTTGATATCCTGGGAGATAGGGCTGTGTGGAAGGGCCCTGAGTACACACTCAGATATTGTGGAATTTTCTGCCTTTATATCCTGGGAAATAGGGCTGTGTGGAAGGGCCCTGAGTCCACACTCAGATAATATGGAATTTTCTGCCAGGATATCAAGGGAGATAGGGCTATGTGGAGGGGCCCTGGGTGCACACTCAGATATTGTGGTATTTTCTGACTTGATATCCTGGGAGATAGGGCTGTGTGGAAGGGCCATAAGTCCACACTCGGATACTGTGGGCTTATATGCCTCAATATCCTGGGAGAAAGGGCTGTCTGGAAGGGCCATGGGTCCACACTCGGATATTACGGGGTTTTCTGCCTCAATATCCTGGGAGATAGGGCTGTGTGGAGGGGTCCTGAGTCCACACTCAGATAATATGGGATTTTCTGCCTTGATATCCTGGGAGATAGGGCTGTGTGGAAGGGCCCCGAGTCCACACTCAGATACTGTGGGATTTTCTGCCTAGATATCCTGGGAGATAGGGCTGTGTGGAAGGACCCTGAGTGCACATTCAGATTATATGGGATTTTCTGCCTTGATATCCTGGGAGATAGAGCTGTGTGGAAGGGCTATGAGTCCACACTCGGATATTGTGGGGTTTTCTGCCTCAATATCTTGGGATATAGGGTTGTGTGGAAGGGCCCTGAGTCCACACTCAAATAATATGGAATTTTCTGCAAGAATATAAAAAGAGATAGGACTATGGGGGGGGGGGGGGCTGAGTACACAGTCAGATATTGTGGGATTTTCTGTCTTGATATCCTGGGATATATGGCTGTGTGGAAGGGCCCATAGATTCCCCAACACAGGGGGACTCTCCTCCTCCTCCGGGGCAGCCCCTCCCCTTGCAAAGGGACAGGAAGGACACCCCTCTATGGCTTCTTTTGGAGGAGAGGGGACCCCACCTCAAGAGGGACGAGCAGCACAGAGACCCTTCCCTTCCTCCTCCTGGAGCTTTGGGCAAAGGCTGGGGAACCCCCCCTCCGTCCTGGTGCTCTTTCTCTCTTTCTGGGAGGGGGGGTGTCATGCGTGGAGCTCCCCCACCTGCCCCTTAAAGCCTCCCCCCTCCCCCAAAGGGCCTGCAAGCATCCCCTGCAACCGCCCAACAGGTGTTTCCATCCCCTCCTTGGCTTGGACTCTCCCTCCAAGAAGGGGAAAGCAGATACGGGGGGCGCGGAACCCGAGTCCTCCCCCCTCTTGGCCAAAGGAGACTGCCCTCTCCCCCCCCCCCACCCCCCACCCACCCCTCTGCCTGCCTCGCTTCCCGCGGAGGTGCTTACCGGGGCTTCTCCGGCGGCGCTTGGGGCTCGGCCGTGTCTCCCCCTTCCTCCTCCTCCTCCTCCTCCTCCTCCTCCTCGCCCTCTTCTCCTTCCTCGGGCCTCTTCTTCTAGGGCGGGGCGGCGGCGGGGCGGGCGGGGTCCCCTCCTCCACCTCCTCCTTTGGGGGGCTCCATTCCTGGGGGGCGGGAGGGGGGCTTTCCCAGAGAGAAAGAGAGAGAGCGGCTCTGTACGGCTTCCTCTTCTTCCTCCTCGCTTTAGGAGGGTAGGGGTCCCTTCTGCCGCGGATGTCGGGGGCTTGCTGCTCTCTCTTCCTTTTCTCCTTGTCCCCCCCCCCTTCCGCTGGCGGGCCCCTCCGCTCCCTCCGCCGCCCAAGGGCTCTCTGCAAATGGCTCCGGAGCCGCTCTTTCCGCCGCGACGCAGCGGGGGGGGGGGGGGGGGGGAGGTTGTCCAGATCAGAGGAAGCGGGATTGCTCCTGGACACTGGCTTCTCCCCACTTGCAGGAGGAAAGTCCACCTGAGCATGGGCAGAGTGCCTCCTCTTGCATCCAAAGGAGGACGGAGGGGTTGCTCCTGGACACAGGCTTCTCCCCACTTGCAGGAGGGATGTCCACCTGATCATAGAATCATAGAATCAAAGAGTTGGAAGAGACCTCATGGGCCATCCAGTCCAACCCCATTCTGCCAAGAAGCAGGAATATTGCATTCAAATCACCCCTGACAGATGGCCATCCATCCCCTGTTTAAAAGCTTCCAAAGAAGAAGCCTCCACCACACCTGAGCATGAGCAGAGTGCCTCCTCTTGCATCCAAAGGAGGACGGAGGGATTGCTCCTGGGCACAGGCTTCTCCCCACTGTCGGGAGAAATCCCTCACTCTAATCCTATCTCTAGCTACTCATTGAGAACTGGAGACTTGATGACACAAGAGATTTGTGGGATTAAACCCAACAGTTGCTCCTGGACATAGACTTCTTCCCACTTGCTGTTGGGAATCACAGCTGTCAGGCATAGGAATGTGGGGTGAGGAATCCCTCACTCTTATCTTTAGTCTAGCTACTCATTGAGGACTGGAGACGATAGAATCATAGAATCAAAGAGTTGGAAGAGACCTCATGGGCCATCCAGTCCAACCCCCTGCCAAGAAGCAGGAATATTGCATTCAAATCACCCCTGACAGATGGCCATCCAGCCTCTGTTTAAAAGCTTCCAAAGAAGGAGTCTCCACCACACTCCGGGGCAGAGAGTTCCACTGCTGAACGGCTCTCACAGTCAGGAAGTTCTTCCTCATGTTCAGATGGAATCCCCTTTCTTGTAGTTTGAAGCCGGGGTTGCTCCTGGACACAGGCTTCTCCCCACTTGTAGGAGGGATGTCCACCTGAGCATGAGCAGAGTGCCTCGTCTTGCATCCAAAGGAGGACGGAGGGATTGCTCCTGGGCACAGGCTTCTCCCCACTGTCGGGAGAAATCCCTCACTCTAATCCTATCTCTAGCTACTCATTGAGAACTGGAGACTTGATGACACAAGAGATTTGTGGCATTAAACCCAACAGTTGCTCCTGGACATAGACTTCTTCCCACTTGCTGTTGGGAATCACAGCTGTCAAGCATAGGAATGTGGGGTGAGGAATCCCTCACTCTTATCTTTAGTCTAGCTACTCATTGAGGACTGGAGACTTGAAGACACAAGAGACTTGTGCAGTCCAGGGATGAAACCCAACAGGCTTCTTCCCACTTGCAGGATGGAAGTTACATCCCATATAGACTACTGCAACGCACTCTACGTGGGGTTGCCCTTGAAGACTGTTCGGAAACTTCAACTGGTCCAGCGAGCGGCAGCCAGATTGCTCACCGGAGCGACATACAGGGAGCACACCACCCCCCTGTTGTGCCAGCTCCACTGGCTGCCGGTTCAGTTCCGAGCACAATTCAAGGTGCTGGTTTTGACCTACAAAACCCTGTACGGTTCCGGTCCAGTTTATCTGTCTGAACGCATCTCCCTCTACGTCCCACCCCAGAGTTTGAGATCATCTGGGGAGGCCCTGCTCTCAACCCCACTGCTGTCACAAGTGAGGTTGGTGGGGACGAGGAGCAGGGCCTTCTCAGTGGTGGCCCCTCACCTGTGGAACTCACTCCCGGGGGAAATTAGGGCGTCATCATCCCTCCTCTCCTTCAGGAGGAAGGTAAAGACGTGGTTGTGGGACCAGGCCTTTGGGCAATCTGGCAATTAGAGAAGATAATCAGACGAGTATGACCAGGACTGACAATGTGGAATTGAAAATGGAACTATGAGATAGCGAACGCTGACCGTTTATGAGGAGGAATTGTGTTTGTATTGGTTTTATTGGTTTTATAGTTGTAATGTAGGAATTGTTGTTAACTGTGAATTGATGCTATGTCTGTTTTGACTGTTATGTGATGTGGGCATCGAATTGTGCTTTTGCTTTGTAAGCTGCCCTGAGTCCCCTTCGGGGTGAGAAGGGCAGGGTAGAAGAAACCGAAATTAATAATAATAATAATAATAATAATAATAATAATAATAATAAGTTCGCTTGAGCATGGGCAGAGTGCCTCCTCTTGCATCTTAAGGAGGATGGAGGGGTTCCTCTTGTGCATAGGCTTCTCCGCACTTGCAGGAGGAAAGTCTGCTTGAGCATGAGCAGAGTTCCTTTTCTTGCACCCAAAGGTGTGTTTGTGGGGGGCGGGGGGCGGGGGGGGGGAGGTGTTGGGAATCAGAGTTGTCAGGCATAGGAATGTGGGGTGAGGAATCCCTCACTCTAATCTTATCTTTAGTCTAGTTACTCATTGAGGACTGGAGACTTGACACAAGAGATGTGTGCAGTCCAGGGATGAAACCCAGCAGCTGCTCCTGGACACAGACTTCTTCCCACTTACAGGATGAAAATCTGTTCAAGCAGACTTTGGTGGTCCATGCCTTAGTCACCTCCAGATTGGACTACTGTAAAGTGCTCTATGTGGGGCTGCCCTTGAAAACAGCCCGGAAATTCCAACTGGTCCAACGGGCGGCGGCCAGGTTGTTAACTGGTGCTCCTTACAGGGAGAGGTCAACCCTCCTGTTTAAGGAGCTCCACTGGCTGCCATTCATTTTCCGGTCCCAATTCAAGGTGCAGGTGCTTACCTACAAAGCCCTAAACGGTTTGGTACCCGCCTACCTACATGACCAAATCTCCGTATATGAACCCACACGATCTCTCGATCATCTGGAGAGGCCCTGCTCACGATCCCACCTGCGTTGCAAGCGCGATTGGTGGGGACGAGGGACAGGGCCTTCTCCGTGGTGGCCCCCCGACTCTGGAACTCTCTCCCTAAGGATATCAGACAAGCCCCAACATTGGCAGTCTTTAGGAAGAGCTTGAAGACGTGGTTGTTCCAGTGTGCCTTCCCAGAATAGGAAACTCCAAGCATCATGTCCCAATTGCACTTTACTAGAGATTTAAGATTGTCTGCACATCGCACCTATCTCCAAAAACCTATCCATTTCACCTGTCATGCCCAGTATTTTAAAAAATTTTAATCATTACATTGACCCGGCCTTAGTTTTAAATGTGTCATGATGTTATTGTCTAATGTCTAATTATCTTCCTGCTGGAGTGGTACCTATTGATCTACTCACATTTGCATGTTTTCATTAACTTCAGTCGTGTCCGACTCTGAGTGGTGCTCATCTCCATTTCTAAGCTGAAGAGCCGGCGTTGTCTGTAGACACCTCCAAGGTCATGTGGCCAGCATGACTTCATGGAGCACCATTATCTTCCCGCCGGAACGGCACCTATTGATCTACTCACATTCGCATATTTTCATTAAGTTCAGTTGTGTCCAACTCTGGGGGTTGGTCTACATCTCCATTTCTAATCCGAAGAGCCGGCGTTGTCCATAGACACCTCCAAGGTCATGTGGCCGGCATGACTGCACGGAGCACCATTATCTTCCTGCCGGAATGGCACCTATTGATCTACTCACATTTGCATGTTTTCGAACTGCAGGGTTGGCAGAAGCTGGGGCTGACAGTGGAAGCTCACCCCACTCCTCGAATTCGAACCTGCAACCTTTCTGTCAGCAGCTCGGTGGTTTAAACTCCCAGTTTTCTTAGGATTTCCCAGAATGGTGTTTTCTATGGAATGTGTTAAGGAGGGAGGAGCTGCTCCCTGCTTTTTATTCTTCTGTCTGGTCGTGCCCCGTCTTGGGCCTGGGTCCCTTGCAGTGCCTGGGGGCCAGAAAGGCAGCCTATTTATTTATTTATTTATTTATTTATTTATTTATTTATTTATTTATTTATGACATTTATATGCCTCCCTTCTCACCCCGAAGGGGACTCTTTCCCAAGGAAGGAGCCACGTACCCCAAAGCCGGGGAAACCCAGATCCTTCCCAGGTGGGGCTATCTATGCGGGCTGGCCAGCTTTCCTTGGAAGTGGCTCATGAGGCCTGTGTGGGAGCAGGCGCTTGCTGAGGCTGCTGGAGAAAAGGGGTGCTTTGTTGAGAGGAATAACCTTGGTTGGGTTTGGGATCCCAAACAATGCCATGCAACTCTCTGGGTTGCCATAGCAGCCGCATCCCTCTCTCGCCTGCCTCTGCCTGTTTGTGCCACATCTGTGAATGCGCAGGACCCTCAGCATCCGCCACGCGCTGGCCTTGAGGAGGAAAGCAGAAGAGGCCCTGCTCCCCTTCCCTCATGTCTCTCGCCTTGCAGCCCGCTGCTGCTGCCGTCTGCTGCTCTGCTGCAAAACAGGATGCCTGCCACGACGCCAGAGCATCAGCCAAGAGGAAGGTGGGCTGGCCAGCCCCCAGGGCTCCCTTTGGAAGGCCCCAACATGGATAGTCTTGACATGGGGGGCCCTTTAAATGCTTCTGGCTCTGCCCCAGAAAGGAGGGAGAACACTGTTTGAAGGTACCCTTTGCAGAAAGTTAGAAGCATCTTTCTGGCATGGAGAGCTGTTTGGCAAGCAAGCAGATTGCCAAAAGAGGTGGGGGTCTCCTTCCCTGGAGGTCTTTCCGAGTGGTCCAACACAAGGTCCCTTCCAGCTCTTGGACTCTGTGGATGTTCAATGAACTGGTTGTTCTCACCAGAGGACAAGGAGGAGAGATGGGGTTCCTGCTCTCCAGCACTTTGCCTCTGTTGACTGGGAAGTGTTGGATTTCCCAGGTTATTTATTTATCGTGTCATTAGCAACCAGACCATTGTATTACATTTCTAACAGAACAAAACAAACAGATAAAAAAACACAAATTTTGCAAACTTGGTAGTTGATTAAATGTCCTTTGACCAGTATCTGGCCACTTGGAGTGCCTCTGGTGTTGCCGCAAGAAGGTCCTCCATTGTGCATGTGGCAGGGCTCAGGTTGCATTGCAGCAGGTGGTCTGTGGTTTGCTCCTCTCCACACTCGCATGTCGTGGATTCAACTTTGTAGCCCCATTTCTTAAGATTGGCTCTGCATCTCGTGGTGCCAGAGCGCAGTCTGTTCAGCGCCTTCCAAGTCGCCCAGTCTTCTGTGTGCCCAGGAGGGAGTCTCTCATCTGGTATCACCCACGGATTGAGGTGCTGGGTTTGAGCCTGCCACTTTTGGACTCTCGCTTGCTGAAGTGTTCCAGCGAGTGTCTCTGTAGATCTAAGAAAACTATTTCTTGATTTAAGTTGTTGACGTGCTGGCTGATACCCAAACAAGGGATAAGCTGGAGATGTCACTGCCTTGGTCCTTTCACTATTGGCTGCTACTTCCCAGCGGATGTCAGGTGGTGCAATACCGGCTAAGCAGTGTAATTTCTCCAGTGGTGTAGGGCGCAGACACCCCGTGATAATGCGGCATGTCTCATTAAGAGCCACATCCACTGTTTTAGCGTGGTGAGATGTGTTCCACACTGGGCATGCGTACTCAGCAGCAGAGTAGCATAGCGCAAGGGCAGATGTCTTCACTGTGTCTGGTTGTGATCCCCAGGTTGTGCCAGTCAGCTTTCGTATGATATTGTTTCTAGCGCCCACTTTTTGCTTGATGTTCAGGCAGTGCTTCTTGTAGGTCAGAGCACGGTCCAGAGTGACTCCCAGGTATTTGGGTGTGCTGCCATGTTCCAGTGGGATTCCTTCCCAGGTAATCCTCAGAGCTCGGGATGCTTGTCTGTTCTTAAGGTGAAAAGCACATGTCTGTGTTTTAGAAACCCTGCTCTAAATGGAATCGCAGCCAGATGCAAGGGAAAAGTGTGTGTGTGTGTGGGGGGGGGGGGAGGCAACTAACTGGGAGATTTCCACTAAGAGCATGGGATCTGTAGCCATCCTACCCCCTGGCTGGCCTCTTGGCTGAAGAGCCCAAGTTATGTCTGCAGTGGTCAAGCGAGAGGCCTGGCCTTTGATGGCCCGCCGTGGATGCAACTGTAGCTCTGAGCAGCGGCAGGGGAAGCGGCCTCTCCACTGCTCATTTTGTTCTTTGCCTCAATGAATTAAACATATTTCAATATCAAAAAATGAAAGATCAAGGGGGCAGCAGCAGCCGTAATAAATCCCTTGGTCTCATTTCCCATATTAAGCTGGTACATACCCGGGGCAAGAGCAATCATCCAAGCCTCCCGGGCGAAAGGGAAGGAGATGGATGGGCCAGGGAGAGCAACCACCTACTCCCCTCCCTCCCTCTTTCTTAATCTCTCTCTCCATTCTTCTCTGTTGCTGGCCCAGCCAAGGGAAGAGGAGGCCTCAATGGGCTAAGTGGCAACTGCAGTTCCAGGTTAGGCATATGTGGAGTGGCACAGGGCAGCCTGAAGATGGGAATGATGTCCTGATCAGGGGATTCTGGGCACCGCAGTCCAAAGAGTCTCTGGGTTGTTGTGAGTTTTCTGGGCTGTATGACCATGTTCCAGAAGCATTCTCTCCTGATGTTTCACCCACATCTATGGCAGGCCGGAGGACCTGGAGCCCCCAGTGGCATAGTGGGTGAAACCCTGTGCCAGCAGGACTGAAGACCAACAGGTCGCAGGTTCGAATCCTGGGAGAGGTGGAGGAGCTCCCTCTATCAGCTCCAGCTCCTCATGCGGGGACATGAGAGAAGCCTCCCACAAGGATGATAAAAACATCAAATCATTCGAGCGTCCCCTGGGCAACGTCCTTGCAGACGGCCAATTCTCTCACACCAGAAGGCACTTGCAGTTTCTCAAGTCACTCCTGACACGATAAAAAAAAATCCCCAGAGGGTGTGAGATATGTTGGAGATTAGGCAAGTGAGGTTATTATATGTGTGTGGAATGTCCAGGGTAGAAGAAATAACTCTTGTCTGCTGGAATGCTGCAATTGAATACCTTGATTAGCATTGAAAAGCCTTACAGTTTCAAGGCGTGGCTGCTTCCTGCCTGGGGGAATCCTTTGTTGGGAGGTGATTAGCTGGCCCTGATTGTTTCTTGTCTGGAATTCCCATTTTTGAGTGTTGTTCTGTATTTACTGTCCTGATTTTAGAGTGTTTTTAATACTGGTAGCCAGATTTGGTTCATTTTCATGGTTTCCTCCTTTCTGTTGAAATTGTCCACAAGCTTGTGGATTTCAATGGCTTCTCTGTGTAGTCTGACATGGTGGTTGTTAGAGTGGTTCAGCATTTCTGTGTTCTCCAATAATATGCTGTGTCCAGGTTGATTCATCATGTGCTCTGCTATGGTTGACTTCTCAGGTTGAGTTAGTTTGCAGTGCCTTTCATATTCCTTGATTTGTGTTCGGCCAATGCTGCGCTTGGTGGTCCCTCTGCAGACTTGTCCACAACTGCATGGCATGCGGTAGACTGCTGCAGAGGTGAGAGGATCCCTCTTGTCGTTCGCTGAGTGGAACATTTGTTGGATTTTCTTGGTGGTCTGTAGATAGTTTGTAGGCTTTCTTCCCTCATCAGCTTCCCTATGTGGTCAGTGGTTCACACTTGTCTTCAACCCTTGTTCTGGGTCTTGCACCTCTTCTGATTTACTTATCTATTTATTTCGCATATTTGTATCCCATCCCTGTCACCCCCGAGCGGGGACTCAGGGAGGCTTCACAACAGGCAGCCATTTGATGCCATCACACAAATTTATTAATAGCAGTTATAATTAAAACAATTACCGTATATTCCGGCATATAAGACAACTGGGCGTATAAGACGACCCCCAACTTTTCCAGTTAAAATATAGAGTTAAGATGACTCCCATGCATAAGACTACACCCGCATATAAGACGACCCCTGACTTTTGAGAAGATTTTCTTGGGTTAAAAAGTAGTCTTATACGCCAGAATATACTGTAGTTAAAAACATCAAATATTCACACATTCATTTAAAATCACACAAGTTCACAATCATAATCCAGGTCAATCCATTATCAGTCACAGAGAATCATTCTCATTCTTGGTGGATGCATCTAGTATTCGAACGCTTGGTCCCACAACCATGTTTTAAGTTTTTTTTCCTAAAGGAGAGGAAGGAAGGGGCTGATCTCATGTCACCCGGGAGGGAGTTCCACAGATGAGGGGCCACCAATGAGAAGGCCCTGTCTCTCTGAGAAGGGCCAAAACTAACAAAATGAAGTTTAACAGTCATAAATGCAAGATACTCCGATTAGGCAGAAAAAAATGAAATGCAAAGATACAGAATGGGGGACACATGGTTCGAGAGCAGTATGTGTGAAAAGGATCTTGGGGTCTTCATGGAAAACAAGTTAAACATGAGCGAACAATGTGATGCGGCAGCAAAAATAGCCAATGGGATTTTGGTCTTGGTTAAACCACATATGGAATATTGTATCCAGTTCTGGGCACCACAACTGAAGAGAGATATTGACAAGCTGGAATGTGTCCAGAGGAGAGTGACCAAAATGATCAGGGGTCTGGAGAACAAGCCCTATGAGGAGCGGCTTAAAGAGCTGGGCATATTTAGCCTGAAGAAGAGAAAGCTGAGAGGAGACATGATGAGAGCCATGTATAAATACGTGAGAGGAAGTCACAGGGAGGAGGGAGCAAGCTTGTTTTCCGCTGACCTGGAGAATAGGACATGGAACAATGGCTTCAAACGACAAGAGAGGAGATTGCATCTGAACATTAGAAAGAACTTCCTGACTGTGAGAGTTATTCAGCAGTGGAACTCTCTGCCCCAGAATGTGGTGGAGGCTCCTTCTTTGGAAGCTTTTAAACAGAGGGTGGATGGCCATCTGTCAGGGGTGCTTTGAATGCAATTTTCCTCCTTCTTGGCAAGGGGTTGGACTGGATGGCTCATGAGGTCTCTTCCAACTCTATGATTCTATGATTCTATTATTCTTGTCCCATCAGTTGCATTTGTGAAGATGGTGGGATCGAGAGCAGAACTTCCCTTAATGATCTTAACCTTTGCAATGGTTCATAGTGGGAGATACATTCGGACAGGTAAGCTGGGCCAGAACCATTCAGGGCTTTATAAACTAAGACCAGCACCTTGAATAGTGTTCAGTAGCATACTGGCAGCCAGTGGACCTGGCATAACAGAGGGGCAATATGCTCCCTGTACGCCGCTCCGGTGAGCAATCTGGCTGCTGCCCATTGGACTAGTTGAGGCGTCCGAACAGTCTTCAAAGGCAGCCCCATGTAGAGCATGTTGCAGTAGTCTATTAGTTTAGTCTCTGTTTATGATATGCAGGTCCTCATCAAGTCTGTCCCCTCTTAGCGTGTGTGCCAGGACGAAAGGGCAGCTCCCAGGGAACTGGCTTGGCCTCTCAACGCAAGAGCACCCCTCCACACCTTGGCTGCCTGCTAGCAGTGCTGGGCACTTGGCCCTGGGGCTGGAGGTGGTGGTGGGGGTGCTCTAGCTGCTTTGGTGACCCAGATTCTGAGGGGGGGCTTGCTTCCCACTGCCCTGGCCAGACTCCAGCTCAGTAATTGCCTTCTCCCACTTGAATGGTCTGGCAGTCGCAGGCGTACCCAACAGCCACAGCAGGAGGTACTCTGGAGAAGCCGCTTTGCTTTTTAATTAAGGTTATCAATTCCTTTCTGTAGCAATTGACAAGAGCATTCCTCTTCCTTTAGTGGTCCCCACCAGGAGAAGGCTTGGGTGGCACTCAAGTTTCAGAGGAAGAGAGGGTTGTGTGTGTATGCATGTACAAGGAGTGGTCAACCCCTCTGTTCAAACAGCTCTACTGGATGCCCATAAGTTTCCAGTCTCAATTTAAGGTGCAGGTTATAAACTATAAAGGCCTAAACAGTTTGGGACCTGCCTATCTTCGTGACCGCATCTTCCCCCATGAACCTGCACAATCTCTAAGATCTTCTGGGGAGGCTCTCCTCTTGCTCCCTGAGAGATGAGAGAGAGAGGGCCTTCTCGGTGGTGGCTCCCCTGGCTCTGGAACACTCTCTCCAGAGAAACTAGGCTGGCACCCATCCTGCCCACCTTCCATAAAGATCTAAAAATGTGGATGTTCTAATGTGCTTTTGATTGGACAGTTCCCCAGATAATTTTGGGCCCCAGCTATGACCCAAAATCTACGTAGTTCTTGTACTTTACTACTGTTCCTTACCCAGAGACACAATGCTGTATTTCATATTGCCCCCCTTGGCTCAATGGGTTAAATCTTTGTGCCAGCAGGACTAAAGACCGACAGGTTGGTGGTTTGGATCCAGGGAGAGCGCAGATGAGCTCTCTCTGTCAGCTCCAGCTCCCCATACCGGGACATGAGAGAAGCCTCCCACAAGGATGGTAAAACATCATAGGTGGGTTCTCAGGCCATTGGTTGTTTGCTCGGTGGTGGTTTTTATGTTGTGTTATTTGTTGTTGGTTTTATATTGTTTTTTAGGACGATGTTTTATGTACTTTATGTACTTTTCCAGTTGGTCTCTTCAATCCTGCTGTCACCTGGGATTGGAACATCGACAATCCATACTTTGTTTTTTAACACGATCGTGAGGTCAGGAGTATTGTGCTCCAAAACTCTGTCTGTCTGAATTCGGAAGTCCCAAAGTAGCTTGACATGTTCATTCTCTGTAACTTTTTCCGGCTTGTGATCCCACCAGTTCTTTGTCACAGGAAAAAGGTATTTGTGGCACAAGTTCCAATGAATCATCTGAGCAACGGTGTTATGCCTCTGCTTGTAGTCTGTCTGCACAATCTTCTTGCAGCAGCTGAGGATGCGATCGATTGTTTCAGCTGCTTCCTTGCAGAGTCTACATTTAGGATCTGTCGCCGACTTTTCAATTCTGGCTTTGATGGCATTGGTTCGAATGACTTGTTCTTGGGCTGCCAGAATCAGGACCCCCGTCTCCTTTTTCAGAGTTCCATTTCTGAGCCACATCCATGTTTTTTCTTTGTCAATTTGGCTCTCATTTTTCCCCAGGAACTGTCCATGGAGAGCCTTCTTTCACCAGTTTTCTCTTCTGCTCTGGATTGTGTTGTTGTTGTTGTTGTTGTTGTTGTTGTTATTATTATTATTATTATTACCTCTTACATGTGCATGTAACCACAGGCTTCTCCCAGAGACTGGCCTGCCTTTAGTTAGCTTTAACAGTCTTGTAGTTGTTGGGTTTTTTGCTGCCTCCCCTTTTATATTAATCCCCGTCTTTAATTTGCCTGCCTGCGCTGGTCCCTCTGGGCAGCTCTAATTAAACACAAATATTTCTTTCTCTAAAACAGAAGCAAGGAGGAGGAGGAGAAGTACATGGGCTTCTCTTGCTAAGAGGCAACAGAAATGGCCCTCCTATCCTGCTTGATAAAGCTGCTCTTCTGGAAGGAAAATCCATAGGGGCCATGCAAGAGCCCCAATTAAGGAGGAAACCCATCGGATGCCCTGGGTGCAAAGGCCCACCCACTTTCGCTGCCAGAAGGCAGTGGGACAGGGTGCCTAGGGCCTCCTGGGCATATTAGCTCTATCTATAGTGCAGCGGTTGGGTTTTTTAATTCGGGGAGTGTGGTGAGCTCCCACTGTTAGCCCCAGCTTCTGCCAACCTAGCAGTTCAAAAACATACAAATGAGAGTAGATAACTAGGTACCGCTTCTGTGGGAAGGTAACAGCACTCTGTGCACTCATGCCAGTCACATCACCTTGGAGGTGTCTACGGACAATGCTGGCTCTTTGGCTTAGAAGGGGAGTTGCACCCGTACCTTGGGAAGTCTGATCTGGCCAGTGATCCACACTCTCGTTACATCCCGAATAGATTACTGCAACGCACTCTATGTGGGGTTGCCTTTGAAGACTGTTCGGAAACTTCAATTAGTCCAGCGGGCGGCAGCTAGATTACTCACCGGAGCGTCATACAGGGAGCATACCACCCCTCTGTTATGTCAGCTCCACTGGCTGCCAATCCAGTTCTGAGCACAATTCAAAGTGCTGGTTTTGACCTACAAAACCCTATATGGTTCCGGCCCAGCGTATCTGTCTGAACGCATCTCCTTCTATGTCCCGCCTCGGAGTTTAAGATCTTCTGGGGAGGCACTGCTCTCGGCCCCACCTCTATCACAAGTGAGATTGGTGGGGATGAGGAACAGGGCCTTCTCGGTGGTGGTCCCTCACCTGTGGAACTCACTCCCCGGGGAAATTAGGTCATCGACATCCCTCCTCTCCTTTAGAAGGAAATTAAAAACATGGATTTGGGACCAGGCCTTCGGGTAACCTGGCGGATAGATAAGGGCCAAGCGACGACTAGAATTGATGGATTGGACAATGTGGAATTTGAATTTATGGACTCTGAGCTGGTAAACGTTGAGCACTAGATTGTTTTTAGGGATTGTGATGTATAATGGATTGTTTTAATTACTGTTTATATGTTTTATTTTTTACCTTGTTGTGCCGGCATCGAATTGTGCCTTTTTGTAAGCCGCCCTGAGTCCCCCCTCGGGGGTTGAGAAGGGCGGGGTAGAAGTGCGAGAAATAAAATAATAAATGAGCACCACCCCACACAGAGTCGGACACAACTAGACTTAATATCAAGGGAAAACCTTTATCTTTACCTTTATCTTTTACCTTTACCTAGGGACCCCTGGTTTGTGACTCAGTTTGAGCAATGGGTTGGGTGTGTGCGCAATGGGGCACAGTCTCATGCTGCAGAGATGGAGGGCTGCCTTCTTCTCCTCATCCTCCCTCTCCCACACTCCCTGGGCCCTCCTCCTGATCCAGCCTCACTGTCACCCTGAAAGGCCCATTCCTCTTCTCACATTAACCATTATTAAAGCCATCTGTTTCAGCGGGACCGCGGCTGGAATGAATTGTGTTATTACTCCAGTCACCTCAATGAATAGCCGGGCCTCAAAGTCATTGTGAATCGGCAGCAGGGAGGCCATCCATTATTTTGTTCTGCCACCTGGCTGGCTGGTCGGTCGATGGACAGACCTCTGCACACGCATGCGCCTGGGGGTGCTCCCTCTTTCCTCTCCTTCCTCCATTGTGCCTCACTTGAAGCTGTGTCGCATCTCCTCTAGAAGCCACCCCAGGTCAGGCCATTGGGGCTCAACCTTGCTTCCCTTCTCAGGTTGTTTTTGAAAACATTGGTTTTCTGCTTTGCTTTCTCATTGAACTGCGATTCCTACTACCAGAACCATTAGTTCTCTTGGTTTCCCAGTCCTGCAGGCATTATGAACTGGTATTTTCAACCACCTTGATATCCCATCCAGGTATCTAAGAATCAACAGCAGTTTTGTGTTATTTTGGGCTCTCGTTCTTAGAATGTTTTCAACATACAGCACTTACCTTTATATAGCACTGAATGTGCTGCCTTGGGGTCCCTTGAGGACACAGAGAGACGGATAAATCAACAATTAAACGGAATAAGGCAATATGTTAGAATGTGCTGCACAGTTCCTCCTGCTGCAAAATGGACTTGAAAAAGCAACCCAAAGGCATACATTCTGCAAGGATGCTGCTCAGGGGACGCCTGGGTGTTTTGCCATCTCTCATGTCCCCGCATGAGAAGCTGGAGCTGACAGATGGGAGCTCACCCTGCTCTCTGCATTTGAACCGTTGCCCAGGGGACGCCTGGATGTTTTACCATGTCTCATGTCCCCGCATGAGAAGCTGGAGCTGACAGATGGGAGCTCACCCTGCTCCCTGCATTTGAACCGTTGCCCAGGGGACCCCTGGATGTTTTACCATCCTGTGGGAGGCTTCTCTCATGTCACCGCATGAGAAGCTGGAGCGGACAGATGGGAGCTCACCCCACTCCCTGGATTTGAACCGTCAACCTTTCAGCCAGGAGTCCTGCCAGCACCACTGGGGTCTCCATTCTGCTCTGCTGTGCTTCAGGGATTGGGAATGAAAGAGGCTGAGCAGTGCCAGTTCCCCCCCACCCCCACTATACACACATTCCTGCATTTCTAGATACTTGGCCGTAAGTGGGGCCTTTGCCTGCCTTTGAATCCTCAGTTAAACTCTCTCTGTCTCACACACACACACAAAACCAAGAGGGCTTGACGTGATGCAAAACTTCTGAACATCTTGTCCAGCCATTAAAGTAGCTGTTAAAGGAGCTCATTTCCGCCATTCTGCACATCCAGTCCCTGGAGATGTATCTGAGCGAGAACAGCTACGCTGCAGTTGCCATTGATGTTCCAGCAATGCCATTTGCAGCCCCCTGCCTCTCCCTTTGGGGTCTTCAACCACTGGCATCTTCTGCCATCGGTGTCCCAGGCGGCCACAGAAGACTGTAAGGCAGACCCCAAGGCAAAATGTAGCTGCATGTACTTTTTACCCTTTTATCTCTTTAGAAGATGAGATTTAGTAAGCTAGTTAGCTCCAAGACCTTTTCTTTCTAGAACAGTGGACTGGCAAATGGGAGTCACCTCAGCCTCAGAAGCCCCCCCCCCCTTCCGATAATAGCCTAGTATTTGGGGGGGGGGGGGTGTCTCAGCGCAGCAGTGGGAGGGATCTCATTCTGTTCCCTGCTGCTCAGAGTTGGCTTGCCAAGCTGAAGAAGCTCCCACTATTCCATGAAAAGAAGGTCTGCAGGGGGAACAGAGACACAATCCAACTAGGTCTCCTTTGCGGTAGCTCCCATCTCCAGCTGAAGCACATGCATGGACTGCCATGCCCTCCAATCTCACATGTCGCATGGCCTCACAGAGACAGGCAGACCCCAAGAGTAGCGTTTGTCATGGTCTCGCCTTTCCGAAAGCATTGCAGAGCCTACCAAGGAATGCAGCAGAGGACCCAGAAAGCAGATGCCAAGCAAGCGATGGAGGCAGCGGCCCCCCTGCCACAGCATTTGTGTGCGGTTACAGAGGAATGGGAAAGATGGCGTCATGAGCAGCAGCGCTGCATGAGCTTTCCTCTTACTATTTCATTCTGTTTTGTTCAAGGCCTCCTGATTGTTTCATCAGCAAAGCGGCAGCCAGGCTCTCTGCAAAGCAAGCATTCTTGCACCTGGCGAAGCTGGTGAAGACAGCTGTGGCAACTCCAGTTCCGTCACTGCCACCTCTGGTACCAGGCTGCTGCTGTGCCCAGATAACAGAGAGGGAATTATGTGGCACAAAGTAGTGACTCAGTCAAGCCAAGAAGGCTACCATTCTTTCCTTTCCAGGAAGATTCCCCCAAAGGAGTGGAAGTCTGTGCAGACTACCTTCCCACCCCATGCCCAATTCCCTTCTTCTATGGCTGCTGCCCTTGGCCACATTGGCATTCGCCAAGGAGCAAGCTCTGGTCCCGGACCACTGTGTCCCGATTTGTGCTGTAGACATGAGGAATAGTGTTGGGTTTCATCCCTGGACTGCACAAGTCTCAAGTTTCCAGACCTCAATGAGTAGCTAGAGATAAGATTAGGCTGAAGGATTCCCCCCTCCTTTATGTTTCCCAAAAGGGTTTTGTCTTTACTCTTCCTCCTTGCTACTGTCTCCTACCCTTTGATGATGTAGCATTGGAATTGGACACCTCAGCAAGCGAGAGTCCAAAAGTGGCAGGCTCAAACCCAGAACCTCAACCAATGGCTGATACCAAATGAGAGACTCCCTCCTGGGCACACAGAAGACTGGGCAACTTGGAAGGCGCTGAACAGACTGCGCTCTGACACCACGAGATGCAGAGCCAACCTTCAGAAATGGGGCTACAGGGTGAAATCCACGGCATGCGAGTGCGGAGAAGAACAAACCACTGACCACCTGCTGCAATGCACCCTGAGCCCTGCCACATGCACAATGGAGGACCTTCTTGCGGCAACACCAGAGGCACTCCAAGTGGCCAGATACTGGTCAAAGGACATTTAATCAACTACCAAGTTTGCAAAATCTGTTTTTTAAAAAATCTGTTTGTTTGTTTTGTTCTGTTAGAAATGTAATACAATGGTATGGTTGCTGATGACACGATAAATAAATAAATTGGAATTCGGAGAGGGAACTTCCTTTTTAACGGCATTTTTATTGCCCTGGACTGGTCATGTGGCTTTTCGCCATTTTTCCAGTCTCTTCTGCTTTTCTTTCTACCTATGTGGATGTACATTTTGCCTCTATCTAGGCAAAATGTAGCTGCATGGACTTTTTACCCTTTTACCTCTTCAGAAGATTAGATTTAGTAAGCTAATTCGCTCCAAGACCTTTTCTATCAATAATGTATTTCTTTTACTTCAATAAATACCGTTGGGTTTCATCCCTGGACTACACAAGTCTCTTGTGTCATCCAGTCTCCAGTCCTCAATGAGGACCTAAACTAGACATAGGATTAGGCTGGGGGATTCCTCCACCCCACATTCCTATGCAAGTTTACCAAAAAGGGTTTTGTCTTTAGTCTTCCTCCTTGCCACTGTGCCCTCATTTGAAGATGTCACAATGGAATCTCTGTGAGGGAACTTCCTTATAAAAGGTACTTTTATTTCCCTGGGCTTGGCCATGTAACTATTCGCCATCAATGTTTCCAGTGAGGAGGCACATTTTGCCTCTCTCTTTAGGCAAAATGTAGCTGCATGGATTTTTATTTTTTACTTTTTAACCTTTTACCATCTTAGAAGATGAGATTTAGTAAGCTAGTTCACTCCAAGATTTTTCTATCAAGAATGTATTTTTTTTACTTCAACTAATACTTTTGAGCCTAAAGTTCTGACTCTGCATCCTAAGGAATAGAAGCTTATCCCAGCTCATCACATGTAAGTTTCTGCTGGTTATGAAGTTTACTTCTGGTAAAAGTTGTCCCCTGACATTAAGTCCAGTCATGTCTGACTCTGGGGTGTCGTGCTCATCTCCATTTCTAAGCCGAAGAGCCGGCGTTGTCCGTAGACACCTCCAAGGTCATGTGGCTGGCATGATTGCATGGAGCGCTGAGCGGTACCTATTGATCTACTCACATTTGCATGTTTTCTAACTGCTAGGTTGGCAGAAGCTGGGGCTGACAGCGGAAGCTCACGTCACTCCCCAGAATCGAACCTGCGACCTTTTGGTCAACAAGTACTTCTGGTACTCTGCTATATTTGTGGTGGAATCACCCCAACTGAGGGTTAGTTTTTGAGCCTCACAGCTCAGATTCCCCAACAAATACTTTTGAACTTAAAGTTCTGACTCTTCAATCCTGTGCCATGCTCAGAAACAGAAGTTTATCCTAGTTTGCCGCACGTACATTTCTACTGGTTATAAAGTTTACTTCTGGTACTCTACTATATTTATGGTGGAATCACAGCAACTGAGGGTTATTTTTGAGCGTAACGCTTGGCAATGCCCATGTTCCTCTCCTGCCCTGGCATCCTGGGCCAGAGCAGACCACTCTGCTCCTCTTCATCTTGCAGATGGCCCTTCCCTGTTTCCGCCTCAGATTTCAGTCCAGTTCTGGGGCCCATGAAGCCTGATGTGCCTCCTCCCATTGGTTCTCCCTGGAGAAGGTCTATGCTCAGCCCACGACTTGAAGAAAGTCGCCATTTCTGCTTCTTGGAGCAGATTGCCTCAGAAGGATAGTGATACATGGCACTAAAGGAAAGGGATCCACACACACACTTTAGGAAAAGAAGGAAAATAATTTGTTTATCTATCCAACAGACACCAAAACTGGAGAAATAAGCATTTAGGAATTCTCAGAACAAAAAACYCAGCAATCCTGGGGACAGTGAGGATTTTTCCTTGAATGCCCCCCCCCCCCCCCCCCCCACACACACACTATCCTCAAAGGTACAGGCCTGCCCCCCCCCCTTTGTCCTTGTTAAAAGCAGCAGCTGAGTTGAAGCAAAGGTTGCAAGAGGCTGAAAGTTCACACAGGAAGATTTCCAATGCAGAGTTGAGGGAGGGAGGGAGAACAATGGCCGCCCAAAGGCACAGTGCCCCCTACTCTAGACTGGGACAATCCAGGAGCCACACGGCAGGACGGGTGAGAAGAGAAGACATGCAAATAGCCCTGCTCTTCAGTGCCGAATTCAGATCTTCCTTGGCCTTTGGAGCCCCACATCCTTGCTGGGTTTGGTCCCCTTCTTCTTCAGGCAAAGTTAATGAAATCAAGCTCCCGTTTCATCCTCAAGGTGACTTCCAGCAGCCCTTTTTCTTGGAGGAAACAGGCCCTCCCACTCTCGGCATCCACGGGGTGAGGAAGGTGCAGGAGGAGCTTCCTGAAGAAAGGACAGTCACAAATGGAATAGCTAGAAGTGCACTTTCACCATAGAACAGTATTTCACAAACTTAGTAATGCTGCAGCCCTTAATAGAGTTCCTCTTGTTGTGGGGATCCCCAACCATAAAATTATTTTTGTTGCTACCTCATAACTGTAATTTTGCTACTGTTATGAATTACAATGTAAATATCTGATCGGCAGGATATATTTTCATTCTCTAGACCCAATTTGGGACAAATACCTGATAAACCCAAATTTGAATACTGCTGGGGTTTGGGGGGATTGATTTTGTAATTTAGGAGGATCCTGAAGTCTCCAATTGGTGTTACAAAGGCCACTCAAAAAGAGTCAATGGTCTCCTATGTAAAGCCACTGGAGAGACAAGAGACTCTTGGTAGGAAAGGCTGGGGGAGAAAGGTCTTCCTCCACTTACTTTTGGGGACTCCGAAGATCCAAAACCTTTTCCTGGATGTCAAGAGTGATGTCCGAAGCCTTCGTGCCTGGCAGCTTGATCTTAATCTGAAGCGAAAGATAGAGGCAGCAAACTAGACAGGTAAATCAAACCTCCTGGGTTGCCCCTCCTAGGCTGGATCTGCCCTCCTGCCATCCCTATCCCATCCTGGGCCCTATGGCAAGATCGGTGCGGGAGCCTTATGCCAAAGAAGGCAAAAACAGGTCCCGCCCAGGGAACCAATTGTGTTTCATCCCTAATCTGCATATCAACAACAACTTCATTTATACCCCGCCATCATCTCCCCAAGGGGACTCAGGGCAGCTTACATGAGACCAAGCCCAGCTGTACAACATTGCAAATGTACAACATGAGAATACAACAATAAAATATAAAAATAAAATAAAATACAAATACTATGCACGTTTACCAAAAGGGCCTTGTATTTCCTCCTCCTGTTATCCACTCTCTCCTCCCCCTTTGAAGATGTAGCAATGGAATCTCTAAGAGGGAACTTCCTTTTTAAAGGTATATTTATTGCCATGGGCTGGCCATGTGGCCATTCACCACCATTATTTCTTCTGCCTTTTCTTCCTTGCAGTCAGGATGCACATTTTGCCTCTTTCTTTAGGCAAAATGTAGCTGCATGGATTATTTTTTTTTTACTTTTTACCCTTCTACCTCCTTAGAAGATGAGATTTGGTAAGCTAGTTAGTTTCAAGACCTATTCTATCTAGAATGTATTTCTTTTACTTCAATAAATATTTTTGAACTTGAAGTTCTGATTCTGCAATCTTGTGTCATCCTAAGGAATAGAAGCTTATCCCAGCTCATCACATGTAAGTTTCTGCTGGTTATGAAGTTTATTTCTGGTACTCTGTAATATTTATGGTGGAATCACCCCAACTGAGGGTTACTTTTGAGCCTAAGAACTCAGATTCCCAGACAGAATCAAAAGGGGGTCTTGGTAGCTTTGGCCAGTCTGCACCCACAAACCCAGAGGATGATTACAAATAGTTCTGCCCCTTTATCACACCCTGAGTTTTTAAATTATTTTATGTACATGTGGCCCGCTCACTGTCATTATGTTTGGTTTACCGCTTTCTTTTTAAAAAAATGTTTTGTGTATATTGTTTATATGCTTCTATGTTTTATACTTTAATGTTATGTTGTTTATTTTATGGCAATTTGTATCTTATTGTATTGTAATTTGTTGTTCGGGCTTGGCCTCATGTAAGCTGCTTCGAGTCCCCGTTGGGGGAGATGGTGGCGGGGTAAAAATAAAGTTGTTTATTATTATTATTATTATTATTGACACAAAAGCACAGAATGTCACAGCAAATGAGATCTATATGCTGGATTTCATATCACAAAATCACAAGTCGAACACTTCCCAAGCGTTTAGGACTGTGTGATGTATTTTCGGATGATACACACAGATCCAAGTAAGCTGGCCTTTTGCAGTTGACAGATCATGATTTTGTTGATGTTTATTGTTTCCAAATACTGAGATCTTTTGGCACAGCACCCAGTGCACCAATGACCACTGGGACCACCTGTACTGGTTTATGCCAGAGCTGTTGTAGTTCGATTTTGAGGTCTTGATAGTGGCTGAGTTTTTCCTGTTGTTTTTCCTCATATTATTATTATTATTATTATTATTATTATTATGGTATCAGTGAAGGTGGGATAGCATCTCCTGATGGTGCTGAAGTGGAGGTGTTCAGAATATCACAGACTCTGGGGAAGGGCAGCATGGCAGGTGTGCACTCAGGGGATTCTGTTCCAAGGGCTTCTGTGGTGAGTGGTGAGGAAATGGCCATGACGGTTTGGGCCCTTGGAAGCCAAGGGGAAGCCTCCCTGTGGGTCTGAGTGTGGTTCTGCCTGTGTGCAGGCTGGGAGAGGGAGGTTTGTACTGCTTGCTTCTCACCAGCATGTCCTCGCAGCAAGCTGTGGAAGGATCCTTTCGGCTCATGCCCAGGAACATGTCCTCTGGCCCCACCTGCTGCTTGAACAGGACTTCGTATCTGTGGGAGACAGCAAGTCGAAACCAGCTTTTGTGGACATACCGCACACAAGAGCCTGAATACTTCCTCCCCTTCACTTTTTCACTCCTGCTGCTCATTCCACAGCCTGGCAGCCCCCAGACTCCCCCCAGGAGCAGCCTCTCCTGCCTCCAGGAGCAACTAAAACACAAGGAAGCCATGGGGAGCAGGGCTTCTGAGGAGGAGGAGGCTTTGCACAAGCAGCTGCCTGGCAACTCTTTGGCAACCTCTTTCTTTCTGGCTGCACGCCCCTCCCATCCCAACTGCCTGTTCCTAATACCTCCTGGGAGGGAGGCTGGGCACAGTAGAGCTTTTCCAACCAATTTTAATTATTTTCCATTTGGCAGCCATTGATTTTTCTCCCCCTCCAAGCCAATTTGTCTAATTCAGAACGCAGCAAATTTAGGAACTGCATGTTCCCTTTCTCCCGTTTTTCAAGAAATGAAAAAAAAAAACATGACCGAAGATGGTATTTCGAGCATGTAATGTGCCTAATATAATTGAGCAAAACAAATTGAGTTATTTCCCCAAAATCACTGGAAGGCTGAGCAGGCTCCAGATCCTTATCTAGAGATTTGGTAGCAATGCTACTGAGGCAGGACAAAAACCTGGCAGAAGGTGAACAGGGAGACCTTGCATTCAGGGAGGAAGACCCTTTGGCCATGGTCTCTTAAGAATGCAAACTAGTGTTCGGGGGCTGCAGGCAGGCCTTGGCTGAGTCCGTTCATAAGGAGAGGCTTCATGCATGTTTCTTGAGTCCAACTTTGGAGCTGGGTGAATTTGTCTGCTTGTGGTCACAGCTATTTGTTTATTTACTCTATTTATATACTGCCTTTCTCTACCCCAAAGGAGACTCAACACAGCTTTACATATAGGCAACTATTCAATGCCTTTGAACAACAATTAAAATACATTTAAGTATGTGTCCAGAGGAGGGCGACTAAAATGATCAAGGGTCTGGAGAACAAGCCCTATGAGGAGCGGCTTAAGGAGCTGGGCATGTTTAGCTTGAAGAAGAGAAGGCTGAGAGGAGATATGATAGCCATATATAAATATGTGAGAGGAAGTCACAGGGAGGAGGGAGCAAGTTTGTTTTCTGCTTCCCTGGAGACTAGGACGTGGAACAATGGCTTCAAACTACGAGAAAGGAGATTCCATCTGAACATGAGGAAGGACTTCCTGACTGTGAGAGCCATTCAGCAGTGGAACTCTCTGCCCTGGAGTGTGGTGGAGGCTCCTTCTTTGGAGGTTTTTAAACAGAGGCTAGATGGCAATCTGTCAGGGGTGCTTTGAATGCAATATTCCTGTTTCTTGGCAGGGGGCTGGACTGGATGGCCCATGAGGTCTCTTCCAACTCTATAATTCTATGATTCTAAGTTAAAATTAAATCATATTAAAACATATAAAAACATTGCATTCACTATTAAAATCATGCCACCCACAATCGTAATCCGGGACTGTTAAAAATCATTGCACATATTCTGTAACTATAATTGGACTATAGTTAATATCCAAAGGCTTGAGCCCAAAGCCAGGTTTTCACTTTCCTTCTGAAGGCCAGGAGGGTGGGAGCTGCTCTAATGTTGCTGGGGAGGGAGTTCCACAGCTAAAGGACCACCACTGAGAAGGACCTGTCTCTCATCCCCACCAGTCATGCCTGCAAAGGAGGTAGACCAGGTGCAAGGCCTCCACAGACAATCTTAATCTCCAAGGTGGTTCAAAGAGGGAGATATGTTCTGACAAGTAAGCTGAGCCAGAACCATTTAGGGCTTTATAGGCTAAAGCCAGCACTTTGAATTGTGCTTGGAAGCAGACTGGCAACCAGTGGAGTTGACATAACAGGGGGGTTGTATGCTCCCTGTACGTAGCTCTGGTGAGCAACCTGGCAGCTGTCCATTGGACCATTTGAAGCTTCTGAACAGTCTTCAAAGGCAACCCCACGTACAGCATGTTGCAGTAGTCAATTTGGGATGTAACCAGAGTGTGGACTACTATGGCTATGTCTGACTTCCCAAGGTATGGGCGCAGCTGGCACACAGGTTTTAACTGCGTGAATGCTCCCCTGGCCACCACTGAGACCTGGGATTCCAGGCTCAGTGATGAGTCCAGGAGAACTCCCAAGCTGCAAACTGTATCTTCACGGGGAGTGAAACCCCGTCCAGCACAGGCCATAACCCTATACCCTGTTCAGCCTTGCGACTGACCAGAAGTACCTCTGTCTTGTCTGGATTCAGTTTCAATTTGTTTGCCCCCATCCAGACCATCACAGCTGCCAAGCGCTCGTTCAGGACCTGAACAGCCTCCGTAGCAGTCAGTGGAAAGGAGTGATAGAGTTGAACATCATCTGCATACAGACGACATTGAACTCCAAAACTCTGCATGATCTTTCCCAGTGGCTTCATGTAGATGTTAAACAACATGGGGGATAGTACTGAACCCTGCGGGACCACACAGGACAGTGGCAGTGAGCCCAACAACACCTTCAGGAATGGCCCTCCGGGAAGGACCAGAGCCACTGCAGAAGAGTACCTCTAAGTGCCATTCCTGTGAGGCGTCCCAGAAGGATACTATGGTGTATGGTGTCAAAGGCCACTGAGAGGTCCAGGAGAACCAAGAGGGACACACTCCTCCTGTCAAGTTCCCTATGCAAATCATCCACTAAGGCGACCAAGGCTGTTTCAGTTCCATGACCGACAGCGTAAAGCCAGACTGTGCCTATAGACCTCAATGAGAAGCAGATAAGTAAGAATTAAGTCTGAGGGAATTCTATCCCCCTCATTTCTGAATACTTGTTGTTGTTCTGTTTTCTCTTACTCTCTGTCCTTTTTCATCCTATCCTAATGAATGATGTAGAATTGAATTCTCTGGGAAGCCTCTTCCTTTGACCTTGTGGCCATGCCTTCATTCACCTCCTTTTCTTTCTGAGGCTGGATCTACACTGCCCTATATCCCAGTAGCTGATCCCAGATTATCTTCTTATACCAACTGGATTATATGAGTCTACACTGCCAGATAAAGCCGATAATCTGGGATCAAATCCTGGGATGCATGGCAGTGTAGATCCAGCTTGAATGTGTGAATGGGAAAATGTAGTCTTTAGAGATGTTTCCTTTGGTTTGAACTCAGACGTCGTGGAGCTAGAGAGAAAGCTTGTACCCAATCCTTTTCCACCAAGAAATGTACCGTAGTTCTTACGTTTTAATAAACCTTTTTGATACTGATAAGATTGAACTCTGCATCTCGCTTCCTTAAGCTCAAGGATTATTTACAGCCACCATATATTGCTTTTGCTTGCTGTGAGCTGAATGCTCTACCAAGTATCCTTTTAATATTTTTTTTTAAAATACTCTGTTATTTTGGGAAAATTTTCCTAACACATATAAATATGATTGTATTAGCAGTTTTCACAACTGCATGAAAAAACCACTAGTAAAGCTTCCCTGATGGGGGCCCACACACAGACATACATACACAGCTCCAGGGGTTCTTGGACGAAACTGATTATCTGGATCCGTCGCAGTCAGGTTTCAGACCGGGACATGGAACTGAGACAGCTGAGACAGCCATGGTCGCCTTTGTGAATGATCTCCACAGAGAGCTCGACAGAGGGAGTGTGTCCCTGTTGGTTCTCCTGGACCTCTCAGCGGCCTTCGATACTGTAGACAACGGTATCCTTCTGGGGCGCCTTGCAGGGATGGGTCTTGGAGGTACTGTTCTGCAGTGGCTCCAGTCCTTCCTGGAGGGTCGTACCCAGAAGGTGTTGCTGGAGGACTCCTGCTCGGTCCCACAGCCATTGTCCTGTGGTGTCCCACAGGGCTCAGTATTATCCCCCATGTTGTTTAACATCTACATGAAGCCGCTGGGTGAGTTCATCCAGAGTTTTAGAGTTCGATGCCATCTGCACACAAATGACATCCAACTCTATCACTCATTTCCACCAGATGCAAAGAAGGCTGTCCAAATCCTGAACTTGGACAGCTGTGACGGTCTGGATGAGGGTGAGCAAATTGAAGTTGAATCCAGACAAGACAGAGGTCCTCCTGGTCAGTCACAAGGCCGAACAGGGTATAGAGTCTCAACCTGTGCTGGATGGGGTTACACTCCCCTTGAAGGCACAGGTTCGCAGCTTGGGAGTCCTCCTGGACTCACTGAGGCTGAAATCCCAGGTTGCAGCGGTGGCCAGGGGAGCATTCACACAATTAAAACTTGTGCGCCAGCTGTGCCCATACCTTGGGAAGTTAGACTTGGCCACGGTGGTCCACGCTCTCGTTACATCTAGGATAGACTACTGCAAACCACTCTACGTGGGGTTGCCTTTGAAGACTGCTAGGAAGCTTCAAATAGTCCAACGAGAGGCAGCCAGGTTAATAACTGGGGCGGCATACAGGGAGCATACAACTCCTATGTTATGCCAGCTCCACTGGCTGCCAGTTTGCTACCGGGCACAATTCAAAGTGCTGGCTTTGGCCTATAAAGCCTTATATGGCCCTGGCCCAAATTACCTGTCCGAATGCATATCTCCCTATGAACCATCATGGAGATTAAGATCCTCCGGGATGGCACTGTTTTCCGTCCCGCCATTGTCACAGGCATGATTGGTGGGGACGAGAGACAGGGCCTTCTCGGTGATTGCTCCCTGGCTATGGAACTCTCTTCCTGGTGAGATCAGGTCAGCCCCCTCCCTCCTGGTAAAAACTTGACTGTGGGACCAAGCTTTTGGGACAGGGCAATAAAGCAGCAATAGGAAAGATGACCAGGCGAATTAGAATTTACATGGATGACTAGGACGGCTTTAGATGGTGTATTTTAATATTTTGATAAATGTTTTTTAATGTTTATGTGTTGTTGTTGTTCATTCGTTCAGTCGTCTCCGACTCTTTGTGACCTCATGGACCAGCCCACGCCAGAGCTCCCTGTCGGCCGTACCACCCCCAGCTCCTTCAAGGTCAGTCCAGTCACTTCAAGGATGCCATCCATCCATCTTGCCCTTGGTCGGCCCCTCTTCCTTTTGCCTTCCACTTTCCCCAGCATAATTGTCTTCTCTAGGCTTTCCTGTCTCCTCATGATGTGGCCAAAGTACTTCAACTTTTTCTCTAGTATCTTTCCCTCCAGTGAGCAGTCGGGCTTTATTTCCTGGAGGATGGACTGGTTGGATCTTCTCGCAGTCCAAGGCACTCTCAGCACTTTCTTCCAACACCACAGCTCAAAAGCATCGATCTTCCTTCGCTCAGCCTT
>NW_026844478.1:8133339-8181787 GCF_025583915.1 Anolis sagrei ordinatus
TGTGGCACACATTCCAATGGATCATCTGAGCAACGGTGTTATGCCTCTGCTTGTAGTGTGTCTGCGCAATCTTCTTGAAGCAGCTGAGGATGTGATCTATTGTTTCATCTGCTTCCTTGCAGAGTCTACATTTGGGATCTGTTGCCAACTTTTCAATTCTGGCTTTCATGGTATTGGTTCTAATGGCTTGTTCTTGGGCTGCCAGAATCAGGCCCTCCATCTCCTTTTTCAAAGTTCCATTTGTGAGCCACAGCCATATTTTTTCTTTGTCAATTTGGCTCTCAATTTTTCCCAGGAACTGTTATTGTTATTGTTGTTGTTATTATTAATACTACCACAGGAGAAGATTCTATGCTAAAGGGTTTTTTGCCTTTCTCTAAAAAGTTATGATCCCCAAAAGGTGTTTTTCCAAAAGGTTATAAATGTCATTTTCCAAAATCCCAAGAATCTCCCTTCTCTAGTGGTTTTTAAGTGCATGTTGGCCAGGAACTGTGTTGAAATCAGGGTCTACTAACTAGACCAGGGGTCCTCAAACTAAGGCCCGGGGGCCAGATATGGCCCTCCAAGGTCATTTACCCGGCCCACACTCAGGGTCAACCTAAGTCTGAAACGACTTGAAAGCACACAACAACAACAACAACAACAACAACAATCTCTCATCAGCCCAAAGCAGACCCACACTTCCTATTGAAATACTAATAAGTTTATATTTGTTTAAATTGTTCTTCATTTTAATTATTGTATTTTAAGTGTGTGTTGTTGTTTTGTTTTGTTTTTTTGCACTACAACTAAGATATGAGCTGTGTGCATAGGAATTCATTCATATTTTTTCAAATTATAGTCCGGCTCTCCAACAGTTTGAGGGACTGGGACCTGGTCCTCTGTTTAAAAAGTTTGAGAACCCCTGTACTAGACCTTGAGAGGTCTACCCGGCCTGTATAAGGAAGGGGACACAGAGTCTCAAGTAACCCAGACTAAAGTAGTGCAGGGCTTTATAGGTTAAAACCTGCACCTTGAATTTGACCCTGCTTATTGTATTTCTATTTCATATCTTATTCATTTCATCTTATTCTATTCTCTTCTCCCTGCTCCCCCCCCCATGTCTCCCCCCCTTTCTCCCACAATGGGATTCTTCTTTATTTCTGACCCACCCTCTCTCCCTGAATGGACTCTGGGCAGCTTCCATAGGTGAAAAATGGCAAATCTTCAATGCCATGTGCAATAACACAATAAAACATTAAAAGAGACAGTTAAAAAAGAAACAGTTAAAAAGAACAGCTAAAAATAAACCAATAAAACAACTAAATCTAAAACATGTAGTCAATCAACCTCATAAATAACACCACAGGCTGATAAAATCTGTATAAAAATGTGGCTCTCCAGCAAGTTAAGAAACTATAATCACTGTCAGCATTGTCAGGCAAGATAAAAAGCAATAAAAGCTAATCATCTTCCTCTCCAAAGGCCAATGTGCAAAAAGTATGTTTTTAAGGGCTTCTTAAAGGAGAGAACAGCCTGTTCTGATTTCCATAGGGAGGGATTTCCAGAGGGAAGGAGTGAGCATGGAGAAGGCCCTCTCTCTTGTTCCCACGAGCTGTGCTTGAGATGGGGATAGGACAAAGAGCAGGGGCCCCTCCAATAACAGTAATATCCCTGTTGGTTTATATGCGGGGATGCAGTTAGTTAAATAGTCTGGACCTGAACCGTTTAGGGCTTTATAGGTAATAACCAGCACTTTGTATTTAGCCTGGAAGCCAATTGGCAGCCAGTGGAGGTGCCGTAACATATTGTCCATGTTGTTGTTGCTGTTATTATTATTATTATTACTACTATATTTTGATCTTTGTTCTGTGTACAGGCAATGTGTTGTCATAGGCTTTCATGGTCGGAATGACTGAGTTGCTGTGAGTTTTCCGGGCTGTATGGCCATGTTCCAGAAGCATTCTCTCCTGATGTTTCTCCCACTTCTATGGCATGCATCCTCAGAGGTTATGAGGTCGGTTGAAAACTAGGCAGGTAAGGTTTATATATCTGTGGAATGTCCAGAGTGGGAGAAAGAACTTTTTCAAGCAGATTCTAAGGACTGCAGTCCAAAAAAGAAACTTTTCTGCAGAAGCCTGGGAAATTGTGATCCCAAACAACTTTTCTTCTAGTTAGGGTCGAGCAGAGCAAGGAGGGAGAAGCTGAGGATTGTGAGGGCTGTAGTCCAAAGAAAGAAACACCTCCCAACAAAGGATTCTCCCAGGCAGGAAGCAGCTAGACTTTGAAGCTGCAGGGCCATTCAATGCTCAACAAGGTGGCCAATTGCAACATTCACACTTGCCCCAGACAGACAAGAGTTCTTTCTCCCACTCTGGATATTCCAAATACATAAACCCCACTTGCTTACTTTCCAACAGACCTCACAACCTCTGAGGATGCCTGCCATAGATGTGGGTGAAACATCAAGAGAGAATGCTTCTGGAACATGGCCATACAGCCCAGAAAACTCACACAACCTTATGTACAGGCAGCCCCAACTTATGAAAAGGAGAGGTTCTTGTTCTTAAATTGTATTTGGTTGTAAGTCGGCGGACTTACATTTTTAAGTGTACCTCCAGGCAAATATATATATTTAGCTTTGGATCACATAGGGAAGGGTTAATATCCCATGTGGAGTTTGTTTTGCTACCTGGGCCCCTGTTCAGAAGGTTTTCCTTCACTTTCTGTCCCTGTGAGAATTGGATTTGGGAAAATGTGGCTTGTTGTGGGAACAAGGATTAGGAATAGAGCTTCAGTGGAGACCCTTTCTCCCCATGATAATAAAAGAGGGGACATATGTCTCCTGTATATGTCATCAGTTGGAGACCCCTCCCCTCAGCACCAACTGCCACTCTGAGCCAGAGTGAAGGGAAGGGGGCAGGGGGCAGTTCCACCTTGTCTCCTGTGCTGTACTAATAATATAATGTAATGTAATGTAACATAATATAATGTAATATAATATATTGTATATACATATAATATTTATAATATTACTAGCTGTATCCTCCACCCATTGCTGTGGCCTTCAGAAAACAGAGGAATTCCAGTTGAAGTAGTACACAGAACAGAAGGGACAGATGGAAGGGACATTGACAGATGGAACAGAAGGTAGATGGATAGAACATTGATAGATAGATAGATAGATAGATAGAGTGGTAGAATGAGTGATTGATGGATGGATGGATGGACAGACAGCTTTACAGCCAGAGGAGGTTGGACTGGATGGCCTATGGGGGCCCTTCCTATACTCCAAAGGGTTTTCCCATGCCCGTCCTTCCGTGTGTGGCATCAAAGGGCTTCTTCCCTGGCAATCCCCCTCCCTCCCTGGCCTCCCTCCTAGCCACACGTTGCTGTGGCCTAGCCTGGTGATATGGAAAATATTTTAAAAGTAAACAACTAAATACTTTTTAAAATTAAAATACCAACAGTACAATATTTCAAAGTTAATTAAATATGTTTAGATTTAAATGTTGATTAGCAGTCCCTATAATTTTAGAGGTTTTTTTAAAATACTGGTAGCCAGATTTTGTTCATTTTCATGGTTTCCTCCTTTCTGCTTGGGATGCCCACTTCCCATAATATATCTTCAATCCAAGTGGGGGGGGGGGATCCTTTCCTTAATATCTCTCCACTGTCAGCAATTCAGGCCAGTAACTTATACCAGTTCTCTTCTGAAATCTGCTGGGACTCCTCTGGGTTTCTCTTTAAATCTTATTCAATGTTTTGCGAAACAGTCTTCATACACAACTCCACATAAACTGAGTTTATTTATAGATGTCTTGCACAAAAGCTTGTTGGTTACATTTGTATATTAGCGTCTTAGTTGAATATAACATTGTTTCATGACAACTCTCATCCTTATGACTTTCTCCACATAGAAAGATTCACTTGTTAACCATATAATAGCAAACTCTCAACGGTTCTCCACTCACTATCCTGACTATTTCCGTAAATACTCTTACTTAACTTATTCTCTGACCTATATTCATGGTCCCCTAACTTATCCTCATCTAATGGCTTTTCTTCCCTCTCTCTTCTTTCCTCTCTTTCAGAATGTTCAGTTTTTTTCCCCAACTGTCATCCTTAACTCCTTCCTTTTTAAAATTCTGGCATCTGCTCATTTAAATATGACCAATCAGATTCCCTTATGTAAATTAGCTCTGCCCCTACTGCTACTACCCCTTTAAGAATCACAGAATGGCTGGTCCCATTCCAACCCTGCAATATAGGCCATGTTCTAACATTAACTTTTGCTTTACAGTCACTGCCAGAAGGGACAGAGAGTTTCATCTATGCTGATGATCGTGCCATTACTGCTCAAGCAGGGAGCTTTGAGATGGTAGAACAGAAGCTCTCCGAAGCTCTAGGTGCTCTTACTGCCTATTACAGGGAAAACCAGCTGATCCCCAACCCATCTAAAACACAGACATGTGCCTTTCATCTCAAGAACAGACAAGCATCCCAAGCTCTGAGGATCACCTGGGAAGGAATCCCACTGGAGCATTGCAGCGCACCCAAATACCTGGGAGTCACTCTGGACCGTGCTCTTACCTACAAGAAGCACTGCCTGAACATCAAGCAAAAAGTGGGTGCTAGAAACAATATCATACGAAAGCTGACTGGCACAACCTGGAGATCACAACCAGATACAGTGAAGACATCTGCCCTTGCGCTTTGCTACTCTGCTGCTGAGTATGCATGCCCAGTGTGGAACACATCTCACCATGCTAAAACAGTGGATGTGGCTCTTAATGAGACATGCCGCATTATCACGGGGTGTCTGCGCCCTACACCACTGGAGAAATTACACTGCTTAGCCGGTATTGCACCACCTGACATCCGCCGGGAAGTAGCAGCCAATAGTGAAAGGACCAAGGCAGAGACTTCTCCAGCTCATCCCCTGTTTGGGTATCAGCCAGCACATCAACAACTTAAATCAAGAAATAGTTTTCTAAGATCTACAGAGACACTCGCTTGGAACACCTCAGCAAGCAAGAGTCCAAAAGTGGCAGGCTCAAATCCAGCACCTCAATCCGTGGGTGATACCAGATGAGAGAAGACTGGGCGACTTGGAAGGCACTGAACAGACTACGTTCTGGCACCACAAGATGCAGAGCCAACCTTCAGAAATGGGGCCACAAAGTGGAATCCTCGACATGTGAGTGTGGAGAGGAGCAAACCACTGGCCACCTGCTGCAATGCAACCTGAGCCCTGCTACATGCACAATGGAGGACCTTCTTGCAGCAACACCGGAAGCACTCCAAGTGGCCAGCTACTGGTCAAAGGACATTTAATCAACTACCAAACTCAACAATTTTGTATTTTGTCTGTTTTGTTTTGCTTTGTTCTGTTAGAAATGTAATATATTGACTGGTTGCTCTGACACGACAAATAAATAAATGAGGTCAACATGGCTCCGCTTGTTGACCATAGCAGAGCACCTGATGAACACCTGGACACAGCATATTATTTGAGAACACAGAAATGCTGGACCTCTAACAACCACCATGTCAGACTACACAGAGAAGCCATTGAAATCCACAAGCATGTGACAATTTCAACAGAAAGAAAGAAACAATGAAAATGAACATCTAAAATTACAACAAAAAAACAACAGAGAGGAAACAAACAAGGACATCTAATCACCTCTCAACAAAAGATTGCCCCAGGCACTGCCAGGCCATCAAATGCTAATCAAGGTGGTCAGTTGAAACATTCACACCTAGCTCCAACAGACAAGAGTTCTTTGTCCCACCCCGGTCATTCCACAGATATATAAACCCAAATTTCCTAGTTCCAACAGAACTCACTACCTCTGAGGATGCGTGCCATAGATGCAGGCGAAACGTCAGGAGAGAATGCCTCTAGAACATGGCCATATAGCCCGAAAAAAACCTACAACAACCCAGTTTATTCATGATTTCTGCTAGGGGTCGGCTTGAATGATGGCCTAGCCCTGAGGAACTCACCTGTGGGCCCCACCTCCGCCTTTGGGGCCCCAATGTGCCCGGGACCCAGGCTCCTTCCCGGCGAGGAAGAGGCCTCCCCCTCCTCCCCCTCCTCCTCCGGGGGAGCAGAGAGCAGCGTGGCCAGCGCCAGCAAACCTTCCCCAATGTTTAGCTCCGGCTCCACTGCAGCCATGGCGGCTCCCAGCTCTGCTTCCGCGTCCTGGCGTCGCCATGGTAACCACCCGCTCCTTTCATTGGCCGCAGCGCCGCCCAATCGCCGCCCGGCTTATCTCCGCCCCGCCCACTCAACCGCGTAGGCGCGGAAGGAGTGCGTCACAGATTCGCGCGAAGGAAGAGAGAAGCATCGCAGGTGAGTCTGGACCCGGCGGGGCCTTCCTGACGCACTGCCACTCCCATCATCCCCTGGCCCGCGGTGGATGATGCCGGATAGATGTAGCCTCTCTTTGCTTGAGAGTGGTTCTTAAAAAGAGGCCTAATTCTATACCCCATGGTATATAATCATAGAATTATAGAATCATAGAATCCTAGAGTTGGAAGAGACCTCATAGGCCATCCAGTCCAACCCCCTGCCAAGAAGCAGGAATATTGCATTCAAATCACCCCTGACAGATGGCCATCCAGCCTCTGTTTAAAAGCTTCCAAAGAAGGAGCCTCCACCACACTCCGGGGCAGAGAGTTCCACTGCTGAATGGCTCTCGCAGTTAGGAAGTTCTTCCTCATGTTCAGATGGAATCTCCTCTCTTGTAGTTTGAAGCCATTGTTTCCCACATCCTAGTCTCCAGGGAAGCAGAAAACAAGCTTGCTCCCTCCTCCCTGTGGCTTCCTCTCACATATTTATACATGGCTATCATATCCCCTCTCAGCCTTCTCTTCTTCAGGCTAAACATGCCCAGCTCCTTAAGCTGCTCCTCATAGGGCTTGTTCTCCAAACCCTTTAAGGCACTGCAGACTAATTCAACCAGAGAAGTCAGCCATAGCAGAGCACCTGATGAACCAACCTGGACACAACATATGATTTGAGAATACAGAAATGCTGGATCACTCCAACAACCACCATGTCAGAATGCACAGAGAAGCCATAGAAATCCACAAGCATGTGGACAATTTCAACAGAAAGGAAGGAACCATGAAAATGAACAAAATCTGGCTACCAGTATTGAAAAAGCTCTAAAATCAGGACAGTAAATAAAGAACAGCACTCTGAAAACAGGGGAATTCCAGAGAGGAATCAATCAGGGCCAGCTAATACTTCCCAACAAAGAAGCCCTAAACCAGTAGTTCTCAACCTGTGGGTCCCCAGGTGTTTTGGCTTACAACTCCCAGAAACCCCTGCCAGTTTACCAGCTGTTAGGATTTCTGGGAGTTGAAGGCTAAAACATCTGGGGACCCCAGGTTGAGAACTGCTGCCCTAAACGGTTTGGGACCCGCCTACCTTCGTGACCGTATCTCCCTCCATGAACCAACTCGGGCCCTCCGTTCTTCTGGAGAGGTCCTTCTTTTGCCCCAGCTAATTTCACAAGCTCACCTGGTGAATACAAGAGAGAGAGCTTTTTCCTCTGTGGCCCCCCCGACTCTGGAACTTACTACCTGGAGAAATTAGGAAAGTCCCTACCTTAGAAACCTTTAAAAAGGACCTTAAAACCTGGCTCTTCCTCTGCACTTTTGATAAATAGGTTTACATTCTCACACTATTGCTTAGCCTCAACGTTTTGTCATTGGAGTATATGTGCCCCCCCCCTTTTGTGGGAAAGCCTGATTCCACAACGCCCACTATAATGAGTCCTCCGCAAATAATCTGTCTTTCTCTTATCTCTCCAGAGTTTTAATTACTTTTAATCAGTCTCTCTTTAATCATCACATATAGCCCGCCCATTGTCATTGTGATTGTGCCTATTGTAATTTTTTATTGCTGTGTTTTCATATGTTTTATGTAATTTTGTTGTTTATTGTTTGCGTTTTCGGTTTTATTTTATGGTAATTTTATGTTTGGGCTTGGCCTCATGTAAGCCGCTTCAAGTCCCCATTGGGGAGATGGTGGTGGGGTATAAATAAAGTTTATTATTATTTTTATTCCCCAGGCAGGAAGCAACCAGTCTTTGAGGCTGCAAGGCCATTCAATGCTTATCAAAGTGGCCAGTTGCAACATGCACACTTGCCTTAGACAAGAACTCTTTCCCCCACCCTGGACATTATTCCACAGATATATAAACCCAATTTTCCTAGTTTCCAACAGACCTTAGAATCATAGAGGTGGAAGAGACCTCATGGACCATCCAGTCCAATCCCATTTTCCCAAGAAGCAGGAAAATTGCATTCAAAGCACCCCCGACAGATGGCCATCCAGCCTCTGTTTCAAAGGAGCCTCTGCCACACTCCAGGGCAGAGAGTTCCACTGCTGAACAGCTTTCATAGTCAGGAAGTTCTTCCTAATGTTCAGATGGAATCTCCTTTCTTGTAGTTTGAAGCCATTGTTCCATTGCGTCCTAGTCTCCAGGGCAGCAGAAAACAAGTTCGGTCCCTCCTCCCTGTGACTTCCTCTTACGTATTTATACATGGCTATCATGTCTCCTCTAAGCCTTCTCTTCTTCAGGCCAGCTCTTTAAGCCACTCCTCATAGGGCTTGTTCTCCAGACCCTTGATCATTTTAGTCACCCTCCTCTGGACACATTCCAGTTTGTCAATATCTGAGGATGCCTGCCATAGATGTGGGTGAGAGCATGCTTCTGGAACATGGACATACATCCTAGAAAACACACAGCAACCCAGTTTTAAAAGCTGTTTGCTCACAGCTTGTGCATAATCTCACTCAGGTTCAACTTCTTAAGGTAAGGTGGAAGAGAAATAGATTTCTCCACAGTTCCAAGGAGGCATGAAGCATTTTGTTTGGGGTACAGCCACCTCCCCGTCCTATTTCCTCAATGGCAAATTGTCAGAAAGGAAAGTTCAAGTGGGCCAAACACTGCGCAGATGCAGGGAGAATAACAGGAGTGTATGTAGGGCCCAGGAAGAGGAGGGTGTAAACAAACATGGAATTCAGCTCTCAGCAACAACCACCAGTGGGTTCAGCTTTCAAAGGTAGCTCTCTCCAACAGGAGGGGGCCATCCATGAGCTGCACATCAACTTCGGGTTTACTCTGTGGGAACTTTGTATTGGAGAAACCGGGCTGATCCCAGTTTCTCCAGTGGGTTCAGCACCTTGGCCAACAGGCCTTTTGGGGACCCAGAGTTCTTTCTCCCACCCTTGATATTCCACAGATATATAAAGTGCACTTGCCAGGTTTCCAACAGACACCTCAACCTCTGAGAATGCCCGCCATAGATGAGGGTGAAACGTCAGGAGAGAATGCTTCTGGAACATGGCCATACAGCCCAGAAAACACATAGTTAGTTACCCATTGATTCCAGCCATGAAAGCCTTCGACAACACAATAACTTTATTTTTAACCTGCCCTTTCTCCCCGAGGGGACTCTACTCATCTTCCAAAGACAAACATGGCAAACGTTCAATGCCATGTGCAGTGATAGAAATAGAGATAAAACAGAAACAAACAGTTTAAAAATAAGCCAATAAAACAACCTAGATCAAAATATGTAGTCGATCGACCTCATAGATAACACAATAGTCTGATAAAATAGGTATAAAAATAGACACATTTGAGAACATGGCTCTCTAATAAGGTAATATAATCTTTGTCGGTATCGTGAGGCATGATAAAAGCAATAAAAGCTAATCATCCTCCTCTCCAAAGGACAATGTGTAAAAGTATGTTTTTAATTGCTTCCTAAAGGAGAGGAGTGAGGGAGTTCCAGAGGGAGGGTGCGGTCATGGAGAAGATCCTCTCTGTCATCCACACCAGTTGCGCTTGAGACAGAGTTGGGACCAAGAGCTGGGCCTCCTCCACTGACCGCAGTGCCTGTGTTGGTTCACATGTGGAGATACGATTCGTTAATAGCCTGGACCTAGACCATAATATGCTACACCTTAAAGCCTGTTTGACTTTATATACATATTAAAATACAGGAGTTAAAAGACAATGTGGACAAACCAAACTTAGAATCATTGAATAATAGAGTTGGAAGAGAGATACCATGTGGACCATCTAGTCCACCCCCTGCTTAGGGCCCTTCCATACAGGCTCTATATTCCAGGATCTGATCCCAAGCTTCCTGCTTATCCCAGATTATCTGGCAGTGCAGACTCATATAATCCCATTTAAAGCAGAAATGTACTTAATGGAACTGAAAAGAAATGGGACTATCAAGTGGAGTCCACGACATGCGAGTGTAGAGAGGAGCAGACCACTGACAACAATGCAGTCTGAGCCCCACCACATGCACAATATACATATATTATATATATACATATATTTATAATATTATAATGTAATAGTAATTATTAGTACTAGTAATTATTACTAGTAATAATAATAATAATACAATATTTTAATTATATATTTACATTACATGTAATATTACTACTAATATTACAATACAATGATATAGTGCAATATAGTAATATATAATACTGATATTGTACTATGTTAATAATATAATATATTATATGAAAATATATATTGTAAGCCACTCTGAGTCCCTTTCGGGGTGAGAGGGCGGCATATAAATGCCGTAAATAAATATAATAAATATATAAAGGCACTCCAAGTGGTCAGCTTCTAGTCAAAGGAAATTTAGTACAATGCCAAGTTTTTAACATTGTTTGTGGTATTTTATACATTATAACTCTCTTCACAATTGGCTTTTGACACGATAAGTAATTGTGAAGTGATTATAAGTGCGGTGCTTGCACACTGCACTTATTTTAAAATCCGACATACCACCTGTCACATCAGCACTTTTAATCTGTACCCATTACATTTGGCCCAGCCCCAGTTTTATTGTGTTTTGATGTATTGTTTTATTGCTCTGTTGTTTTCGATATTGCTTTAATTGTTTTGATTTGCTTTGAGTTGTGTATTTGTTATGCTATGTTTTGAGGCCTTGGCCTTTGTAAGCTGCATCGAGTCCTTTGGGAGATGCTAGCGGGGTACAAATAAAGTTAATAATAATAATAATTATAATGCTATGAAATCAGCTCTGCCCCCCTCCCCTCCCCTCCAGCACCAACCGCTGCTCTGAGATCAGAGTGAAAAGAGGGGCCAGGAAGGCAGTTCCATCTTGTCTCCTGCACTGTGCTTATAATATAATATAATATAATATAATATAATATAATATAATATTGATAATATTATAATGTAATACAATATACTACTACTAATAATAAAATATTATAATTATATATTTTATATTAAATGTAATATTACTAATAATATTACAGTATAATGTTATAGTACAATGTAATATATAATATTAATATTGTGCTATGATAATAATAATATATTGTATTTACTTTTTACTTGTAAGCCGCTCTGAGTCCCCGTCGAGGTAAGAAGGGCGGCATATAAATGCCATAAAATAAATAAATAAATGAAATGTTGGGTTTTTTGTGTGTCAAGAATGACTTGAGAAACGCAAGTCGCTTCTGGTGTGAGAGAATTGGCCGTCTGCAAGGACCTTGTCGCAGGGATGCCCGGATGTTTTACCATCCTGTGGGAGCCTTCTCTTGCGTCCCTTCATGAGAAGCTGGAACTGACAGACAGGAGCTCACCATGCTCCTCAGATTTGAACCGCCGACTTTTTAGTCAGCAGTCCTGCTGGCACAAGGGTTTAACCCACTGCGCCACTGGGGGCTCCAATTGATATGGTAAAGAGACTTTATGGACACCTGTGTTACTTTCACTGTACTATGTATACTTTGCAAAGATAGCACTGTCCTTTTTCTTTGATGTTTTTCTGGTTGCTTGAGGGTTCCAGTTAAGTGAGAGTCTGCTGTGTGGGGTTTGGGTCCAGGGAGTGTTGCTGTGAATCTAGGGGGCTGCCTTCATCCTTTCCCTTCCTTTCCAGACTCGGTGGCAGCGTCTGTTTCTTCCTTCGGCATGAACCAGTTCAACTTTGCGACCCCAGGGGCCCCTGGCTCCTCCTCCTCTGGAGGGGGTGGGTTCATCTTCGGGACTCCCAAGACGGTGCCCAGCAGTGGGGCCCCCCCAGGGGGCTTCTCCTTCTCTTCGGCCACCTCCGGAACAACAGGGGCAGGAGGGGCCTTCAGCTTTGGGACCCCGGCTCCGGCAGCAGGCACCCAGCCAGCCGGCCTCTTCTCCTTCGCCCCCGCAGCCACCTCCTCCTCTACCCCAGCCCAGACCTTCAGCTTCGGGACCCCTGCTGCTGCTGCTGCTGCTGCTCCTCCTGCAGCCACTCCTGCCGGAAGCATCTTCGCCTTGGGGTGAGGCCCCTGTCTGTCAGGAAATCGTATAATAAAATCATAGAGTTGGAAGAGATCATATGGGCCTTAACATCAGGGGAAACCTTTACCAAGGGAAACCCGGAGGTTTAGCATAGCTGGTAAATCATCAGCAATTAAAAGATCTATCAGCCAAAAGGTTGCAAGTTCGAAGCCACGGGTTGGCGTGAGCTGCCAACTGTCAGCCTAGCTCATTGTTTACCTAAGCAATTCAAAAACAGCTTTAGCTGTGATTAGAGAAATTAGATAGCACTAAATAGTGGGGTGAGGTGTTTTACAACACCATAAAGAAACTAGATCAGAAAATGCTGGGCGACCAAAAGGAAGGAGGAAGTCCTGACGGCTCTTCTTCATAGAGGAAAGAGCAACAGCACCCCCTGAACTCGAGCCCAACCTTTCATGCACCGCCTTCTGTTCTGTCTGTCTGTGTATTATCTATATCAGGGGTCCTCAAACATTTTAAACAGAGGGCCAGGTCACAGTCCCTCAAATTGTTGGAGGGCCGGATTATAATTTGAAAAAAGTATGAATGAATTCCTGTGCACACTGCATTGTTGTATTGTTTTAAAGTGGTTTTTGTAGTCCACTTTAAAACAATACAATAATTTTAACAAATATAAACTTATTAGTATTTCGGTGGGAAGTGTGGGCCTGATTTTGGCTGATGAGATAGGATTGTTGTTGTTGTTGTTGTGTGCTTTCAAGTCATTTCAGACTTAGGTTGATCCTGAGCGAGGGCTGGGTAAATGACCTTGGAGGGTCAAACCCCTGGGCCTTAGTTTGAGGACCCCTGGTCTATACAAAGCAGCATTGAATGTTTGCCGTGTATGTGTACTGTGATCCGCCCCGAGTCCCCTTCAGGGTGAGAAGGGCAGAATATAAATAAAGTGTTATTATTATATTATTATTAAAGGGAGGAAGGAAGTTGAAGAGTGGGAGAAGAGACAGTGTATGAAGTTATTATTAATACATCTGTTTCTTCATATCAGTTACAATTACAAGTATTACCTAAAATACCAAAGAATTCATGTATCCCCTATATCAAAGAGTAATATGGTCACTAAATGTTAAGTTTAATAGTCATATCTGGCCAGAGTGTTCCATGCCTTAGTCACCTCCAGATTAGACTACTGTAATGCACTCTACGTGGGGCTGCCCTTGAAAATGGCCCGGAAATTCCAACTGGTTCAACGGGCGGCAGCCAGACTGTTAACTGGTGCTCCTTACAGGGAGAGGTCAACCCTTCTGTTTAAGGAGCTCCACTGGCTGCCGTTCATTTTCCAGTCCCAATACAAGGTGCAGGTGCTTACCTACAAAGCCCTAAACGGTTTGGGACCTGCCTACCTACGTGACCACATTTCGGTGTACGAACCCACACGATCTCTTCGATCTTCCGGGGAGGCCCTGCTTGCGATCCCACCTGCATTGCAAGCACAATTGGTGGGGACAAGGGACAGGGACTTCTCTGTGGTGGCCCCTCGACTCTGGAACTCACTCCCCAAGGATATCAGGCAGGCCTCGACGTTAGCAGTCTTTAAGAGGAGCTTGAAAACGTGGCTGTTTCAGTGTGCCTTCCCAGAATAGGAAACCACAAGCACTTTACTAGAAATTTAGGTCTGTCCGCATGCCCTACCTATTTGCCAAAATACTTATCCATTTTACCTGGTCATGCCCAGCTTTTTAAAAATTTTAACCATTACATCTGGCCCTGACATTGGTTTTAATTGTGTCGTGTTTATTGTTAATGTTTACTGTTTGATTTTTATTTACTGCTGTATTGTTGTTGTCTTTTATTGTTGTATTGGGTCTCGGCCTATTGTAAGTTGCACCGAGTCCTTTGGGAGATGGTAGCGGGGCATAAATAAAGGTTTATTATTATTATTATTATCTTTATTGAATATTATCCCGCGGTCTTTTTCTTTTTCTTCAGGGGAAATGCTCCCAAACTGAACCTGGGCACAACGCAGGCAACTGGCATCATGGGAGGCTTTGGCATCAGCAGCGGCAGCAGTGGTGGGCTGGCCAGCTCTATCCCAAGCAGCGCCCCAGCCACCCAGCCGGCCCCTCCCTCAGGCTTTGTTTTTGGCTCTTCCACCGGTAGCCAGGCCACCACAGCAGCAGCAGCAGCAGCAGGAGGAGGAGGAGGAGGAGGAGGAGGAGGAGGGTTCAGCTTCAGCAGCATGGGCACCACTCAGCCAACGGCCACTGGGTTCAGCCTTGGCTCGACAGCAAATGCGGTGCAGCCGACACCAGCTACCGGGATAACATTTGGATTAGCACCAGCCAGCAGCGCTGCCCCCACAGCAGCCGCATCCCAGCCTGCGACCGTCTTCAGCCTTGGGACCCAATCCACAGGTGGGAGGCCACTTTCCTTGGGGAAGTCCAGCTAGAGGGGGCCCTCCTGTTGTGGAAAGAGGAGAAAGGTGGCAGGCTGGGGGAGCCATACCTGGCTGATTATTTTTTCGTTCCAGGCTCTGGGTTTGGCTTGCTGACCTCCTCCGCTGCCCCTGCTGCCTCCACAGGATCCATCGCTCAGGCACCAACTCTGTCCTTTGGAGCTAAGCTTGGAGGTAGGTTGGGCTTGTGGTTGGATAATAGAATAACTTGTTGGGCAAGTGGGCTTATTAACAAAATACCCTCTCCATAAATGTACAGCAGAGAAACTTATTAACATGTGGCCTGCCCATTGTTATTGTGATTGTGCTTATTGGAATGTTATTTTATGACTGTGTTTATATACATATATTCTTTTTTCTTGATGAAATTAGATGGTGTTGTTTATTGTTTATGCTCTGGTTTTATTTTGTTGTAATATGTTGTCCGGGCTTGGCCCCATGTAAGCTGCTCCGAGTCCCCGTTAGGGAGATGGTGGCGGGGTATAAATAAAGTTTATTATTATTAACAGCAGCGTGACCCAGCACCAGTAGCCAAAAGTAATAATAAGAACAAAAACACACAGGCCAATGTTATCTCTTCCATAGGCGGATTTTCTTTGTAGTAAAATAATATGGTTGCACTATTTACAAGAACAACAATAAAGTTCTTTACACTTCCTTCTTTGTTTCCACACTGCATTCTCAAGAGCAGTACGTGTGAAAAAGATCTTGGCGTCCTCGTGGACAACAAGTCAAACATGAGCCAACAATGTGATGTGGCGGCAAAAAAAGCCAATGGGATTTTGGCCTGCATCAATAGGAGCATAGTGTCCAGATCTAAGGAAGTAATGCTACCCCTCTATTCTGCTTTGGTTAGACCACATCTGGAATATTGTGTCCAATTCTGGGCACCACAATTCAAGAGAGATATTGACAAGCTGGAATGTGTCCAGAGGAGGGCCACTAAAATGATCAAGGGTCTGGAGAACAAGCCCTATGAGGAGCGGCTTAAGGAGCTGGGCATGTTTAGCCTGAAGAAGAGAAGGCTGAGAGGAGATATGATAGCCATGTATAAATATGTGAGAGGAAGCCACAGGGAGGAGGGAGCAAGCTTGTTTTCTGCTTCCTTGGAGACTAGGATGGACAAGGAACAATGGCTTCAAACTACAAGAAAGGAGATTCCATCTGAACATGAGGAAGAACTTCCTGACTGTGAGAGCTTCAGCAGTGGAACTCCCTGCCCCGGAGTGTAGTGGAGGCTCCTTCTTTAGAAGCTTTTAAACAGAGGCTGGATGGCCATCTGTCAGGGGTGATTTGAATGCAATATTCCTGCTTCTTGGCAGGGGGTTGGACTGGATGGCCCATGAGGTCTCTTCCAACTCTTTGATTCTATGATTCATGCAGATAAACAGCTTCGCTCTCACAGAGCCTCTTCTCACACCGCACCTAAACGGGAGCTTTACACAGTAGCAGCCTTCACTGGAGTGTCACACATGAGCTTTACACACAAGGCCTTCAACCTGGGGCTTCCTCTCACTGAAGCTTCTCACACCAAGCCTACTCGTTCTGAGGCCTACCTCACACTGAGGCCTTTCTCCCACTGAGGTCTTCTCACACTGAGGGCTCCCTCAGACTGAGGTGAACTAACACTGAGGCCTTTTTCATACTGAGGCCTTCTAACACGCTGAATCCCTTCTTCCACAGAGACCTCTCACAGACTGGGTGCTACTAAGCTTATATTGAAATGCAGCTTTTGCTGATTCATTGCATCCATTTAACCCTTTCAGTGCTTGACTCACATTTTTGTAATTAAAAATACCTAGTTAATTTTTAATATTTCTGACATAACTTTATTGACATTGTATAACGGAATTAAATGCCATTCACAATCACATTATATATGCAGAATTACAATACCAAACATCCATCCTTGGACTCAGGGGGTGGGGGCTTTCGGACTGACAGGGTGGTCTCCTGAGATGACTCTAAGATAATAATTTATAATAGTATAATATACTACTACTACTACTACTAATAAAATGATATTATAATTATATATTTTATATTAAATGTAATATTACTAATAATATTACAGTATAATGTTATAATGGCGACAATTTTTATGCTTATATTTTGTTTTGTTAATCTTATGGTTATGTTGTTTTTACTTTGTATGTTTTGTGATGTTACCTGGGAATTGCTCTGAGTCCCCTCGGGAGATGGAGCGGTATATAAATAAAGTATTATTATTATTATTATTATTATTATTATTATTATTATTATACAATGTAATCTATGTATATATAAATGATCTGTGCATAATGAGTACCTTAAAAACAAAAGAACCAATGAATGAAATGACACCAAATTTGGCAACAAAAGTCTCACTCAAAAAATTATGATTTTGTCATTTGGAAGTTGTAGTTGCTGGGATTTGTAGTTCACCTACAATCAAAGAGCATTCTGAACTCCATCAACGATGGAATTGAACCAAACTTGGCACACAGAACTCCCATGACCAACAGAAAATATTGGAAGGGTTTGGTGGCCATTGACCTTGAGTTTGGGAGTTGTAGTTCAGCTCCATCCAGAGAGCACTGTGGACTCAAACAATGATGGATCTGGACTAAACTTGGCACAAGCACTCAATATGCCCAAATATGAACACAGATGGAGTTTGGGGGAAATAGACCTTGACATTTGGGAGTTGTAGTCACTGGGATACACAGTTGATCTACAATCAAAGAGCATTCTGAACCCCACGAACGACAGAATCGGGGCAAACTTTCCACACAGAACCCCCAGGACCAACAGAAAATATTTAAGGCCATCCAATCCAACTCCCTTCATCAGGGCAAGAAAACGTAATCAAAGTCCTCCTGACAAAGAACCATCCAGCCATAGTTAGTTAGATAGATAGATAGATAGATAGATAGATAGATAGATAGATAGAGAGATAGAGAGATAGAGAGATAGAGAGATAGAGAGATAATGATTCACACACACATAGTATCATAGACTGGAAAGAGATCCTTAAAGAAGGACAATTATATGTTGCATGTTCCAGGGTGGGCAAACCAGACAATCTCCACATCAACACTGACAAAGAAACAGCAAGAAATACTGTTTACCCACAAACATAAAGAAATTACATATATTAGAAACCAATACTTTCTCATTACTTTATTTTCCAGATCAACAGACTGGGCCACGGCAATGCATGGCAGGCGACAGCTAGTATATAATATTAATATTGTGCTATGATAATAATATAATATATTGTATTTACTTTTTACTTGTAAGTCACTCTGAGTCCTCTTCGGGGTGAGAAGGGCGGCATATATATGTCGTAAATAAATAAATAAAATAAAATAAGACACCTAAATATATGCCCTCTGCCTCACAGGTACCACTGCAGCCACCACAGCTACTGCCACCACAACTGTGAATCCCCTTACTGGTGGCACATCTGGTCCCACTCTGTTTGCCTCCATCGCAGCCTCCTCCCAGGCAGCAACTACTTCTGCTCCAGTTAGCCTCTTGCGTAAGTGATGGAGGGCCTGGCTCTCATTGGGTCTTGGGTCCTTCAGGCCAGAACTGGGCCAGAGGTGGGGTTGAAGAGCTCTGACATTCAGAAGATTCACTGTCATGCCTACAGTACCCCTCTGCCTTAAACATAACCATCTTTGAAATCTCTGTGTCACATAATTTAGTCAGATCTTAACTCTCTTTGCAGTTGGCACCTCTTCCGCTGGGACAACGGCCCCCACTCTTGATTTGGGGTTTGGCTTAAAGGTTCCTGGAACGACAACGGCAGCGACTGCCCCCAGCATAACTAGTAAGGACTGGTTTTATCAAAAACAAGTCATGCCAGACTAATCTGATCTCTTTTTTCGATAGAGTTACAAGCTGGGTAGATGCGGGGAATGCCGTGGATGTAGCGTACCTGGATTTCAGTAAGGCCTTCGACCAGGTCCCCCATGACCTTCTGGCAAGGAAACTAGTCCAATGTGGGCTAGGCAAAACTACGGTGAGGTGGATCTGTAATTGGTTAAATGGACGAACCCAGAGGGTTCTCACCAATGCTTCCTCTTCATCCTGGAAAGAAGTGACGAGCGGAGTGCCGCAGGGTTCCGTCCTGGGCCCGGTCCTGTTCAACATCTTTATTAATGACTTAGATGAAGGGTTAGAAGGCAGGATCATCAAGTTTGCAGACGACACCAAATTGGGAGGGAGAGCCAATACTCCAGAGGACAGGAGCAGGATTCAAAACGATCTTGACAGATTAGAGAGATGGGCCAAAACTAACAAAATGAAGTTCAACAGTGACAAATGCAAGATACTCCACTTTGGCAGGAAAAACGAAATGCAAAGATACAGAATGGGGGACGATGCCTGGCTCGAGAGCAGTACGTGTGAAAAAGATCTTGGAGTCCTCGTGGACAACAAGTTAAACATGAGCCAACAATGTGATGTGGCGGCAAAAAAAGCCAATGGGATTTTGGCCTGCATCAATAGGAGCATAGTGTCTAGATCTAGGGAAGTAATGCTACCCCTCTATTCTGTTTTGGTTAGACCACATCTGGAATATTGTGTCCAGTTCTGGGCACCACAATTGAAGAGAGATATTGACAAGCTGGAATGTGTCCAGAGGAGGGCGACTAAAATGATCAAGGGTCTGGAGAACAAGCCCTATGAGGAGCGGCTTAAGGAGCTGGGCATGTTTAGCCTGAAGAAGAGAAGGCTGAGAGGCGATATGATAGCCATGTATAAATATGTGAGAGGAAGCCACAGGGAGGAGGGAGCAAGCTTGTTTTCTGCTTCCTTGGAGACTAGGACGCGGAACAATGGCTTCAAACTACAAGAGAGAAGATTCCATCTGAACATGAGGAAGAACTTCCTGACTGTGAGAGCCGTTCAGCAGTGGAACTCTCTGCTCCGGAGTGTGGTGGAGGCTCCTTCTTTGGAAGCTTTTAAACAGAGGCTGGATGGCCATCTGTCAGGGGAGATTTGAATGCAATATTCCTGCTTCTTGGCAGGGGGTTGGACTGGATGGCCCATGAGGTCTCTTCCAACTCTTTGATTCTATGATTCTATGGGAGACAAGGTGGGCTGGGAGGGAGGGGTTCTTCCTTTCACCAGCCCTTGAGCAAAGCGTTTTGGATGCTGTACATACCCACACACCCTGGTTATTGCCATCCCCATTAAATTTTGCACCGGTTCCCCTGAAAGGAGCTCACAATGGCTTACCAGAGAGCTGATCAGCAAAACCCATAAATCGGGGAGTCTGGATTTTATTTCAGAAGCAAAAGAAGTGTTGTAATTCCTAGACTGAGAATACTGTTCATGGCACAGGTTTGGCTCTAAGACAGTGGTTCTCAACCTTCCTAATGCCACAACCCCTTAATACAGTTCCTCATGTTGGTTGGTGGTGATCCCCAACCATAACATTATTTTTGTTGCTACTTCATAACTTTTATTTTGCTACTGCTATAAACTGTAATGTAAATATGTGATATGCAGGGTGTATCTTCATTCACTGGACCAAATTTGGCACAAATGCCTGATACACCCACATTTCAATACTGATGTGGTTGCCGAGGGGGGGGGGAGGGGAGTGAGTTTGCCATTTGGGAGTTGTAGTTGCTGGGATTTGTAGTTCACCTACAATCAAGGAGCATTCTGAACTCCACCAACAATGCAATTGAACCAAACTTGGCACACAAAACTCCCATTACCAACAGAAAATACTGGAAGGGTTTGGTGGGCATTGACCTTGAGTTTTGGAGTTGTAGTTCACCTACATCCGGAGAAGCACTGTGGACTCAAACAATGATGGACCAAATTTGGCACAAATGCTCAATCTGCTCAAATGTGAACACTGGTGGAGTTTGGGAAAAATAGACCTTGACATTTGGGAGTTTGTTTTTTGTCATGTCAGGAGCAACTTGAGAAACTGCAAGTTGCTTCTGGTGTGAGAGAATTAGCCGTCTGCAAGGACGTTGCCCAGGGGACGCCCAGATGATTTGATGTTTTTATCATCCTTGTGGGAGGCTTCTCTCATGTCCCTGCATGAGGAGCTGGAGTTGATAGAGGGAGCTCATCCACCTTTCCCTGGATTTGAACCTGTGACCTGTCGGTCTTCAGTCCTGCCGACACCAGGGGTTTAACCCACTGCACCACCGGGGGCTCTATTTGGGAGTTGTAGTTGCTGGGATTTATAGTTCACCTACAACCAAAGAGCATTCTGAACTCCATCAATGATGGAATTGAACCAATCTGATGGAGGAGCATTTTCTCTCCAACAGGTACTGCCTCTGCACCCAGTACAGGATTCATGTTGAACCTGAAGCCAATGGCCCCAACCGCTACTGTGGCCTCCACATCCACTGTGGCCACCACCACAGTCGCGTAAGTCCAGCAGGATCTTGCGACATTCTGTTTTAATTCTACGTTTAAGGTTTGTATGTTTTTAGGATTTCAATTGTATTGGTTTTATTGTGAGCCGCTTTGAGTCTATTTTTAGAGAGAAAAGAGCAGGATACAAACAATAACAACATGCTAGGGCTCAAGGCTGTTGTGGGCCATACTATGGCCCCCAGGCAGGCCTGGCTCTGACTTGACTATGTCCAAGGGGTGCTGCCCTTTGTCCCTGCCTCCTCCCATGGCACTTCCTCTCACCTTCTAGGGCTCCCCCGGTCATGACCTATGCTCAGCTGGAGAGCCTGATTAACAAGTGGAGCCTGGAGCTGGAGGACCAGGAGAAGCACTTCCTGCAGCAGGCCACCCAAGTCAACGCCTGGGACCGGACCCTTATCGAGAACGGGGAAAAGGTACTTTGAGTATTTTGCCTTATTTATTTATTTATTTATTGTATTTATATTCCGCCCTTCTCACCCCGCAGGGGACTCAGGGCAGATTACAATGCATATATACATTTATTTATTTACTAGCTGTCCCCTGCCACGTGTTGCTGTGGCCCAGTCTGTGTATATGTGTTTTGTGTGTGTATACATATTTCTGTATTTGTATGTTTATATGTGTACATGCATATTGTGTATATGTGTGTGCTTGTCTATATGCATATTTGTGTGTGCATATGTATATGTCTGCATGTGTATATGTTTATACGTGTGTATGTATATGTATGTGCATATATGTGTATATTTGTGTTTTTGCGCATGCACACACACATATACACGTGTGTGTGTATGAATGTGTGCATGTGTATGAGTGTATATGTATATATGGTTTATTTTGGGGTATTTAAGTCTGTTCCGCTGGGGTTTTGTGTGTGTGTGTATGTGTGTGTGTTTATGTGTGATGGGCACTCATTGGAATGTTAGGTGTATTGTGTCCAAATTTCATGTCCAGTGGCTTTTGAGTTATGTTAATCCCACAAATGAACATTATATTTTTATTTATATAGATTTACGACATTTACCGTATATACTCGAGTATAAGCCAATCTGAATATAAGACGAGGCACATAATTTTACCACAAAAAACTGAGAAAACGGATTGACTCGAGTATAAGCCGAGGGTGGGAAATGCAGCAGCTACAACCAGTTATTTCTAGCTTTCAGCTACTGTTACCAAACAAATAGTTAAACAGTTCAAATACATATACCTAGTTTCAATAACTTCCTTACATAGAGTAAAATGATAAATGTAATAATAACAAATAGAATAAAATAATAAATGAAATGAAAATAATAATAATAATAATAACCTTGACTGGAGTATAAGCCGAGGGGGACTTTTTCAGCCTAAAAAGGGCTGAAAAACTAGGCTTATACTCGAGTATATACAGTAATATGCCTTCTCACCCCAAAGGGGACTCAGAGCAGCTTACAAGTAATATGTAAATACAATATATTATATTATTACCATAGCACAATATTAATATTATATATAACTATATTGAACTATACCATTATACTGTAATATTATTAGTAATATTACATGTAATATAAAATATATAATTATAATAGCGTATTAGTATTATATTGTCTTACACTATATTATCAATATTATATGTATATTATATTATATTCATGGGAAACTCTCAATGCCAGTTAGACATACAACTTATATAGACAGATGCAGAGGCAAATTAACATTCCAGCTGTGCCCAAGCTTTTCCGGCTTCATGAGGGTATGCTGGAGTCTGGCTCGATTCTGGTCGTGGGGAGTTACTGCTTCACCGCCCATTGTGACACTGAGTCATTTGATGTTCTTCCTTATTCTTCTGCATGCTGTTGAAGGTGGCGTCGTAAATTAGTTAAATTAGCCTCCCCACATAATGCGGTACCTAAATTTCCTACTTGACAGATGCAACTGTTTTTTTGGCTGCATAGGTCAACAGCAAGCTAGACGAATAGCTGGAAACTCACTCCAACCCGGGTTGTCTTCGAACTCATGACCTCTCGGTCAGTAGTGATTTAATGCAGTTAGCTCTCAGCTAACTGCGCCACAGCCTGGTCCAACTCTGCTGTCCTTCTGTGCTCTGTTCTCCCTTCTGCAAGTTTTTACTTTCTTTTTCTGCTCTTCCCTGTTGAGGAGATGCTGCCATTGCCAGGCTAGCCATTCCTTCCTGTGTCTCTTACAGATAACGTCTTTGCACAGAGAAGTGGAGAAAGTCAAGCTAGATCAGAAAAGGTCAGTTGCCGGGGTGTGTGAAATGAAGGCTTGAGAGGAGTGTTGAGGTGGCTGGCTGTGGGTCTGTCTGGCAGGGAGGGAGGGAGGGAGGGAGGGAGGGAGAGATGGACGTTGGCAATGTTAGGTGAAAACTACCCTAAATATAAAGCAAAGCATCCAAAAACAAAGAGGACACTTCAAGTTGAGCATCAGCTCACTAGCGAGCAGAGCGTGAAGTGCCGTGTGATGTGGCTGACTCCTTCCTTCCTTTCGTCCGATCCAGGCTGGATCAAGAACTGGATTTCATTCTGTCCCAGCAAAAGGAGCTGGAGGATTTGTTGGTCCCTCTGGAGGAGTCTGTGAAGGAGCAAAGTGGGACCATCTACCTGCAGCATGCAGATGAGGAGCGGGAGAAGACGTAAGCTGGGGCCCAGCTGGCACAGAGGGAGACCTTCCCTGGGCAGAGCTTCGTATCCAAATTTGTGGGTCACATGCCCATATCTGGTAGTGGGGTTCTGCTCACACTCCTGAATAGGGAGAGATCAGGCTTGGAGGTTGTTCTGCCCAGCTCCTCCATTGGATAGGGCACCCCATTCCTCATTCAAAGCAGGACAGGCAGTCCTCTATCTGCTCCCCATTTCTGCAAAAAGGCACAGCTTCTGGGAAGAGGGGAGTCCCTGTTCTGGCGGTCACTGCCTGCTGTGGTTGTAGGTACAAGCTGGCGGAGAACATTGATGCCCAGCTGAAACGCATGGCGCAAGACCTGAAGGACATCATTGAGCACCTGAACACCTCGGGGGGCCCTGCTGACACCAGTGACCCAGTGAGTGAGCGCTCTGCTGGGTGGGCTTGGATAGCTACAAAATGGGTTTAAGGCTTTCAGCTGCTTGTTTTTCATACTGTTCGCGTGTAATTCCATTTTAAGGTTTGTATATTTTTAGCTGTTAATTGTATTGTGTTTTTTGTGAAGCCAGGCCCCACTGGGGCTGGGCCCTGAGGCCTAAACCCCTTGCAGGCCTTTTCTTGTCTTGGGCGTCTTTCTTCTTCTTCTTCCCCCAAAGTGACCCTCTGTTCTCCTCTTCCTCCCTCTTCCAGCTCCAGCAGATCTGCAAAATTCTCAATGCGCACATGGACTCGCTCCAGTGGATCGATCAGAATTCAGGTAGTACCCCTCTGTGCTGTTTCTTGGGAACCAATAGAATGGAATAGAATAGAATAACTGTTATTGCCATTGTACAACAAATTTAAATGCCATCCCAATATATGTTATATATGTAGATTTATTTATTTAAGTATTTATGACATTTATATGTCACCCTTCTCACCCCAAAGGGGACTCAGAGCAGCTTACAAGATATATATACATACAATATATTAAATTATTAGCATAGTACAATATCAGTATTATATATTACTATAGTACTACACCATTATATTGTAATATTAGTAATATTACATGTAATATAAAATATATAATTATAATATTGTATTATTATTATATTGTATTACATTATAATATTATAAATATTATATGTATATGCAATATTATATATAATAAATATAAAATTATGAAACTAAACAGCCATCCTTCCACATTCTAATCACTATTGCTCATAATCTAATGCCAGATTAGTATGAAACCGTAGAGTTCAATATAATAATGATAATTATAATAATAATTGTAAATCATCTACTTAGCCAGAAGTTTTGGCTCAATTAGGGAGAGATTTAAGGACTAGAGCATGTTCAGCAAACATTCAGTATAAATCCCAGCAGTCCTGTTATTTATTATGGTTATAAAAGAGGCCACAGTACAGGGTCTGTCATAGCAGTCCTCACCCTAATATAATCTCCACCGCTGCTTCTACTTACGTCCATTCACTACATTGGCAGTGTTAACACCATTGGTTTGCTGTTTCAGTAAACTCCGATTGCAAATTTTGAATTATTTTTGTCTTTCAAGACAACAAGAAGGGGAAGCGCTGCTTTTATTTCGAAAGCCTGCTTCAGTACTCCCGTACTTTAAGGCTGCAATGAAAGAATGATCAGTCCATATACAACCTATGCTGGAAAAGGGATGTGTTCGACTTGTGATTTTGTGATACGAAATCCAGCATATATATCTCGTATGCTGTGTCATTCTGTGTTTTTGTGTCAGTAAAATAATAATAACTTTATTCTTATATCCCGCCCCGTTCTCCCCAAAGGGACTCAAGGTGGCTTACATAGGGACCAAGCCCAATATAAACAAAGGTTATAGAGTAACACAATTAAAAACATATAAAAAACAATCTATATAAATACAAATGTAATGTTTGTTTGTGGGATTAATGTAACTCAAAAACCACTGGATGAATTGATACCAAATTTGGACACAATACACTTATCAGGCCAACAAGTGACCATCACTCATAAAAACACTGAAAGACACAGCAAAAGACTTAAAAAACAAAAATACATTGCAATGCATTTGCAAAACCACATATTTATACGCAAACACACATATATACACAAATATATGTGCACACACAACACATATACACAGACTGGGCCACAGCAACGCTTGGCAGGGGACAGCTAGTATAACCAATAAAATATAGAATATCATAAACATGAACCACACAACAACAAACAACCAATAGCCGAAAAGTGGGCATGTGCAGATTTGAGACTAGTTGGGTAAGACAATCGCTAGTGCAAACATAAAACTGTAGGGCGGCTGAGGGGGAAAAGGAAAGGGCCTGAGGCTGTTAGGAATTCTGGGAGTTGAAATCCAAAACACCTGGAGGGCCAAAGTTTGCACATGCCTGCTACAGAAGCAGTAGGTTAGATCTGCCTCTCTTCTGGGAAGGGGGCAGAAGGGGCAGCGGGCTTCACCTTCATCCAGAGTCCAAAATGTCCCTCCTCTGTGCCCTTGCACCAGCCCTTATCCAGAGCAGCATGCAACTGATGCGTCCCCTTTGTGTGTTTTGCCTTCAGCGCTGCTGCAGCGAAAAGTGGAGGAGGTGAGCAAAGTGTGCGACGGCCGCCGCAAAGAGCAGGAGCGCAGCTTCCGCATCACATTCGACTGAGACAAGGACCACAGGGCCACCTCGCCCCTTCTTAAGGATACTCCTCCCTCCTTCCCTGCTTTTGTATGTCACAATAAAGGTCTTTTCTAACCCAGAACAACCTGCTGCTGCGTGTGTGTGTGTGTGTGTGTGTTGGGGGGTGGGGGAAGAGCGTCCCAGGAACCTCCTTTGGCCAGAGAATACCTTCTCAGCATGTTAAGAGCAATTCCTCCCACATAGCAGAGTATTTAAAAACACAAGTTTCCCAGGCTGTATGGCCATTTTCCAGAAGCATTCTTTCCTGACGTTTCACCCACATCTATAGCAGGCATTCTCAGAGGTTGTGAGGTCTGTTGGAAAGTGAGATTCATATACCTCTGGAATAATTACCAGGGTGGGAGAAAGAACTCTTGCCTGCTTGAGGCAAGTGTGGATCTTGCAGTTGGTCAACTTCATTAGCATTGAATAGCCTTGCAGCTTCAAAGCCTGTCTGCTTCCTGTCTGGGGGATCCTTTCTTGATTGGTTAGTTGGCCCAGATTGTTTCCTTTCTGGAATTCTGTTTTTGGAGTATTTGTCTTTCTTTACTGTCCTGATTTTTTTAAAAAAATACTGGTAAACAGGATTTTAATGCTGGTAAACAGGAAATCAGAAGACGCTTACTTCTTGGGTGGAAAGCAATGACCAATCTTGATAAAATAGTGAAGAGTAGAGACGTCACAATGGTAACAAAGATATGCATAGTCAAAGCAATGGTATTCTCCATAGTCACCTACGGATGTGAGAGCTGGACCATAAGGAAGACTGAGCGAAGGAAGAGAGATGCTTTTGAGCTGTGGTGTTGGAGGAAAGTTCTGAGAGTGCCTTGGACTGCGAGAAGATCCAACCAGTCCATCCTCCAGGAAATAAAGCCCGACTGCTTATTGGAGGGAAGGATGTTAGAGGCAAAGATGAAGTACTTTCGCTACATCATGAGAAGAAAGGAAAGCTTGGAGAAGACAATGATGCTGGGGAAAATGGAAGGAAAAAGGAAGAGGAGCCAACCAAGGGCAAGATGGGTGGATGATATCCTTGAAGGGACTGGCTTGACCTTGAAGGAACTGGGGGTGGTGACGGCCAACAGGGAGCTCTGGCGTGGGCTGGTCCATTAGGTCATGAAGGGTTGGAAGCGACTGAACAAATGAACAACAAAACAGGTTTTGTTCATTTTCATGCTTTCTTTCGGAGCCCCTGGTAACACAGGGGGTTAAACCCTTGTGCCGGCAGGACTGAAGACCGACAGATCACAGGTTTGAATCTGGGGAGAGCACGGATGAGCTCCCTCTGTTAGCTCCAGCTCCCCATGTGGGGATATGAGAGAAGCCTCCCACAAGGGTGGAAAAACATCAAAACATCCAGGCATCCCCTGGGCAACATACTTGCAGATGGCCAATTCTCTCACACCAGAAGCAACTTGCAGTTTCTCAAGTTGCTGCTGGCAAGGAAAAAAAAAGCTTTCCTTCTTTCTCTGTTGACATTGTCCAGATGCTTGTGGAATTCTCCCTACGAACCCCCCAGGAACCTAAGATCGTCTGGGGAGGCCCTGCTCTCGATCCCGCCTGCTTCACAGGCACGTCTAGCGGGGACAAGAGACAGGGCCTTCTCTGTGGTGGCTCCCTGGCTGTGGAACTCCCTCCCCAGGGATATTAGATCAGCCCCCTCCCTCCTGACTTTCCGAAAAAGAGTAAAAACTTGGCTCTTCGAGCAAGCATTCGGAACCCCGGAGTAAACAGACAAACTAGAGTTGGAAATTGACCCAGGAACGGCCAAGACAATGTAAATGGATGAAGATTTGAACAGAGGACATAGTTTCTTTTTAAATTGTTATTATGCACTGTCGTTTATGTTTAATTGCACTGAATGTTTTTGCTTTATCAATGTATGTATTTTGTTTCGGCATCGAATTGTGCCGACTGTATATACCGCCCTGAGTCGCCTTCGGGCTGAAATGGGCGGGATACAAATAATGTAAATAAATAAATAAATAAATTCCAGTATTTATAACCAGGACAGTGAATAAAGAGCAACACTCAGAAAACACGGGAATTCCAGACAGGAAACAACCAAGGTCAGCTAACTCCTCCCAAGAAAGGATCCCCCCCAGGCAGGAAGCAGCCAGGCTTTGAAGCTGCAAGGCTATTCAAGGCAATCGTAAACCAGATCGGGGTATAGGATGGCAACCTGTGCTGGACGGGGTTACACTCCCCCTGAAGTCACAGGTCCGCAGTTTGGGAGTCCTCTTGGACTCATCGCTTACGCTTGAGGCTCAGGCGTCGGCGGTGTCCGGGAGGGCTTTTGCACAACTAAGACTTGTGCGCCAGCTGCGACCGTACCTCGCAAAGGTTGATTTGGCCGGGGTGGTCCATGCCTTGGTCACCTCTAGATTGGATTACTGTAATGCGCTCTACGTGGGGCTGCCCTTGAAAACGGCTCGGAAATTCCAACTGGTCCAACGGGGTGGCCAGGATGTTAACTGGCGCTCCTTACAGAGAGAGGTCAACCCTCCTGTTTAAGGAGCTCCATTGGCTGCCATTTACCTGTTGTGTTGTGTTGTGTTCATTCATTCAGTCGTCTCCGACTCTTCGTGACCTCATGGACCAGCCCACGCCAGAGCTCCCTGTCGGCCGTCACCACCCCCAGCTCCTTCAAGGTCAGTCCAGTCACTTCAAGGATCCCATCCATCCATCTTGCCCTTGGTCGGCCCCTCTTCCTTTTTCCTTCCATTTTCCCCAGCATAATTGTCTTCTCTAAGGATGTTAACTGGCGCTCCTTACAGAGAGAGGTCAACCCGTCATTGGCTGCCATTTACCTACCGAACCCAATTCAAGGTGCAGGTGCTTACCTACAAAGCCCTAAACGGTTTGAGACCTGCGTACCTGTGTGACCGCATCTCCGTTTATGAACCCACGCGCTCACTTCGGTCATCCAGTGAGGCCCTGCTCGTGATTCCGCCTGCGTCGCAAGCACATTTGGTGGGGACGCGAGACAGGGCCTTTTCTGTGGTGGCCCCCCGACTCTGGAACACCCTCCCAAAAGATCTTAGACAGGCTGCTACATTGGCAGTCTTTAGAAAGAACTTGAAGACCTGGCTGTTCCAATGTGCCTTTCCAGAATAGGAAAACTCCAATAACAAGTCCCAGAAGCACTTTATTAGAGTTTAAGACTCTCTGCACATTGCACTTGCCCAGAAATCCAACATACCTCTTGTCACACCCAGCACTTTTTAACCTGTACCCATCACTGGCTCGGCCCTGGTTTTTATTGCATAATGATGTAATGTTTTGCTATTGCTTATGTTTTAATTTGCTTTAAACTGTATTGTTATTGTTTTGCTGTTGTTGTGTTGAGGCCTTGGCCTTTGTAAGCCGCATCGAGTCCTGCGGGAGATGCTAGCAGGGTACAAATAAAGTTTAATAATAATAATAATAATAATAATGGTCAGCTAACACCTCCCAAGAAAGGATCCCTCCAGGCAGGAAGCAGCCAGGCTTTGAAGCTGCAAGGCTATTCAATGCTAATCAGGCTAGCCAATGGCAACATTCACACTTGCCTCCAACAGACAAGAGTTCTTTCTCCCACCCTGGACATTATTCCACAGATATAAAAACCTCACTTGCCTAGTTTCCAACAGACCTCACAACCTCTGAGGATGCCTGCCATAAATGTGGGTGAAATGTCAGGAGAGAATGCTTTATGGAACATAGCCAGACAGCCCGGAAAACTGACAGCAACCCATAAGACTATATTATCCCATTCACACAGGGTAGAGAAAGATGAGAATGAAGGATTCCAGGAAGTGGGATTCCAGAAAGCGCCGTAGCCACGCCCCCTCCTCATGATTCCTTCCCTGCCGGGCGCGGGGCATGCCGGGACTTGTAGTCCGACCGGGACTGGAGAGATTGCCGCGGCCATGAAGAGGTGGGGAGCGGGCAGTGCAGGAAAGCTCGCCCGAAAAGCCCCCTCCCTCCCTTCCTCCTTCTTCTGAAGGCCTTTAAGCAGAGGCTGGGTGGCCATCTGTCGGGAGGGATCGAATTGTATCACTTTGGAGTCTGTTCCATCTCCAGCAATCTCTGGTTCAAGCATGGGCTAACCTCAGCCCTCCAGGCGCTTTGGACTTCAACATCCTGTTAGGAATTGTGGAAGTCCAAAACATCTGAAGGGCCGAATTTGCCCATGCCTGACCTACCTACTTACCTCCTCTCTTTACTCTTTTAAGTAGAGGCTGGATGCTCATCTGTCGGGAGGGATCGAATTGTGTCTCCCTGGCTTGGAAGAAGGGAGTCGGACTGGATGGCCTTTGGGGATCTCATCTATCTATCTATCTATCTATCTATCTATCTATCTATCTATCTATCTATCTATCTATCATAGCAATAGCTGATAGATAGATAGATAGATGATAGATAGATAGATAGATAGATAGATAGATAGATAGATAGATAGATAGATAGATAGATAGATAGCTGGGTGGCCCTCTGCCAGGTGGGATCAGATTGTGCCTCTCCGCTTGGAAAAAGCGGGTCTCATCTATCAATCTATCTCTCTATCATAGCAATAGCTGGGTGGCCTGTGGGCGGGGGGGGGGGGGGCATGTCAAATTGTGTCTCGCTTTTTGGAAGAAGGGGGTCAGACTGGATGAACTTTGGGGGTCTCTATCTATCTATCATCTATCTATTTTTCTATGTATCATAGCAATAGCTGGGTGGCCTTCTGCCAGGTGGGATCAGATTGTGCCTCCCTGCTTGGAAGAAGGGGGTCAGACTGGATGGACTTTGGGGGTCTCATCTATCTATCTATTCATCTATTTTTCTATGTATCATAGCAATAGCTGGGTGGGCCTCTGCCAGGTGGGATCAGATAGTGCCTCCCTGCTTGGAAGAAGGGGGTCAGACTGGATGGCCTTTGTGGGTCTCATCTATCAATCTATCTATCTATCTATCTATCTATCTATCTATCTATCTATCTATCATAGCAATAGCTGGGTAGCCCTCTGTGTGTGTGTGGGGGGGGGGGCATGTCAAATTGTGTCTCGCTCCTTGGAAGAAGGGGTTCAGACTGGATGGCCTTTGGGGGTCTCATCTATCTATCTGTGTATCATAGCAGTAGCTGGGTGTCCTCTGCTGGGTGGGATCAGATCGTGTCGCCCTCCTTGGAAGAAGGGGGTCAGACTGGATGGCTTTTTTGGGGGGGGGGGTCTCATCTATCTCTATCTATCATAGCAATAGCTGGGTGCCCATCTGTCAGAAGGGATTGAATTGTGTTTCCCTGTTTGGAAGAAGTGGGTCAGACTGGATGGGCTTTGGGGGTCTCATCTGTCTATCATAGCAGTAGCTGAGTGGTCCTCTGCTGGGTGGGATCAGATCATGCCGCCCTCTGTGGAATAAGGGAGTCGGACTGGATGGCCTTTGAGGAGTCTCATCTATCTATCATAGCAATAGCTGGGTGGCCCTTTCCTGGGTGGAATCAGATTGTGCCTCCCTGCTTGGAAGAAGGGAGTCAGACTGGATGGCCTTTGGGAGTCTCTATCTATCTATCTATCTATCTATCTATCTATCTATCTATCTATCTATCTATCTATCTATCATAGCAATAGCTGGGTACCCATCTGTTGGAAGGGACTTAATTGTGTCTCCCTGCTTGGAAGGAGGGGGTTGGAATGGATGGCCTTTGGGGGTCCTATCTATCTATCTATCTATCTATCTATCTATCTATCTATCTATCTATCATAGCAATAGCTGGGTGCTCATCTGTCAGAAGGGATTGAATTGTGCCTCCCTGCTTGGAAGAAGGGAGTTGGACTGGATGGCCTTTGGGGGTCTCATCTATCTATCTATGCATCACAGCAATAGCAGGATGGCCCTCTGCCGGGGGAGATCGAATTGTGCCTCAATTCAGAGGCACAATCAAACCCCTCCCAGCCCTGGGGTCCATGGACATCAAGCTTGCTCCAATAAGGGTGGGGTCTTGGCCCTTCCTGGTGCCCCCTGACCTACCTTTCCCCCTTCTGCTCTGCAGGGTCAGCGGCCTCCTGGGGGCCTCCGGGGAGGAGCCCTTGGGGCCCGAGGCTTTGGAGACGGAGGGCGAGCGGCAGTTGCGGAGCCTCCTGCGCCTCCAACTGGACCCCTCGGCCTCCCTGGAGAGGTGAGTGGCCCCGGGCCCCTTCTGATAGCCGAGAGGATCACTTTCTTGTCATTGCACATCGTTAGAGATTATTATTTTTTTGTCGTGTCAGGAGCGACTTGAGAAACAGTAAGTCGCTTTTGGTGCGAGTGAATTGGCCATCTGCAAGGACGTTGCCCAGGGGACGCCCGGATGTTTTGATGTTTTGACCATCCTTGTAGGAAGCTTCTCTCATGTCCTCGCATGAGGAGCTGGAGCTGACAGAGGGAGCTCATCCACGCTCTCCCCGGATTCGAACCTGCGACCTGTCGGTCTTCAGTCCTGCCGGCACAGGGATTTAACCCACTGTGCCACTGGGGGCTCCAGATTAAATAATAAAAACGAGATTAAATAATAATAATACTTTATTTATTTCCCACCCCCTCTCTCAAAAAGTGACTCGGAGCAGCTTACAATCATAAAACAAAACATAATCTATAATATAAACAAGGTTTCCCCTTGACATGAAGTCTAGTTGTGTCCGACTTTGGGGGTCGGTGCTCATCTCTATTTCTAAGCCTAAGAGCCAGCGTTGTCCGTAGACACCTCCAGGGTCATGTGGCCGGCATGACTGCATGGAGCACCATTACCTTACCTATTGATCTACTCACATTTGCATATTTTTGAACTGCTAGGTTGGCAGAAGCTGGAGCTAACAATGGGAGCTCACCCTGCCCAGCGGATTCGAACCACCAACCTATTGATCTACTCACATTTGCATATTTTTGAACTGCTAGGTTGCCAGAAGCTGGGGCTAACAGTGGGAGCTCACCCCATCCCGCGGATTCAAACCACCAACCTTTCGGTCAGCAGTTCTGCAGCTCAGCGGTTTAACCCGCCGCACAACCGAGGGCTCCAAAATAAACCGTAGTCGATAATATAAACAAGGTAGATAACACATCATATTAAAACAAAACAAAAAAAAACACAAAAACTCCAAAACATTAGTAAACAATAATATATATAAACAGTTTAAACAAACATTAAAAGTCCCATCTGGTAAAGATAAGTCATAAAATCCGATTGATTGTTATTAGGAATTCTTACATTTTGACATTGTCAAAGGCCTTTTTTAAAAGCCAAGTTTTTAAATGTCGCCCCCAATATATATTATGTATGTATGTAGCATTACAAAATCTTTTTTCACCCGTACTGGCTCGACAGCAATACGTGTGGAAACGATCTTGGAGTCCTCGTGGATAACAAGTTAAATATGAGCCAACAATGTCATGCGGCAGCTAAAAAAGCCAATGGGATTCTGCCCTGCATGTGTACAGAGGAGGGTGACTCAAATGATCAAGGGTCTGGAGAACAAGCCCTATGAGGAGTGGCTTAAAGAGCTGGGCATATTTAGCCTGCAGAAGAGAAGACTTAGAAAAGACATGATGAGAGACATGTATAAATATGTGAGGAGAAGTCCTCCCACTGTTTTTCATTGTGTGTTGTCTTATTGATAATGTTGTGTATTTTATTGTCTATGTTTTTAATTGCTTGTATTGTTGTTGTTATTGCTTGTATTGTTGTGTTTCTGTTGGCCCCATGTAAGCCGTCAATGACTTAAATCTAGAAATAGTTTTCCAAGATCTACAGAGACACTCGCTGGAACACCTCAGCAAGCGAGAGTCCAAAAGTGGCAGGTTCAAACCCAGAACCTCAACCAATGGCTGATACCAAATGAGAGACTCCCTCCTGGGCACACAGAGGACTGGGCGACCTGGAAGGCACTGAACAGACTGTGTCAGGCACCACGAGATGCAGAGCCAACCTTCAGAAATGGGGCTACAAAGTGGAATCCTCGACATGCGAGTGTGGAGAAGAGCAAACCACTGACCACCTGCTGCAATGCAACCAGAGCCCTGCCACATGCACAATGGAGGACCTTCTTGCAGCAACACCAGAAGCACTCCAAGTGGCCAGATACTGGTCAAAGGACATTTAACCAACTACCAAACTCACAAGTTTTGTATTTTGTCTGTTTGTTTGCTTTGTTCTGTTAGAAATGTAATATAATGGACTGGTTGCTCTGACACGACAAATAAATAAATAAATATTGTTGTGTTTGGGCTCGGCCTCATGTAAGCCGCACCGAGTCCCTTGGGGAGATGGTAGTGGGGTACAAATAAAGTGTTATTTATTATTATTATTATTATTATTATTATTATTATTATTATTATTATTATTATTAGGGAGGAGGGGGCAAGCTTGTTTTCTGGTGCCCTGGAGACTAGGACGCGGAACAATGACTTCAAACTACAGGAAAGGAGATTCCATTTGAACATTAGGAAGAACTTCCTCACTGTGAGAGCTGTTCAGCAGTGGAACTCTCTGCCCCAGAGTGTGGTGGAGGCTCCTTCTTTGGAGACTTTTAAGCAGAGGCTGGATGGCCATCTGTCAGGGGTGCTATTTGTCAGGGGGTTGGACTGGATGGCCCATGAGGCCTCTTTCAACTCTGATTCTAAAACACCCTCCCTTCCATATTCTAACCACTATTGCACAGCCCCTAATGCCACATCAGTGTGAAACCATAGATATAGTTATGACCTCTCAGTGTATTTGTCCTTCTGTTGGGGGGGGGGCTTTCTAACGTTGGAGCTGACACACTCCCTGCCACCCACCTCCCTCCAGGTGCCTCTCGCAGCGCTCCCGCTTTGCCCCAGCCGCCCTCTTTGAGCCTTCCTTTGGGGAGGAGGCTGCCGGGGCCCACAGCCTGAGCCACTTCCAGGTGCTGCAGCAGCGCAGCCGGGAGGAAGACGCCCTCCGGGACTTGGGCCTCTCTGATGCTGAGCGGCGCCTCTGGAGGAGGAACCAGGACGGAGAGGAGCAGGAGGAGCAGGTAGGAACACCCCCTTTATGGGTGGATTGCAAGGGGGTGTCATGTTTCCTCTCTCTCTCCTTCTCACATCGGTCTCCCCATCAATAATAATAATAATAATAATAATGAGGATTTACAGATCGAACTGCAAAGACTCTGGCACAAACCAGTGAAGGTGGTCCCAGTGGTGATCGGCACACTGGGTGCAGTGCCTAAAGACATTGACCTGCACTTAAACACAATTGGCGCTGACAAGATTACCATCTGCCAGCTGCAAAAGGCCAGGGTGGGACAAAGGACTCTTGTCTGTTGGTGCTAGGTGTGAATGTTTCAACTGACCACCTTGATTAGCGTCATTCCACAGATATATAAACCCATTTTCCTACTTCCAACAGACCTCACTACCTCTGAGGATGCTTGCCATAGATGCAGGCAAAACGTCAGGAGAGAATGCCTCTAGAACGTGGCCATATAGCCCGAAAAACCTACAACAACCCGGTTATGAAGTTTACTCCTTGTATTTTGCTATATTTATGGTGGAATCATCCTGACTGAGGAATGTTTTTGAGCCTAACAGCTCAGATTCCCCAACAAAAATCTTTCCCATTTGTCTGCCTGCCTTGCAGAGCCCTGGTCTGGGGGCGGCCCCAGAAGCTCGTCAGGACCGGCTCCGTGTCATCCAGGAGAAGATTGCCGAGCGCCAGCGCATCCTTGCCTTGCCCCAGCGCTTTGCAGGCAGCAAGCCTCTCAGCCGCCGGGAGATGGAAATTGAGCGCTCCCTCTTCCAGGGCACCGACCGGCACACCTTCCTCCGGGGACTCTACCACCAAGGTAGGGGCCCCTTGTCAGAAATATTAAAAAATTAACTAGGTATTTATTTTTTATTTATTTATTTACAGCTTTTATATTCTGCCCTTCTCACCCCACAGGGGACTCAGGGCGGATTACAGTGTACACATATATGGCAAACATTCATTGCCAATTTTTTTACATACAAACATATACAGACATACACAGAGGCTATTTAACTTTTTCTGGCCGCCAGGGGAGCTGTCGCTTTCATCGTCCATCTGCGACGCTGATGAAGCACTTCCGCATTCCCCGCATGCTTCCCCGCTGGAATGCTTTGCTGGAGTCTTCTTTATGGCCTCATAAATCAGTTAATTTAGCCTCCCCACACTTTTTAAGGTGGTACCTAATTTTCCTACTTGACAGATGCAACTGTCTTTTGGGTTGCTGTGAAGATGTGTATTTTTATTCTTATGGTTATGTGTTGTTTAAACAGTAGTTAATAAATGGTAAGTATGTAGAATTATATTTTGTTAGAGATGGTGGCAGGTTTGGCTTGAGCTAAGTTGCCATAGCAACCAGGGCGGAGCCAACTGTCACTTCACTGTGCAGCTGTTTGAAAGTGGCAGTCTGTAAGCTGGTGAGCTACAGGGAAGACTGATTTCTCTAGTGGGAGAATCAGGGAAGAGTCTGTGACCAAAGAGTTACAGGAGAAGGTAGTTGATCCTGTGGTGTGTGGAAAACCATCAGGAATACTATAGTTAGAGAACTATAGGGAAGACTGGTTCTTTAATATTAAGAATCAGGGTTTGGCTGGGAGCCAGTTCTGTTAAATAAGCCTTTTAGCTTATTTGTTTTATTAGGACAGTTGTCCAGGAAAGATACATCTGCTTATAGAAACCTCTTAAAGTCTGTACCTAAAGTTACTCATGAAACCTTACTAATGTAACCTATCAAGATTTGTGCCTCTAGAGAAGAAACATCGAATCTGTTATACCTTGCTTGTTCCAATAAACTTGTTACTGTTTTCCTCAAACCTTGCCTGATACAGTTTCTCCTAAGTCAAACAGCCTGCATAAGAAGTAAAGTCAAACCAGGGACAGTAAACGCTACGCTATCAAATGAATAAAGCCTTCTGTAAATTATAGTCCCTTTATAAACCAGCTCCTAAGCTGATATTGATCATTGCCCGGCTTTCCTCACAAATTTGGTGGCAGTAATTTTACCCTCCTTCACAGTTGCAAAGGTCGACAACAGGCTACACACAATTGGTTGGAAACCCACTCCAACCCAGGCTGGCTTCGAACTCATGACCTTTTGGTTAGAGTGATCTTAATGCAGCTGACACTCAGCGAGCTGCGCCACAATCCTGGTGTAATTACCTGGTCCCTGCTAGGTATTTTTAATTACGAAAATGTGAGTCAAGCACTGAAAGAATCAGTAGGCCGAAGCCTATTAAAGTTAGTGGGCTAAAGCTAGTGTCCCCTGAGGAGAGTGAGTAGTGTTATTTTGCCTGAGGAGAGTGAGTAGTGTTATTTTGAAGGAACTTTGGAGCCCAGGTGACAGATGGAGGGCCTCTCCCTTGGATTGCACAGGTGAGGCTGCGCAGAAGGATTCCTCTGTGACGGAAGGTCCCGCAGCTCGCCTGGAGACGCTCTACCGGGAGGTTCTGGCCCCAGCGACTCCGAGGGAGCCCCTCCCGCCCTCCCCCACACAGGACCCAGGCCCAGCCCCACTTCCAGAACCGGTGACCCTGGTCACACGCCCGGTGACGTTCATCCCGGAAGAGGAGATCCACCAGAGCCGCCTCTCGGTGGAAGAGATCCGCCAGATCCCCCGGTTTGCGTCGTATGACCCTGGAGAACCGAGCCAGGTACCGTCACCAGCAGAGAGGGATGGAATGGAAAGGGGAGGGGTGCATTCCCTGGTCCCTGCTAGGAATGCTTTTTCCTCTGTGGCTTACCGACTCTGGAACTCACTGCCTGGAGAAATTAGGAAAGCCCCTACCCTAGAAACCTTCAAAAAGAACCTTAAAACCTGGCTCTTCCACTGTGCCTTTGTTGAGTAGGAATACAATCTCACATTATTCCTCAGCTTCAATGTTCTGTCATTGGAGTATACATCCCCCCCCCCCTTTCTTGGGAAAGCTTGATTCCACAACCCCCGCTATAATGAGCCTTCCTGCACAAATAACCTGCTTCCCTTTTATCTCGCCTGAGTTTTTAATTAGTTTTTAATTAGTTCTTCTTTTAATGTRGCCCGCCCATTGTCATTGTGTTTGTGCTTATTGTGATCTTATATTGTTATGTATTCACWTGATTTATGTGATTACTAGCCGTCCCCTGCCACGCGTTGCTGTGGCCCACATGGGGGTTCTGTGTGGGAGGTTTGGCCCAATTSTATCACTGGTGGGATTCAGAATGCTCTGTGATTGTAGGTGAACTATAAATCCCAGCAACTACAACTCCCAAATGTCAAGAATCTATTTTCCCCAAACTCTACCAGTGTTCACATTTGGACATATTGAGTATTCGTGTAGAGTTGGGTCTAGATCCATTTTTTTATTGATTTTTATGATTTCCAAAGGTTTACAGTGAAAGTGGGAGAACAATGTGATCGTTAGAGAGAAAGTGGGAAAAGGAAAGTGAAGTATTGGGGATGGGGCGGGAAAGAATGGTCCAGATCCATTATTGTTTGAGTCCACAGTGGTCTCGGGATGTAGGTGAACTACAACTCCAAAACTAAAGGACACTGCCCACCAAACCCTTCCAGAGTTTCCTTTTGGTCATGGGAGTTGCCACATTTGGTTCAATTCCATCATTGGTGGGGTTCAGAATGCTCTTTGATTGTAGGTGAACTATAAATCCCAGCCACTACAACTCCCAAATGACAAAATCAATTTTTTGAGTGAAGGACATACATTGGGTTGTTAGGTGTATTGTGTCCAATTTGGTGCCAATTTGTCCAGTGGTTTTTGAGTTCTGTTTATCCCACAAACGAACAATACATTTTTATTTATATAGATGTTATTGTTGTTACTGTTCGCATTTTCAGTTTGTGTTTTTGGTTTTTCTTTATTGTAATTGTTGTCCGGGCTTGGCCTCATTTAAGCCGCTCCACGTCCCCATCGGGGAGATGGTGGCGGGGTATAAATAAAGTTTATTATTAGTTATTTATTATTATTATTAATGTGATGTGTTCAATCAGAGAGCAGGCTGACCTTCCTCTGCGCAGGCGGCATTGACCACAGCAGCGTGTCTCTTGTGGGCTGTTATTAGGTGCTGTACCTGAAGAACCTCAGTCGGCAGGTGACGGTGGAGGACCTCATGTCGATCTTTGCCAGGTTCCAGGAGAAGGAGGGCCCCCAAATCCGGTTCCGCCTCCTGAGCGGACGCATGCGGGGCCAGGCCTTCCTCACATTCCCAAGTAAGGCCCTCTCCCTCCTTCCCTTATGAGCCCAGGGAGCATGGAGTGTGGGGTGTCTCCTCCGCCCAGAGCGCTGACTCCCGCTTCTTCTTTCAGGCGTCTCAGCGGCCCAGGCGGCCCTGCAGCTGGCCAATGGGTACCACTTGCTGGGGAAACCCCTCGTCATTGAGTTTGGGAAGAGTAAAGGGTGGCCGGAGCCCACACCGAGTCCTGGGACACCTGACCCACCCCTGAAGAGCAAAACATGACCGGTCTGGATGTGGCAGAGAGCATTGGAGGGCACAGAATGGACAGCACCATTGTATCCAGAGATGGAGTTGTTTTCTCAAGAGGAGGACCCCAAAGTGGGGCAGCTCTCTTACTAGATGTTGCTGTTCCCACTAACTCCATTGTGGCATTTTTAGATGGGTCTCCTGTTCTTCTTGCTGAGGAGGGACATGGTCTTGGGCCCAGTAGCTGCTTCACTCAGTTGCCGCTCTGCCTGAAGCAGCAATGGCAAGGCAGCCAAGAACTGAACTGATCCTTTCCTTTGCCTGGTTTGCTACTGGGAAAGAACGAATCCCATGCTGCGGTAGCTCCATTGGCTGCTGGTCTGCTTTTGGGCTAAGTACAATGTGCTGGTTGTTACCTTTAAAGCTCCTAAAGTCCTCAGGCCCAGGCTATTTGGCAAACTGTATCTCCCAATACAAACTAGCTCAGACTCTGTAGTCAGCAGAGGAGACCCTGCTCTCAGTCTTGTCTCAAGCACGGCTGGTGGGAACGAGTGAAAGGGCCTTCTCCGTGGTTGCCCCCCCCCCCACCTCTGGAACTCCCTCCCTAAGGAACTAAAGATGGCCCCTTCCCTCCTCGCCTTTAAGAAACAGCTGAAGATATACTTCTGTTCACCGGCCAACGAGGAGGAGGAGGAGGAATAGATAATGACACTGCTATTATACCTCTGAGTAACATCTGCAATCCGTACTTGGGTCTTTTCTGCCTTGCTAGCTCAGTTGACATCTTGAGCAATGATTAATTTATATGCCCCCAAGGAACTCTGTTGACTCTGGGAAATTGACACTTCTGTTTTTACATTTACATTTTACATTTCTGTTTTTATGCTTGTTTTATGTCCAATATAATAGGTTGTGTTTAAATTTTATTCTAATTTGCTAAGTTATAATTTGTTTTTATATGCTGTGGAGTTTAATTTTCGTTATTGTGTGTCAAAGGCATTGAATGTTTGCCTTTTTTGTGTGATTAGAATCCACCCAGAATCCCTTCAGGGAGATAGGGCGGAATATAAATAAAGATTATTATTATTATTATTATTATTATTATTATTATTATTATTGGGAGGAGGGAGCTCATAGAATTTGAAGAACCTAGCTCACCCATAAGCCGGAGCCCCTGGTGGCACAGTGGGTTAAACCCCTGTGCCGGCAGGACTGAAGACCCACAGGTTTGAATTTGGGGAGAGCGCGGATGAGCTCCCTCTGTCAGCTCCAGTTCCTCATGAGGGGACATGAGAGAAGCCTCCCACAAGGATGGTAAAAGATCAAAACATCCTGCCGTCCCCTGGGCAACGTCCTTGCAGACGGCCAAGTCTCACACCAGAAACGACTTGCAGTTTCTCAAGTCGCTCCTGGCACGACAAAAATAAAACAAAACCCATAAGCCCATTGAAAGGGGTGCTGAGTAAACGTGGGAGGGCTCAAGGCCAATTTTGGGGCGCTGGAATCCTCCTTGGGCCACATTGTGCCCAAAATGCAAAATAACACTGGCAGCTTAAGAAAGTCGGAACACTCCCACCATGCTGTTTTTCCTCAGGTGAAAGGCCATGACAGTATGGGGCTCTGGGGAGGGGGGCATTCTTCCCTCTTGTCCCTCTCTGTCTGTCCTTAAGTAATTAAACCACATTGTCATTCTTTTGACAAGCTATCAGTTGTTTTGTTGGTGGTGGTGACTTGACTCACGAGCTGCCCCTCCAGAGGAAAGGAGGAGGAAGAGGAGGAGAAGGAGGGTGGGCTCAACTCACAGGAGGGGGTGTCAGGTGGGAACAGACCATCCTCCCCCCTCCTCTAGCTATGCCCCCCTCCCCGCTTGGCCCTGTCTTGGCTCCTGTCCAGGCATCTCTTGGGGAGGTTGGGTTCAGCCGTGAGGAGAGCTTAGGAAAGCAAATCTGATTAAAAGCAGCGTCAGCAGCACTTCCTCCTCGGCTTTCCTTTTTTAACTCCAGACATGACACTTTCCTCTCGGCTGCTGAGAAAGAGAAGGCCGAGTGCCTGATTAAGGGATTGCTGTCTGTCTGCTTTAATTACGGCTCCTGATTGGGGCTGTGTTGTCCTCCGGTGAACCTCTGCGTTGGAGGAAGAAGAGATGGTGCAAGCAGCATGCGGAGTGGGCAGCTACATCCCAGGGCCAGGCTCTTCAGGCTTTCCTAGACAGAAGTGGGAGTGACCTGGAACTGCACTGAAATAAGGGCCCTGATACACCCCCTCCCCAGAGAAGGAGGACTCTTTGGGACACACTTTGCTCCCTGTTCTCCAGAGACCCACTTTTACTCCTACTCTATGTTCCTAGTTGCCACCACCATTTCATTCCTGCTTTCCAACTGGATGTCTGTCTCTCCTGAAGGAGACTCAATTCTGCAGATAGAGTACAAAAGGCCAACTGGGTGCATGAAGGAAAGGGCCCTGTCTTACACTTGCATGGCAATTGCATGCACCCTTCCTTGCAGGGCTATTCCAGGTCCCTCCTCTGGATGGCACTGGTGACAATCCTTGGAGAGGGAGGCCTCCTGATCCTTTCCTACGGGAAGCCCCTAGTCACTCTGGAGACTGCTGCGCAGGAGGAAGAGACGGGCGAACGGGTTGGCACAGAGAAGGCTGCCACCAGTGAACTTGGCACTCTTATCCCTGGCATTAATCTAAATGACTTTATTGCTGAGATCTTTTCACGCGGTGCTCCAAGGCTAAAATCCCCTTAAACGACGTATGCCACAGCAATGGAAATGGCAATGGCGGAGGAAGCGCTCTCTCCCCGTAGCATCAACCCCCAATCTGCATGGTCTTCTAATCAAGGGCCAAGAGAGACTCAGTTTTTCCAGCTTTATTTGACAACAGCTCAGCTCACCCCTCCACCAAACCACACGAAAAGTGTCTGCTTTCCCAATGCGACTGGGCACCGTATGCCCTTCCCCCTCCCAGGATCAGATTTGTGGACTGGTCTTGGTACCTCACCTCCCCATTTCCAACCCCTCCCTTTTGTTCCCACTGAAAGTGCTTCCTGCTAGGGGCAAACAGGGTCCAGGATCCCTGCTGTCTTTGGGTTGGAATTGGTGCAGCCCAGAGCAGCCCTCCAGGTTCAGCCTGGCATATTGGTGCCCAGCCCGCTCCCTTGGAGAAGAGGAAGGAAGAGGAGGAGGATGTCTGGCTGGCAGGTGGACATGGACCCAGTCACCCAGAGTGGCCTTCTCCCTCCCTCCTGCCCCTTCCCCACCATGAGGGTCTCGCTAGGTCTTCTGGCACTTGCCATCTCCCATGGTTTCCTCTTCTCCCTTTGCGACCAAGTCTTTGGACTTGGGCAAGAACATGGTGGACGGTACTGGTAGTCCTGGAGAGATACAGAGCATCCGTGGGAGGCAGAAGCACCTGGCAGCCAGCCCACCAGACTCCCTCCCTCCCCCTCCCTGATGATGTTTATTATTCCTTGCCAAGGCCAGGCTGTTCCTGCTCTCCTCCCACGGGAGACTGGAGGGTAGGCGGGCAGGTGGCTCTTCAAAGCCAGAGGTCGGCGGAGGTCATTGAGCGAAAGGACACACTTTGATCCAGCCCAGCCCTGGAGCCCTTTGCCTCCTGAGCTTGGCCTGTTTCCCACCTGCAGGAAGCAGTCTGGCAAAGCATAAGAGGGGTTGAGATAGGCTGTGGTCACTGCCTATGAGCTCTGCTACTGAAGTACAGCACCACAGGGCTCAAAAGAAGTCTCATTTAGCCGCCCTAATCTAGTTGTGCTCACCAGGAAGCCTGGGGCGGGCAGCTGTGCTACTGCTCCATTGGGATCCACCATCTGCCCTCCCCACATCACACCTCCAGTCTCCCCACAGAATGCCCACCAGTTCCTTCCAGTCAACAGTGCCCAACTTTGGGCCTAGCAATCCTGACTGGTGCCTGCCCGTTCTCTTCACTCCTTTCCACTTGGTCAGTGTCCTGTGTCAGGGGCCTGCAAGCTGGAAGATGGGAGAGAGGGCCTTGAGGCAGGCCCACTTGACAGCTGTCCATCTTGGCTGCTCCTTTCACGCTGGAAAGCAGGTTCCTCCAGAGGAACTTTGAGACCCTCAAAGAGGACAGGGGTCATCCAAAGTGGTGCTTGAGGAAAAAGAGGTCCTGGCAATGGCAGGGTGGAAGCACAGGTATAGGGGAGCAGGGGAACTGTGAACGGCTGCCTCCCTGCCGGCTTACCTGTCCAGTGCCTTCAGGTAAGCAGAGGGCTGGGCAGTCAAGGATCTGTGAGCAGCAGTCCACAATGGTCTGTAGGTGCCAGTCTACCTGCTATTACACATATCCAGTGAGGTTGTAGGCATTGAACTCACTCTTAGTCTTTGAGATGGGAGTTGCCCCTGTTGTGGCGGGTGGGGGGCTCCGTGTGGGTATCGTCTGGGCACGGTAGGGGCTGTAGCGGACAGCGGGTGACCGGTGGTCCCGGGCTGGACAGGACGCACAGAGGATGAGCCCCCCAATGAGGGAGACCAGGGAGGAGAAGGCACCCAGGTAGAGGGCCTCGCCCAGCTCAAACTTCATGCTATCAGGCACCACAGGGTTATAGAAGTCCCTGAGCACCACGTGGATGTTCCAGGCCACGGGGATGAAGGACAGGAGCCCCCCCAGCACAAAGGCCACCCCTCCGGCCACAGCCACTCGGTCCTTGGACGGAGAGCCCTGGGCGAAGATGGTGCAGCGCAGACCAGCCACGCAGAGGAGGGCAGCCAGCAGGGAGACTGCGATGGAGGTGGACATCAAGGCCTGGGCAGCCTGGAGGTCAGAGGGCAGGTTGAGTAGGGAGCTGTAGATGTCGCACTGGGTGATGCCGGTGCTGTAGGAGGCACACTCCATCCAGAGGCCCTTGGAGAAGCCCACCGCCGTCACGATGCTGGAGCCGATGTAGGCACTGGTCCGCCAGCCGGGAAGGAGTGTGGCAATGACTGTGCCCAGCAAGCCCAGCAGGCTCAGGCTATAGCCCACCAGCTGCAGGCCCACTGAGGCCATCCCCACCTGTCCGTCCTGTGCTGGGCCCAAGGCCTCCAAAGAACTGTCCGTCCGCTCGTCCGTCCACTTGTCCGTTTGCCCTTCGCTGCCCCCTCCCCTGGCTGCAGAGAGCGAAGTCTCCTTGGGTGCAGCCGCCTCCACAGCCGGCCGGTCTCCTTCAGGACAGCTGGAGAAAGGCTGGGAGATGGCAACAGTTGGGTGGGAGGGAAGAGAGAGCTTTATCTGGGAGACAGGAGGGAGCGGGAGGGCACACTGGGTTAATGATCGACCCATGGCTTCAGAAAAATGCACAGTGCTCTTCCTACCTTCACCCCGTTATCTATATGTAGAAATTATGTTTTGAAAAGTCCAAACCCACATGCAACCTCGTAGGAATCACAAACGGTTTGAGGAAGCAACCGCTTCAGACTCTTCAGGCAATAAGTGATGTGCAGAACTTGGAGTGAGTGAGGTATGGCGCTGTCTCAATGATGTGCCCCCTCCCACTTGTACTTGGCCCTTGAATGCTGAATGGGCATCTGGCAACAGCCTGTTGGAGTGTGTGTGTATGTGTGAGAGAGAAGCACACACTTGATTCAACCAAGATGGCGTTCTTCCTCCCAAACACACACACAACCCAGTTCCAAGTTGGAGGAGTGATCTCTGCTCCCCACCAGTGGCAACCATTCTTTCCGCCTCAGCCTGGGCTCTATCCTTTGGAGCAAGAAGATCCACGCTGGGAGCCCCAAGTGGATGATGACCTGGTTTGGCCTCTGGTCCCAACATGGTTGCCCTTGCCCTGTCCCCTTCCCTGGCATGGTTTCTCTCTCCTTCTGCTCCCTTCTAGCCAGCTTCTTTTACAAAGGGAGGGAGGGAAGGAAGGGGAGAGGGAGAAGGGTCTTGCCAGAGGAGAGCTGAGCTAATAATCGCTCTCAGAATGGACCGGGGAAATGAGGACAAGGACCTGGAGGGGACGGACCTGGAGGGGACGGACCTCTCCCTAGACGGCCTGCCCACTCTTGCTTCCCAGCACAGCGCCCACCCCACCCAAGACCAGGGGACGGGGGCCACGAAGGTCTCCATAAACGCCTCCCCTTCCCATCTCCTCTTCCAGGTTGGCAACACAAAGGTAAGGAGGCTGTTGGGTTTCATCCCTGGACTGCCCAATATCTTGTGTCATCAAGTCTCCAGTCCTCAATGAGTAGCTATACTAGAGATAGGATTAGGCTGAGGGATCCCCCCCCCCCCCCACACATTCCTATGCACGTTTCCCAAAAGGGCTTTGTATTTCCTCCTCCTACTAGCCACTCTCTCCTCCCCCTTTGAAGATGTAGCAATGGAATCTCTGTGAAGGAACTTCCTTTTTAAAGGTATTTTTATTACCCTGGGCTGGCCATGTGGCCATTCGCCACCATTGTGTCTTCTGCTTTTCCTTCCTTCTAGTGAGAATGCACATTTTGCTTCTCTCTTTAAGCAAAATGTAGCTGCATGGATTTTTTTTTAACTTTTTACCCTTTTACCTTTCTTAGAAGATGGGATTTAGGAAGCTAGTTAGTGTATTTCTTTTACTTCAATAAATATCTTTGAACCCAAAGTTCTGAGTCTGCAATCCTGTTCCATTCTAAGAAATAGAGGCTTATCCCAGTTTCACCACACGTATGTTTCTGCCGGTTATGAAGTTTGCTTCTGGTACTCTGCTATATTTATGGCAGAATCACCCTAACTGAGGGTTATTTTTGAGCCTAACAGCTCAGATTCCCCCGCATATTCCAAGGGCCAACTCTTGCTTCCCAGCACAGTGCTCACCCACTGCACTCTGGGAAGGTCTCCAAATGTCCTTTCCCTCTCTGTCTTCTCTCCCAGGTTGGCAACATGAAGGTTAGGAGGCCCCAATTGCTGGGGCAGAGGTGCCTTGGTGGGAAGCCCTCCTCCCCTGCCTCCTCCTTTGGAGGGTTCCCCAGTGGCCCTCCGCTTCTGGCTTTATGCCTGGAATCTACCTGTATTCAGCTGTCTCCTCTTCCTCTTCCAATTCCCTTTGAAATGCACATGCAGCTTTCCCAGGCTAAAAGATTTTTTTTTTGTCATGTCAGGAGCGACTTGAGAAACTGCAAGTCGCTTCTGGTGTGAGAGAATCGGCCGTCTGCAAGGACGTTGCCCAGGGGATGCGCGGATGATTTGATGTTTTTATCATCCTTGTGGGAGGCTTCTCTCATGTCCTCGCATGAGGAGCTGGGGCTGATAGAGGGAGCTCATCCGCCTCTCCCCGGATTCGAACCTGCGACCTGTCGGTCTTCAGTCCTGCTGGCACAGGGGTTTAACCCACTGTGCCACCGGGCTCCGGCCCAGAGAGGTGCCTCTTTGCTGTTTGGTTCTCACAGCTGACCCAGCCCACCAGACGCTTCCCTTTCTTTGCACAGGAAGAGACCCAGAGTCTTTTGCTGCTATGGTTCTCTTCTTGGAAGGAGGAGGAAATAGGGAAAGGAGCAGAGCTATTTCTGGGGAGCTGGCTCTCCTGCAGCCAGGATGCCCATGGTCTGGCCAGAGGGTGACCCATCCTCCCTTCCTGTCCCAGAGGGGGCACCCCATGGCAACTGACCCCACGACGGGAGGGGGGCTTACCTTAGGGCTTGCTGGAGGGCAGGGAGGCTGGGTGGTCAGGCGCCTCCTCAGAACAAGGCCGGAGGGAGGCTGAGGAGGGCTTTCTAATTTTTCACTGCAGCTTTGCCAAATCCACCCGCAAATCATGGCTCGGGGGCCGAGGCTTAGTCCAGATCACAATTAAACCCTTTAAAGACTCGGACAGATCAGGAACCGTGAGGCCTGGTCTTTTGCCTGCAGACTGACCCCCATTGAGTGGACCTGAGCTGTTATGGGTCCTGGCAGGGGCAGAGAGAAGCATGTTTGGGATGGAGGGGAGGCTGGGCCCCTGGGACCACACTGGGATCAGAAAGAGCCAAGGGACCTCTGGGAACTGCAAGGAGGAGAAGGCCCTCCCCTGCCTTTCCTCCCAGGCAGAGGTGGCCCTAGGTAATTTTCAATGGTAAGTAAACAGTATTTTGGCGCCCCCCCCCCAACCAATCATTGATATGGAGCAGGAACAAGAGGGGCTAAGCGAGGCTCAAGGGCCTGGCCCCTTCGGGAAAAGGATCGCCTGGCAGTGAGGCAAGGAAGCCGAGGCTCCCCTCAGACTGCTAGGGCTGTTGTGAGCCGAGGGGGTGCTCCACAAGTGGCGGTCGAGGGGCATTTACAGAGGAGCCTCTGCGCCAATGGCAAAAAAAAAAGTGTACCGCAACCGCTTACATTGCGTAATGGACGAGCCGCCCCTGCTCCCAGGATTGCCCTTGTGCCAAGTGAGAAGCAAATGGCGCAAATGGCCTAGGAGCCAAGGGAGGGGAGCCTTGGTGGGTCGTGTTGGGTGAGTGGGCTTATTAACAAAAGACCCTCCTCATAAATGCACAGCAGAGTAATTTATTAGCAGCAGCATGACCCAGCACCAGTAGCCCAAAGTGATAAGGACAAAAATACACAGACCAATGTTATCTCTTCCTTAGGAGGCATTTCTTTGTGGTAAAATAATATGGTTGTACTGTTTTTT
>NW_026844478.1:8187164-8207615 GCF_025583915.1 Anolis sagrei ordinatus
TATAATTAATTTTTAAGTGACCTTATGTTCTCAACACAACTTTTTGAAATGTAGTAGCTTTAACTATTTCAGAAGTAATGTCAAGCCAGGATTTAAGGTTCCATAAGTGTCAGCAAAAACTTTCAGCAGGCAACATCTGAATTACCAATTACAATTTGAATGTCATTGGCAAGAATTGTCAGAAGAAATGCCTCTAGAACATGGCCATATAGCCCAAAAAAACCTACAACAACCCAGTGATTTCTTCCATGAAAACCTTTGACAATACATATATTTTTCTGATAGTCTTAGGTGTGTGTGTGCGTAATGTTCGTTTGTGGGATTAACATAACTCAAAAACCACTGGACGAAATGACATGAAATTTGGACACAACACTCCTAACAGACCAATGAGTGTCCATCACTCATAACCCCCCCCCCCCCAAAAAAAAACAGTGGAAAGGACTTAAAACCCCCAAAAGATAAATGATGAAAAGATAAATGACATACAGAAAAAGGGAAGGAAGAGGAGGGAAGGAAGGGGAAAAGAAAGAAGGAAGGAAAGAGAGAAGGAAGCATGGAAGCAAAGAGCGAAGGAAGGAAGGAAAGAGGTAGAGAAGGAAGAAAGGAGAGAAGGAAAGAAGAAAAGGGAAGAAGGGAAAGAAGGAGAGAAAGAGGGAGGGAAGCTTGGCCACAACAATGAGTGGCGGGTACAGCTAGTTCCTGTCCTTTTTAAAACCCTCCTACCAGATATATCCTACCTTGTTTATGCCCAGCATTTATTTTTTAAATATTAAACTGTTACATTTGGCCCAGCCATAGGTTTTTAAATCCTTGTGTGTTATTTTTTATTGTTTATATGTGATTTATAGTAATTGTATTGTTTTTGTTTATTGCTTTCTTGTTTTATTGATGTGTTGTTGGGCTTGGCCTCATGTAAGCCGCTCCGAGTCCCTTGGGGAGATGTTGGGGGGATATAAATAAATTATTATTATTTATTTATTTATTTATTTATTTATGCATTTATTAACCGCCCTTCTCAGCCCTTATAAATAAAGTATTATTATTATTGTTGTTGTTGTTGTTGTTGTTGTTGTTATTAAATAAAGATTGTTATTATTATTATTAGGCTAACTACTCATTGAGAGCTGGAGACTTGTGCAGTCAGGGATGAAACCCAATATTTAGATAGTCAATAACACAGAAATATATGTTTTTCTGAAACTCCCTGCGTTACCGCATTTCTGTGTATAAACCCACACAATCTCTTTGATCATCTGGAGAGGCCCTGCTCGCACTCCCACCGCAGGCGCTATTGGTGGGGACGAGGGAGAGGGCCTTCTCAGTGGTGACCCCCTGACTCTGGAACTCACTTCCCAAGGACATCAGACATGTCCCAACTCTGGCAGTCTTTAGGACAGTGGTTCTCAACCTTCCGAATGCCGTGACCCCTTAATACAGTCCCTCATGTTGTGGTGACCCCCAACCATAAAATTACTTTCGTTGCTACTTCATAACTGTCATTTTGCTATTGTTATGGATCGTCATGTAAATATCTGATATGCAGGATGTATTTTCATTCACTGGACCAAATTTGAAACAAAGAACCAATATATCCAAATTTGAATACTGGTGGGATGGGGGGGGGATTGATTTTGTCATTTGGGAGTTGTAATTGCTGGGATTTATAGTTCAGCTACATCCTGAACTCCACCAATGATGGAATTGGACCAAACTTTCCACACAGAACTCCCATGACCAACAGAAAATACTGGAAGGGTTTGGTGGGCTTGAGTTTGGGAGATGTAGTTCACCTACATCCAGAGATGACTGTGGACTCAAACAATGGTGGATCTGGACCAAACTTGGTACAAATACTCAATATGCCCAAATGTGAACACTGGTGGAGTTTGGGGGAAATAGACCTTGACCTTTGAGAGTTGTAGTTACTGGGATTTATAGTTCACCTACAATCAAAGAGTATTTTGTACTCCACCAACTATAGAATTGGGCCAAACTTGGCACACAGAACCCCCATACTAACAGAAAATACTGTGCTGTCTGATGGTCTTTGGCGACCCCTCTGACATCCCCTTGTGACCCCCCCCCCAGGGGCCTGACCCTCAGGTTGAGAAACGCTGCTTTACGAGGAGCCTGAAAAAGTGGTTGTTCCAGTATGCCTTCCCAGAATAAGGAAATCTCTCAGCAATATGCCCTCAAAATGCACTTTACCACTGATTTAGGATTAACTGCGTTCTCTCATCTCTCTTTGAAAACCCTATCCCAGTTATATCCTGACTTGTTCATGCCCAGCATTATTTTTTAAAATTTTAAATTATTACATTTGGCCCGGCCATAGGTTTTTAAATGCTGTGTGTTACTATTTTTTGTTTATTGCTTATTTTTTTGTTTATGTGATTTATATTAATTGTATTGTACTGATTTTTTTTGTTCATTGCTTTTGTTTATTTATTTTATTTTTATTTTTTATTTTATTGTTTATTTTGTTTACTGTGGGCTTGGCCTCATGTAAGCCGCAACAAGTCCCTTGGGGAGATGGTAGCGAGGTATAAATAAATTATTATTATTATTATTATTATTATTATTATTATTATTATTATTATTATTATTATTATTATTATTATTATTATTATTATAATGGAGAAGGTCCTTCTCCTTCCCTGGCTGGGGCTGCCCTGTCCTGCCTTCTGAAGCGCTGCACCAGCGCCCCCTGGTGGCCAGAGAAGGCGACGCAGGCGCTGTCCGCGGTGCTGAAGCGAGCCCAGGCCGGAGACTCCACTCTCCAGAAAGCTTTGCGACTCCCCCTTCCCTTTGGGCTCCGCTCTGACGTCAGCAACTGGGTCCGGCTTCCCCCGCGGCCCTGATTGGCCACGACGCGCTCCCCGGCCACGCCCCAAAGGACCCCCGCCCCTCCTCCTTCCTCCCGCCCGACGGGCGTCTCCCGCCGCCGGACGGAGCCAAGCCGCCTGCTTGCCCCCTTCTTCTGCTTTAGGCGGGGCGACGGGGCCGAGGTGAGGGCCAGCGGGGAGGGGGGCGCAAGGGGAAGCCTTGGGGTGCCCTATTCCCTCTAATTGAAATGTGGGGGGGGGTTGTCCAGGTGAGGCGCAGCTTCTGCTGGGAAAGGTGGCCTGACGTCAGAGGCTGCCTCCCCCTCACGCCTCCTCGCTGTTGCCATGGCAACCTCCTCTTCCTCCTCCGGCGGGAGGAGGGGGAGGCTCCCATTCAGTCTGGGGGAGCCCCTCCCTCCCTCCTTCCCTCCCTCTTCATTCATCTATCTAGTCATCTTCATTCCGGACTAGCCGTCCCCTGCCACGCGTTGCTGTGGCCCAGTCTGTATATATATATATATATATATATATTTGTGTGTATATGTGTGTGTATATATTTGTGTATATGTGTATTTATGTGGTTATGCCGGAGCCCCCAGTGGTGCAATGGGTTAAACTGCTGAGCTGTTAAACTCGCTAACAGAAAGATCACAGGTTTGAATCCGGAGAGCGGGGTGAGCTCCCGCTGTTAGCCCCAGCTTCGGCCAACCTAGCAATTCGAAAATATGCAAATGTGAGTAGAACAATAGGTACCACTCCATCCTGTTGATCTACTCCGGCGGGAAGGTAACGGCGCTCCATGCAGTCATGTAGCCACATGACCTAGGAGATGTCTATGGACAACACCAGCTCTTGGGCTTAGATCTTGAGATACGCACCAACCAACCCCCCCACCTGCCGGAGCCCCCAGTGGTGCAGTAGGTTAAACTGCTGAGCTGTTAAACTCGCTAACCAAAAGATCGCAGGTTCGAATCCAGGGAGCGGGGTGAGCTCCCGCTGTTAGCCCCAGCTTCTGCCAACCTAGCAATTCGAAAATATGCAAATGTGAGGAGATCAATAGATACCACTCCATCCTATTGATCTACTCCGGCGGGAAGGTAACGGCGCTCCGTGCAGTCATGTAGCCACATGACCTAGGAGATGTCTATGGACAACACCGGCTCTTGGGCTTAGATATTGAGATGAGCACCAAACCCCACCTCCCTCCAAGTTGGACACGACTGGAATTAAAGTCAGGGGAACAATGTGATTCTGTGCATGCTGTTATTGTTGTTGCTAGCTATTTTTGTTATGTTATTTTATGCTGTTTTAATGGTTATTGCTTTATTTTAATTGTATTCTGCCTGGAGTTGGGCCCCATGTAAGGCACCCTGAGTCCCTTCGGGGAGAGGGAAGCAGGGTAGAAAAATAAAGTTGTTGTTGTTGTTGTTGTTATTGTTGTTGTTGTTGTTGTTGTTCTTCTTCTTCTTCTTCTTCTTCATGCGTTGAAATGTATTTATTTATTTTTTTGGTTGTTACGTCTCTTCTGCTGTGTTTTTCAGTGTTTTTATGAGTGATGGATACTTGTTGGTCTCATAGGTGTATTGTGTCCAAATTTGGTGTCAATTCCCCCAGTGGTTTTTGAGTTATGTCAATCCCACAAACGAACATTACATTTTTATTTATAAAGATTTCCCTTCCTTGGCCTGACTCCTCCTCCCCATTCCCCCTCCCTCTTCTCCTGACAGATGGGCGGAGACCCCAAGTGACCCGCGTAGGCGAGGAGGACGGACCATGGCCAGTAAGTGCCCATGTCTGTGTATGTGTTTGTTTGTTTTTTGTCATGTCAGGAGCAACTTGAGAAACTGCAAGTCGTTTCTGGTGTGAGAGAATTGGCCGTATGTGTTGATGTGTATGCATATGTGTATGTGAGGGGAGGGGGGGGGGCTGAGGGGCTTCAGCCCGCCCAGTTGGAGGGGTAAAAGGGGGAGGTAGGGGGTGCAGGGCTCCTCCCCCTCATTGCCCCCTTTCTCTCCCCCCTCCCTCCACCCCATAGCCTTCCTTGCAGCCCAGAAGGCCCACTCCCTGCTCCGGCGGCGCTTGCCCCGGGCCAATGCCTTCCTGGAGGAGTTTCGGCAGGGAACCCTGGAGCGCGAGTGCCTGGAGGAGATCTGCAGCTTTGAGGAGGTCAAGGAGGTCTTCGAGAACAAGGAGAAGACGGTAGGGAGTGGGACCCCCTCCACTGCATTGCATTCCGTTGCATTCTGAAACTCAACACATTCCACTATGGCTACTGATGGGGGGTGGGCATCTGTGGCTGCACTTGGTTAGAGGCCCTTGCCTTCCCTGGCCGCTGCCCCGGAATCCTTTGCGTAACTTCCCAGGATGCACCTGGAGGGGCAGAGCTGACCTGGACCCCTCTTCTCCTTTGGAACTCAACCACATCCTGAGCAAGTTTATTATCCTCATCAAGGAAGCAGGTACACAGATGAGGTAGCATGTCAGAAAAGCCCTCTGTTCTGCCTAATACTGCGACCCCTGAATACAGTTCCTCATGTTGTGGTGACCCCCAACCATAACATTATTTCTCTTGCTACTTCATAACTGTAATTTTGCTACTCTTATGAATCGTCATGTAAATATCTGATATGCAGGATGTATTTTCATTCACTGGACCAAATTTGGCACATTTTCCTTTGTCTTGCTAGGGGGTTTGATTGGATGGCTCATGAGGTCTCTTGGAATCATAGAGTTGGAAGAGACCTCATGGGCCATCCTGTCCAACCCTCTGCCAAAAAGCAGAGAAATTGCATTCTAAGCACCCCCACAGATGGCCATCCAGCCTCTGTTTAAAAGCTTCCAAAGAAGGAGCCTCTACCACACTCCAGGGCAGAGAGTTGCACTGCTGAACAGCTCTCACAGTCAGGAAGTTCTTCCTCAGGTTCAGATAGAATCTCCTTTCTGTAGTTTGAAGTCATTGTTCCTCATTCCAGTTTCAGGGCCGCAGAAAACAACCCTCCTCCCTGTGACTTCCCCTCACCTCTTGACACATGGCCCTCATCTTGTCTCCTCTCAGCCTTCTCTTCTTCAGACTAAACATGGCCAGCTCTTTAAGCCACTCCTCATTGGGCTTGTTCTCCAGACCTTTGATCATTTTAGTTGCCCTCCTCTGGACACATTCCAGCTTGTCAACATCTCCCTTCAATTGCAGTGCCCAGAACTGGACACAGTGCGATTCCAGGTGTGGTCTGAGCAAGGCAGAATAGAGGGGTAGCATGACTTCCTTGGATCTAGACACTAGACTCCATTATTCCGCATCCTAGTCTCTGTAGGTCTCTTCCAACTCTAGGATACATCCAAATTTGAATATACTGGTGGGGTTGGGAGAGGGGATTTGATTTTGTCATTTGGGCGCTGTAGTTGCTGGGATTTATAGTTCACCTACAATCAAAAGCATTCTGAACTCCACCAATGATGGAACCGAACCAAACCTGGCACACAGAACTCCCATGACCAACACAAAATACTGGAAGGGTTTGGTGAGCATTGACCTTGAGTTTTGGAGTTGTAGTTCACCTACATTCAGAGAGTACTGTGAACTCAAAACGATAGTTCCAGACCAAACTCGGCACGAATACTCAATATGCCCAAATGTGAACACTGGTGGAGTTTGGGGAAAATAGGCCTTGATATTTGGGAGTTGTACTTGCTGGGATTTATAGTTCACCTACAATCAAAGAGCATTCTGAATTTCATCAATGATGGAATTGAACCAATCTTGGCACACAGAACTCAAATGACCAACAGAAAATACTGGAAGGGTTTGATGGGCATTGCCCCTGAATTTTGGAGTTGTAGTTCACCTACATTGAGAGAGCACTGTGGACTCAAACAATGATGGATCTGGACCAGACCTGGTTCCTAAGACCATCAGAAATATGTGATTTCTGATGGTCTTTGGCGACCCTTCTGACACCCCCCATGTGACCCCCCAGGGGTCCCAATCTCCAGGTGGATGGTCTTTGATGACCCCTCTGACACCCCCCTCATGACCGCCCCGTGACTCCTCCAATTTCTTTGCAAGGTTTGTCTGAATCTAGTTTTCTGATGTCGTGGAAAACCTTGTGAAGAGCTCATTTGCTCTCCTGCTGAGCTCAAGGTCTTCGAACTGCTAAAGCTGTTGCTGCTGTTGCTGTTTTGCCTTCTTAAAAGCCTTTTCCTTTCTGGAATGCCTCCCCTACAGATGGAGTTCTGGCGTGGCTACGCTTTCTCAGTCAAGGACCCAGGCAGCACCGAGGGCTCCGGCCGTTCGGACGCCATGTATGTAGCAGTGCCCCTGCTTGGGGTGGCCCTCCTCATCGTCATCGGCCTCTTCATCATCTGGCGCTGCCAGCTGCAGAAGGCCACACGCCACCGGCCCTCCTACGCCCAGAGTCGCTACTTGGCCAGCCGCGGGGGGAGGGGGCTTCCCCGGGTGATGGTCTACCGTGAGGCCTCCCAGCACGGCCACGGTGAGGCCCATGGGGCCCGGGAGCACAGGGACGCTGGTACCACTACAGCCTCGGTCAGCAGCAGCAGCAACACTGGCGGCCGAGGGGGGCCTGGTGAAGGCCGGTGGGGGCAGAGGGCCCCTGGCCCCTCGGACAGTTCCCTACGGCCCCCCTCTGTTCCTGTCCCACCCCGGCTTTCCAGCGCCACCCCTCCCCCCTCCTACGAAGAGGTGACCGGACAGCCAGTAGTCAGCAGCGGAGGCAGCGGAAGCAGCAGCGCCTGTGAGGAGCCCAGCCTCTCCTACAGTGACCCACCACCCAAATATGAGGAGATTGTGGCTGCTGTCATTGCCGCAAAGTAGCTGTTGGATGCTGCCCACTCCCTGTCTGAGCCTTCAGGACACACCAGCCGGCGCCGCCACAGAGCAGCCTTATTGCCCCCTTCACCAGCGTCCCACTGGTGCCCGACCCCCTTTGCTTGTGGGACAGGACTGAGACACCCAATGCCTCAAGCAGAGGACCCTGAGCTGCGAGGCAGTGGCCTTTCAGGAGGCGGCAGTCTCTCTTTCTCTCTGTGGGGCCCGAGACGAGGGTGCCCCCAGGACCAGGCTCTTCAGCTATTGGACTTGTTTGTGGATGAGGCTCCTCCTCACGAGGGCCAAGGGACAGTGTGGGAGGACTGTCCTGGTCTCCACTTTGCATTTGGGAGGCACAAGGAGGGTTTCCTGGTCCCTCCAAGTGTGAGTCTGTCCTGGGAAGGCTAAGGACTGCTCCTCCACCTCCTCATCCTCCACTTTGCACTCCCTTTGGGCCTGCTGCTCATATCCTTACCCCTGTGCTGCTTTGCCCTTCCTAGTGATGCCCTTCTGCCTCCCCCTCAGCACCACTCAACCTCCCCATCCAAAAAGGTCTGTCCTTTCCTCTGTTTGCCATGATCTGTATGACAAGGCTCCCCCACTCAGAAAAACGCTGATGCTTACAGACACATCCCTGGCCTCGCCTGCCCATTGCAAAGGCTGCTCTGGGCACCTCCTCCACCAAGCCCCCTCCTCCCCAAGAGCCTGCAAGGCAATGGAGCTGGACTAGAGGAGGGCTTGGCCCAGGGCTCCCTGCCTCCCCACCGTCCACACACACACACATAAACACACACAGATGTACGCAGATGCTCTCGCACAGAGACACCTCCTTCTCAATGGTGCTAAGCCAGATAATATCTGTGGTCTCTTCATGTGTGCTGCTTTGTTGTATTTATACATTTTGTTTAAACCAAGAGAAATTGTGATTTCAAATGGGAGCTGGGTGGGTTATTCCTCGCGTGGGCCAGAGACATGGTGATACAACTGGGGGGGGGGGGATATTTTCTCCACCAACACCTCTGCTGGTCCTCAGATTGCCTCTTCACAATTGAGAAGACCCCACAGACCTCTCTCTTTGCCACTCTGGGGGATGGGGGTGGTTTTCATTGGGTGTTGGGTTTTCTCTTTCACAAGCCCTTTGTCCTCCCTTGCGGTCAGACTGACAAACCCAAAGCCAGACCAGTATATGGGGCTTGTTGACACTGGAGCCATTTCCAAAACAAAAGATGGAACTGGTTTGTGCAGTTGGTATCAAACAGCCCAAAGCACCTCTGTCTTGGGATGTGTGTGTGTATGCATTGAAGCTGGAGAATCTCCCAATGGAAGCTGAAATTAGACTGATATTGCCTTCTCATTGGCTGAGACATTACAGGAGTTTCCTTATGGGATTTTTCTGGCATCACAACAGCTCCCTTTCGGAAACACTATAATACATTTCCAACAGCTTTGCAAGGCAGAACAGCTCCCAAGTCTGGGGTGGGGGTGTCAATTCCAGGCAGAAACTACAAGCACTGCAATGAGCTGCAGAAGGCCCCAAGGAGACCACATTTCCAAGGGAAGAGCATTGGGTCCACCCTCTGTGCATTTGGGCCTCCTTCTCTTACTCAACAGAAGGCCATCAAATCCCAGATTGCCACCTGCTGGCTCCCAAAACATGACTGCCATTCTCTTTCTATTCCTTTTGTGGTGTGTCTTTGTGGCAAGACTCATGGCGAAGCTTTTCAGAGGCGGAGTGTTAGGGAATCAGAGCTGTTAGGCTCAAAATAACCCTCAGTTATTTTGAAGGTGAGTCCACCATAAATATAACAGAGTACCAGGAGTAAACTTCATAACCAGAAGAAACTTACATGTGATGAGCTGGTATAAGCTTCTATTCCTTAGGCTGGATTATGACTGCAGAGTCAGAACTTTAAGGTTCAAAAGTATTACTTCAAGTAAAAGAAATACATTCTTGATAGAAAAGGTCTTGGAGCTAACTCGCTTATTAAATCTTATCTAAAAGGGTAAAAAGTTTTTAAAAATCCATACAGCTACATTTTGCCTAAAGAGAGAGGCAAAATGCGTCCTCACTTGAAAGAAGAAAAAGGCAGAAGAGGCAATGGCGAAGACCGCATGGTCAACCCAGGGCAAAAAAGGTTTCCACACAGAATTCCATTGCTACATCTTTAAAGGGGAGGAGACAGTGGCTAGCAGTAGTAGGAAAGAAAAAGCTATTTTTGGTAAACATGTATAGGAATATGAGGAGGAATCCTATCTGTAGTGTAGCTACTCATTGAGGACTTGAGACTTGATACAAAAGACTTGTGCAGTCCAGGGATGAAACCTAATACTCTGTTTCTGAAACACCTGTAAGTTGCCATACATTTCCAACAGCTAAACAAGGGAGGTAATCTCCCAAGGCTAGGGTTGGGGGTGGGGGTGTCCTTTCCATGGCCTTTCATTACAGCTAGAAGCCACAAGCACTGCAGCGAGCTACAGAAGGCCCTGGGGAGGCCACATTTCCAAGGGAAGAGTGTTGGGCACAGCCTCTGTGTATCCAGGCCTCCTCTTACTCAACAGAAGGCCATCAAATCCCAGATTGCGAAGCTGTTCAGAGGCGGAGTGTTGGGGAATCTGAGCTGTTAGGCTCAAAATAACTCTCAGTTGGGGTGATTCCATCATAAATATAGCAGAATACCAGAAGTAAACTTCATAAACAGCAGAAACTTACATGTGATGAGCTGAGATAAGCTTCTAATCCTTAGGATGGCACAGGATTGTAGAGTCAGAACTTTGGTTTAAAAGTATTTATTGAAGTAAAAGAAACAGATTCTAGATCGAAAAGCTCTTGGAGCCAACTAGTTTACCGAATCTCTTCTTCTTCCTTTTTTGTATTTTAATTTTTTATTGTTTTATAGTGTATATAGAAAACAAAAATGAACAAAACAAAAAAAACAAAAAAAACCTAAATCTCATCTTCTAAAGAGATAAAAAGTAAAAAAAAAATCCATGCAGCTACATTTTGCCTAAAGAGAGAGGCAAAATGTGCATCCTCACTGGAAAGAAGAAAAAGGCAGAAGAGGCCATGGTGGTGACCACATGGTCACTCCAAGGCAATAAAAATACCTTAAAGAGGAAGTTCCCACACAGAATCCCACTGCTACATCTTCAAAGGGGAGGAGACAGTAGCAAGGAGGAGGAGAATGAAAAGCAATGCTTTATTTGATAAACATGCAGAGGCGGCCCTAGGTAATTTCAATGGTAATTTCAATGGCGCCCCCTCCCCAAAAAAAACCCCCAATCATTGATATGTATTTTCTGTTTAGTTGTGGGAGTTCTGTGTGCCATATTCGGTTCAATTCCATCATTGGTGGAGTTCAGAATGCTCTGATTGAAGGTGAACTATACTTCCCAGTAACTACAGCTCCCAAATGTCAAGATCTATTTTCCCCCAAGAGCGCCTCAAGAGCGCCCCTGGGCAAAATCAACTATACTGCGATTGCTTATTTTGCATAATGGGTTGAGCTGCCCTGTAAACATGCATAGGAATGAGGAGAGGAATCCCTTAGCCTTATCCTATCTGTAGTCCAGCTACTCATTGAGGATTGGAGACTTGATGATACAAGAGACTTATGCAGCCCAGGGATGAAACCTAACACTATATATCTAAAACACCTGTAAGATGCCATACATTTCCAACAGCTTTGCCAAGCAAGACATCTCCCAAGGCTGGGGTTGGGGGTGGAGTGTCCTTTCCAAGGCTATTAGTTCCAGCCAGAAGCCACAAGCTTTGCAGTGAGCTGCAAAGGCCCTGGGGAGGCCATATTTCCAAGGGAAGAGCATTGGGCACAGCCCCTGTGTATCCAAGCCTCCTTCTCTAACTCAACAGAAGGCCATCAAATCCCAGATTGCGAAGCTGTTCAAAGGCGGAGTGTTGGGGAATCTGAGCTGTTAGGCCCAAAATAACCCTCAGTTGGGGTGATTCCACTATAAATATAGCAGAGTATCAGAAGTAAACTTCATAACCAGCAGAAATTTACATGTGATGGGCCGAGATAAGCTTCTATTCCTTAGGATGACGCAGGATTTACTGAGGTAAAAGAAATATATTCTTGATAGAAAGGGTCTTGGAGCTAACTAGCTTACTAAATTTCATCTTCTAAAGAGGTAAAAGGGTAAAAAAAATCCATGCAGCTACATTTTGCCCAGAGAGAGGCAAAATGTGCATCCTTGTAGGTAGAAAAGTAGAAGAGACTGGAAAAAAGTGGAGACCGCATGAGCAACCCCAGGGCAATTTAAAAAAATCTTTTAAAAGGAAGTTTGCTCAAAGAATTCTATTGTTACATCATCAAAAATCCATGCAGCTACATTTTGCCTAACGAGAGAGGCAAAATGTGCATCCTCACTGGAAAGAAGAAAAAGGCAGAAGAGGCAGTGGTGGAGACCACATGGTCAATCCAAGGCAATAAAAATACCTTAAAGAGGAAGTGTGAGTGTATGCGATATTATGGTTGGAAACCGGTCTGAGTCCCTCAAGAGAGGTGAGAAGGTCGGTATACAAAACTTTTAAATAATAATAATAATAATCAAAGGGGAAGGAGACAGCAGCAAGGAGGAAGAGTTAAGACAAAGCCCTTTTGGGAAACATCCATAGGAATGTGGGGAAGGGATGAGTAATCCCTCAACCTAATCCTATCTCTAGTCTAGCTACTCATTGAGGTCTAGAGACTTGATGACACAGGAGACTTGTGCAGTCCAGGGATGAAACCCAACACAGGGCTCGCCTTCCAAGCACAAAGGACTCCTGCTCATCTGAAAGAGCTGAGTTCAGCCTTGTTGGGGGTTGGCCAGGGATTCCGGCCTCCAGGTTGCTCCTGAAGACATCCCACACAGGTACGAGCTCTCTTTTCACCTTCCTGCCTTTCTCTGCATGTAGCTAGATCTGTGCACCTAGAGGGAGAGCCACAGTCTTATCCTGATAATACCCCACTCTTTCTCATACCAGGCCTCACCTAATCCCTCAGCCTAATCCTATCTCTAGTCTAGATACTCATTGAGGACTGGAGACTTGATGACACAAGAGACTTGTGAAACACCTGAAAGATTCCATACATTTCTGTGACAATCTGGATGAGGACAAACAAGCTGAGGATCAATCCTGACAAGACAAGTCCTCCAGGTCAGTCGCTCATCTGACCAGGGTATTGGGTGGCAACCTTTACTGGACGGAGTCGCACTCCCCCTGAAGTCACAGGTCTGTAGTTTGGGGATCCTCCTGGATTCAACGCTGACGGTAGATGCGCAGGTGTGGGTGGTGGGCGGGAGGGCCTTCGCAGAATTAAAACTCATGCACCAACTACAACCATACCTCGTGAAGTCTGACTTGACCATGGTGGTCCATACCTTAGTTACCTCTAGACTGGATTACTGTAATGCACTCTACGTGGGGCTACACTTGAAGACGGCCCGGAAATTACAACTCGTCCAATGTGCAGAAGCCAGATTAATAACCAGGGTGAATTATAGGGAAAGGTCAACTCCCCTGTTTAAGGAGCTTCACTGGCTGCCATTTGTCTTCTGGTCCCAATTCAAGGTGCAGGTTATCACCTACAAAGCCCTAAATGGTTTGGGACCCACCTACCTTCGTGACCGGATCTCTCTTCATGAACCAGCCTGAGCTCTTAGATCCTGGGGGGAGGCTCTCCTTTCGCCCCTGCCATTATCACAGGCTCGTTTTGTAAGTACAAGGGAGAGAGCCTTCTCCTCTGTGGCCCCCGACTCTGGAACTCATTGCCCGGTGAGATTAGGAAGGTCCCCACCTTAGAAACTTTCAAGAGGGATCTCAAAACCTGGCTTTTTCCGATGCGCTTTTGGAGAGTAGCCATATTATCATACACAGTTGCTCCCCCTCAACGGTTTTTTATCCCCAGAGTATAGTTTCCCCACCTGTATGAAGGTCTATTTTTACGACACCGTTCCTTTATGAGTTTCTCCTTCACAAACAATCTGCTCCATCCCTGTCTCATCCTGATCTTAGTATCTTTAGTATTTTAGTTTTTTTATATATATCTCAAACATGCGGCCCGCTCATTGTTATTTTATTGTGTATGATTTTGCTTTATCTTTTTTATCATATAATACTCATATGTTGTATTATTTTACTGTGTTGTTATTGTGTTTTGGTTTTATTTTATTGTAATATGCTGTTGGGCTTGGCCTCATGTAAGCCGCCCCGAATCCCCATTGGGGAGATGGTGGTGGGATATTAAATAAAGATTATTATTATTATTATTATTATTATTATTATTATTATTTCCTTTGGATTGCCTTTCATTCCAGCGAGAAGCCACAAATGCCGCAATGACTTGCAGAAGGCCCTGGGGAGGCCACGTTTCCTAGGGAAGAGTGTCCCACCCAGCCTCTGTGCATCCAGGCTTCCTTCTCTTACTCAACGGAAGGCCATCAAATCCCAGATAGCGACTCATGAGGCCCACCTGCTGGCTTCAGAAACGTGACTGCCATTCTATTTTGTGTTCCTCGTGGCAAGACTCATGGCGAAGCTCCTGTGGGGTTTTCGGAGGCAGAAACAGCATGGCTTAATAAAAAATATGCATGAAACTGATGATCATTGCGACATCAGATCAATGCTGGTTTACCAACTGCCTTAAAACAGACAGCAGGAAGCTTTGGGATTAGAGCCAGGTAGAATGCCTGAGGGTTTAAGAAAAGTTCGAGACCCAAAAAAGAAACACAGCAGCAGCACCTCCTCCCCTTTAAAGAAATACGCATCTGGAGCCCCCGGTGGCACGGTGGGTTAAACCCCTGTGCCAGCAGGACTGAAGACCGACAGGTCACAGGTTTGAATCCGGGGAGAGGCGGATGAGCTCCCTCTATCAGCTCCAGCTCCTCAGTATGCTGCAGTGTATAGTCAGTCTTTATTAAGTCAATAAAGAACCCCCGGTGCCGGCAGGACTGAAGACCAACAGGTCGCAGGTTCGAATTCAGGGAGAGGCGGATGAGCTCCCTCTATCAGCTCCAGTTCCTCATACGGGGACATGAGAGAAGCCTCCCACAAGGATGATAAAAACATCAAATCACCCAGGCGTGCCCTGGGCAACATCCTTGCAGACGGCCAATTCTCTCACACCAGAAGCGACTTGCAGTTTCTCAAGTCGCTCTTGACACAACCAGAAAAGAAAAAGAAAAAGAAAAAGAAAGAAATACGCATGCCAAATAACCAGCTCAGACACAAAAGTAAAAGGTAAAAAAAAGTTTTCTACAAAGCTTGCATGATGTAATTTCATAGAGGTAACGTACTCCTTGGTTACAGTCGGAGTAATGAATCAGGCCTTAAGGTGATGAGCAGGCCGCCATTCCTCCAAAAGTTACATCTCAGCCAAAAAACAAAGAATCAAAGAAAGGGACAAAGAAGCAAATTGGGGGAGGGGGGGGGAATACATCCTCTTTATATAGCCTTCAAAACATGTGCCCAAAGGCTTACATGGCCTAATAAACATCTCAAATGATATATATTCAAATCAGGGGCAATAAACTTTGGAATGTAAAGAGATCGCATTACAGCAGGGACAAAACAAGAAGAGTCTCTTCAGAAATGTGCGCAAGATTGCTTTACTCCCAAGATGGCTTGCCCAAAGTCGCCCACTGGGTTTCCCTGGTTATTTATCGTCTCAGGAGCAAACCAAACATTGTATTGTATTTTTAAAAAACTACTCACACACAAAGTTTGAAAACTTGGCATTCTATTAAATGTCCTTTGACCAGTAGCTGGCTACTTGGAGTGCCTCTGGTGTTGCTGCAAGAAGGTCCTCCATCGTGCATGTGGCAGGGCTCAAGTTGCATTGTAGTAGGTGGTCAGCCGTTTGCCCTTCTACACACTTGCCTGATTCCACTTTGTAGCCCCATTTCTTAAGGTTGGCTCTACATCTTGTGGTGCCAGAGTGCAGTCTGTTCAGCGCATTCCAAGTCACCCAGTTTTTTGTGTGCCCAGGAGAGAGTCTCTCAGGGCAAGGTTTAGGGTTTGGTATCAGCCATTGATTGAGGTTCTGGGGCAAGAGTATGATAGCTGGGACCCTACGCTAGTTCACAACACAGGTCTGAATTAATGAAGGGAACACGTGTGCGAGTGAGCGGAGCGAGTAAGAGACGCAGCTGGGAGAGGTCAGCAGTGAAGTAATTTAATTCATGTGCGACAGAGTGAAGTAATGTAACAGTTATTTAATGTTAAATGGTAAACAGGGGCTTACAAAGACCTTAGACGGGATAGAAATGAGCTATCTGTGTCAAAAGATTGGTCGTATTTCCCCCCTCCTTTTTATCCTTCCTTCCATTGCAATGACTCCGCTGCAGCTGCATCTCTCACTCGGTGCACTCACTTGTGCACATGTTCGCCTAATTCAGACCTGTGTTGCGCACCCAGCGTAGCGTAGAGTTCCAGCTATCATACTATTGCCAGTACTGGGTTTTAGATTTCCCTGGAGGGAGAGAGGGATTCCAGGCCCGATTGCCAGAGTCACAAACCAGCGCTTGGAAGCATTGGGAATGCATGCCTTTCAAGGGGGCAGTTCGTTGGGTGATAGTACGATAGCTGGGTCCGGAAGTTCCGAATATTACGGAGATGCCACAAAGGCATCTGTGAATAAGGGAAGAGAGGGGGCGGAGTGAGAGTGGGGAGAGCGAAGGAAGGATAGAAAGGAGGGGACACTTAGGGTAAGGGTTAGGGCAAGGTTTAGGGTTTGGGTTAGGGTAAAGGTTAGGGTTTGGGTAAGAGGTTAGGCTTAGGCTTAGGGTACTGTTAAGGGTTAGGGTAGGGGTTAGGGTTTCACCATTAAAGAACTCTTACATTCCTTCTATATTATCTGTCTCCGGCCTGGCATACATTAGCTAAGTTGGCGATAGTATGATAGCTGGGTCTGGAAGCTCCGAGCGTTATGGAGATGCTGCAAAGAAATCTGTGAATAAGGGAAGAGAGGGGGTGGGTGAGAGCAGGGAGAGCAAAGGAAGGATAGAAAGAAGGGAATGCTTAGGGTAAGGGTACGGTTCAGGATTAGGGTTTGAGTTAGGGTTACGGTTAGGGTACGGTTTAGGGTTAGGGTAGGGGTTAGGGTTTCACTATTAAAGAACTCTTACATTCCTTCTATATTATCTGTCTCTGTCCTAGCTTACTTTAGCTAAGTCGCTGATAGCATGATAGCTGGGTCCGGAAGCTCTGAGCATTACAGAGATGCTGCAAAGGCATCTGTGAATAAGGGAAGAGAGGGAGTGGGATGAGAGCGGGGAGAGCGAAGGAAGGATAGAAAGGAGGGGAGGCTTAGGGTAAGGGTTAGGGCAAGGTTTAGGGTTTGGGTTTGGGTTAGGGTTACGGTTAGGGTACGGTTTAGGGTTAGGGTAAGATTTAAGGTTTGCGTTTGGGTTAGCATAAGGGTTAGGGTTAGGGTAAGGTTTAGGGTTTGGGTTAGGGTAAGGAGTTAGGCTTAGGCTTACAGTATGGTTCAGGGTTAGGGTTTCACCATTAAAGAACTCTTACATTCCTTCTATATTATCTGTCTCCGGCCTGGCTTACATTAGCTAAGTCTCTCTTGCGGAAGCAGTGCTTCCGAAAGAGTGATGTGGCATCTCCATAATGCATAATTACCATCCGCCAATACACAAGTACGTGCTTTCCACCAACATAACTGTGAAGCCAACAGGAAATTGAAAGTCACCTGGGAAGGTCAAGAGCTTGAACATTGTTTCCATCCTAAATATCTCGGTGTCACCTTAGATCGAACACTAACATATAGGAAACACTGCTTGAACACCAAGCACAAAGTAGCTGCATGCAATAACATCCTGTGCAAACTTACTGGCGGCACATGGGGTGCAGACCCAAAATTAATAAGAACATGAGCCCTTGCCTTGTCGTACTCAACTGCTGAGTATACCTGCCCTGTTTGGCATAAGTCTGCCCATGCAAAGCAGGTGAACATAGCATTGAATGAAACATGCAGAATAATCACAGGGTGTCTTAAACCTACACCTGTTGATAAACTCTGTAAGCTTGCTGCCATTGCCCCCCTGATGTGTGATGGAAAGTTACTGCTAAATGTGAGAGAAATAAGGTTGAGCACTGTGAAAGCCACCCACTACATGGCTACCAGCCTCCTCCCAATAGACTCAAATCAAGGAAAAGCTTCATGAGAACTATCACTCCTCTTGGCATCCCCCCAGCAACAGCAAGGGTATCCCTTTGGGCAGCTAAACCAGGAAATCCCAACTGGGTGGCCCCCATGAGGGTCTTTCTCCAGGGCAAACCAAGAATGGGCAACCTGGAAGTCCTTGAACAGACTCAGAAGCAGAGTGGGCAGATCAAAAGACAACCTGGCAAAATGGCATGACCTAAAAGAATCCCATACCTTGTGTGACTGTGGAGCAGAACACACAACTCCGCATCTGTATGCTTGTCCGCTATGCTTAATGTACAGAGGCTACCGACAATGTCATTGCTGTTGCCCGTTTTGGGTCAAAAGATATTTAGCCGATATTTTTATCGGTTTTCTACTAATTTATGCAATGCTTTTGATACGAAATAAATAACCATCCACCGGCGGAGCTCTTCCGGAGGGAGGAGAGGACTGAAGGTGTACCTATGGGCAGGGGCAGCTCAACCCATTATGCAAAGTAAGCATTTACAGTATAATGTATTGTCGAAGGCTTTCATGGCCGGGATCACTGGGTTGTTGTAGGTTTTTCCGGGCTATATGGCCATGTTCTGGAGGCAATTTTTCTCCTGACGTTTCGCCTGCATCTATGGCAAGCATCCTCAGAGGTAGTGAGGTCTGTTGGAAGTAGGAAAAATGGGTTTATATATCTGTGGAATGACCAGGATAATGTTTCAGCTGATCACCTTGATTTGCATTCAATGGCCTGGAAGTGCCTGGGGGGAATCTCTTGTTGAGAGTGATTTTATGTGCCTGTTTGCTTCCCCTCTGTTGTTTTGCTGTTGTAATTTTGGAGTTTTTTAATACTGGTAGCCAGATTTTGTTCATCTTCATGGTTTCCTCCTTTCTGTTGAAATTGTCCACATGCCTGTGGATTTCAATGGCTTCTCTGTGTAGTCTGACATGGTGGTTGTGAGAGTGATTGTGAGAGTATATAAACCCATTTTTCCTACTTCCAACAGACCTCACTACCTCTGAGGATGCTTGCTATAAAGGACCTAAATGGGTTATCAAGGCAGGGGGGAACAATCAAAGAAATCCCACCACTCTAACCAAATATAAAGGGCCTCCGCAAAGGCAGGGGCAAAATAATCCCACCACTCTGGTCCTTTCTGAGAAATAAAGGAATTCAAAATCCCCACTTCGAGTCTAATATGGTTTGAGGAGAGATGTCATGCTGACAAACCAAATATCTTCGCTGCCACCAGATTAAATAAATCACGAACCCTCTTAGTTGCTATTAAGGGTATCAGGTTGTTTTAAAACTAGTCAAAAAGGCTTTTTTACTCCACCATTCAGAATAGAAACAAGGGCTTTCTCAAGGGGAAAACAGGAGAGGCTGTTTGCACTAAGAAAGGGACTCAAAACCCAAAAAATAATGGTGCTTGAGACAGGCTTTTTGATTTAAAAAGAATAAGAAAGAGTTTATTGTTTACAAGTTATCTTTAACAAGCAAAATGCTGGTACAGAAGCTTGAATGGTTACAGAGAAAGTGTTCTGGTTGCTTGAAGCGTAATGGCTTCGTGAGAGAAATGGTCTATCTTTGTTACAGTTACTCAAAATATGAACACCCAGCTATTCTCTACTCTCAGAAATAGCTGACACCAGTCTGTCACAGTTAACAGTACCGTACAGACCCTAGGCAATCTGCCTATATTACACAGAGACTTCTAACAACTCCAATTCTATTCTCTATTCTCTTCTTCAGAACTAAGCTGCACTGCTCACTAACAGAACTGAATTCTCTAACTCCCAGAACTGAACTCTCTAACTCCCAGAGCTGAACTGAACTAAAGTTATCTCTTCTCTCTTTTTCCCTCCAAGTGACTATCTCCGCCCCTAATCTTTAAACCAATCCCTGCTGTTGCTGGGCTGGCCCAGGCTTCAGCCACTCCCCCTACTGGCTTGGAGCCTTTCCCTAAGCTAAAATGGCTCCAGCAGTTTACTGCCAGGCCTTTCCTAACTGAAACCTCCCAGCCTGTCTCCTTTCTGGGCCCTGCCAAGATAGCTAAGTAGGTAAGGGATCTTTACATTCCCTCCCCACTTCGAGATGGTTTGCGGAGTGAAAAGGTTTGCAAACCTTTTCGGAAGCAAAGCCTAACATTATGCTAGACCTAACTAACCCTCTTTCTAGCTAATCCTAGCTAACCTATCTATCTATGTACATACTTACATTTGCAATAAAAACACCTTATGCAAATAAAACATTTATGCAGTATATACATTTTGCAATCAATACATTTCATATCTTCATTATACACAATAAATACATTCCTGTAAGGGAGAAAAAACATGTTAAATACACCATAACATTGCATATAATCAATCAACACAGTAAATACTATACCTTTTGCAATCTCTATATTCTTACCCATATATATATATTAAGCTGTTAATATCATCTATATTCTTATCTATATTTATCAATACATTATCATTCACAATATTTCTATACTTATGAACAAGTTTAAATACTCGGGAGAGATTTAAGTCTCTGCATCTAAACAAAAGCTATTTCACTAATAAGAGTCTATTTGTCCATTAGCAAAACCTATACATCTAACACACTTTACAAGAATATATCTATACATCATACCTACTG
>NW_026844478.1:8207995-8359272 GCF_025583915.1 Anolis sagrei ordinatus
GCGTGTAGATCCGCCTGTTCCTTCTGCTTCAGCTGGGCAGTTGACAAACTCTCGGCTGCGCAGTCTCTCATGCTGGTTAAATGTTCCCTTAAGTCCTCAATGTAGCTGTTGATATCACTCTCCGGAATGTCCTCTGCTCCTGTCCATGCTTCCTTCAAAATGTCCATAGGTCCTCTTGGTGTTCTCCCATATAGCAGTTCAAATGGGCTGAACTTGGTGCTGGCTTGTGGAACCTCCCGATAAGCAAACAAGAAGTGTTGTAGTTTCTTGTCCCAATCATTAGGGTTCTTGTGGACGTACGCCTTCAGCATGTGGTTGAGGGTACCGTTGAATCTTTCCGTCAAGCCGTTGGTTTGAGGATGGTATGGAGTAGAAGTAAGATGCTTGATCTTGCAGGTCCGGAACAGCTCTTGCATCATCTGGGACATGAAGGTGGCTCCAAGATCTGTGATGATAGATCTGGGAAAACCCACGCGTGCAAATACATTGAGCAGCGCGTCTGCCACTGTTTTGGCGTCCGTTTCCTTCAATGGAATTGCCTCTGGGTATCGCGTGGCAAAGTCCACGGCAGTCAAGATGAATCTATGTCCATCAAGCGTCTTGTGGGACATAGGGCCAATGTTGTCTACTCCGACCTTGTCAAAGGGAACAGTGACAACTGGAATGGATTGTAACAGTCCTTTTGTCTTGTCTTTGGCTTTTCCCACCATTTGACAAGTCTCACAGGATTTACAATAGGCTGTCACATCACCTCCCATTCCAGGCCAAAAAAATCTTGACTGTATGCGATCTTTGGTTTTCCTGATACCTAGGTGTCCACTGAATGTGGTATCATGGGCTAGCTTGAGGATTTTAGCCCTATACTTTTGTGGAACTACCAGTTGTGTTCTTTCCTCAAAGAATTTGGGACCTTTCTGTCTCCTCACAACTCGGTACAATTTATTCTCCACAACTTTCAACATAACTGGATTTTCACTTGTGGGTGTGTGGTTTTCTGGGACCACTTCATCCCATAAGGGTTTTAAGCTTTCATCACGTCGTTGAGCTGCTTCAAACTGCCTCATATGGCTTTGGCTCAAACTGAAGGGAATTTCTTGGCTGACATTTTCATTTTGTGAGGTAGATGGTTGCTCATCTGTAACAGTGTATTCAGCCTCCCTATCTCGTTCAGCTTGGCTTCTGGTTTTAGATTTCCCTGGAGGGAGAGAGGGATTCCAGGCCCGATTGCCAGAGTCACAAACCAGCGCTTGGAAGCATTGGGAATGCATGCCTTTCAAGGGGGCAGTTCGTTGGGTGATAGTACGATAGCTGGGTCCGGAAGTTCTGAGTATTACGGAGATGCCACAAAGGCATCTGTGAATAAGGGAAGAGAGGGGGCGGAGTGAGAGTGGGGAGAGCGAAGGAAGGATAGAAAGGAGGGGACACTTAGGGTAAGGGTTAGGGCAAGGTTTAGGGTTTGGGTTAGGGTAAAGGTTAGGGTTTGGGTAAGAGGTTAGGCTTAGGCTTACGGTACGGTTCAGGGTTAGGGTAAGGGTTAGGGTTTCACCATTAAAGAACTCTTACATTCCTTCTATATTATCTGTCTCCGGCCTGGCTTACATTAGCTAAGTTGGCGATAGTATGATAGCTGGGTCTGGAAGCTCCGAGCGTTATGGAGATGCTGCAAAGGCAGCTGTGAATAAGGGAAGAGAGGGGGTGGAGTGAGAGCGGGGAGAGCGAAGGAAGGATAGAAAGAAGGGAATGCTTAGGGTAAGGGTACGGTTCAGGATTAGGGTTTGAGTTAGGGTTACGGTTAGGGTACGGTTTAGGGTTAGGGTAAGGGTTAGGGTTTCACCATTAAAGAACTCTTACATTCCTTCTATATTATCTGTCTCTGGCCTGGCTTACATTTAGCTAAGTCGCTGATAGTATGATAGCTGGGTCCGGAAGCTCTGAGCATTACAGAGATGCTGCAAAGGCAGCTGTGAATAAGGGAAGAGAGGGGGTGGAGTGAGAGCGGGGAGAGCGAAGGAAGGATAGAAAGGAGGGGAGGCTTAGGGTAAGGGTTAGGGCAAGGTTTAGGGTTTGGGTTTGGGTTAGGGTTACGGTTAGGGTACGGTTTAGGGTTAGGGTAAGATTTAAGGTTTAGGGTTTGGGTTAGCATAAGGGTTAGGGTTAGGGTAAGGTTTAGGGTTTGGGTTAGGGTAAGGAGTTAGGCTTAGGCTTACAGTATGGTTCAGGGTTAGGGTTTCACCATTAAAGAACTCTTACATTCCTTCTATATTATCTGTCTCCGGCCTGGCTTACATTAGCTAAGTCTCTCTTGCGCAAACAGCGCTCCCGAAGGAGCGATGCGGCATCTCTGTAATGCATAATTACCATCCGCCAATACACAAGTACGTGCTTTCCACCAACATAACTGTGAAGCCAACAGGAAATTGAAAGTCACCTGGGAAGGTCAAGAGCTTGAACATTGTTTCCATCCTAAATATCTCGGTGTCACCTTAGATCGAACACTAGCATATAGGAAACACTGCTTGAACACCAAGCACAAAGTAGCTGCATGCAATAACATCCTGTGGAAACTTACTGGCAGCACATGGGGTGCAGACCCAAAATTAATAAGAACATGAGCCCTTGCCTTGTCGTACTCAACTGCTGAGTATACCTGCCCTGTTTGGCATAAGTCTGCCCATGCAAAGCAGGTGAACATAGCATTGAATGAAACATGCAGAATAATCACAGGGTGTCTTAAACCTACACCTGTTGATAAACTCTGCAAGATAGCTGGCATTGCCCCCCTGATGTGTGATGGAAAGTTACTGCTAAATGTGAGAGAAATAAGGTTGAGCACTGTGAAAGCCACCCACTACATGGCTACCAGCCTCCTCCCAATAGACTCAAATCAAGGAAAAGCTTCATGAGAACTATCACTCCTCTTGGCATCCCCCCAGCAACAGCAAGGGTATCCCTCTGGGCAGCTAAACCAGGAAATCCCAACTGGATGGCCCCCATGAGGGTCTTCCTCCAGGGCAAACCAAGAATGGGCAACCTGGAAGTCCTTGAACAGACTCAGAAGCAGAGTGGGCAGATCAAAAGACAACCTGGCAAAATGGCATGACCTAAAAGAATCCCATACCTTGTGTGACTGTGGAGCAGAACACACAACTCCGCATCTGTATGCTTGTCCGCTATGCTTCATGTACAGAGGCTACCGACAATGTCATTGCTGTTGCCCGTTTTGGGTCAAAAGATATTTAGCCAATATTTTTATCGGTTTTCTACTAATTTATGCAATGCTTTTGATACGAAATAAATAACCATCCACCGGCGGAGCTCTTCCGGAGGGAGGAGAGGACTGAAGGTGTACCTATGGGCAGGGGCAGCTCAACCCATTATGCAAAGTAAGCATTTACAGTATAATGTATTGTCGAAGGCTTTCATGGCCGGGATCACTGGGTTGTTGTAGGTTTTTCCGGGCTATATGGCCAAGTTCTGGAGGCAATTTTTCTCCTGACGTTTCGCCTGCATCTATGGCAAGCATCCTCAGAGGTAGTGAGGTCTGTTGGAAGTAGGAAAAATGGGTTTATATATCTGTGGAATGACCAGGATAATGTTTCAGCTGATCACCTTGATTTGCATTCAATGGCCTGGAAGTGCCTGGGGGGAATCTCTTGTTGAGAGTGATTTTATGTGCCTGTTTGTTTCCCCTCTGTTGTTTTGCTGTTGTAATTTTTGAGTTTTTTAATACTGGTAGCCAGATTTTGTTCATCTTCATGGTTTCCTCCTTTCTGTTGAAATTGTCCACATGCTTGTGGATTTCAATGGCTTCTCTGTGTAGTCTGACATGGTGGTTGTGAGAGTGGTTGTGAGGTATATAAACCCATTTTTCCTACTTCCAACTGACCTCACTACCTCTGAGGATGCTTACCATAGATGCAGGCGAAACGTCAGGAGAAAAATTGCCTCCAGAACATGGCCATATAGCCCGGAAAAACCTACAACAACCATTTACAGTATAGTTGATTTTGCCCAGGGGCGCTCTAGAGGTGCTCTGGGGGGAAAATAGACCTTGACATATATGAGTTGTAGTTACTGGGATGTATAGTTCACCTACAATGAAAGAGCTCTCTGAACTCCACCAATGATGGAATTGAACCAAATATAGCACACAGAACTCCCACGACGAACAGAAAATATATATATCAGTGATTGGTTGGGGTGGGGGCAGGGGCGGCTCGTCCATTACGCGAAGTAAGCGGTCGCAGAACACTTTTATTTGCCAGGGGCGCAGAGGCGCCTCTGTAAATGCCCCTCGGCCACCACTTGAGGAGCGCCCCCTCAGCTCACAACAGCCCTAGCAGTCCGGGGGGGGGGGGCCTCGGCTTTCTTGCCTCGCTGCCGGGCGATCAAAAAAAGGGAGCCTTGGCTTTCTTGCCTCGCTGCCAGACGATCCTCTTCCCAAAGGGGCCGGGCCCTTGAGCCTCGCCTAGCCCCTCTTGTTCCTGCTCCACCCGGCCACCGGGTGTGTGAGCAGAGCTGGCACTCAATCGTTCTCCGCGTTCGATCCCTTCCCCATGACCGGCTCCCTTTCCCAATCCCCTGGCGCTCCACCCGCCTCCTCTCCTCTCCCCAATCTGCGGGTGGACCAAGGGGCGGAGCCCCTCTGGCTGGAGGTATCTCCCACCTCCGCTCCCTCCTTTGTTTTTGCGCCTACTTTCAGGAAAGGTGGGCATCTCCACCTCTCTCTCTCTCTCTCTCTTGGTCCCAATGGCTGAGGAGAAAGTCAGGAGAAGAGGTGACTTTTGGTGCACACGCCGGGGTCTTCAGGCACGCCTCCGGACCCAAAGTGGGCCAGGCAAGGGAGCAAATGCGGCAAGTGTAGTTACTGGGATGTATAGTTCACCTACAATCAAAGAGCATTCTGAACTCCACCAATGATGGAATTGAACCAAATACTGTTTGCTTACCATTGAAAATTACCTAGAGCTGTCTCTGCATTTGCAGTATAGTTGATTTTGCCCAGGGGCGCTCTTGAGGTGCTATGGGGGAAAATAGACCTTGACATATGTGAGTTGTAGTTACTGGGATGTATAGTTCACCTACAATCAAAGAGCATTCTGAACTCCACCAATGATGGAATTGAACCAAATATGGCACACAGAACTCCCACGACGAACAGAAAATATATATCAGTGATTGGTGGGGGGGGGGGGGGCGCCAAAATACTGTTTGCTTACCGTTGAAAATTGCCTAGGGCCACCTCTGCCTATGGGTCCATCCCTGTGGCTGTTCCGGCCTCCCAGGGCGCGGGGGCGTGGCGGCTATTAGCCAATGGCGGCGCGGTCCGGCTCTGCTGACGTCACCGGCGGAGGACAGCTGAAGAGGGGAGACAGGTGCTCCAAAACTTCCCAAAAGGCAAGAAAAGAGGGGGGGGGGTAGTTAAGCGGGGCGGAGAGGGAGGGTCGCGCTTGACTTCTGCTGCTTCTCTGGCCCTTTAGGCGAAGAAGACCCTCTCTCCCTTCCCCTCCGAATGTGGGTCCCAGTCCCGGTGGAAGGAGCCTCTCCCTACGATGCGAGCTTCACGGAGGCCATAAGCCACCGGATGCGGGTCCCTCCCCGCCTGAGGGCCCCGGGCCCCGAGGAGGAGGAGGCCACCCCGGAAGAGGCCCTGCCCCCTTCTTTCCGGATGTATATCCCCGAGCGGCTCTGCCTTGCAGGTAAGGGTGGGGTCAGGGAGAGAGGGAGGGGGGCAGCCCCCCCCCCCCAAAAAAGAAGAGGAGGTTGGGGAGCATCAAGGGAGAAAGTGGTCCCGATCAAGCCCAGATTCCCCTTCTCTCATAAGACTTTACCAAACTCAAAGGAGAAAGGGACGCGGGTGTTTGCTCACAGCTTGTGCATCACATCACATCTCAGTAAGGCAAAGGGAATTCCCCCAGGCAGTAAGCAGCCAGGCCTTGAAACTGCAAGGCCATTACATGTCAATCAAAGTGGCCATCTCGTATCATATTTGGGAAGGCTGAGCGAAGGAAGATAGATGCTTTTGAACTGTGGTGCTGGAGGAAAGTTCTGAGGGTGCCTTGGACTGCGAGAAGATCCAACCAGTCCATCCTCCAGGAAATAAAGCCCGGCTGCTCATTGGAGGGAAGGATACTAGAGACAAAGTTGAAGTACTTTGGCCACATCATGAGGAGACAGCAAAGCCTAGAGAAGACAATTATGCTGGGGAAAGTAGAAGGCAAAAGGAAGAGGGGCCGACCAAGGGCAAGATGGATGGATGGCATCCTTGAAGTGACTGGACTGACCTTGAAGGAGCTGGGGGTGGTGACGGCCGACAGGGAGCTCTGGCGTGGGCTCCATGAGGTCACGAAGAGTCGGAGACGACTGAACGAATGAACAACAACAACAATTTATTTGGTTCTAGTGGGTTTTTTCGGGCTATAGGGCCATGTTCTAGAGGCATTTCTCCTGACGTTTCGCCTGCATCTATGGCAAGCATCCTCAGAGGTAGTGAGGTCTGTTGGAATTAGGACAATGGGTTTATATATCTGTGGAATGGCTGGGGTGGGGCAAAGAGCTCTTCTCTGCTGGAGCTAGGTGTGAATGTTTCAATGACCACCTTCATTAGCATTTGAAGGCCTGGCTGAGCCTGGGAAAATCTTTTGTTGAGAGGTGTTAAGATGTGCCTGGTTGTTTCCTCTCTGCTGTTTTGCTGTTGTAATTTTAGAGTTTTTTATACTGGTAGCCAGATTTTGTTCATTTTCATGGTCTCCTCCTTTCTGTTGAAATTGTCCACATGCTTGTGGATTTCAATGGCTTCTCTGTGTAGTCTGACATGGTGGTTGTTGGAGTGGTCCAGCATTTCTGTGTTCTCAAATAAAATGCTGTATCCAGGCTGGTTCCAGCCATGAAAGCCTTCGACAATACTTTATTTATTTATTGGATTTACTTTATTTATATACCGCTTTTATTTATTTATTTATTATTAACTTTATTTGTACCCCGCTAGCATCTCCCAAAGGACTCGATGCGGCTTACAAAGGCTTACAAAGGCCAAGGCCTCAAAACACAACATAACAATACAAAACCTAAAGCAAATTAAAAACAATTAAAGCAATATTAAACAACAAACAATAAACAATACACCAAGACACAGTAAAACTGAGCCGGGCCAGAGTAATGGGTACAGAATTAAAAGTGCTGATGTGACAGGTGGTATATAAGGATTATAGGGTAAGTGCAGTGTGCAGTGTGCGGCAATCTTAGTTCTAATAAAGTGCTTCTGGGACTTGGTATTGGAGATTTCCTATTCTGGGAAAGCACATCGGACCAGCCAGGTCTCCAAGTTCTTTCTAAAGACTGCCAATGTAGGGGCCTGTCTAAGATCTTTGGGGAGGGAGTTCCAGAGTCGGGGGGCCACCACAGAAAAGGCCCTGTCTCGTGTCCCCACCAAACGCGCTTGTGACGCAGGCGGGATCACGAGCAGGGCCTCTCCAGATGAACGAAGTGAACGTGTGGGTTCGTAAATGGAGATGCGGTCACGCAGGTAGGGGTCCCAAACCGTTCAGGGCTTTGTAGGTAAGCACCTGCACCTTAAATTGGGCTCGGAAAATAAACGGCAGCCAGTGGAGCTCCTTGAACAGGAGGGTTGACCTCTCTCTGTAAGGGGCCCCAGTTAACATCCTGGCCGCTGCCCGTTGGACCAGTTGAAATTTCCGAGCTGTTTTCAAGGGCAGCCCCACATAGAGCACATTACAGTAGTCCAATCTAGAGGTGACCAAGGCGGTAGAAGTTTTGTATACCGGCCTTCTCACCTCTCTTGAGGGACTCAGACCGGTTTCCAACCATAATATCACATACATATTACAGTAAAACATTAAAACAGCAATTACAATCAATAACTATAATGGTCAGTCGTCACACTAAAATCGTTGCTCATCATCCTCCATCCACATCTCAGGGTGTTGGCTCACTCGTCGAATGCCTGTCTCCATAACCAAGTCTTCACCTGTTTCCTAAATGTCAGGATAGACGGGGCGGTTCTGATCTCCAGTGGGAGATATTACAACATTGAAACAATTAAAATGGCAAAAATACAATCATATGATTACAGTGGTCAGTCATCATCAAAGTCATTATTCGTCGTCATCCATCCATATCACAGGATCATGGCTCATTCATTGAATGCCAATCCCCAAAGCCAGGTTTTCACCTGTTTCCTGAACGTTAAGATCAAAGGGGCAGTTCTGATCTCCAGTGGAAGGGAGTTCCAGAGTCGAGGGGCCACCACCGAGAAGGCCCTGTCCCTCGTCCCCACCAGACGCGCTTGTGAGGCCGGTGGGACCGAGAGCAGGGCCTCTCCAGACGATCTTAATAATCTTGATGGTTCATAGGGGAGAATACATTCGGAGAGGTAAACAGGGCCGGAGTCGTTTAGGGCTTTATAGGTTAACACCAGCACTTTGAATTGTGCTCGGAAGCTAATTGGCAGCTAGTGGAGCTGGTGTAACAGCGGAGTGGTGTGCTCCCTGTACCCAGCACCCGTTAGTAGTCTGGCTGCCGAGTGTTGGACTTCAGAGGCAACCCCACGTAGAGAGCGTTGCAGTAATCTAAACGGGATGTAACCAAAGCGGGACCACCGTGGCCAAGTCAGACTTCCCAAGGTACAGGCGCAGCTGGTGCACAAGTTTTAATTGTGCAAAAGCTCCCCTGACCACCTCCGAAACCTGGGGCTCCAGGCTCAGCGATGAATCTAGGAGAACTCCCAAACTGCGATACCGCTTTTCTCAGCCCTCAGGTGACTCAAAGTGGTGAACAATATCAATACAAAACATCACGAGACAAGTATAGGGCAATTAAAAACAATTGTAACATAAATCATTAAATATCCGTATAACAATCATTAGCGCCTCAACAGTAAAATCAGAATTCAGTCTCATCATCCATTATTCCGTATTCCTATGTTTCACGTCAGCATTATTTTTAATTTTAACCTATTACATTTGGCCCGGCCATTGGTTTTAAATGTTTATATGTCACTGTTGATTGTTTATTGCTTATTTTTTGTTCATGTGATTTATATGATTTGTATTGTATTGTATTGATTGTTTTATTGATGTTTTGCTTATTGATGTATTCTGGGCTTGGCCTCATGTAAGCCACACCAATTATTGTTGTTGTTGTTGTTGTTGTTATTATTATTATTATTATTATTATTATTATTATATTCACACTTGCCTCAAGCAGAAAGTTAACACAAATCTGGCTCTCAGTATTAAAAAAAAACCCCAGGCAGGCTTTGAAGCTGCAAGGCCATTAAATGTTAATCAAAGTGGCCATTCGCAACATTCACAGTTGCCTCAAGCAGAAAGCAAACACAATCTGGCTCTCAGTATTAAAAAAACCAGGCAGGCTTTGAAGCTGCAAGGCCATTAAATGTTAATCAAAGTTACCATTCGTAACATTCACAGTTGCCTCAACCAGAAAGTGAATACAATCTGGCTCTCAGTATTAAAAAAACCAGGCAGTAACCAGTCAGGCTTTGAAGCTGTAAGGCCAGTAAATGTTAATCAGAGTGGCCATTCGCAACATTCACACTTGCCTCAAGTCAAGCAGAAAGTGAATACAATCTGGCTCTCAGTATTAAAAAAACCCAGGCAGTAACCAGCCAGCCAGCTGTAAGGTCATTAAATGTTCAATGTATTGTCGAAGGCTTTCATGGCTGGAATCACTAGGTTCTTGTAGGTTTTTTGGGCTATAGGGCCATGTTCCAGAGGCATTTCTCCTGACGTTTCGCCTGCATCTATGGCAAGCATCCTCAGAGGTAGTGAGGTCTGTTGGAAATAGGAAAATGGGTTTATATATCTGTGGAATGACTGGGGTGGGGCAAAGAGCTCTCTGCTGAAGCTAGGTGTGAATGTTTCAGCTGATCACCTTCATTAGCATTTGAAGGCTTGGCTGAGCCTGGGAAAATGTTCTGTTGAGAGGTGTTAAGATGTGCCTGGTTGTTTCCTCTCTGCTGTTTTGCTGTAGTAATTTTAGAGTTTTTTTAATACTGGTAGCCAGATTTGAGGAGAAGCTTAAGGAGCTGGGCATGTTTAGCCTGAAGAAGAGAAGGCTGAGAGGAGATATGATAGCCATGTATAAATATGTGAGAGGAAGCCACAGGGAGGAGGGAGCAAGCTTGTTTTCTGCTTCCTTGGAGACTAGGACACGGAACAATGGCTTCAAACTACAAGAGAGATTCCATCTGAACATGAGGAAGAACTTCCTGACTGTGAGAGCCGTTCAGCAGTGGAACTCTCTGCCCCGGAGTGTGGTGGAGGCTTCTTCTTTGGAAGCTTTTAAACAGAGGCTGGATGGCCATCTGTCAGGGGTGATTTGAATGCAATATTCCTGCTTCTTGGCAGAATGGGGTGGGACTGGATGGCCCATGAGGTCTCTTCCAACTCTTTGATTCTATGATTTCTATGATTCTATGATTCTGGGTGCAGATTCCCTCCCCAAAAGTACCACAAAGAGTGCTCACCTGACTTAGGGAGAATGTGCTGTGAGCTTCTGGGGATGTAAAAAAAGGGATCTGTTTTACCACTGAGCATGCACAGTTGCTATCCCGATAGAGGGATGGAGGCCCTTCCTTCCTCCTTCCCTCCTTGTTTTTCTCTTCATTTTTTGCAGAAATGCTGGACATCGTGGCCTCCAGGCCTCTCTTTGGTGCCCGGCCGCAGCATCCCTGGTGTCTGTCTGAGGTGGAGCGACCCCTGCTAGAGCCCCTTACCCTGGGCTTCCTGCCCTGGGCCCAGAAGCGCCTGCGCCCGGTACTCCTCCTGCGCCTCAGGCCTAGGCTTAGTTTGGCCTGGGTTCAAATGGTGTTGAAGGAGATTCTACCTGAACAGGAGGAAGAACTTCCTGACTGTGAGAAGAAGAGCTGTTCAACAGTGGAACTCTCTGCCTCTGAGTCTTTCCTTGAAGGCTTTGAAACAGAGGCCGGATGGCCACTTGTCTGGGGGGCTTGGGTGGTGCTTTCCCTGCCTGGCAGAAAGAATTGGGTTGGGCTACACGGCCCTCTTTGGGGTCTCTTCCAATTCTAGGATTCCGAACGGGGAGGAGGGCTCATATTTTCAGGTGCTGCTGGAGAGGCCTTCCAGTTTTTGGGGGTGACTGACCCCTTGACCTTTTGCTCCTAACAGGGTCACCGGGGTCGGAAGGACAAGGCGGGGCCCTCCTCGGAGGTGGCTGTTGGGCCCAGGAAAGATTGGTAAGAAGTCCAGGGATGTCCCAAAGTCTTCCTACTCGCCTTGCTTTCTTGGTAGGGGGCTGAGGCTGCTGCCGGGGAGTAAGGGGATTGGTTGTGTCAGTGTGCCTTGCAGGCTGGACCCAAGCCTGTTCCCCAGCAGCTGAAAGGTACTGGCCTCACCCCTCTCTCATTCGACCCCTGTCCCTGTCGCTGCTCCTCTCTGGGTTTTGATCCCTGGTCTGGTGATAGTCTCTCAGCACCTCAGGCAGAGGGGAGGATGACTTTGGGGGCAACAGTCCTTCCATGTGCCTCTCCCTCCAGCCTCCTCCCTAAGCTCCTGGTGGGGTTTGTGCAGTTACATCACCTGGATGTGGGGAGCAGCTTTGTAACAGGGACCGGGCCACTTTCCAAGAAGCTTGCTCTGTGGCGCAGGAATAGCTTTCATGGCACACAAAGTGCTTGGTGTGTGAAGGGAGGTGGCCCTACAGCCCCTGACATGCAGTAGGGATGATAGACCCCACCTGCCTTTTTCCACTCCTTAGTCCCCGGGAGGTGAGCCTAGTCCTGGAGGAGTTTGGCCCCACAGATGCCCTGGCTGTCCGGAAGCAGGTACCCAAGTGTTCGCCCAACCTCCTGGCTTTGACTCCTTCCTTCCTTCCTTCCTTCCTTCCTTCCTTCCTTCCTTCCTTCCTTCCTTCCTTCCTTCCTTCCTTCCTTCCCTCCCTCCCTCCCTCCTCCCTCCCTCCCTCTCTCCTCCTTCTTTCCTTCCTCCTTCCCTCCCTCCTTCCTCCCTCCCTCCCTCCCTCCTCTTCCTCCCTCCCTCTTCCTCCTCCCCTTCCTCCCTCCTCCTTCCCTCCTCCTCCCCTCCCTCTCCCTCCCTCCTTCCTTCCTTCCTTTCCCTTCCTCCTCCCTCCCTCCCTCCCTCCTTCCCTCCCTCTCCTCTCCCTCTTCCTTCCTTCCTTCCTTCTGTGGGGGCCTGCTCTCCCTCTGATCTTGGGAGGGGCCCATTGGGGACTGTTGGGTCATCCCTGGGGTGTAGGCACTGATCCCCCTTTCCTTCTCCGAAATGCAGCTGATGAACATCTCAGGGCGGCTCCGGGTGCTGGAGAGGCAAAGCCTGGGCTGGCGCCAGAAGGAGCTGCTCTTCTACTCGATCCTGGCTTCGGCCTGCATCCTCAACGCCTGGCTCTGGCTTCGTAGGTGAAGATGCGGAGGCCTCCTCGCCACTGTCCCTGCAGCTTCTTCCTTTAGTCCACTCACCTACCTGTTGCCTGGATGTTTTGGGAGATGGCGGTTTCCAGTGGCCCTAAAAGGACAGAAAGTGAGAAGAGAAGCAAGACAACTACAGCCCAGAGGGCAGGAGGAGGAGGAGAATACTGGCTGGGACTCAGTCTGGTGGAGGCTTTTCAACAGAGGCTGGATAGCCATCTGTTGGGGATGCTTTGAATGCAATTGTCCTGCTTCTTGGCAGGGGGTTGGACTGAATGGCCCATGAGGTCTCTTCCAACTCTATGATTCTATAAGTGGCTGGGAAATGCCCAGAGGTGCTTCATCCCATGGTAGCGACGATGACCTTTTGCCCCAGTTGTAGGATGGCTGCATAAGGGGCAGGGGTCCTAGCAGGGGCGGCTCAACCCATTACGCAAAGTAAGCATTTGCAGTATAGTTGATTTTGCCCAGGGGTGCTCTTGAGGCACTCTTGGGGGAAAATAGACCTTGACATATCTGATTTGTAGTTACTGGGATGTATAGTTCATCTATAATCAAAGAGCATTCTGAACTCCACCAATGATGGAATTGAACCAAATATGGCACACAGAACTCCCACGACGAACAGAAAATATATATCAGTGATTGGTTGGGGTGAGGGTGCCAAAATACTGTTTGCTTACCGTTGAAAACTACCTAGGGTCACCTCTGGGTCCTAGCTGGTCTTGTATGATGGAAAGATCTTCTGAGACTTTTTACCAAGGAAGTATCATTGGATGGACACTGTAACAGTACAAGTGGACTCCACCTACCTGGAAATATATGTGTGTGTGTATAAGGTGCATATGGCTTTCCAAACAGCCATTGATGTCGACACAATGAAGGGAGGGGTTGGCGTGCATTGCAAACAGCTGGATGGAAGACTCATCCACAACTCCCAGGTACCCTTAGTATAACATCCATGCGCAGCTGCAGCATTTGTCATTGGTATCTTTTAGGGAATCTGAGCTGTTAGGCTCAAAAATAACCCTCACTTGGGGTGATTCCACCATAAATATAGCAGAGTACCAGAAGTAAACTTCATAACCAGCAGAAACTTACATGTGATGAGTTGGAATAAACTTCTATTCCTTAGGACGGCACAGGATTGCAGAGTCAGAACTTTAGGTTCAAAATTATTTATTGCAGTAAAAGTAATATATTTTTTGATAGAAAAGGTCTTGGCGTTAACTAGCTTATTAAATCTCATCTTTTAAATAGATAAAAAGTCCATGATGCTACATTTTGCCTAGAGAGAGGCAAAATGTGCATCCTCATATTTATTTATTATTTATTTACAGCATTTTTACCCTGCCCTTCTCAAACCCCCCCCCCCCCCCGGGGGGGGGGTGGACTCAGAGCGACTAACAAAGGCAGCAATTCGATAGTATAAAACTATTAATACATACTGCAATTCATTATAACCAAATTATCATAAGTCATTAAAACAATACTCAGTCCACAAACCCACTGATAGAACAATAAAACCATATCCTCATACATACTTACTTACTTTTACTTACTTAGGCGATCTCTCATTGGACGAGTAAGATGGTCTTCCTTGATGACTATTTTTGTGGGTTTGTAGGTGGCTGTGGAGCCCTATTCTTGCTCTGCATCTTCTTCCGCAGTGAGGGCATTGGTTTCTAGGTGGAAGGTGGTCCCAGTCGGGGTTGGCTTGACGCGCCTTCCGCCTGGCATGTTTCTCTCTTTCACCCTCCACTCGTGCCTCCTCGAATTCTGCAGCACTGCTGGTCACAGCTGACCTCCAGCTGGAGCGCTCAAGGGCCAGGGCTTCCCAGTTCTCAGTGTCTATGCCAGAGTTTTTAAGGTTGGCTTTGAGGCCATCTTTAAATCTCTTTTCCTGTCCACCAACATTCCGTTTTCCGTTCTTAAGTTCAGAGTAGAGCAACTGCTTTGGGTCAGGCATCCGGACAATGTGGCTGGTCCAGCGGAGTTGATGGCAGAGGACCATTGCTTCAATGCTGGTGGTCTTTGCTTCTTCCAGCACGCTGACATTTGTCCGCTTGTCTTCCCAAGATATTTGCAGGATTTTCCAGAGGCAGCGCTGATGGAATCGTTCCAGGAGTTGCATGTGACATCTGTAGACAGTCCACGTTTCGCAGGCATAGAGCAGGGTTGGGAGGACAATAGCTTTATAGACAAGCACCTTGGTATCCCTACGGATGTCCCAGTCCTCAAACACTCTCTGCTTCATTCGGGAAAATGCTGCACTCGCAGAGCTCAGGCGGTGTTGTATTTCGGTATCGATGTTGACTTTGGTGGAGAGGTGGCTGCCAAGGTAGCGGAAATGGTCAATGATCTTGCCAATCCATTTCCAGTCAAAGTGCTGCTTTATGTTTATTGTCCTAAAGCCTGGTCCCAAAAACAAGATTTTAATTTCTTCCTGAACGCCAGGAGGGATGGGGTCGATTGTATTTCATTTGGAAGCGCATTCCACAATTGGGGGGCTACAGCCGAGAAGGCCCTGTCTCTCATCCCCGCCAGCCGCATTTGCGATGTTGGCGGGAGCGAGAGCAGGGCCTCCCCGGATTATCTTAAGTTACGAGGTGGGACGTAGAGGCAAATGTGTTTGGACAAGTAAGCTGGGCCTGGTCATAGGTAGAAAGAAAAGCAGAAGAGAAAGGAGAAATGGCGAATGGCCACATGGCCAGCTCAGGGCAATAAAGTTCCCCCACAGAATTCCATTCGTACATCATCAAAGTGGAGGAAATGGTAGCAAGGAGGAAGAGTACTATGTTGTCCGGGCTTGGCCCCATGTAAGTCACTCCGAGTCCCCATTGGGGAGATGGTGGCAGGGTATAAATAAAGATTATTATTATTGTTATTGTTATTATTATTATTACAGACAAAACCCTTTTGGGAAACATGCATAGGAATGTGGGGGGAGGTGCCTCAGCCTAATCCTATCTCCAGTCTAGCTACTCATTGAGGACTGGAAACTTGATGAACAAGACACTAGTGTAGTCCAGGGATGAAACCCAACAGAAAGATCTGAGACACTGGGCCAAGGAAGCCGCACTAGATGGACACTGTAGCAGTAAAAGTGGACTCCATCTGCCCTGAGATATGTGTCTGTGTGTATAAGGCACATCTGGCTTTCCAAATAGCCATTGATGTCAACACAATGAAGAGAGGGGCCCCTGCCTCCCAGGGTTGGTATGCATTGGCAAACAGCTGGATGGAAGACTCATCCACAACTCCCAGATATCTTTAGTATAGTGTCTATACGCAGTTGCAGCATTTGGCATTGGTTGCAGCATTTGGCATGAGGGAAGGGGGGGAGGCTGAATCAAGGGGCCTCAGCAGGTTCCACTCCCCCTTTCCTGGCAAGTCCCAGGACTTGGCTGGTGCTCTGGAAGTCTTCGTCAGGATTCGCCCCCCCCCCCTCCGGCCATTCTGCAATGTTGATGTTCAGCTGGGGGCACATGAAGAACCTTGGCATGTTCAGATCTATATAAATAAAAATGTAATGTTCGTTTGTGGGATTGACATAACTCAAAAACAACTGGGTGAATTCCAAATTTGGCCACAAGACATTTGAGTGAGAGTCACTCCTTGGGTTAGTAAATTTATTTAAATGCTGTAAATAATAAATAAATAAATTTGCTAACCCAAGGAGTGACTCTCACTCAAAAAAAAATGATTTTGTCATTTGGGAGTTGTAGTTGTTGGGATTTATAGTCCACCTACAATCCAAGAGCACTCTGAACTCCACCAATGATGGAATTGACCCAAACATGGCATGCAGGACTCCCATGACCAACAGAAACACTAGAAGGGATTAGTGGGCATTGACTGCGTATAGACACTATACTAAAGATATCTGGGAGTTGTGGATGAGTCTTCCATCCAGCTGTTTGCCAATGCATACCAACCCTGGGAGGCAGGGACCCCTCCCTTCATTGTGTTGACCTTGAGTTTGGGAGTTGTAGTTCACCTACATCCAGAGAGCACTGTGGACTCAAACAATGATGGATCTGGACCAAACTTGGCACGAATATTCCATATGCCCAAATATGATCACAGATGGAGTTTGGGAGAAATAGACGTTGACATTTGGGAGTTGTAGTTACTGGGATTAATAGTTCATCTACAATCAAAGAGCATTCTGAATCCCAGGAGGTTCCCTGGGGGTTCCCTCACAGAACCCCCATGACCAACAGAAAATACTTAAGACCATCCAGTCCAACTCACTTCACCAGGGTCTCACTACCTCTGAGGATGCTTGCCATAGATGCAGGCAAAACGTCAGGAGAGAATGCCTCTAGAACAGTGGTTCTCAACCTTCCTAATGCTGTGACCCCTTAATACAGTTCCTCATGTTGTGGCGACCCCCAGCCATAAAATTATTTTCGTTGTTACTTCATAACGGTAATTTTGCTACTGTTATTAATCATAATGTAAATATCAGGATGTATTTTCATTCACTAGACCAAGTTTGGCACAAATAACCGACATGCCCAAATTGGAATACTGGTGGGGTGGGGGTGGGGTGGGGGTTGTTTTGTCATTTGAGAGTTGTAGTTGCTGGGATTTATAGTTTACCCTACAATCAAAGAACTTTCTGAACTCCACCAATGATGGAATTGAACTATACTTGGCACACAGAACTCCCATGACCAACAGAAAATACTAGAAAGGTTTGGTGGGCATTGAGCTTACGTTTGGGAGTTGTAGTTTACATCTTGAGAGCACTGTGGACTCAAACAATGACGGATCAGGAGCAAACTTGGCATGAATACTCAATACGCCCAAATGTGAACACTGGTGGAGTTTGGGGAAAATAGACTTTGAAATTTGGGAGTTGTAGCTGCTGGGATTTATAGTTCACCTGCAATCAAAGAGCATTCGGAACCCCACCAATGATAGAACTAAGCCAAATTTTCCACACAGAACCCCCATGATCAACAGAAAATATTGTATTTTCTGATGGTCTTCGGCGACCCCTATGACATCCCCTTGTGACCCCCACAGGGGTCCCGACCCCCAGGTTGAGAAACACTGCTCTAGAACATGGCCATATAGCTCAAAAAAAAAACTTACAACAACACAGTACTTTAGTTTTATTTTTCAAAGGCCTCTTTGGCACAGACCACAGTTTAAAAAAGTAAACACTTCCAGCAATGGGATGTTGTAGGCTTTTCGGGCTATATGACCATGTAGCCCAAAAAACCTTCAACAACCCAGTGATTCCAGCCATGAAAGACTTTGACAATACTTCCAGCAATTTCTGAGAACAAGGGGGCCTTCCAAAGGACGATCCTTCTTCCAAAATCTGTAACAAAAAGCCAAGCAAGGGTGCTGATGGGGCGGTTGGGCTTCCGGCAACTGGCTCAGATGCAAACTGATTAATTAACTGGATGAATTTTAATAGATTTTAAAAACCAGCTCAAATTTCTTTACCTGGATTAGCTAGGGCAGCCAACTAAAGTGAGTTGCCTGAGGATTCAGGGACCGGCAAGGGAGAGGCCACAGTGTCAGAACAGCACCGTGTGTGTGTGTGTGTGTGTGTGTGTGTGTGTGTGTGGCACCCCTCGCATCCCTTGGGCGCACAATGTAGCAGAGCCAGCACCTGTAGCTGCGCCGTCATTGTTCAGGCTGGGAGGCACTGGTGCGCAGGGCCCGGCTCCTCGTCCAGCGCCTCTTCGCCTGCCTGGCACCAAGGGGTTTGCTCTGGGCAAAGCCAGCATCAGAGAAAGACCGCTGCCCCTGTCCCCGTTGGCCTGATCATCTTGAGTCTCTGGGATGAATCCTGACCCAACCCCAGCTTCAGACTCTTGAAGAACCAGTGGGAAGTAAGTAAGTATGGAGAATAAATACAAACAGCCACTCTTTAGAGACTGCCCAGTGCATCTGCCTGATGGGTAAGTGGGAGGCATTTGCTGCACATCCAGAATATGGGTAGACGGGGAAAACTTTGTTATTTTATTCTTTGCTAATTGGCTTTTTTTTGTCTTTTTTGCTTTCAAACAAGTGACAACCCCAAAAGGGACTAAGATTTTTAAGAGTTGGGTTGCTGTGAGTTTTCCGGAATATATGGCCATGTTCCAGAGGCATCCAGAGGCATCCTATGGATTCCCCCAGGCCAGGCATGTAGCCGGGGGCGGGGGGCTTGAGGGGCTTCTCATGGTGGTCCGCGAGAAGGCCTTAATGGTACATTATTTAAACTGTTATGTTTATTCATATCATGATCTGATCACCATGCTCAATATATCCCATATGCATGGGGGTATTGGGGTAACGATACAAAAGGTTTGCTAGGGTAGACCCCCTTTCACTCAGACTCAGCCCCCCCCCCCCCAAATCAAACTCAACCCCCCCTCCCCATCAAAATCCTGGCTACGGGCCTGCCCCAGGCAGGAATCAGCCAGGCCTTGAAGCTGCAATGCTTTGCAATTATAATCAAGGTGGCCAATTGTAACATCCACACTTGCTTCTAACAGACAAGAGTTCTTTCTCCTACCCTAGACCTTCCACAGATATATAACCCACCCACCCACCTTTGCTTAGTTTCCAAAACACCTCACAATCTCTGAGGTTGCCTGCCATAGATGTGGGTGAAACGTCAGGAGAAAATGCTTCTGGAACATGGCCATACAGCTTGGAAAGCTCACAGCAACACAGTGATTCTGACCATGAAAGCCTTCGACAACACATAAACGCAGTTCCCTGACATTTAGCATCTAAATAGGTCTTAATACTGTAAGTATACTTCTTAGTTGGTTTTGGTTGCTTTGGAGAAGCTGATCCAGCCAGGAGGGTGGGTGGCACAGAATTTGGGAGGGGTCCTCCCTGTGCAGAACCTCACCAGTCAAGAACTCCCAAATGTATCCCCAATGGACAGTAATTACTGGCTAGAGACCCTGACTGGCACAGGGACCCCCCCCCCCCCCCATTTACTTCTCTCTGGTTCCAATAGATGCTTCTTAACCGCTCAGAATGTTCTTTGCTTTGTCTATCACAGGGATGCGATTGTGACACAGGCACACATGTCCACATGGAGGCCTCTGCCTGGGGATTTTTCTGCTGAGCTGCTCCACGGTGCATGTGGGGTGCGACAAGGGTCTTCCGGGACAGGAGGGGGGCAGAGGAGACTGTGTTACTCTCCTCAACTCCCACTTTCTCTCTCTTCCTCCATGAAGCTCAGGCCCCCTTGGCAACCGATGGCATCCACCTGAACAGGGCCAGAATGGCGGTGGCTCCCTTGGACTCAACAACAGTCCCCTGCGGACTCCTCAAAACATGTAGGGAACGAAGCCTGAGTCATGACTGGAGACTTTAGCTTGGCCTGTGACACAGAGGTAAGCCCAGTCTTTGGAAAGGTGTGTGTGTATGGGGGGGGGGGGGGGTGTTTGTGTGTGAATGAATGACTATTGGGCCCATACTCCTCTTCCTGGCTGCTCCTTGTGCATATGCTCCCCCCCCCCCCCCAACCTTCCTGCCCTTCATCAAGTATTTCAGTTTGGACCAACTTGGAGAGGAAATTGGGAGGATCCTGTCCTTGGGACCTCCATATTCCCATAATGGGGTCTTTCTCCTTGTTGTTCTCCAGACATGGAGAGCTTGGCGATGCACCCACATGCCACGGGATGGGTAGAGTTGGCCTCTGTGGGCATGAGGCAGCCTTTGGCACCCAAGAGGAGGAAGGCCACCTAGTTGAGTTATAGCTGAACCGGAAGTCGAGACTGGGCTCCCGGGGTCTCATGATAGACAGCCCTCTCCCCATTTGGCCACAAATTGGGAGCTCCAATTTGTTGATTCCTAGCAAGGCACATGCTTCACGGACCCATTTCTTACACCAGTGTTTCTCAGCCTTCCTGGTGCTGTGACCCCTTAATGCAGTTCTTCATGTTGTAGTGACCCCCAACCATAAAATTATTTCCATTGCTACTTCATAACTGTCATTTTGCTACTGGTATGAATCTGATATGCAGAGTGCATTTTCATTCACTGGACCAAATTTGGCACAACTACCCCCATACACCCAAATTTGAATACTGGTAGAGTTGGGTGGGGGGGCATTGATTGATTGCCTACAATACCCGATATGCCCAAATTTGAATACTGGTGGGGTTGGGGGGGGGGTATTGATTTTGTCATTTGGGAGTCGTAGTTGCTGGGATTTATAGTTCACCTACAATCAAAGAGCATTCTGAACTCCACCAATGATGGAATGGAACCAAACTTGGCACACAAAACTCCCATGACCCACACAAAATACTGGAAGGGTTTGGTGGGTATTGACCTTGAGTTTTGGAGTTGTAGTTCACCTACATTCAGAGAGTACTGTGAACTCAACCAGTGAACACTGGTGGAGTTTGGGGAAAAAAGACCTTGACATTTGGGAGTTGTAGTTGCTGGCATTTATAGTTCACCTACAACAAAGAGCATTCTGAACTCCACCAATGATGGAATTGAACCAAACTTAGTACACAGAACTCCCATGACCAACAGAAAATACTGGAGGGTTTGGTGGGCATTGACCTTGAGTTTTGGATTGTAGTTCACCTACATTCAGAGAGTACTGTGAACCCAACCAATGATGGATCTGGACCAAACTTGGCACAAATACTCAGTATGCCCAAATGTGAACACTGGTGGAGTTTGGGGAAAATAGACCTTGACATTTGGGAGTTGTAGTTGCTGGGATTTGTAGTTCACCTACAATCAAAGAGCATTCTGAACTCCACCAATGATGGAGTTGAACCAAACTTGGCACACAGAACTCCCATGCTCAACAGAAAATACTGTAAAGGTTTGGTGGACATTGGCCTTGAGTTTTGGAGTTGTAGTTCACCGATGTCCAGAGAGCACTGTGGACTCAAACAGTGATGGATCTGGACCAAACTTGGCATGAATACTCAATATGCCCAAATGTGAACACTGGTGGAGTTTTAAGGAAATAGACCTTGACATTTGGGAGTTGTAGTTGCTGGGATTTATAGTTCACCTACAATTAAGGAGCATTCTGAACTCCGCCAATGATGGAATTGAACCAAACTTAGCACACAGAACTCCCATGACCAACAGAAAATACTGGAAGGGTTTGGTGGGCATTGACCTTGAGGTTTGGAGTTGTAGTTCACCAACATCCAGAAAGCACTGTGGACTCAAACAGTCCACAGTGGACTGTTTGGACCAAACTTGGAATGAATACTCAATATGCCCAAATGTGAACACTGGTGGAGTTTTAGGGAAATAGACCTTGACATTTGGGAGTTGTAGTTACCGGGATATATAGTTCACCTACAATCACAACAGGAGGAGGGCTTTTGATGGGAGGATTTGCTGTCTGTTTCCTAAAATGTAGAGAAGGACAGGTGGAGAGATCTTCATCCTTCCCTGCCAAAGGGATTCCTAAGACCATCAGAAATATGTGTCTTCTGGTGGTTTTTGGCGACCCCTCTGAAACCCCCTAGTGATCCCCCAGGGGGTCCTGACCCCCAGGCTGAGAAACACTGTCTTACATTGAGTCTCAGAATTGGTTGATGCTGATGGTGCTACTTACTCTGTTCAGCTATTGTAAAACCCATCTAGGGGCTGTTGGCATGGGAAATTTGGGAGCGGGCTTGTTCTATATCTTGCCTTTGATGTCCCCCCTTTTGTCCCCCCCCCTCCCAGAAGTGGGCAAACGCTCATGGAAGAAGAGCCTGGTTTTCAAAGCGCTTGGCTTGCTCCCATGGGGGAGAGTGACGCATGGGAGCATTGCACACCTGTTGCCAGGGAGGGAGGGCCCTGAGGAGGATGCTGTTACTACAGCAACAACAACAGCACTAAAGATGAAAGCCATTGGGAGAAGCCTTGAACAATGCTAACAGGGAGCTGGAAGGGGGTGGAGGGGCTCAAGAGAGACCATAGGTGACTGGGTGGTTCCTGACTACTCAGTTTTGCTCTGGATCCCTCTCTCTGTGTCTATGTGCATATATGTATGTACATTCATGTGCACAGCAGGAATAGGCTCTCCTCCCAAACTTCTGGTCCAACTTGGTGAAGCCGTGGGGTCTCCCAGGGTCCCATCTGGGGAGGGGGCCTAGTGAAAGCAAGCTCATGCTGCCATTGTTTAGGTCCAAGCAATTTGTCCAATTGCATCACCCTATATAGACCATCCTGTGCATTGCAGTAAGCGGAGGAGGCCCTGCTCTCGGTCCCATCCCATCTCAAGCTCGGCTGGTGGGAACGAGAGAGAGGGCCTTCTCCATGATCGCTCCCTGTCATAGAATCATAGAATCATAGAATCAGAGAGTTGGAAGAGACCTCATGGGCCATCCAGTCCAACCCCATTCTGCCAAGAAGCACTAATATTGCATTCAAATCACCCCTGATAGATAGCCATCCAGCCTCTGTTTCAAAGCTTCCAAAGAAGGAGCCTCCACCACACTCCGGGCGAGTTCCACTGCTGAACAGCTCTCACAGTCAGGAAGTTCTTCCTCATGTTCAGATGAATCTCCTCTCTTGTAGTTTGAAGCCATTGTTGTGTCCTAGTCTCCAAGGAAGCAGAAAACAAGCTTGCTCCCTCCTCCCTGTGGCTTCCTCTCACATATTTATACATGGCTATCATATCTCCTCTCAGCCTTCTCTTCTTCAGGCTAAACATGCCCAGCTCCTTAAGCTTCTCCTCATAGGGCTTGTTCTCCAGACCCTTGATCATTTTAGTCGCCCTCCTCTGGACACATTCCAGCTTGTCAATATCTCTCTTGAATTGTGGGATATTGACAAGCTTGAATGTGTCCAGAGGAGGAAACTCCCTCCATAAAGAAATAAAAATGGCCCCCACCCTCCTCTCCTTTAATGCACTTATGCACTTTAGCATATGGAGAGGAGGAGGACTAAGATACTATTCCACCTGAACACTGTGCTATGTGATGCCTATGATACATTTTAATAAACACCTGTGTTAGCCATTTCATATGCAAGTCGTGTCTAACTGTTTTTAATTTTATGTTTAATGTTTACACTTCCTAGTTTATTGTCTAATCGGTTAATCCATCTCAATCTTTAATTTTTTCATTATAAGTTTATTGCTATTATTGTGCATTATTTTGTGTTATTCCTGATGTTGTTTGTTACTTTGTATGGCATTGAATGTTTGCCTGTTTTTGTGCTATAAACTTCCCCAAGTCCCTTTTGGGAGAGAGGTGAGGTCTAGAAATTAATAATAATAATAATAATAATAATAATAATAATAATAATTATTATTATTATTATTAATTTAAGAAGATGAATCCACAGCAGACAAGATCTCTCTGCTGGCTGTTGTATTGGAGTACACGTCGGACATTTTCCAAGTGTCTAGGACTGTGTGATGTATTATTATTATAATTATTATCATCATCATCATCATCATCATCATCATCATCATCATCACAACAAGATGAGTCCACAGCAGACAAGATCACTCTGCTGGCTGTTGCATTGGATTACATGTCGGACACTTCCCAAGTGTCTAGGACTGTGTGATGTATCGACGAATAATGCATGCAGATCCCAGTAAGGTGACCTTTTGCAGCTGGCAGATGGTAATTTTTTCAGTGCTGATTGTGTTTAAGTGCAGGCCAAGGTCTTTAGGCACTACACCCAGTATGATCACCACCTTGACTGGCTTGTGCCACAGTCTTTGCAGTTTGATCTTTAAATCCTCGTATCATGTCAGCTTTTCCATTTGTTTCTCTTCAATCCTGCTGTCACCTGGAATTGCAACATCGTGAGGTCAGGAGTATTATGCTCCAAAACTCTGTCTGTCTGAATTCGGAAGTCCCAGAATAGCATGATGTGTTTATTTTCTGTAACTTTTTCTGGCTAGTGATCCCACCAGTTCTTTGTCGCAGGCAGATGGCATTTGTGGCACACATTCCAATGGATCATCCGAGCAACCGTGTTATGCCTCTGCTTGTAGTGTGTCTGCGCGATCTTCTTGAAGCAGCTGAGGATGTGATCTATTGTTTCATCTGCTTCCTTGCAGAGTCTACACTTGGCATCTGTTGCTGACTTTTCAATTCTGGCTTTCATGGCATTGGTTCTAATGGCTTGTTCTTGGGCTGCCAGAATCAGGCCATCCGTCTCCTTTTTCAAAGTTCCATTTGTGAGCCACATCCATGTTTTTTCTTTGTCAATTTGACTCTCAATTATTGCCAGGAACTGTCCATGGAGAGCCTTCTTTTGCCAGTTTTCTATTGTTGTTGTTGTTGTTGTTCTGACACAAAAACACAGTATGACACAGCAAACAATTTATATGTGCTGGATTTCATATCACAAAATCACTAGTTGAATACTTCCTAAGCATTTAACACTGTATAATGTATTTTTGATGATGATGATGATGATGATGATGATGATGATGATTATTGTGGTGTCTGGCCAAAGGACACTGACTGATAGTTAGACTTTAAAAGTTCTTGTGTCGAGAAAGAAACTCTCTATTCTCCTGACAGTTGTGGTGGTGCTGAAGAGGTGGTGCCCTTGCCTTGCCTGGCAGAGGATGGAGACAGAGGAAGGCCAGGCCACCGAGGCCAACCCCGATGCCAACCACTACCCACCAGTGCCGGCCAGGAGGGACTCCTTGAAGGAACGGATCCAGTACAGCGACCACAACTCCAGGTTGGTGTTAGCTGGCCTTGGCAAGGCCAATATGCTTATTTGAGTGAATCTACTCTTTAGTGGTATATATCCACTAGTATTCATGCAAGGCAGATTCGATTTCTCAGTTGTTAGACTGCTATACCTGGTTATATCTTTGAAATCTTAGGAACAAAGATCCCAATGCACAAAACATATAGCAGACCTTCAAAAGTGTTGTTTTAGTTGCCCAGAAATATATTTGGTTTTAAATCATGCTCTCAAGAGACAAAACAAGTAGTCTTTATTAAAAGTAACATATTTAGTTTACTCACAACCTTCATGTATTCAGCATACAGGTAAATAGCTTGTCAGTGCAGTTACAGATAGGTTTTGAAGTGGTTTATCTGTGCAGATAACGCAGGGCATCTTTCTTACAATCAACAGCAACATGAGTTGATTGTAGCACAAAGTCTACATGGCGTCTTTTCAATCTGAGAGTCTCATGTCTAATACATAACAAGAGAATACTACATACACACACTGACTTCAAAAATGGAGTCTCAATCTGAATAGTCCCAGATCTGATCACAAGGTCTGCAGTCCCTCCCTCCCACAACCTCAAACAACAAAGAGTTAAGGGAAAGCTGCATACATATATAATATAGTAAGCAATATGAATTATATACATAACAAATAACTAGCATAGGACGCTTGTCAGGGCCATCCAGTCCAACCCCATTCTGCCATGCAGGAAGTGTTAGCAAAGGGTTGTTGTGAGTTTTCCGGGCTGTATGGCTATGTTCCAGAAGCATTCTCTCCTGACGTTTCACCCACAACTATGGCAGGCATCCTCAGAGGCTGTGAGGTCTGTTGGAAACTAGGCAAGTGGGGTTTATATATCTGTGGAATGTCCAGGGTGGGAAGGCAAAGAGTCTTGTCTGTTGGAGGTGTGAATGTTTCAGCTGGCTATCTTGATGAACCAACCTGGACACACCTTACTATCCATGATGACTTTTGGTCATGCTGGACTTGATCCTCTAGACATAGATGTGGAAGTCTACTGGGACGACCTGGGCACACATATTATTTGAGAACACAGAAATGCTGGACTACTCTCACAACCACCATGTCAGACTACACAGGAAAACCATTGAAATCCACAAGCATGTGGACAATTTCAACAGAAAGGAGGAAACCACGAAAATGAACAAAATCTGGCTATCAGTATTTTTTTAAAAAGCTCCAAAATCATAACAGTAAATAAAGAACAACACTCAAAAACAGGAGAACTCCAGACAAGAAAGAATCAGGGACAGCTAACTATCTCTCAACAAAGGATTCTCCAAGGCCACACCTTGAAACTGCACTTTCTCTCGTCCCTTAGTGAAGTTTAACCCCATTGTTTGTCTCATCTGAGTCTCCCATCCAGGGTTTTATAAGTTTATCCCTTGCATTTGGCCCAGCCCACTATTTTAATTCCTTTACCATTTTATTTTGTGTTCATTTTATAGTATACTTTGTTATTGTTATTGTTTGCACTTTATTTGACGTTTTTACTTGCTTGTTTGTATTTTACTTTGCCTTATTGTAATTTTTGGGCTTGGCCTCATGTTAGCCACCCTGAGTCCTCTTGGGGAGATGGTGGTGGGGTATAAATAAAGATAGTTATTATTGTATTGTCGAACAGCCAGGTCTTCACTTTCCTCCGAAATGCCAGCAGGGAGGGGGCCGATTTGATATCTGCAGGCAGGGCGTTCCATAGCCGAGGGGCCACCACTGAGAAGGCCTTGTCTCTCGTCCCCACCAAGCGCGTCTGTGATGCAGGCGGGACCGAGAGCAGGGCCTCCCCAGATGATCTTAGTGTCCTAGTTGGTTAATAGGAGGAGATGCGTTTGGAGAGGTAAGTAGGGCCAGAACCGTTTAGGGCTTTATAGGCTAACGCCAGCACTTTGAATTGTGCCCAGTAGCAAACTGGCAGCCAGTGGAGCTGGCGCAACAGAGGAGTAGTATGCTCCCTGAGTGCCGCTCCTTTTAGCAACCTGGCTGCCGAACGCTGGACCATTTGAAGCTTCCGAGCAGTCTTCAAAGGCAACCCTACGTAGAGAGCGTTGCAGTAGTCTATGCAGGATGTAACCAGAGTGTGGACTACCGTGGCCAAGTCAGACTTCCCATAATAATTATATAATCATATCATTATTATGCCATTAAATGCTAATGAAGGTGGCCAATTGAAACATTCACACCAATCAGGGCCAGCTAATCACCTCCCAACAAAGGATTCCCCTAGGCAGCAAGAAGCCAGACTTTGAAACTGTTAGGCCATTACATTCTAATCAAAGTAGACAATTGAAACATTGACCCCTACCTCCAAGAGACAAGAGTTCTTTCTACCAACCTGGGACATTCCACAGATGTATAAACCCAATTTTCCTAGTTTCCAACAGACCTCACGACCTCTGAGGATGCCTGCCATAGATGGAGGTGAAACGTCAGGAGAGAATGCTGCTGGAACACGGCCATACATCCCGGAAAACTCACAACCCATGAAATCCTTCGACAACACATTGTTAGTAGAGGGATGCGTATATCAGGAAGTATGAGGTGGAGATGCCACACTTAAGGATCCTAGTGGCTGCTCAGAGGGCTCTTTGGCTCCCATGCCTGAGTCTGAGGGCCCTCCCTTCCTTCTCCCCCAGAGAGCCCTCCAGTGGCCCCCAGGACGCCTCCCCCTCCAAGCAGCAGCAGCGGCGGGTCTCCACTTCGGGCAACCGCAGCGCCCCCGAGAAGCCCAAGGAGCCCTCCAGGTACGATGGGGCGGGGAGGGGGCGTGGCGCGGCGCTGGGGGCGTTCCCTCCGAGGCCTGACCCCGCCCCCTTCTCCCGCCCCGTCGCAGGGTCTCCCACCTAACGCAGCTGTTCCGCGGATGGCTGAGCCAAGGGATAAAGCGGACGGAGGCGCGGCGGGACTCCTTCCTGGAGCGCTTCTGGGGCCCCCACCCGCAGGGCTTGTCGGCCGAGAGCGGGGAGGGCCTCCCGCGGACGGAGCAGGAGGGCCGGAAGAAGGCGGCCGTGCTGGACCCCGCCGGGAAGCGGTACTACCGCTGGCTCCTCGTCGTCACCTTCCCCATCCTCTACAACTGGACCGCGCTCATTGCCCGGTAAGCAGGCGCCGCGGCCCCAGTGCGCAGGCGCGTCCGTGGCGGGAGGGGGGGGGAGACTTGGGAGGGGAGGGGGCTGCTCTCGGTAAGAGTGTGAAAGCTCTGGGCGTTACGCTGATTCCGCTTCGCACCTTCGGGAACGGAACACAGATATTCTAGAAGGAATGTAAGGGTCCTGTAATGGTAAAACCCTAACGCTAACCTTTAACCTTATCCTAACCCTAACCCTAACCCTTAACCTAACCCTAAACCTTACCCTAACCCTAATTCTAACCTTTAACCTAACCCTAAACCTTACTGTAATCCTCATCCTAACCCTTAACCCTAATCCTAATCCTAACCCAAATCCTTAACCTTACCCTAAACCTTACCCTAACCCTAAGCCTAACCTTTAACCTAACCCTAAATCTTACTCTAACCCTCATCCTAACCCTTAACCCTAACCCAAATCCTTAACCTTACCCTAAACCTAACCCTAAGCCTAACCTTTAACCTAACCCTAAACCTTACTCTAACCCTCATCCTAACCCTTAACCCTAACCCAAATCCTTAATCTTACCCTAAACCTTACCCTAAGCCTAACCGTTAACCTTACCCTAAACCTTACTCTAACCCTCATCCTAACCCTTAACCCTAACCCTAACTCTAATCCTAACCTTTACTTTACCTTAAACCTTACTCTAACCCTCATCCTAATCCTTAACCCTAACCCAAATCCAAATCCTTAACTTTACCTTAAACCTTACCCTAGCTCTAAGCCTAGCCTTTAACCTTACCCTAAACCTTACTCTAACCCTTATCCTAACCCTTAACCCTAACCTTAACCCTAACCTTTAACCTTACCCTAAACCTTACGCTAACCCTCATCTTAACCTTTAACCCTAAGCCAAACCCTAACCCAAATCCTTAACCTTACCCTAACCCTAAGCCTAACCCTAATCTTAACCTAAACCCTTAACCTTACCCTAAATCTTACCCTAACCCAAACCCTAATCCTAACCCTAATCGTAACCCTAACCCTACCCCAAACACTAAAACTTACCCTAAACGAGGGGTCCTCAAACTTTTTAAACAGAGGGCCAGGTCACAGACCCTCAAACTGTTGGCCAGATTATTATTTGAGGAAAAAAACTAAGAATGAATTCCTATGCACGCTGCACATATCTTATTTGTAGTGCAAAAAAAAAAAACACTTAAAAACAATACAATAGTTAAAATGAAGAACAATTCTAACAAATATAAACTTATTAGTATTTCAATGGGAAGCATGGGCCTACTTTTGGCTCATGACAAAGGATTGTTGTTGTTGTTGTGTGCTTTCAAGTCGTTTAAGACTTAGGTTGACCCTGAGCGAGGGCTGGGTAAATGACCTTGGAGGGATGTATCCAGCCCTCGGGCCATAGTTTGAGGACCCCTGCCCTAAACCTTACTTTAACCCTAATCCTAACCTTTAACCTTACCCTAACCCAAACCCTTAACCTTACCCTAAACCTTACCCTAACCCTAATCCTAACCTTTAACCTTACCCTAATCCTAACCCTTAACCTTACCCTAAACCTTACCCTAACTCTAATCCTAACCCTTAACCCTAATCCTAACCCTACTCCTAATCCAAACCCTAATCCTAACCCAAACCCTTAACCTTACCCTAACCCTAATCCTGACCCTAACCCAAACCCTAAACCTTACCCTAATCCTGACCCTAACCCTGACCCTAACCTTACCCTAACCCTAAGCCTAACCCATAACCCTAAGCCTAACCCTAATCTTAATCTAAACCCTTATCAATGTCACAGTTCTTAACAATTTCAGCAGTTTACCATTTCAGTTTTCATTAGCAGGTTTTAATTACAATCCAGCAAGCAGGTAGTAAATGGATTGTTGCGAGTTTTCTGGCTGTATGGCCATGTTCCAATCACATTCTCTCCTGATGTTTCACCTGCATCTATGGCAGGCATCCTCAGAGGTTGTGAGGTCTGTTGCATACCAGGAAAATGAGGTTTATATATCTGTGAAATAATGTCCCGGGTGGGAGAAAGAATGCTAGGCCCTTAAATGCTAATCAAGGTGGCCAATTGCAACATTCACACTGGCCTCAAACAGACAAGAGTTCTTCTTCCCATCCTGGACATTCCACAGATATATAAACCCCATTTTCCTAGTTTCCAACAGACCTCACAACCTCTGAGGATGCCTGCCATAGATGCGGGTAAAACATCGGGAGATAATGTTTCTTGGACATGGACATACAGCCCGGAAAACTCACAAGTACGCAGTGATTCTGGCCGTGAAAGCCAGAATACAGATACAGATACAGACAATACAGATAGAAAATGATTTAGAATGGTGTCTTCAGCCAAACAAGACCACATTAATTCATCTTTCATACAATTCCATTCATACCCACACATATTGTATCAAATCCACATTTATCAAATCTGCACATTATATTTCTTGTGACAGAAGGATTGCCTGGATTAGTGTGTGTGTGTGTGTGTGTGTGTGTGTGTGAAGGGAGTTGCCCCTTCCCAGGGTCACCAAGAAGCACCTCTCCCTGCAGCGCCTGCTTCAATGAGCTCCAGAGGCGGTACCTGCGCTGGTGGTTGGTCCTCGACTACCTGTCCGATTTCATCTACCTGGCTGACATGGTCATCCAGATGCGCACAGGTGAGCATCTGTAGCAGGGAAGGACATGTCTCTGCATGTGGATGAGATATATGGGGCTGGGAGGTGCAGAGGGAGGCAGAAAATGGACCCCAGAAAGTCTCCAATCAACAGCACTTCTAAAATGGAGATCCCCTGTGAAAGATTGATCACCCTTCACTGGTTGATTTTGACCATCTGATTGTGGGCATGCAAGCATGGCAAAGGCCTCAGCCGTAATACACTATGTAACACGATTTTTCGTTCCTGGGTTATAAATGTAATTTCCTAATTGGTTCTGTCATCAAAATATGGGGAAAGTTTATTAAACTGCAAAAACTTTGTTTTCATGGGAGGGACATCATCCTGTAGCACATTTTGTCAGAAATTTTATGTATGCATTTATTTATTTATTTACCGTATTTATATTCCGCCTTTCTCACCCTGCAGGGGACTCAGGGCGGATTACAATGCACATATACATGGCAAATATTCAATGCCATAGACACACAACATGTATAGACAGACACTCAGACGCTATACATCTCATATAGACTACTGCAACGCTCTCCACGTGGGGTTGCCTCTGAAGACTGTCCAGAAGCTTCAACTGGTCCAACGGACAGCAGCCAGATTGCTAACTGGAGCGGCTCTCAGGGAGATACAACCCCCCTGTTGCACCAGCTCCACTGGCTGCCAGTTTGCTACCAGGCACAATTCAAAGTGCTGGTTTTAACCTTTAAAGCCCTAAACGGTTCTGGCCCAACTTACCTGTCCGAACGTATCTCCTCTTATGAACCATCTAGAACCTTGAGATCATCCGGAGAGGCTCTGCTCTCAGTCCCGCCTTCGTCACAGGTACGCTTGGCGGGGACGAGAGACAGGGCCTTTTCAGCAGTGGCCCCCCCGGCTATGGAACACCCTCCCTAGAGAGATTAGATCTGCTCCTTCCCTCTTAACGTTTCGGAAGCAAGTCAACACATGGTTGTTTGAGCAAGCGTTCACAAACACAGAGTAACGGTTATGGATAAATGATATAGGAAATTGATGACTGACGATGGAATCTGACAATGCTTGACAATAAGGAGACACCAATGATGTTAGAGACAAAGTTGAAGTACTTTGGCCACATCATGAGGAGACAGCAAAGCCTAGAGAAGACAATTATGCTGGGGAAAGTGGAAGGCAAAAGGAAGAGGGGCCGACCAAGGGCAAGATGGATGGATGGCATCCTTGAAGTGACTGGACTGACCTTGAAGGAGCTGGGGGTGGTGACGGCCGACAGGGAGCTCTGGTGTGGGTTGGTCCATGAGGTCACAAAGAGTCGGAGACGACTGAACGAATGAACAACAACAATGATGTTGCTTTTATTGTTGCTGTGGTTTATGTAATTGTAATGTTTTTAAATTGCATTGTGATACTACGTATACTGTTTTGTTGGAAACCACCTTGAGTCGCCAATAGGCTGAGAAAGGCAGTATACAAATACAGTAAATAAATAAATAAATTTAACATTCCAGCTTTTCATGAGGGTATTCTGGCCACCGGGGGAGCTGTCGCTTCACCGTCCATTTATGACACTGATGAAGTACTTCCTTATTCTTTGCATGCTTGCTGGAGATTTTTATAAAAAAATAAGTAGGTATTTTTGATGACAAAAATGTGAGTCAAGCACTGAAAGGGTTAAATGGATGCAATGACTCAGCAAAAGCTGTAGTTCAATATAAGTAGATGTACCTGTTGCTTAGTAACACCTCAATCTGAGAGAGCTCTCAGTGAGAGAGAATAGGTCTCAGTGGTAATAGGCCTCCCTGTAGGAGAAAGGCCTCAGAGTGTGAGGTAGGCCTCATTAAGAGAATGCCTCGTGTGTGAAACTCCAGTGTGAAGACTGAATTTTATTTGTGTTATGGAGACCTTGTTCTTGTAAATAGTGCAACCGTGTTATTTTACTATCAGGAGCCCCCGTTGGCGCAGTGGGTTAAAGCACTGAGCTGCCGAGCTTGTTGACCGAAAGGTTGCAGGTTCGATTCCGGGGAGCGGCGTGAGCTTCCGCTGTCAGCCCTAGCTTCTGCCAACCTAGCAGTTCGAAAACATGCAAATGTGAGTAGATCAATAGGTACCGCTCCAGCGGGAAGGTAACGGCGCTCCATGCAGTCATGCTGGCCACATGACCTTGGAGGTGTCTATGGACAATGCCGGCTCTTTGGCTTAGAAATGGAGATGAGCACCACACCCCAGAGTCAGACATGACTGGACAATGTTAGGGGACAACCTTTACCTTTTACTGGTGCTGGGTCACACTGCTGATAAGTTACTCTCCTGTACATTTATGGGGAGGGTCTTTGTTAATAAGCCCACTTGCCCCACACATTTTGCTCTAGTTTTTCAATGAATATTCCACAGAGTCACAACCAATTTCAACATAGTTTTTGGCAGCCACGAAACTGAAGTAGAACAATGACTTTCAAAGTAAGTACCACAACATTAAGCAGGAAATGTAACTTTCAAACTAGAAACAAATTATTTTTCAGATTTCAGAGTGAATGAATGGTCAAAATGGAGAAGATGTTTTCAGGATATGCGGGCCAGGCTGAGAGCATGCATCCTCTGACTGTGGGGCAGACCATGTGTTTGTGTGGGAGGAGTGGGACTGGGATACACATGCTCCCCCATTCTTCAACTTCCTTCTTCTCCCTCCCTTCCAGGCTTCCTGGAGCAGGGCTTGCTGGTGAAGGACGGCAAGCGGCTGTGGGAACACTATGTGGCCTCATGGCAGTTCAAGCTAGACGTGCTTTCGCTGATGCCTACAGACCTGGGCTACCTGGCGGTTGGGGTGCATTACCCAGCACTGCGCCTCAACCGCTTGCTGCGCATCTTGCGGATGTTTGAGTTCTTCGACCGGACGGAGACACGGACCAACCTGCCCAACCTCTTCCGCATTGCCAACATGGTGCTGTACATTCTGGTGATCATCCACTGGAACGCCTGCTTCTACTATGCCATCTCCAAGGGCATTGGCTTTGGGGAGGACACCTGGGTGTACCCCAACATCTCAGACCCAGAGTACGGCTACCTGGCCCGTGAGTACATCTACTGCCTGTACTGGTCTACGCTGACGCTGACGACTATTGGGGAGACCCCACCACCGGTACGTGATGTGGAGTACATCTTTGTTATTTTCGACTTCCTCATCGGCGTGCTCATCTTTGCCTCCATCGTGGGTAATGTGAGCTCCATCATCTCCAACACGACTGCCGCACGAACCGAGTTTCAGGCCAAAGTGGATGCCGTGAAACACTACCTTCACTTCCGCAACGTAGACAAGGAGCTGGAGATCAAAGTCATCCGCTGGTTCGACTACCTGTGGACTCACAAGAAGGCAGCTGATGAGGCGGATGTGCTGCGGAGCCTGCCGGATGCGCTACGAGCCGAGATCGCCATCCACGTGCACCTGTCCACCTTGAAGCAGGTGCGCATCTTCCAGGACTGTGAGGCTGGTCTGCTGGTGGAGCTGGTCCTCAAGCTGCGCCCACAGGTCTTCAGCCCTGGTGACTATGTGTGTCGCAAGGGTGACGTGGGCCGCGAGATGTACATCGTCAAGGAAGGCAAGCTGGCTGTGGTGGCCGATGACGGTGTCACTCGACTGGCCCTCCTCACGGCTGGCTGCTGCTTCGGTGAGATCAGCATCCTCAACATCCGTGGCAGCAAGATGGGCAACCGCCGCACTGCCAACATCCGGAGTGTGGGCTACTCTGACCTGTTCTGCCTTTCCAAGGAGGACCTCATGACCACCTTGGCTGAGTACCCCGAAGCCAAACGGCTCCTAGAGGAACGTGGGCGCGACCTGCTGCTCAAGGAGGGCCTCTTTGACCAGGAGGCTGCAGCAGCGGGCGGCGAGGCAGAGGCCTCCGACAATCTGAGCGTGGACCAGAAGTTGGACCGGCTACAGGGCAGCCTGGAGACCATGGACGCCCGCCTTGGCCGCCTCCTGGAAGAGCACCAGGCTGCCCAGAGGAGGCTCAAACGCCGCGTGGCTGCCCTTGAGGCACGGACCGCTCCTGCTCCAGGCCCAGGCGGGGGGCACCTCTCACTGGGCTCCCTCACCCCCTCAGAAACTGGGGAGGAAGAGGGAGGGGCCCAGGGGGAAACTGGGCCCTGAGGACACGAGGGCCACAACCACCAACTCCCTCCCCTTGCAAAAGAAAGACGGCACCAGGCTGGAGCACTAAAACCTGGTTTCGAGAAGCTCGGAGTCAACTGTGCCTTCTTCCTCATCCTCTCCGCGCAAAACATCCCACACCCACCTTTCTCTGCTTGGCTCAGACTCAACATGCAGGGACCCCTCCCGCCTCCATTCCTCCTAGAATGGAAGAGGAAGAGCCACATGGGGGCACTGTGCTCCATAGAAAGGCCTGAGACCAAGCCATGTGCCGTGGGGTGGGGGTGGGAGGTGAGTCTGGGCTAGGGTTCCCACCTCTCTATTTCACTCTTGCTTTCTCTCTCTGTTTCTCTTTTTTACTTGCTTTCTCTTTCACTCTCTCTTTCCCTCTCACCTCTCAATCTCTTCCTCTCTTTCTCTTACTCGCTTTCTTTCTCTCTCTCTCCGCTTTCTCTTTCTCTTTTTCACTTTCTTGCTCTCTATCTTTTTCTCTTGCTCTCTCTCATTTTCTCCTGCTCTCTTCCTCTTCCTCCTTTCTCTCTGTCTTTCTGTCTTTCTCTCTCTCTCTCTCTCTTGCTTTCTTTCTATTCCTCTCGCTTTCTATTTCTCTTTCTTGCTCTCTCTTTGTTTTTCTTTCTTTTTCAAGAGCCCATCCACAGAGGTTCTCCCCTCCAAGAATGTGTCCCCCCCCCCCCCCACACACACACTCCTTCTACAGAGATGCAGTTTCAAGGCTGGAAAGCTTCTTCCTCCAGCAAAAGAAATGCCCTCAAGGCACCAGATCCTGTCTGGCCTTGGGAGCTAAGCAGAGCCAACCCTGGTGGGAACTCAGGGGGGGGGGGGGGGGGGGGCTTGAGGGGCTTCAGCCCCCCCCCCCCGAAATTCTCATGGTGGTTCGCGAAAAGGCCTTACTGGTGCATTATTTAAACTGTTATGTTTATTCATATCATGATCTGGTCACCATACTCAATATATCCCATATGCATGGGGGTATTGGGGTAATGATACAAAAGGTTTGCTAGGCTAGACCCTCTTTCACTCAGACTCAGCCCCCCCCCCTCCCGAATCAAACTCAGCCCCCCCCCCCCCCCAGAATCAAAATCCTGGCTACGGGCCTGGGAGGCCCAGGTCTTGCCCTCTGGGGCAGGCAGAACCCCCTCTGCTTCTCCCCCCCCCCCCGACTCAGAAAACCCTCTGGAATGCAAGAGTCAATCAATTGGGTACTTGGAGGCTCAAGGGTTCCATTTTCATGACCCCTAGCTCTTGGCCTTTTGGTGCTCGGCACATGCATCCCTTTCCTGGCAGTGCTCCCTTCCTTGTTTCTGTGGCAACCAAAACAAAGGCGAAGGTGCAGGAAGGCAATGGTCCAGAAGAGCTGAGAGGGTGCAGTGTTTGCCAAGTGATGAATTCCTCTTTTTCAATGTGAATATCATCAGGAGGAACTCTGGAGTCCCACACTTAAAGAGCCAATAGCCAGTAGCTAAAGTTCCCAAAAGCTATCAAGGACATGGATGAGAGGAAAAGGAACGAGGTTCATTCTGATAGAATGGGAAATTCCAGGAAGGGGGAAAACTGGAATACTTGAGAAGTGGTTGTGACCCTAAGAATATCAGTCAAAGAATCAAAAGGTGGGGGCAGGACAGATAGAGAGAGAAGATGAGTCAAGAGATGACTTCCCTACCTATTTTTTTCCCTTAAAATCCTATCTGTTACTCTATCTATTTCCCATAACGAGGTCTATTTTCTTGTGTAGATCATCCTTGAATCCCAGAATCCCTCCCTTCCTCCCAGCCTCTCTTTCATGGCTGTTGGGGCCCTTCGTCTGACTCCCCTCTCAGGCCAGGCATGCATTCCAATGCACTGAAGGCACGATAAAGTCCCCTCCCTCCTGAAATGCCCCTTGCACCACCTGAGTCTAATCCCTCTGGGTTCAATCCCATCTCATCTCTTTCCCCAAATCTGGTTTCGCTGATGCGCCGCCTAATCTCTCGCCTGATCTGTGCTGATCCCATCCCTCTAAGCTACCTAATCTGCCACTGGCTGTGGATGCTCTCCCTCCTGGTGGAACTGAGAAGCCCAAAGCGAGGCCTATGGGGCAAAGGCCAGTGGAGGGGTAGAGGGCACTGGGCATGGAGCCCTTTCCTAAAGCCAGGGTGTTGAGGAATCTGAGTGGTTAGGCTCAAAAATAAGCCTCAGTTGGGGTGATTCCACCATAAATATAGCAGAGTACCAGAAGTAAACTTCATAACCAGCAGAAATTTAAGATAAGCTATTCCTTGGGATGGCACAGGATTGCAGAGTCAGAACTTTAGGTTAAAAAATATATACCGAGGTAAAAGAAATACATTCTTAATAGAAAAGGTCTTGGAGACAACTAGCTTACTAAATCTCATCTTCTAAACAGTTTTTTTTGTCGTGAGAGAATTGGCCGTCTGCAAGGACGTTGCCCAGGGCCGCCTGGATGATTTGATGTTTTATCATCCTTGTGGGAGGCTTCTCTCATGTCCCCGCATGAGGAGTTGGAGCTGACAGAGGAAGCTCATCCGCCTCTTCCTGGATTCGAACCTGCAACCTGTCGGTCTTCAGTCCTGCCGGTACAGGGGTTTAACCCACTGCACCACCGGGTAAAAGGGTAAAAAATCAATGCAGCTACTTTTTGCCTAGAGGGAGGCAAAATGTGCATCCTCATAGGTGGAAAGAAAAAGCAGAAGAGGCTGGAAAAGGCAAAAGGTCACATGGTCAGCCCAGGGCAATCAAAATGCTTTTTTAAAAGGAAGCTACCTCACAGATTCCAATGCTACATCATCGAAAGGGAGGAGACAGTGGCAAGAAGTAAGTGCAAAGACCCTTTTGGGAAACATGCATAGAAATGTGGAGGTGGGTGGGGGCAACTTAATCCTACCTCATTGAGGTCTGGAGACTTGATGACATAGGAGACTTGTGCAGTCCAGGGATGAAACCCAACACAGGGCTTGCCTTCCAAGCACAAAGGGCCCCTGCTCATCTGGAAGGGCTGAGCTTGGCTTTGTTGGGGGCTGGCCAGGGATTCTGGCCTCCAGGTTGCTCCTGAAGAAATCCCACACAGGTAAAGGCTCTCTTGGATGTTGTAAGTTTCCTGGGCTGTATGGTCATGTCCCAGAAACATTCTCTCCTGATGTTTTGCCTACATCTGTGACAGGCATCCTCAGAGGTTGTGAGGTCTGTTGGAAATCAGGAAAATTGGATTTATATATCTGTCTAGGGTGGGAGAAAGAACTCTTGTCTGTTTGAGGTAGGTGTGAATGTTGCAATTGGCCACCTTGATTAGCATTTAATGACATAATAATAGTAATAATAATAATAACAATAATAATAAAGGCAAGCATCCTCTGAGTTAGTGAGATCTGCCATAGGTGCAGGCGAAACGTCAGGAGAGAATGCTTCTAGAACATGGCCATGTAGCCTGAACAACCTACAACAACCCAGTGATTCCAGCCATGATTATTATTTATTTATTATTTATTAACTTTATTTATACCCCGCTAACATCTCCCGAAGGACTCGATGCGGCTTACAAAGGCCAAGGCCACCAACAAAACAACAGCATACAAATACAACAGTAAAACTCATAAAGCAAATAATAAAACATCAAGCAAAACAATAAAACACTAAAAACAATGACACCATAATGCATTTAAAACCTAGTATTTATTGGCCTAGTATTTATTGATTAGCATTTATTGGCCTAGCTAATTAAATGGTCTTGCCAGGGGTCCTCAAACTACAGCCCGGAAGCTGAATACGGCCCTCCAAGGTCATTTACCCAGCCCTCGCTCAGGGTCAACCTAAGTCTGAAACGACTTGAAAGCACACAACAACAACAATCCTATCTCATCAGCCAAAAGCAGGCCCACACTTCCTAATGAAATATTAATAAGTTTATATTGGTTAAAATTGTTCTTCATTTTAATTATTGTATTGTTCTAAAGTGTTTTTGCACTACAAATATGATACATGCACTGTGCATAGAAATTCATTCTTTTTTCTTTTTTTTCGAATTGTAATCCGGCCCTCCAACAGTTTGAGGGACTGTGACCTGGCCCTCTGCTTAAAAGGTTTGTGGACCCCTGGTCTATGCTCATCAAGGTGACCAATTACAACATTCGCACCTACCTCAAACAGACAAGAGTTCTTTCTCCCACCCTGGGCATCATTCCAAAGATATATAAACCCCATTTTCCTAGTTTCCTACAGACCTCACAACCTCTGAGGATGCCTGCCATAGATGGGGTGAAACGTCAGGAGAGAATGCTGCCGGACAAGAGTTCTTTCTCCTACCCTGGACATTATTCCACAGATATATAAACCCAATTTTCCTAGTTTCCAACAGACCTCACAACCTCTGAGGATACCTGCCATAGATGGGGTGAAACGTCAGGAGAGAATGCTGCCAGACAAGAGTTCTTTCTCCCACCCTGGACATTATTCCACAGATATATAAACCCAATTTTCCTAGTTTCCAACAGACCTCATAACCTCTGAGGATGCCTGCCATAGATGCAGGTGTAACATCAGGAGAGAGTGCTTCTGGAACATAGCCGTACAGCCTGGAAAACTCACAACAACCCAGTGATTCCAGTCACGAAAGCCTTCGACAATACAGGCTCTCTCTTTCCCTTCCAGTCTTTCTCTGTGTGCATAGAGGGAGAGCTCATTTATTCTGATAATACTCCACTCTTTTTCATGCCAGGCCTCGCGTGGACGATGGAGCAGAGTGCTTTCTGCTGTTCCAGAGGCTAGAACACAAACCAGTGGATGAGGATGACAAGAAAAGAGCCTCTTGGCAGAAGGAGCTACTCAGGGATGGGAGGCAGGGAGGAAGGAAAGGCAGTCCCAGTGGGCTCTGGACCTCCTTCCTGGCCCCAAGGAGCAGAAAGAGTCGCCTCTGGCACTATCTGAGGGCCCCTGGGCTGCCTGGCCACCAATCCAAATCCTGGTCAGGCGGCCTGTCCTTACATGTCAGCAAGCAGCAAGGGAGGACAGCAGGAGCGGGAGCACTTTAAGCAAAACCTAAGGTCCCCAAATCCATTTAGCCGATCAGAGCCACTTTGAGTTTTTGCAACATCATCATGATCTTGAACAACATCACATTTTAGATTTTTTTAAAAAAAATATTAAGTGGGAGCAAGATGATGACACTGCATGGAGGAGGGGAAGGGGGGCAGCACAGAGGTGAAGATGCATCAGCAGATCCAGACAAAGCAGAAGAGTGCAAGATACAAGACAAGTGCAAGATACTCCACTTAGGCAGAAAAAATGAAATGCAAAGATACAGAATGGAGGACGCGTAGCTTGAGAGCAGTACATGTGAAAAAGATCTTGGGGGACCTTATGGGCAACAAGTTAAACATGAGCCAACAATGTGATGCAGAGGTAAAAAAAAAACCCAGTGGGATTATGGCCTGCATCAATAGGTGTCTAGTGTCTAGATCCAGGGAAGTCATGCTCTCTCTCTATTCTGCCTTGGTTAGACCACACCTGGAATATTGTGTTCAATTCTGGGCTCCACAATTGAAGAGAGATATTGACAAGCTGGAATGTGTCCAGAGGAGGGCGACTAAAATAATCAAGGGTCTGGAGAACAAGCCCTATGAGGAGCGGCTTAAAGAGCTGCGCTTGTGTAGCCTGAAGAAGAGAAGGCTGAGAGGAGACATGATGAGAGCCATGTATAAATACATGAGAGGAAGTCATAGGGACGAGGGAGCAAGCTTGTTTTCTGTTGCTCTGGAGACTAGGATGCGGAACAATGGCTTCAAACTACAAGAAAGGAGATTCCATGTGAACATTAGCAAGAACTTCCTGACTGTGAGAGCCATTCAGCAGTGGAGTGTGGTGGAAGCAGGGGCGACTCATCCATTACGTAAAGTAAGCGGTCGCAGTACATTTTTTTTTGCCAGGGGCGCAGAGGGGCCTCTGTAAATGCCCCTCGACCACCACTTGAGGAGCGCCCCCTCAGCTCACAACAGTCCGGGGGAAGCCTCAGCAACCTGTTATGCAAAGTAAGCATTTGCAGTATAGTTGATTGTGCCCAGGGGCACTCTTGAGGCGCTCTTGGGGAAAAATAGACCTTGACATATGCGAGTTGTAGCTACTGGGATGTATAGTTCACCTACAATCAAAGAGCATTCTGAACTCCACCAATGATGGAATTGAACCAAATATGGCACACAGTACTCCCACGACGAACAGAAAATATATATCAATAATTGGTGGGGGGGGGGGGGAAATACTGTTTTTTTACCATTGAAAATTACCTAGGGCCACCTCTGGGTGGAGGCTCCTTCCTTGGAAGCTTTTAAACAGAGGCTGAATGGCCATCTGTCAGGGGTGCTTTGAATGCAATTTTCCTGCTTCTTGGCAGAATGGGGTTGGGCTGGATGGCCCATGAGGTCTCTTCCAACTCTATGATTTTATGATTCTAAGAGGGTCTGTGCAATGGTTGTGCGCTATGGTTATGTGCCACTGCCCTCCCCCAGTACTTGAGTCAAGCAAACACTCTTCCCAGCAAGTTCTGGCACCCCCGGCACATTTTTTTCTTTTTTCGTGTCAGGAGTGACTTGAGAAACTGCAAGTCGCTTCTGGTGTGAGAGAATTGGCCGTCTGCAAGGAGGTTGCCCAGGGGATGCCAGGATGATTTTTGCTGTTTTTATCATCCTTGTGGGAGGCTTCTCTCATGTTCCCGCTTGAGGAGCTGGAGCTGATAGCAAGAGCTCACTCGCCTCTCCCTGGATTCGAACCTGCGACCTGTCGGTCTTCAGTCCTGCTGGCACAGGGGTTTAACCCACTGCGCCACCGGGGGCTCCTTCCCCTGGCACATGAATGGTAGTGAGTGAATGTGGTCCTGTGTCATAGATTGGGGGCCGAGTACCTGGTGAGGGAGAAAGAATGGGTGCCTTGGTGTGGGATGAACCAGCGGCTGCCAGGGCTGCCTTCACTGGTCTCCGCTGTGATATTCTTGGAAGCCACCATGTTTGGAGTGCCATCAAACAGACTTGCTGCATAAATATTGTGCTACTCTCATCCGACATCAACAGAAACCATTTCGGTTGGAGATACATCCATTTCGTGACTTCAAAGACTTGACTCGGGGAGTTCCTTTCTTCGCACCATTGCCCGAGTAGGAAAGTGGCTTTGCTTTCCCCTCTCCAACCCTCCCCACCTCGCTGTTCAGTTGTCCCAAGCAGATGGTGATAAAGATCAGAAAAAAAAGCAGAGATCATCCAAATTGCAAAAACAGATTTATTTCATGGCAAGTGATGGAGAGATGCACATTCAGCAGTGGCCAAAGTACAGGGAGGAATATGGCTGAGAGGAGAAGGGAGCTGCGTGTGGAGACCTGAATGGGAAAGGGTGCAGCCGGGGACAACGCCTCATGAATGGCAGGGCGGCGGATCCACCGCAGGCCAAACTGCCTCCTGTGCCTCTGCTCCCTGCTCAGAGACCTGGAGGGCTGCAAAGGGGGAGAAGAGAAGAGGGAAGGGGGCTGGCTCTGGGGAGGCTCAGCTGTGTCCACACCTGGACCAGCCCTCTCCAAGCTGTGCTTCTCCCAGGCCAAACACCTGGCCACCTGGGCCTGCAGAGGGAGGAGGAGGAGGAGGAGGAGGAGGAGGAGGAGGAGGAGGAGAGCACCCTCCTTGTTGGCAAAGAAGTTTTGGCACCATTGGAGAGAAGGAGGACGAAGAGGAGCAGCAACGTCAGTGGCAACTGCCACTCAGAGGGGGTAGAGTCCTCCTGGGCACATTTTGCCCCTTGCCCTCCTAAACCTGAAGCTGGCCCTGGTTATAATAAAGCAACGAGGGAAAGAACACAATTCATGGCATTGGTGTGTGTCCCTGAAGTAAATCACAATGAAAAAAAATATTCCAGAGGAGATATGGGAGGCATCTTTTTCTTTCCTTTTAGGTAAAGGTTTCCCCCTGACATTAAAGTCCAGTCGTCTCCAACTCTGAGGGTTGGTGCTCATCTCTATTTCTTAGCCGAAGAGCTGGCATTGTCCATAGACACCTCCAAAGTCATGTGGCCAGCATGACTGCATGGAGCACCGTTATCTTCTCGCCGGAGCGGTACCTATTGATCTACTCACATTTGCATGTTTTCATTAAGTTCAGCTGTGTCCAACTCTGGGGGTTGGTGCTCACCTCTATTTCTAAGCTAAAGAGCCAGCGTTGTCCATAGACACCTCCAAGGTCATGTGGCCAGCATGACTCGAAGTGCCATTACCTTCCTGTTGGAGCAGTACCTACTGATCTACTCACATTTGCTTGTTTTCACACTGCTAGGTTGGCAGAAGCTGGGGCTAACAGTGGGAGCTCACCCCACTTCCCGCAATTCAAACCTGCGACCTTTCAGTTAGCAAGTTCAGCAACTCAGTGGTTTAACCCACTGACCACCGGGGGCTCCTTTAGAAAAAAGGAATTCTTCTCTTGTCTACTGCACACCATGTCAGGGGTCTTCTTGCCTCTCTCTGGAAAGATGGCACCTTTTTAAGCAGACATGGAGACAGAGGGAAGGAGGGTTTGCATGCCTCATAGGCAGCAGTGCGGGTGACAAAACGCTGGGGACTTGCATGGCCCATGGCATCCCACTCCCAACTGAGTCCTCCCAGGCAGGCCATCTACATCCATTGAAACAAGAATGCATGTATGTGTATTTTATAAGACTCTCAAGAAAATAATATAAATCAAGGTAATATGTTCTCTAATGGAGTAAATTGTCTAGACTTTATAGCATTTATAGCATTTAACAGTAATGTTATCAGCACATTATAAGTAAATGTAGGTTATCTTATCAACATAGAGTAATGAATAGTAGACTAGAGATAATAAAGTCCATCCTTTCCTGGAGTCAGATTTCAGTGCAGGAATTCAGCAGTCTCTGTCTTTATCCTCAAAAGAATTCTTCTTTTAGCAACACAGTCTTTAAGGAGTACTTCTTATGCAGCAGAGTCTTCCTTAAGTAACACAATTTCACAATTTCTACAAGGTCTCCCGGTATGTTCTCCTTGTTTCGAAAAATTATCTTCTTCAGGATGTTATCACATATATGTAATGCACTAAGTAAAGGAGTAAAAATAACATACACAATAGATACATGAAACTCCCCAATTCACATTTCTAGTGAAACATTCTATAATAACAATAAAGAAACATGCTACTCTACTTACACTCTCTTTACACTCTCTTCAATAGTACAGGCTCTGTTCTGGAGGAGTTCTATAACGAGCAATGAGTCATACCTAGGCTACCTCTTAAGTAGAAACAAGGAGAACATACCGGGAGACCTTGTAGAAATTGTGAAATTGTGTTACTTAAGGAAGACTCTGCTGCATAAGAAGTACTCCTTAAAGACTGTGTTGCTAAAAGAAGAATTCTTTTGAGGATAAAGACAGAGACTGTTGAATTCCTGCACTGAAATCTGACGCCAGGAAAGGATGGACTTTATTATCTCTAGTCTACTATTCATTACTCTATATTGATAAGATAACCTACATTTACTTATAATGTGCTGATAACATTACTGTTAAATGCTATAAATGCTATAAAGTCTAGACAATTTACTCCATTAGAGAACATATTACCTTGATTTATATTATTTTCTTGAGAGTCTTATAAAATACACATACATACATTCTTGTTTCTATGTTACTATAGATATTTGTGCATTGTTTGCATCTACATCCATTCCCTGCCTCACGGCTTTGCTCGGCTCCATCCAAGGCACCCGTGCGGATGCCAGTGTGCCAAGGATGCCAGTGTCGCCAGGCTCTCACCCCGGCTTCCCAACACCGCACAAGGCAAACATTCTGAACGAATTAAACATGACACTTCATTATTCGGATCATATTCCGCAGTGTCGGAGCCCATCTCTCGGGCCTTGACGGGATTTGCTCTCCGAAAGTGGGGCCCAGCTGGCCCTGTCAGCCTCTTTCCCGCCTCCTGCATCTCTTCCGGAGACAGGCTTTTAATGTGACGCTTACTCCAAAAGTCTCTCTTCCTCAAAACATTTATTTGTAATTTACATCAGGAGTAAATGTTAATGGGATGAGGCTGGGAGCAACTGGAGCAGCTTGTGAGGTTTAATTTAGAGGCAGCCACCCCACCTCACCCCATCTCCCCCCTGCAGGGCCAGAGCCTCAGCTGCTGGGCTCTGACTTTCCCAGAAAGACTGGGTTGAGCTCCCTCTGTCAGCTTCAGCTCCCCATGTGGGGACATGAGAGAAGCCTCACACAAGGATGGTAAAACATCAAACATCCAGGCATCCCCTGGGCAACGTCCTTGCAGACGGCCAATTCTTTCACACCAGAAGCAACTTGCAATTTCTCAAGCTGCTCCTGACAAAGAAAAAGCCCCCAAATAAATATATGTGTGGAGGGTGAGGTGGGGAAGTCTCAAAATCTCACAGCTTCCCCCCATTTTCTCTGCTTCCCCCATGAAATGCACACTCCCTTAGCCAGTAAGACCTATTCCAAGCACACTTGCAGTCATGGACCTAAATAGTGCAAGAATGGAACGTAAAGGGACTGTGGGAGCTTGCACCAATTGCGTGGCTGCCCCTCTTCATGACGTGATGGCCAGCCAGCCTTGGAAGGAAGGGATGCCTCCTCCCTTCAGGAGATGTTTCCAGGACGGGGTGCAGAGGATCTGCGCAGAAGGCCCTCCTGCACCAGCAGAGGGTTGGGCTGGATGCCCTCTCGAGGTCCCTCTCTCACAGCCAAGTGGGTAACACAGTGACCGCCCCCAACTCCACTGGCTATGTCTTGTTGCCTCCAGGCAAGTCCTTGTTGTTGGGGGAGCTAGAGATAGAGGTAAGCCATCCAGTAGACAATGTTGAAGAGCAGGAAGGCGGTGGGGAAGAAGACCCGAGAGTAGGAGTCTAGGCGGGAGATGTGGATGCGGAGGTAGCCTTCGCGCCAGGCGCCCGTCCGGCAGTCCTCGATGCAGCAGAAGAACCGCCGGCACTCCTCTCCTTCTGCGCAGTTGCAGGACGCGGCTGGGTCCAGCTCCTCGCTCTCCTCCTCCATGTCGGGCGGCCAGGTCACCAGGCTGTTGATGTGAATGGCCGTATAGGAGGGTACCAGGTGGGCATGGCCAGTTAGCTGCAGGGGCAGAAGGTGGAGAGCATGTCAGGGAAGGCTGAGGAAAGCAGGTAGACAGGCAGAAGGCTTTTGTGTGTGTGTGTCAGGTCACTTCTGGTGTGAGAGAATTGGCCGTCTGCAAGGACATTGCCCAGGGGACATCCGGATGTTTGATGTTTTACCATTCTTGTGGGAGGCTTCTCTCATGTCCCTCTATGGGGAGCTGGAGCTGACAGAGGGAGCTCAACCTGCTCTCCCTGGATTCGAAGCTGTCAGTCAGCAATCCTGTCGGCACACCCAGTGGCGCAGTGGGTTAAACCCCTGTGCCGGCAGGACTGAAGACTAACAGGTCATGAGTTCGAATCCAGGGAGAGGCGGATGAGCTCCCTCTATCAGCTCCAGCTCCTCATGCGGGGACATGAGAGAAGCCTCCCACAAGGATGATAAAAACATCAAATCATCCGGGCGTCCTCTGGGCAACGTCATTGCAGACGGCCAAGTCTCACACACCAGAAGCGACTTGCAGTTTCTCAGGTCGCTCCTGACACGACAAAACAAAAAAAAAACAAAACACTGGAGGCTGGAAGTGTCAGAAATATTAAAAATTAACTAGTTATTTTGAATTGCAAAAATGTGAGTCAAGCACTGAAAGGGTTAAATGGATGCAATGACTCCACAAAAGCTGCAGTTCAATATAAGCAGGTGTGCCTGTAGCTTAGTATGCCTCAGTGTTAGTTTCCCTCAATATGAGAGAAGCCTCAGTATGAGAAAGCTCCAGTCCTCAGCATGATAATGCCTCAGAGTTAGTAGGCCTCAGTGTGTAGGAGGCCGGGTGTGAGAAGGCTTCAGTGAGAGAAGCCTCAGGTTGAAGGCCTCATGTGTAAAATGCCAATGTGAAGGCTGCTGTGTGCATAAGGCTAGTGTGTGAAGCTCCCGTGTAAGTTTAGTGTGAAGAGGCTCTGTGAGAGTGAAGCTTTTTATCTGCATGAGAAAGAAGCCCAGTGTGGAAGTGAAGAAGGAAGTATAAAGAACTTCATTTGTGTTATGGAAACCTTATTCTTGTAAATAGTGCAACCATATTATTTTTCTAGAAAGAAAAGCCTATGGAAGAGATAACAATGATCTGTGTTTGTTGTTCTTTTTATAAGTTTGGGGTAAGTTATTCTGCTGTACATTTATGACGAGGGTCTTTTGTCAATAACCCTACTCACTCAAGAGGAAGACCCCAAACACCCAGGCCTTTAGCTGGCTGGGGGGGACCACCCTGACTCCTCCCTGCCCCCCACTCACCAGTCTGGTCCCCCCTCGACTGTTGCTGCTTTGTTGATGGCCGCCACCACGTTGAGTACTTCTACTGCTTGGATTATGGTTGCTTCTGCTGCTGCACAGCGGCGGAGGCTTCTTGTTCCCCACCAGGTAGTTGAGGGTAGCATATTCCATGAGGGCGGCAAAGACAAAGATGAAGCAGACGGAGACAAAGAGGTCCATGGCCGTGATGTAGGAGACCCGAGGCAGGTGCTTGCGGGAGATGGTGCTCAGCGTGGTCATGGTCAGCACAGTGGTGATGCCTGTGTGTGTTTGGGGGAGAATAGGCAGCAGGTTGAGGGAGGCTTCTCTCATGTCCCTGTATGGGGAGCTGGAGCTGACAGAGGGAGCTCAACCTGCTCTCCTTGGATTTGAAGCTGTCAGTCAGCAATCCTGTCAGCACACCCGGTGGTGCAGTGGGTTAAACCCCTGTGCCGGCAGGACTGAAGACTAACAGGTCACGAGTTCGAATCCAGGGAGAGGCGGATGAGCTCCCTCTATCAGCTCCAGCTCCTCATGCGGGGACATGAGAAAAACCTCCTACAAGGATGATAAAAACATCAAATCATCCGGGCGTCCTCTGGGCAACATCATTGCAGACGGCCAAGTCTCTCACACCAGAAGCGACTTGCAGTTTCTCAGGTCGCTCCTGACACGAATCCGGGGAGAGGCAGGGTAGACTCCCCACTGGTGTCAGCATGCACCTCAATGATGGAGAAGGGGTTTCTTACTTAACTGCATTGAAGGAGAGGGGCAGTTAAGTAAGAAAGTCCAAAAGACCTGGACTGGACTTGCAGGCCATCCCAGTCATGTTCTTTTGGCTGTTGTGCATGCCTAATTGGGACAATGGCAGAATTTGGCCAGGAAGTGCTTCCTGAGCTCAGGAACCCTGATCCTCAAAAGAGGCTCCTGGAATCATCCTGGATGGTGGGCCATTGAGGGGCCAAGGGAGTACTGTACCCCCTTCCACCCACCCTTCCCTCCCTCTCTTACCAAGTGAGGTCCGGGCCGGAGTGGAGTCCCTCTTGATCCAGAAGGAGACCCAGGAGAGGACCACAGTGAGGATGCAGGGGATGTAGGTCTGGATGGCAAAGTAGCCCATCCTCCTGCTCAGGTCAAAGGAGACCGTCATGACCATGTATTCTCCTAGGGAGGGAGAGAAGGAGCCACAGATGCTCAGGGACAAAGCACAGACCAGCCACCCACCACCACAGACTCCATTCTGGTCCAGCCTGACTGCCTCCTGGGCCTCAGGGCTTGTAGGACCCACCCTCAGAAGCCCAGCATGACCTCCTGCCATTGCCACAAAGAGCACACAATGGAGTCTTGTACATGTGGCCCTTGTTGGAATTCAACCTCACACTGTGCAAGTCTGTAGTCCTCAATGAGAAGCAGATTGATAGAATTAAGTGAGGCTGAGGGACTCCCTTCTTTCTCTTTCATTCCTGAAGGCCTGTTGTTGTTGTTCTGTTTTCTTTCACTCTTTGTTCTTTTTCCTCCCCTCCTTTTCATCCTCAGATTGAAAAGGGGCCTGAGGCTGTTAGGAATTGTGGGAGTTGAAGTCCAAAGCACCTGGAAGGAGGGCCCAAGTTGGCCCATGCATGCTCTGCTTCCTTCCTTGACCCTGAAGCCCCCTGGAGGCCAGAGGTCAGGTCAACCTCAAACTGCCTTGGCCTGGCAATCAGTTTCATGTGAGCTCTCCAAGGTGCTGAACTCTGTCCTTCCAAAGGAGACTCAGAAACTCTGAAGTTTACCCATGCCTGCTCTGTACTAAGTATTCTTTACTGTATGTTTACTCTGCTGTTTTGGGGAAATGACCATAACAGTGCTCACAAGGACACTGTTTGCCATAGATTTGGAGGAGGAAGCTGTGTAGCAGCCTTATCGTGGCTGGGGTGGTGGTGGTGGTGGGAAGGCCACTTTTCCAGGTGAAGGGCAGGGGGGTGCTTATGCTACCTTCCCATCTTTCTTTAGCTCAGTGTTTCTCAATCTTCCTAATGACATAACCCCTTAATACAGTTCCTCAGTTTATTTTTGTTGCTACTTCATAACTGTAATGTTGCTTCTGTTATGAATCATAATGTAAATATTTGATATGCAGGATGTATTTTCATTCACAGGACCAAATTTGGCACAAATACCAGATATGCCCAAATTTGAATACTGGTGGGATTGGGGAGTGGTTGATTTTGTCATTTGGGAGTTGTCGTTCCTGGGATTTATAATTCACCTACAATCAAAGAGCATTCTGAAGTCCAGCAAAGATGGAATTGAACCAAACTTGGCACACAGAACTCCCATGACCAACAGAAAATACTGGGTTTGGTGGGCATTGACCTTGAGTTTGGAAGTTGTAGTTCACCTACATTCAGAGAGGACTGTGGACTCAAACAATGATGGATCTGGACCAAACTTGGCACAATACTCAATATGCCCAAATGTGAACACTGGTGGATCATTCTGAACTCCACCAGTAATGGAACTGAATCAGACTTGGCACACAGAAGTCCCATGACCAAAAGAAAATACTGGAAGGGTTTGGTGGGCCTTGACCTTGAGTTTTGGAGTAGTAGTTCACCTACATCCAGAGAGCACTGTGGACTCAAACAATGATGGATCTTGACCAAACTTGGCACGAATCCTAAATACGCCCAAATGTGAACACTGGTGGAATTTGGAGAAAATAGACCTTGACATTTGGGAGTTGTAGTTGCTGGGATTTATAGTTCACCTACAATCAAAGAGCATTCTGAGCTCCACCAATGAGAGAATTGGGTCAAACTTCCCACACAGAATGCCCATGATCAACAGAAAATAATGTGCTTTCTGATGGTCTTTGGCAACCCATCCGACACCCCCTCGTGTTTCCCCCTGCCCAGGGTTCCAACCCCCTGGTAGAGAAACACTGCTCTAGCTGTTGTCTCAAGGCATCCTGAGTGTCCTCAATGGGGAAGGCTTCCCTACAAGTAGTCTGCTCCCCATCCTGCCAGCTGTCCCTTGCCCATTGCACCTTGCAATTTTCTTACTTGGCCTAGACTTCTTGCCTGGATGCCCACCTCTGAGGAGAGGTCTCACCTGCCCCTGTCCGCAGAACCTCGGATGTGTTCCTCAGGCCAATGAAGTCAAACTGATAGAGCCTCCATGTGCGCTGGTCGGAAACTTCAATGGAGTACCTCCTCCAGCGATAGATGATCTCCTCTCTTGGATAGCCATCTGGGAGGGATGGAGCACAGCAAGGGGGGGGGGCAACAAAAGGAGGCATCTGTTATCCACACCTCACCCAGGGGGAAGGCAAGGTGGTGAGAGAGGGACTCTTGGAAGTGCTTTGCCCCTTGCTTGCTCTTCCTTGGGCCTCACAGGAGAAGGATGGGGAGGGGGGCAGGCAGGGTGCTTTCCCAGGCAGAGCAGAGATGGGGCTCCCGGCGAGTTTCCTGCCCGGTTCATCTGCAAAGCGAAATGTCAGATCTACTTGGAAGCGGCAATTCTGATGCCTCTGAGAGAGATGGGTTGGGGAGGGGGGAGACCTCCCAGCGCCACTCCACTGTGCTTATAATTAATTGCCAAGTGAGCGTGGCGTGTCCTGTTAATTAGCCAAGATGGGCCCAGGCGAAGGGGGGTGGAGGGAGAGAGCGGGGAGCAACTGTGCCACTGCTGCTGTTATTTCAGGGATGAGGATCTTAGTGATTCGGGGTCTTTCTGGGCTTGGAGTCCTGGAAAGGAGGAGGAAATAGCCAGTAGCCCCCCCCCCCCCCACAAACATTGGAAGCCAAGAGGGGTCTGTCTCCTTTAAAGGAGCGAGTAGTGGCAGGGCCTTCTAGTCTTCCTTCTGGTCCTTTCTGAGGTCAGCAGTGTGAGAGCGCATGTGTCTATAGATGTCACTTGTGTCAGAAATATTAAAAATTAACTGGGTTTTTGATCACAAAAGTTTGAGTCAAGCACTGAAAGAGTTAGTAGGCCAAAGCCTCTCTGAGTTAGTGAGCCAAAACTAGTGCCGTCCTGAGGAGAATGAGTAGGCTAAAGCCTGTTTGAGTTAGTGGGCCAAAGCCGTCATCCTGAGAAATGTGAGGTAAACCTCTGTGTGAGAGAAGCCTCATGTGAGAAAACTCAGGTGTGAAGGCTGCTGTGTGTAAAGCTACTATGAAGTTGTCGAAGGCTTTCATGGCCAGAATCACTGGGTTGTTGTAGGTTTTTTCGGGCTATATGGCCATGGTCTAGAGGCATTCTCTCCTGACGTTTCTCCTGCATCTATGGCAAGCATCCTCACTACCTCTGAGGATTTTTTTTTTTGTCGTGTCAGGAGAATCCTGTTGTGAGAGAATTGGCCGTCTGCAAGGACGTTGCCCAGGGGATGCCCGGATGATTTTGATATTTTATCATCCTTGTGGGAGGCTTCTCTCATGTCTCCGCATGAGGAGCTGGAGCTGATAGAGGGAGCTCATCCGCCTCTCCCTGGATTTGAACCTGCGACCTGTCGGTCTTCAGTCCTGCTGGCACAGGGGTTGAACCCACTGTGCCACCGGGGGCTCACCTCTGAGGATGCTTGCCATAGATGCAGGTGAAACGTCAGGAGAGAATGCCATATACTATGAAGTTGTTTATTTGTGTTATGGAAACCTTATTTGTGTAAATAGTGCAACCATATTTTTTGCTATAAAGAAAAGCCTCCTATGGAAGGGATAACATTGGTCTTTGTGTTTTTGTTCTTTTTTTATCACTTTGGGCTACTGGTGCTGGGTCACGCTGCTGCTAATAAGTTACTCTGCTGTGCAGTTATGAGGAGGGTCTTTTGTTAATAAGCCCACTCACCCAACAACTTGCTGTGTGCGTGGAGGGGGCTGTTGTTGCCTCACTCCTCAAAGAATAGGCCCCAGGGAACAAAAAAGGCTGGCAGGGCTGTGAGGCTACACTTGCAACCCACCCCTCATGTTCCCTCTTTGCTCAAGGTCGGATGGAAGGGGTGAGGTGGCTGCAGAGGGAGAGAGAGAGAGAGAGGGCTTCTCCTCAGCCTATAGACCATTGGGTGCAACTCCCCCCTCCCTCATCCTCCTGGACAAGGTGGCCCTTCAGGTGGCTTCTGACCAAGGTCCCCTCCTCAAGACGATGGTACTCACAGCTGGAGAAGACCAAGGGGCAGGAGTGGGTGTCCATGGGAAAGTTCTGCAGCTGGAGGAGGCATTCAGCCTCGATGGTCAGCCTAGGTGGAGAGTGAAGTGTTAGTTGGAGAGATGGCCATTTAAACAGTGGGGTGGGAGCTCCCCCTGCCTTTCCCCCCACACAACCCCGTCCCATTTTCCAGTCTGGACCCCCCCTTCTCCTGTCACCCATTGAGTCTTTGGTCCTTGGGGCACCTGAGTGTGTAGAGCACTTTGCCATCACTCCAGATCCGGAGGAGCTGGTTGGGGGTGGTGATCCAGTGCGAATCTGCCCTCTTGGAGTTCCGGAAGAAGGTGTCTGGGATCCAGATGCGGCTGACCATGTTGGTGTTGAGGGTCAGCGCCTGGAGGGAGCTGTTGAAGCGCAGGCGCCGGTCGTACCAGGTCTGGGCAAAGAAGATGTCGATGGTGTACTCCTGTGGGGAACAGAGCATGAGAACAGGGTGATCGGAGGTCTTGGGGAGGGGGCACGGGGGGGGGGGATCAGGTGCTATGGGTCATCTCCATCAGAGAAGGGCCAGTGACAATAGTGCCTCCATGCTGAGCCACTATTCAACTCTGTTCTGGATCCAGGGCACATTCCCTTGTTCTTCACGTCAGAAGCACAGAGGACCTCTCCAACTCAATCTGGTGGGGAGTGGGTGGTCTCAGACCTGGATCTCCTACTCATGGGACCCAATTAGGGACACCCTACAATCTGCTTATTTGGGGGGATGTTTGAGCTGGGAAGAGCCTGTGGTCACTTGGCTGAGACAGGGCTGCTAAGAAGGGGACCCATGACATCCTTCCAGGCAAATGGAGTCTCATTGCGAAGAGAAAAAACAGGCCATATAAGGTAAAGGTAAACATTAAGTCCAATTCTGGGTGGTCGTGCTCATCTCCATTTCTAAGACGAAGAGCTGGCATTGTCCGTAGACGCCTCCAAGGTCATGTGGTCAGCATGACTGCATGGAGCGCTGTTTCCTTCCTACAGAAGCAGTACCTATTGATCTACTCACATTATAAAACCTTATTTATATACTGCTCTATCTCCCCGAGGGGACTCAGAATGGTTTCCAAGTAACATCATCAATACATACAGAGTAAACAATATAACCATAAGATTCACAAAACAATATAAGCATAAAAATTGTTGCCATAACACATATATATTAAAAGTAATCCTGCCTGTTCAAGGCAATTTAAAAGGCCGGGCCGAAATTAGTGCAAGTTCAAAAATTCTAGGGGGCATGTTTTCAAACTGCTAGGTTGGCAGAAGCTGGGGCTAACAGCGGGAGCTCACCCTGCGATTCGAACTGACAAACCTTTCGGTCAGCAAGTCCAGCAGGGAATAATAAACACAACATAATAACAATAACAACAATAATGAAGCCAGAGGGATGCTTCATGGTGGAGTCGGGAGCAAGAAAAGCCCAGGACAAAGGCCTTCGCAAGTGTGCCAGGTTTGCAGGAAAGGGGGCCGCAGGCAGAGAAGAGACCCACGTGGTTTAATCCACTCTGCGCACACATCTCCCTTTCACTCCAAGTCTCCGCTGAGTCTCTGGCAATCTGTATGCACATAACTCATTGGAAATGCGTTACTAAATGCAGCTCAGTCAAAACACGCAGGCAGAAACCATGGCCGCTTAGACTCTTGGTATGTTTCACTGCTCCTTCCAATGGCAACAATTTGATTTCCAGTCCCTCCACAATCTGCCTCTTTTGCACACAGAAGCAGGTCCCTTGCAAGAGGGGGGAAGTTGGCAAGAAATAAGAGTTACGTGCCCACCCCCTCCCCTTTATTCAGAGCAGGAATGCAGAGACTGAAAGCAAAACAAGCTTTGGGCACAAAGAGGAGACCAGGAATTAAAGCTCCCCTGGGCTTTATGTGGGATTGGGAGAGAGATGAGACCAGGCAGACATGACTGCCATGGGGTTTTATTCTGCCTGTGCTGAACTATGCATCGCCAAAATGAGTTCGGCACCCTGGAGCCTGGCCTTGTATGATTTCTCATGGAGAAACGGTACCTGCTGCAGACTCCACGCCTCAACTCATGTGGGGCCAGCAGAAGGGAGGGAGAAGGGGAGGCAGGTGGCACCAAAGGGCTCAGTGACACCCCCCTCCCCATCCTTGGCAGGAATGAGGGCATAGAATCATAGAGTCATAGAGTTGGAAGAGACCTCATGGGCCATCCAGTCCAACCCCCTGCCAAGAAGCAGGAAAATTGCATTCAAGGCACCTCCAAACAGGCCATACAGCTTCTGCTCATTTATTTATTTATTTATTTGCCATATTTATATACCGCCTTTCTCAGCCCAAAGGTGACTAAAGGCGGTTTACAATTGGCATAATTCAATGCCTCCAACAACATAAAATATAGTCAAAACATTAACATATAGTATAAACCATATAAAAACAATAACACAGAAGTCCTCGGCGTCTCATTACTAAAATCATTTTCCAGTCGCATCGTCCAATCGTTCCGTGGATCTAAATTAGCCTGCTACACTGCATCTATGAATGCTTGCTCAAAGAGCCAGGCTTTAACTCTTTTTCAAAATATTAGGAGGGAGGGGGCCAATCTGATATCCCTAGGGAGGGCATTCTATAGCTGAGGGGCCACCGCTGAGAAGGCCCTGTCTCTCATTCCCGCCAGTCACATCTGCGAAGGAGGTGGGACCAAGAGCAGGTGATCCCCAGATGATCTTAGAGACGTAGATGGTTCACAGGGCGAGAAGCATTCGGACAGGTAAGCTGGGCCAGAACTGTTTAGGGCTTTAAAGGCTAAAGCTAGCACTTTGAATTGTGCCAGGTAGCAAACTGGCAGCCACTGGAGTTGGTGCAGCAGAGGGGTTGTACCCTCCTTGAGCGCCACTCCTATTAATAGCCTGTTTGCCGCCCGTTGGACCATTTGAAACTTCCGAGCAGTCTTCAAAGGCAGCCCCATGTAGAGCACATTCCAGTAGTCTATACAGGGTGTAACCAGAGCATGGACTACCGTGGCCAAGTCAGACTTCCCAAGGTACGGGTGCAGCTGGCAAAATAATAATAATAATAATAATAATAATAATAATAATAATAATTACAATAACAAAATGAAATGGTACAACAAATTCACACAATAAACAAAAACAAAAACAAAAAAACAACCAAATAGGATGGGCAGGCCAAGAGAACAAGATAAAAAGATAAAACTCTGGGTAAGGTAAGAATAGAAAATAATAAATGAGGGGGCCCAAGAAAACGAAACAGTGGGGACAGGCTTTCAGTTTAAAATGGGGGGAAAGTGTGTCATAGGGGAACACTATAGATGGGGCAACACAACTGGCATAGATGGTCACTCTTCAAAGGCACGTCGAAAAAGCCAGGTTTTCTAATTTTTTCTTGAAGTCCACTAAGGAGGGGGCTTGCCTAATCTCACCAGGTAGTGAGTTCCAAAGATGGGGAGCCACAGCGGAGAAGGCTCTCTCCCTCGTTCCCACCAATCTTGTCTGTGAAGTTACCTGCAAAGGGGCCAAGCAGTGCAGGCTCAAAGTGCTGCCAATCTGGTTGCTAATCCTGCTTTCCCCAACCCTTATTGTTAATGCTGCTGAACCTTGAAACTTGCTGTGGCCAAGGGAGATTTGTCTGCTCTCATTTGGGGGTCACTTTTACGACACCCCCATCCTTTCATTGCATTGAGGCCACATTGTTCTTCCTTTGGCATCCCATCGCCCTCCCTCCCTTCCGCCACATCATCTGCACCGGACCACGATGGCCAAGATGCATCTGTTTAGCTCCGCTCAGCCGTCCTTGCCTGGGGGACTCAGAGATATCCTTGCACTGAGACAGACGTGACATCAGCCAGGTGCTCCTCAGAGGAGAACAACAACCTGCTGGCTCTCCAGAAGGTGAAGCTCTGTTCTTAATGAGCAAGAGTGGGAGGAGAGGAAGGCTGGACTCCCCAAGTTGGCAAGGCCCCTGCAAGTGCAGTGTGAGGAGCAACGGCTGTTAGCCAGGGTTGCTCCATCAAGTTCAAATGGGACAGTCAAGGTGGACTCTTCATAATAGGTGGGGTGAGAGGGATGGTGGCTGATCTGGGGTCCAAAGGGCTCCTTTTGGGTCCTCAGCAGGCCTCCCTGTGCCTCTCAACTTCCTGGGACCAGGTCTGCTCTGCTCCTGCCTTCTGTTGGGTCCTAATCCTGGCTTCCCTCCCACCTCTGCCACAGCTGCCACCACCATCACCGTCTCCTCCACCTCCTCAGCTCCAAATCTGTCACCTTCGTCACGCAAGGATTCCATATTTAGGTGATTCTGCTGCAACCCTTCTGAGCCAGGCCACTCCTGCCTTTCGTCCTCATACTTTTCCTTCCCATGAAGCAGCTTGGGGAATACGAAAGCATCCCAATCAAGAAGAGGAGGAACATTGGAGGGGGGAGGGGGGAGGTGCGGGCAGAGGGGTCACCTTCCTCTTTTGTGAAAAATGTGTCCCTCCCTTCTGCATCCTGTGCTGCTCCACAAAGGCAGACAGCCCTTCATTAGGATGCGCTGCAGACATCCCTTCCACGTCATTCGGCATCCAAGGCAGGAGGGGGTCTCCTTGTGTGCAGAAGGAACTTGGAGGCTCATTGCAAGTGAGCAACAAAGGGTCTGAAGCCCTTACCAAGGGCTGAACAAGGCTCTTCTGCCCCTCCAATGATCCCACCAGGAGAGGACCAGAGGACGTGTCTCTCTCACCCCAATAATTCCTTGGCAAGGTCTTTCCCATTGTGAGACCTGTGTCTCCAGCCTCATCCTTCACCAGCACCAGCTCAGAGAAACTGGGCGAGGTATGGTGAGAGGTGGAGAAAGTCCTCCCTACTGTCAATCCCATGAGCCCAATTTCTTTCTCTTTTTTTTTTTGGGTCAGGAGCAACTTGAGAAATTGCAAGTTACTTCTGGTGTGAGAGAATTGTCCGTCTGCAAGGACGTTACCCAGGGGACGCCCGGATGTAATTTTTGATGTTTTACCATCCTTCTCGCATGTCCCCGCATGGGAAGCTGGAGCTGACAGAGGGAGCTCAACCCACTTTCCCCGCATTTGAACTAGGGGTTCTATCCTCCACCAGCACCAGCTCAGAGAGACTGGGCCAGGTATGCTGTGAGGTGGAAAAAAGTCCTCCCCACTGTCAATTCCATGAGCCCAATGGGCCTAACCCAACTGACAAAGAAATCCAGCCTTCCCTGAGCTCCCTCTCTAACCTTGGGCAGGATATACAGATAGATACACACACCCACACAGAACTTTCCCAGAAAGCCCTACTCACCATGTGGATCACAGAAACCGGCCCAATGCTGTTCACGTAGATGTCAACGTCAATGAAAGTGGGCTTGACTACCAGGAGGAAAAGGGGTCCACAGGGAGAGAGAATGAGAGAGAGAGAGAGAAAGGAGGATCAGCTGGGGAAACGGGGAACTGGACAGGCTCTTGAGACATTTTGTGCCACTTCTCTGCAGAAATACCTGCACCCAGAACAGCTCACAGAACCCAAAAAGCCACCTAACTGTAGAGTCAAGCAAAACGTCCAGCCATGAAATGATTGCAGCAATGGATGCACAACCATTTTAAAGGTCCAGTTGTCTAGTTTTACAAACTCCTCAATGCCTCCTCAATGCCTGCATTGGCCTCATCTCATCTGCATCCCTCATCTGTGTTGCCCCTCTCTCCATGCTTCTCCTCCTCACTTTGCCCTCTGTTTTTTTCAGAAGACCTCCGTTCCACCATCCACAAACCCTCCCCAAAATGTCCTGTGACTTTTTGGGAATCGGTGCTACCTTTGGGAACCTTGTGACTATGTGCTTAGCATTTGGGGGGGACTGGATTTTTGCACACACGCCCCTCCTCCTGCCCTCAGTAGCTGCTGCCAGCAATTTGGGGTCCCCTTCTTAGGACTCAGCAGAAAAGCTGCCCTGGTCCCACCCAGTAGTTGGCCTCTTGGGGAGACAAAAGGGGAAGCACTTACTGCCAACATCCGGCCTCAGCTTGTTGTCGTAGTTTTGGAGCAGAGTGTTCAGGATGCGAGTGGCGTCAGCCTCCTGAGCTTTGGGCGCCAGGACCCAAGTCTTGTTGGTACTCAGGTAGTCGTAGTCATAGTCCTCCACGTTCTCCCCCCTGGAGGAAAAGAGGGGCACATGGACACCAAGACCAATGGAGAGGAGGCCCTGCCTGTGTCGCAGAAAAGGGGGGCAAGGGAACCTGGGACAGTGGCAGTTGGGGAATCTGAGCTATTAGGCTCAAAATAACCCTCGGTTGGGGTGATTCCACCAGAAATATAGCAGAGTGGCACAGTGGGAGCGTGCTGGACCCATAACCCTTTGTTGGGTAATCTGAGCTGTTAGGGTCAAAATAACCTTCAGTTGGGGTGATTCCACCATAAACATAGCCAAGTGGCGAAGCGCAAGTGTGCTGGGCCCATAACCCTTTGTTGGGTAATCTGAGCTGTTAGGGTCAAAATAACCTTCAGTTGGGGTGATTCCACCATAAATATAGCCAAGTGGCGAAGCGCAAGTGTGCTGGGCCCATAACCATATGTTGGGTAATCTGAGCTGTTAGGTTCAAAATAACCCTCAGTTGGGATGATTCCACCATAAATATAGCCAAGTGGAAGTGTGCTGGGCCCATAACCCTTTGTTGGGGAATCAGAGCTGTTAGGGTCAAAATAACCCTCGGTTGAGGTGATTCCACCATAAATATAGCAGAGTGACGCAGAGGAAGCATGCTGGGCCCATAACCATTTGTTGGGGAATCTGAGCTGTTAGGCTCAAAATAATCTTCAGTTGGGGTGATTCCACCATAAATATATCAGAGTGGCATAGCGGAAGGGTGCTGGGCCGATAATCCTTTGTTGGGGAATCTGAGCTGTAAGGGTCAAAATAACCCTCAGTTGGGGTGATTCCACCATAAATATAGCAGAATCGCGCACTGGAAGCATGCTGGGCCCATAACCATATGTTGGGTAATCTGAACTGTTAGGTTCATAATAACCTTTGGTTGGGGTGATTCCACCATAAATATGGTAGAAAAAAAGCAGAAGAGACTGGCAAAAGGGCGACATGGCCAGCCCAGGGCAATAAAAATACCTTTAAAAAGGAAGTTCCATCACAGAATTCCAATGCTACATCATCAAAGGGGAGGAGAGAGTGGCAAGAAGAGTAAAGACAAAGCCCTTTCTGGGAAAACATGCATAGGAATGTGGCGGGGGATTCTTCAGCCTAATTGTATCTCTAGTCTAGCTACTCATTGAGGTCTGGAGACTTGATGACACAAGGATGACTTACTTATTTACTTACTTACTTAGTCCAAGGATGAAACCCAACAGTGGCCCATTTGCCTGAAGGGTGACTCCACCATAAATGGAGTCGGGACGATCAGAGACAATGGGGAATGAAGGGATTAGGACATTCCTGAAACCTATGTGTCCCTGCATTCGGGAAGTCGCCCTCGGGCTGAGAGGGGCGGTCAATAAATGCAAGAAATAAATAAGAAATAATAAATAAATATGGAGGAAGCAAATATAGAGGGGCAAATATAGAAGAAGAGCTGCCCTCTGAAGTATGTGGCTCTAGATCCCAAGGTCTAAAGGGGAGGCTGCTCCTTTTCCCTCCTAGAGCCTGAGTTTCTGTCCCTCTCAGATGAATGTGGGCATTTGGTCAGAACTGGTGTCCTTTGTTGCGAAGGGCTGGTCCACAAGACATGCTGCACTCAGTGTGTGTGTATGTGTGTTTGTCTGTTGTGGGCCTTTTCCAGCCCGGCCGTTGGCCACCTGCCAAGCACAAGGTGGCCACATTCTACCAAGACACACACAGAGAATGGAGACTCTGGGCTGAGAGTCAGGGAGAGGCAGCCTGGTGCCTCCCTCACTCTTCTTTTTCCCAGGTATCAGGTGTGACACCTCAGCTCCTGCAGGCACCAAGCAATTAGAAAGGGAGGGAGGGCTGCCTGGCGCCCGCTAATGGAGATGTCACCCACGAAAAGCTTTTTGCCACCGAGAGCAAAGCAGATCGAGAGAGATGGTGGCACTCAAAGTGTGAGCAATTCAGCCTGGCAACCTGCAGAAGTGCAGTGCTGCTCCCACCAGGTATCTGCTTCTGGCCCTTCGCAAAATCTCCTTGCTGAGGAAGCTGCCCTTTTGCCCAAGAAATGGAGCCCATGAGTGGGTCTCTTTCTAAGCCTGTGTGTGTTTGTGTAGGAGAGAGAGAGAGAGAAGAGGAGGGAGAAGCAAGGCCTTTGCGGTGGCCTGAGAGGAGCAGGAGAGCCAAGGGACCTGTCAGCCCCATTATGCCAAGGTCCAGGAAAGGACAGATGGGATTTGACGTCCCCTCCCGGGGCAAAGCTTGACATTCTCCCAAGAGCGCTGCAGTGTCAGCAGTCCCTAATTGCATTTGGCGAAAGGAAGGACACCCGGCCTTCTGTTCCCAATTACGGTGCAAAAACAGAGAGAGACAGAGAAAGGGGTGTCCCACTGGCAACAAGGGAGACCTAGAAGGGTCCTCCTGCATTCCAACAAGGGTCCACTGGCAGGAAGGACATTTTCGTCAACTTTTGTAAGGCTTTTGTAAGACCTTAGCTAGATGGCAAATATGAGCCTGGGAGAAAGCACTAAGAGAGAGAGCAGGAGGGGTGCTGGCACCTGGGTGTCCCTGCAGGGCCCTCTCTCCTTCTTTCCAGAGTAGGGTAAGAAAGAGCAGAGGCTTCCCTCCCTCTTTGGACCCTCCCGATTCCTCCCGTACCTTGTTTACTCAAAAGAAGCTGCAGAAATGACACTTCTGCTCCTCAGTGGCTTGCTGAGCAATGGCTCCTGGGTTTTTAAGCAGAGCCACAGGACTGAGGACACTTATTTATTATTTATTTGTTTACGGTATTTATAGCCCGCCTTTCTCAGCCATACGGCAACTCAAGGCGGGTTACAGATTGGCACAATTTGATGTCAGGTATTCATAAAATTGCCATTGAAAACAATCAACATTACTAGGTTCTTGTGGGTTTTTTCAGGCTATAGGGCCATGTTCTAGAGGCACTACCTCTGAGGATGCTTGCCATAGATGCAGGCGAAACGTCAGGAGAAATGCCTCTAGAACATGGCCCTATAGCCCGAAAAAACCCACAAGAACCTAGTGATTCCAGCCATTGTGTTCGACAATACAATCAACATTACAATATAAAACAAATAAAAACTGTTAAAGCATATAATCATCGGTGTCATCTTGTTAAAAACATTATCCAGTAACATCATCTGGCCATTCCATGTTCGTCATTCATAGTTCCTTGTTATCTATTCCACTGCATTCTCAAAAGCTTTTAGTTCTCTGCTATATTTATGGTGGAATCATCCCAACTGAGGATTATTTTGAGCCTAACAGCTCAGACTCCCCAACAGTAAGAAGCAGCAGAGCCCTTCCCGCCTTTGGACCCTCCAGATTCCTGTCGTATCTTGTTTACTCAAAAGGAGCTGCAAAAATGAGACCTCTGCTCCTCAGTGGCTTGCTAAGCTATGAGTCCTGGATTATTAAGCAGAGCCACAGGACTGAGGACACTTGGGGACCCAGAGCAACCTAGTGATGGTGGCTAGGATGGTTTGGTATTTCCAGTCATGGCAGGTCCTTTGTGCCTCCCAACCCAGCCTCTTGGCCATCCTCAGCCCTTCTTGGAATATCCCAGGAGTATGGTCTCAGTGAACAGTCCTGGAAACATCTTGGGGCTCCTATTGGGTGTCCAAAGTGGCCCCACAGAAGGGAAAGACCAGGGCCAGGGCAAGGCCTCACCCAAGGGCCAATGTGTTGGGTTTCAACCCTGGACTGCACAAATCTCTTGTGTCACAAGCTTCCAGATCTCAATGAGTAGCTAGACTAGAGATAGGATTAGGCTGAGGGACTCCTCCCCCACATTCCTATGCATGTTCCAAAGATATATAATATATATCTTTGGAACATGGAGGCAAGGGCTTTGCCTTGCCTCCTCCTGCTAGCCACTGTCTCCTTCCCCTGACATTTCACCCACATCTATAGCAGGCATCCTCAGAGGTTGAAGGGTCTGCTGGAAACTAGGCAAGTGGGGTATATTATATATCTTTGGAATGTCCAGAGTGGAGGAAAGAACTCTTGTCTGCCTGAGGCAAGTGTGAATGTTGCAATTGATCACCTTGATTAACATTGGAGAGAAGCAAGAGAACATCTCTATCGGGAGAAACTGTTCCAAGATACACGGAAACTGGAAACACTACGGACCAGGACAGCACATCTACTGTGCTCCCTGACTTTCCAACAGACCTCACAACCTCTGAGGATGCCCGCCATAAATGTGGGTTAAACGTCAGGAAAGAATGCTTCTGGAACATGGTCATACAGCCTAGAAAACTCACAGCAATTCAGGATGGTTTGGCATTTCCAGTCATTACAGGTGCCTCCCTTCCCAGGCTTCTGGCCATTCTCAGCCCTTCTTGGAATATCCTAGCCCTATCTCTATCTCTAGCACTAGGTCTCCTCTGCCCTAGCCCTATCTCTATCGCTGCTCCTAGGGCTTCTCTGCCCTAGCCCTATCTCTATCTCTACACTTAGGGCTTCTCTACCCCAGCCCTATCTCTATCTCTAGCCCTAGGGCTCTTCTACCTTAGCTCTATATCTCTAGCACTAGGGCTCCTCTGCCCTAGCCCTATCTCTATCTCTAGCCCTAGGGCTCTTCTACCCTAGCCCTATATCTCTAACCCTAGGGCTCCTCTGCCCTAGCTTTATCCTTATCTCTATTTCTAGCCCTAGGACCTATTTGCCCTAGCCCTATCTCTGTCTCTAGCCCTAGGGCTCCTCTGCCCTAGCCCTATCTCTATCTCTATCCTTAGGGCTTCTCTACCCTAGCCCTAGCTCTATCTCTAGCCCTAGGCCTCCTCTGCCCTAGCCCTATCTCTAGCCCTAGGGCTCTTCTACCTTAGCCCTATCTTTATCCCTAGCCCTAGGGCTCCTCTACCCTAGCCCTATCTCTATCTCTAGCCCTAGGGCTCCTCTACCCTATCCCTATCTCTATCTCTAGCCCTAGGGCTCTTCTACTCTAGCCCTATATCTATCTCTGTCCCTAGGGCTCCTCTACCCTAGCCCTATCTCTATCTCTAGCCCTAGGGCTTCTCTACCCTAGCCCTATCTCTATCTGACCATTCTCAGCCCTTCTTGGAATATCCCAGAAGTGTAGCCTCAATGAATTGCCTTGGAAACACCTTGAGGCTCCTATTCGATGTCCAAAGTGACCCCATGGAATGGAAAGGCCAGCCCTAGGGCAAGGCCTCACCCAGGGGCCTCATTTCCTCTTCTGGAGCTCCCAGCAGCCGCCTCCCCACTTCCTGCCAGGCCAGAGAGACCTCTGTGGGCTCAGCTCTGCCAGGAAGGCCCCTCTGCAGGCGGCAGATAAGCCCCTCTCTGCACCAGGGGAATAAATAGGGACAAATCTGACACTAAAACTGGGATTACCCCAAAAACCAGTGGCAGAGCATTTCAAGCTTTCTGGGCAGCTTTTCTCAGACTTCAAAGCAGCAGTGTTTTGGACCAAAAAAACAAATCACAGGAAGGAATGTGAAACCGCAAATCCTCAGACGTGCCTCCCTCCATGCCACCCTCCCTATGTTCCCCATAACTCCACAACCTGAGCTTGACTACAGGACTATCCAGCACCTTTGCCCCTTGGACGACCCTTAATGATCCTCCTCAAAGAGGTACTTCTCACCCCTGCAGCATTTTTGGAACCTCCATGGCCTTTTCCCACCCTCTTTCCCAGCCCAGTTTGGCAACGACTCCAGGGAATCTGGGTTGCTGTGAGTTTTCCGGGCTGTATGACCATGTTCCAGAAGCATTCTCTCCTGATGTTTCTCTCCAATGCTAATCAAGGTGATCAATTGCAATGTCCACACTTGCCTCCAACAGACAAGAGTTCTTTCTCCCACCCTGGACATTATTCCACAGATATATAAAACGCACTTGCCTTGTTTCCAACAGACCTCACAACCTCTGAGGGTTTATTTATTTATTGTGTCAGGAGAGAACCAAAACAGTTGTATTGCATTAAAAACAAACAAACACACCTCTGAGGGTGCCTGCCATAGATGTGGGTGAAACATCAGGAGAGAATGCTTCTGGAACATGGCCGTATAGTCCGGAAAACACACAGCAATTCAGTGATTCTGGCCACGAAAGCCAGGAAGCAGCTAGGCTTTGAAGCTTCAGGGCCACTAAATGCTAATTTAATGCTAATCAAGCTGGCCAAAAAGTTTCAAGCAAACAAGAGTTCTTTCTCCCACCCTGGACATTATTCCACAGATATATAAACTCCACTTGCCTAGTTTCCAACAGACCTCACAACCTCTGAGGATGCTTGCCATAGATGTGGGCAAAATGTCAGGAGAGAATGCTTCTGGAACATGGCCATACAGCCCGGAAAACACACAGCAATTCTGTGATTCTGGCCATGAAAGCCAGGAAGCAGCCATGCTTTGAAGCTGCAAGGCCATTTAATGCTAATCAAGCTGCCCAATTCACACCTGCCTCAAGCAGACAAGAGTTCTTTCTCCCACCCTGGATATTATTCCACAGATATATAAACTCCACTTGCCTTGTTTCCAACAGACCTGACAACCTCTGAGGATGTCTGCCATAGATGTGGGCAAAACGTCAGGAGAGAATGCTTCTGGAATATGGCCATAGAGCCTGCCATAGATGTGGGCAAAACATCAGGAGAGAATGCTTCTGGAATATGGCCATAGAGCCTGCCATAGATGTGGGCAAAACGTCAGGAGAGAATGCTTCTGGAAGATGGCCATAGAGCCCAGAAAACTCACAGCAACCCGAATGTGTAACCACCAGTCCTCAGCTCCTGCCCTAGGCCTGACTGCTTCCCTCCCTTTGGGTTGTCTGGCCATGTTCCAGAAGCATTCTCTCCTGATGTTTTGCCCACATCTATGGCAGGTATTCTCAGAGGTTGTGAGGGCCCTCCCTTTGTTTCCCATAACTCCACCTGGCTGAGCTTGACTGCAGAAGCATTTTCTCCTGACGTTTTGCCCACATCTATGGCAGGTATTCTCAGAGGTTGTGAGGTCCCTCCCTTTGTTTCCCATAACTCCACCTGGCTGAGATTGACTGCAGAAGCATTTTCTCCTGAAGTTTTGCCCACATCTATGGCAGGTATTCTCAGAGGTTGTGAGGTCCCTCCCTTTGTTTCCCATAACTCCACCTGGCTGAGCTTGACTGAAGAAGCATTTTCTCCTGACGTTTTGCCCACATCAGGTATTCTCAGAGGTTGTGAGGTCCCTCCCTTTGTTTCCCATAACTCCACCTTGACTGCAGACCTATCCAGGACCTTTAGACCCTTGACGACCCTCCTCAAAGGAGTACTTCTATGTCTGGCATCTCCATTGCCTTTTCCCACCCTCTTGGCAACGACTCCAGGGAAGGCTTTCTCTGCTGGAGAAACCACGGAGGATGGGAAGTGCTTTTTATGTCCCATTATCCCCCAGGCAACGGGCGACCTCACATTTTTGCAAGGCATGCATTCGGAGGAGGCTTGACGTGCGCAAATCATGACTGGCAGGTCGGGGAGGGAGGGAGAGAGGAAGGGGAGGGAGGGGTCCACGTGCCACCACCGGCCACACCTTCCCCTCCCCCCTTTGGGCCCTCTATGGGGCTCCTCCCCGCTCCCCCCCTCCCCCCACTCAGGACCACTCCGCGGCGCGTGGGAGGGGGCCGTCACGGGGCCGGCGTCGCCTCATTCTGTCACGGAGCGCTTTCTCTCTCTCTCTGTCTCCCTCTCTCTCTCAATCTCTCTCTTCCTCCTCCGCCCCATCTGTGCTCTTCCCCGACGGGGAGGGTCCTCCTCCGCAGAGGAGCAGGCGCCCCCTCCCCACGAAGGAAGGAGGAGGGAAGGAGGGCCCCTTTCCAGCCCGTGCAGAGCGTGTCTTGAGGGGGAATGGGAAGGGGAAGGGAAGGTCACACCCTCGGGAGGGCTATGCTTGGGGGGGGGGGAGAGAGAAAAGGGCCTCCCTGGGAGTCTATGGTGGGGTAAAGGTTTTCCCCTGACATTAAGTCCAGGGAGTAGGTGCTCATCTCCATTTCTAAGCCAAAGAGCTGGCGTTGTCCGTAGACACCTCCAAGGTCATGTGGCCAGCATGACTTCATGGAGCACTGTTACCTTCCCACCTGCGCAGTACCAATTGATCTACTCAGATTTGCATGTTTTCTAGTTGCTAGGTTGGCAGAAGCTGGGGCTAACAGCGGGAGCTCACCCTGCTCCCCGGATTCGAACCGCCAACCTTTTGGTCGGCATGACTGCATGGAACACCCTTACCTTCCCGCCTGAGCGGTACCTACTGATCTACTCACATTTGCATGTTTTCGAGTTCCTAGATTTGCTAGAAGCTGGGGCTAACAGCGGGAGCTCACCCCGCCCCCCAGATTCGAACCGGCGACCTCTCAGTCAGCAAGTTCAGCAGCTCAGCAGTTTAACCCAATGTTCCAGGCAGGGGCGGCTCATCCATTACGCGAAGTAAGCGGTCGCAGAACACTTTTTTTTTTTTTGCCAGGGGCGCAGAGGCGCCTCTGTAAATGCCCCTCGACTGCCACTTGAGGAGCGCCCCCTCAAAAAAAAGAAAGAAAGCCGAGGCTCCCCCCGGACTGCTAGGTGACTTTTGGTGCACACGCCGGGGTCTTCAGGCACGCCTCCGGACCCAAAGCGGGCCAGGCAAGGGAGCAAATGCGGCAAGTGTAGTTACTGGGATGTATAGTTCACCTACAATCAAAGAGCATTCTGAACTCCACCAATGATGGAATTGAACCAAATATGGCACACAGAACTCCCATGACCAACAGAAAATATATATCAATGACTGGTTGGGGCGGGGGGGGGGGGCAAAATACTGTTTGCTTACTGTTGAAAATTACCAGGGGGTCTTAGGAAAGGTCTAAGGAAAGATGGCTCAAGGGTTCCACTGGAGACCTTTTCTTCCCTGCTTTCCCCTTCCCTTCCCTTCTCTCCCCTTCCCTTCCCTACTTTCTTCCCCTTCCCTCCGCTTCTCTTCCCTTCCCTTTCCTGCCCTCCCCTTCCTTCCCCTTCCCTTCTTTCCCCTTCCCTCTCTCCCCTTCCTTCTCCTTCCCTCTTTCTTCCCTTCCTTCCTTCTTCTTCCTCCTCTCTCCTTCCTTCTTCCTCCCCTTCTCTCCTCTTCCTTCTTCTTCCCTCCCCTCCCCTCCTCTTTCTCCTCTCCCCTTCTCTTCCCTTCTTTCTTCCCCTCCCCTCCCTTTCCCTTCTCTTCCCTTCTTCTTCCTCCCTTCTCTCCCCTTCCCTTCTTTCTTCCCCTCCCTTCCTTCCCTTCCCTTCCTCTTCCCTTCCCTTTCCTCCCTCCCCTTCTCTCCCCTTCCCTCCCTTCTCCCCTTCTCCTCCCTTCCCTTCCCTTTCCTGCCCTCCCCTTCCTTCCCCTTCCCTTCTCCCCCCTTCCCTGCCCTCCCCTGCCTCCCTTCCCTTCCCCAGGCCGGACTCACCTGCTCTGGACGGCCGGGGCGAGCATGAGGCAGAGCAGAAGGGCGCGGGCGCACATCCTCCGCCGCCGGAGCCCCCTGCCCCCCCGCCTGCCCCCCTCCGCCGCCTCCTCCTCCTCCCGCAGGACATCCGGGGCCGAGGGGCTTCCCGGCCCCCTTCCTCCTCTCCCTTCTTGTCCTTCTCCTCCTCTTCTGCTGCTGCTGCTTCTTCTCCGCCGCGTCCTTCTCGGGCTGAGCCTCAGGCAACGAGCCGCGGAGACGAGACACGAGAGGAGAGGAGCCCACCTGCGGAGCGGCCGCGCGAGGAAGAAGGAGAGGAGGAAGAGGAAGAGGAGGAGGAGGAGGAAGAAGAGGAGGAGGAGGCGCCGGGACGGTCCGCCCGTTTCCCGCCCAAGTTAAGGAGCTCTTCCTCTTCCCCCTCCTCCTCCTAGAATCCTAGAGTTGGAAGAGACCTCGTGGGCCATCCAGTCCAACCCCATCCTGCCAAGAAGCAGGAACATCACATTCAAAGCAACCCCTACAGGTGGCCATCCAACCTCTGCTGCAAAGCCTCCACCACACTCCGCTTTGCCCTCTTCGCCTTCTGCAGGGCCCTGATCCCCCTCCTCTCTCTTCTCTTTCTCTCCCCAGACCCAGAAGCCCCCTCCCCATATGGAGCTCCTCCCCCTCCTCAAGGGGGGGGGCTTTTAAGGGTGCCCCTTCCCCCCCCCCTCCCCTTCCGCCAGCTCCTTTCCTTCTTTCCTCCCTCCCGCCTCCTTCTTTCGTGGGTGTTGTTCTTCACAGTTCGGTTCTTTCGCTTCATTTTTTTTTTTTTTGCTATGACAATATTCTCTCTTTCTCTCTCTCTCTTTGGAAAGGTTTCGCCCACTCCCCTGTGTGTGTTCTGGAGGCATTATCCGCACTGTGTCACGTGATGAGAAGAAGAGAGATAGATATATCAGGCCTGGGCAAACTTTGGACTTCAACTCCCAGAATTCCTAACTTTTCCCCAGCTGAGGGGGGAAAGGAAAGGGCCTGAAGATGTTAGGAATTTTGGGAGTCCAAAACACCTGGAAGGAGGGCCAAAGCGTGCCCAAGCCTGATACATCTCTATCTCTAGCCTTAGCCCTAGGGCTCCTCTGTTCTAGCCCTATCTCTAGCCCTAGGGATCCTCTGCCTTAGCCTTATTTGTATCTCTGTTTCTAGCCCTAGGGATCCTCTGCCCTAGCCCTATCTCCAACCATAGGGCTCTTCTACCCTAGTCCTATCTCTACTTCTAGCCCTAGGCTCCTCTGCCCTAGCCCTATCTCTATCTCTAGCCCTAGGGCTCCTCTGCCCTAGCCCTATCGCCAGCCGTAGGGCCCTTCTACCCTAGCCCTATCTCTACTTCTAGCCCTAGGGCTCCTCTGCCCTAGCCCTATCTCTATCTCTAGCCCTAGGGCTCCTCTGCCCTAGCCCTATCTCCAGCCGTAGGGCCCTTCTACCCTAGCCCTATCTCTACTTCTAGCCCTAGGGCTCCTCTGCCCTAGCCCTATCTCTATCTCTAGCCCTAGGGCTCCTCTGCCCTAGCCCTATCTCCAACCGTAGGGCTGTTCTACCCTTAGCCCTATCTCTACTTCTAGCCCTAGGCTCCTCTGCCCTAGCCCTATCTCTATCTCTAGCCCTAGGGCTCCTCTGCCCTAGCTCTATCTCTATCTCCAGCCCTAGGGCTCCTCTGCCCTAGCCCTATCTCTATCTCTAGCCCTAGGGCTCCTCTGCCCTAGCCCTATCTCTATCTCTAGCCCTAGGGCTCCTCTGCCCTAGCCCTATCTCTATCTCTAGCCCTAGGGCTCCTCTGCCCTAGCCCTATCTCTATCTCTAGCCCTAGGGCTCCTCTGCCCTAGCCCTATCTCTATCTCCAGCCCTAGGGCTCCTCTGCCCTAGCCCTATCTCTATCTCTAGCCCTAGGGCTCCTCTGCCCTAGCCCTATCGCCAGCCGTAGGGCCCTTCTACCCTAGCCCTATCTCTACTTCTAGCCCTAGGGCTCCTCTGCCCTAGCCCTATCTCTATCTCTAGCCCTAGGGCTCCTCTGCCCTAGCCCTATCTCCAACCGTAGGGCTGTTCTACCCTTAGCCCTATTTCTACTTCTAGCCCTAGGCTCCTCTGCCCTAGCCCTATCTCTATCTCCAGCCCTAGGGCTCCTCTGCCCTAGCTCTATCTCTATCTCTAGCCCTAGGGCTCATCTCCCCTAGCCCTATCTCTGCAAAGATACAGAATGGGGGACGCCTGGCTCGAGCGCAGTACGTGTGAAAAAAATCTTGGAGTCCTCGTGGACAACAAGTTAAACATGAGCCAACAATGTCATGTGGCCACAAAAAAAGCCAATGGGATTTTGATCTGCATCAATAGGAGTATAGTGTCCAAATCTAGGGAAGTCATGGACCCCATGCTCTATTCTACCTTGGTTAGACCCCATCTGGAATATTGTGTCCAATTCTGGGCACCACAATTCAAGAGAGATATTGACAAGCTGGAATGTGTCCAGAGGAGGGCGACTAAAATGATCAAGGGTCTGGAGAATATGCCCTATGAGGAGCGGCTTAAGGAGCTGGGCATGTTTAGCCTGAAGAAGAGAAGGCTGAGAGGAGATATGATAGCCATGTATAAATATGTGAGAGGAAGTCATAGGGAGGAGGGAGCAAGCTTGTTTTCTGCTGCCCTGGAGACTAGGATGCGGAACAATGGCTTCAAACTACAAGAAAGGAGATTCCATCTGAACATTAGGAAGAACTTCCTGACTGTGAGAGCTGTTCAGCAGTGGAACTCTCTGCCCCGGAGTGTGGTGGAGGCTCCTTCTTTGGAAGCTTTTAAACAGAGGCTGGATGGCCATCTGTCAGGGGTGCTTTGAATGCAATATTCCTGCTTCTTGGCAGGGGGTTGGACTGGATGGCCCATGAGGTCTCTTCCAACTCTATGATTCTACCTCTAGCCCTAGGGCTCCTCTGCCCTAGCCCTATCTCTATCTCTAGCCCTAGGGCTCCGCTGCTCTAGCCCTATATCTCTAGCCCTAGGGCTCCTCTAACCTAGCCCCAAGTCTATCTCCAGCCCTAGGGCTCCTCCACCCTAGCCCTATATCTATAGTCCTAGGGCTCCTGTGCCCTAGCCCTATCTCTATCTAGCCTTAGGACTCCTCTGCCATAGCCCTATCTGTATCTCTCGCCATAGGGCTCCTCTGCCCTAGCCTTATCTCTGTCTATCTTTACCCTAGGGCTCCTCTACCCTAGCCCTATCTCCATCTCTAGCCCTAGGGCTCTTCTGCCCTAGCCTTATCTCTGTCTATCTCTACCCTAGGGCTCCTCTACCCTAGCCCTATCTCCATCTCTAGCCCTAGGGCTCCTCTGCCCTAGCTCTATCTGTATCTCTAGCTCTAGGGCCCGTCTGCCCTAGCCCTATCTCTATCTATCGCCCTAGGGCTCTTCTACCCTAGCCCTATCTCTATCTCTAGCCCTAGAGCTCCTGTGCCCTAGCCCTATTTCTATCTCTAGCCCTAGGGCTTCTCTACACTAGCCCTATCTCCATCTCTAGCCCTAGGGCTCCTCTGCCCTAGACCTATCTCTAGCCCTAGGGCTCTTCTGCCCTAGCCCTATCTGTATCTCTAGACCTAGGGCTCCTCTGCCCTAGCCCTATCTCTAGCCCTAGGGCTCTTCTTCCCCTAGCCCTATCTCTATATCTAGCCCTAGGGCTCCTCTACCCTAACCCTATCTCCATCTCTAGCCCTAGGGCTCCTCTGCGCAATCTCTATCTCTAGCCCTAGGGCTCCTCTGCGCAATCTCTAGCCCTAGGGTTCCTCTACCCTATCCCTATCTCTATCTCCAGCCCTAGGGCTCCTCTACCCTAGCCCTATCTCTGTCTATCTCCAGCCCTAGGGCTCCTCTACCCTAGCCCTATCTCCAACTCTACCCCTAGGGCTCCTCTACTCTAGCCCTATCTCTGTCTCTGTCTCTGTCTCTATCTCTCTCTCTCTCTCTCTCTCTCTCTCTCTCTCTCTATCTCTATCTCTATCTCTATCTCTATCTCTATCTCTATCTCTATCTCTATCTCTATCTCTATCTCTAGGGCTCCTCTACCCTAGCCCTATCTCTGTCTATCTCCAGCCCTAGGGCTCCTCTACCCTAGCCCTATCTCCAACTCTACCCCTAGGGCTCCTCTACTCTAGCCCTATCTCTATCTCTGTCTCTATCTCTATCTCTATCTCTATCTCTATCTCTATCTCTATCTCTATCTCTATCTCTATCTCTATCTCTATCTCTATCTCTATCTCTATCTCTATCTCTATCTCTATCTCTATCTCTAGGGCTCCTCTACCCTAGCCCTATCTCTGTCTATCTCCAGCCCTAGGGCTCCTCTACTCTAGCCCTATCTCCAACTCTAGCCCTAGGGCTCCTCTACTCTAGCCCTATCTCTGTCTCTATCTCTATCTCTATCTCTATCTCTCTCTCTCTCTATCTCTATCTCTATCTATCTCTATCTCTAGGGCTCCTCTGCCCTAGCCTTATCCTTATCTCCATCTCTAGCCCCAGGGCTCCTCTGCCCTAGCCCTATCTCTATCTCTAGCCCTAACCCTGGTTCTAGGGCTCCTCTGCCCTATATCTCTCTCTCTCCCCCTCTCCCTTCTTCTTGAAGGAGGAGGATGGCCCCGTCCTTGTTATTTCGCACTGACATCCGGGGTCAAAACGCCTTGACAGCCAGTGTCGCAAAATGCTTGGAGAGAGAGAGGGGGGCACCTGTTGCGTCTCGCAGACGAGTTTGCGCTTCACGGCGGAAGGCCAAGGGTCTCCAAGGGAAGGGGCGGGGCCAAATTGGGGAGGGGGATCCCCCCTTCCTTTCTTCTTCCCTCCTTCAGTTCCAGCAGCAGCAAAGCTCCATGGATCTGGCTTCAGGCAGGAAGAGCCTTTGGAGAGAAGGAGGAGATTATGGGAACGGGGGGGGGTGTCCTGTGACCGAGAGGGAGGAAGTTACTTTGGAGCCGGTGAGAAGCCGTGCACAGCGCATGCGCAGCTCCCCCTCCCCCCGGTTATTATCATCCGGGTGGAGATTTGGTTTGGGACTTCTGCCTCGGGGTTCCTGAAAGGCACGCTGTTCCCATCTAAGTCAGTGCGCATGCGCGAGAGGGTTGCTGAGGGGCTCGCAGCAGGACTCCGGGCCCGCCCCCCTCCACGCGTGTCCTCCCTCCAGGGGATGCAAGAAGACAAATAATAATAATAATAATAATAATAATAATAATAATAATAATAATAATAATAATAAGCCCTGCTTTCCCCGCTGCTGGTGCAGTGTCAACTGTCGCGCCAATGTCTCCAAACAGGACCGAGGGGTTGAGTCGCCCCGAAGGAAAGATGACAAGGTCACGCTCAGTGTTTGGACCTTCCAGTCTTGGGATCTATGGGCCCCTAACCTCAACACCCCACCTTTCTATGGGCAACAGATGCTCCACATCTGCCTTTGGAAAGGAGAGAGGGAAGGAAGGGGTGGGTCAGCTCCTAGCTTTGAGAAGGAGGCTTCCCCTTCTTCCTTCCCTCCCTCCCTTCCTTTCCTTCCTTCCTTTGTTTCCTTCCTACCTTCCTCTCACCCTTCCTTTCCTTCCTTCCAAGCTTCTCTTCTTTCCTTCCCTCCTCCCTCCCCCTTCATTCCCTTCTTCCCATCCTTCCTTCCTCCTTTCCTTCCTCCCTCCCTTCCTTCTCTTCTTCCCTTGTTTCCTTTCTACCTTCCTCCCACCCTACCTTCCCTTCCTTCCTTCCTTCCTTCCTTCCTTCCTTCCTTCCTTCCTTCCTTTCTACCTTCCTCCCACCCTACCTTCCCTTCCTTCCTTCCTTCCTTCCTTCCTTCCTTCCTTCCTTCCTTCCTTTCTACCTTCCTCCCACCCTACCTTCCCTTCCTTCCTTCCTTCCTTCCTTCCTTCCTTCCTTCCTTCCTTCCTTTCTACCTTCCTCCCACCCTACCTTCCCTTCCTTCCTTCCTTCCTTCCTTCCTTCCTTCCTTCCTTCCTTCCTTCCTCCCTCCCTCCCTCCCTCCCTCCCTCCCTCCCTCCCTCCCTATCTCCCTTCCCTCCCTCCCTTGCCCACCTCCCCCTTCCTTCTTCTTTCCTTCCTTCCTCCCTCCTTTTCCCCTTCCTCCTCTCCTTCCTTCCTTCCTTCCTTCCTCTCCCCTTCCTCTCCTTCCCTTCCCTTCCCTCCCCCCCTCCCTCCTTCCTTCCTTCCTTCCTCCCTCCCTCCCTCCCTCCCTCCCTCCCTCCCTCCCTTCCCCCTGATTTGGTTAGTGTATTTCTACATCTTTTTTCTTTTCTCCTTCCTTCCTTCCTTCTTATTTAGAATATGTATTGCATCTTCGGAACAGCATTCAAATAAAATGGGCAGCCTTCCTCTCTCTCCCCTTCTTCCTTCCTTCCTTCCTTCCTTCCTTCCTTCCTTCCTTCCTTCCTTCCTTTCCTTCCTCCCTCCCTCCCTCCCCTCCCTCCCTTCCTTCCCTCCTTCCCTTCCCCTTCCCCTTCCCCTTCCCCTCCCTTCCCTTCCCTTCCCCTTCCCTTCCCTTCCCTTCCCCTTCTCCTTCCTTCCTTCCTTCCTTCCTTCCTTCCTTCCTTCCTTCCTTCCTTCCTTCCTCCTTTTTTCCTCCCCTTCCTCCTTCCCTTTCCCCCCCTTCCCTTCCTTCTTCCTTCCCTTTTCTCTCCTTGTATCATTCTTTCTTTCTCCCTCTCTCTATAGCATCCTCCCTTCCTTGGCTTTAAATAGCGCTGTGCCAATTCTTTTGCGCAAGTGTCAACACTGCAAAAACATGCCGTCCCCCGTTCCATCTGGCTGCCTGCGGAGGGCATGGTGGCGGGGAGGGGGGGGCGGCACCCAGGAGGGCCAGCAGGGCTCCCCCGCATCAGCTGCCCGGCCTTTGTCGGTCCCTTCTCCGTGCTGCCAGCCGTCCTCTTTTCGGGGGGCCACAGCACTGCTCTTTGGGGGCCAGACCCGCTACTTGCAATCTCAGGTCCCCAAACAGCTCAAGGCTTCACCAACATGAGCGCTTCAGGGGATTCTATCCCCGAAGCCAATTTCTCCACCGCCTTCAAGAGACCCGCATCCATCACACTCCTCCCCATCCTTTGAAAAGCCCTTGAAAAGCAGAGGTCCTGGAAGCAGGGAGATCCCCTTAAGCGCCTTGCTCTCCTCCGTCACCAGGGGAAGACCAGGCCGAGCCCCAAAGGTCCTTCCCAGGAGCAAAGGAACTCCTCCAGGCAGAGAAGGAGGCCAGGCTTGGTTCTGCGGAGAGTGCACTTCAATGCCAAAGCTGCACTTGGAAGGCGGCAGTTATGACTGGCATCTCAGCAAGATAGGAAAAGGGGTCCCAGCTTTTCCTTCCCGGGCAACTCCATCAAAGAGCCCAACCGCTTCAAAGCCAGGCGGATCGGAAGCCTTTTTCCAGGAGACCTTGGATCGAGCCCTTTGAGAATTCAGGTTGCTGCTCATCAGCCGCTGGGGTGGAGAAAATGAAGCGTGAAATCCTCAGCTCTGGCCTGCTGACAGTGAGAATTCACTGCCTTGTAATTAATCCACGAGACGTTGATTTCCGCGTTATCTTAAAAGGCTCTTCTGCTTTTAATTCCAAAGGCAACATTTTAAAAGTCAAATGTAATTGCTGACGCACTGCTGACTCTGATCATCGATCAAAGTTCTGCTCCAGTTCCCCAAAATGCCCATCGCTCCTGGTTCCGCTCACCGGGGATTTGATATTGGGTTGGACCCTCCTGGTCTCAGCAGGTGGTTTCTGCTCCCAAAGAACAAGCAAAACAACAGGACCCCCTCCCAACCAGCACCCCATTTTCAAAAGGACTGGAAGTGCTCCAAGGGTTTCCGGGGGGTGGGGGGTTCCCTGGGCCTTCTGGAAATGTGATTTGGAAAGACACAAACAGACCCATCCTCAGATTGTGATCGGATTGTGAGGCTTCTGACAACGGTGGCTGCAGTGGAGAGGCCTCCTCTTGCCTGATTGGAGGCTGTCCTTTGCATTGGGAGCCCTTTTGGGGAGGACCCCAGTGAAACCACCTACAATTCCCGGCTTCTCTGGGGGATTTTTAAGGTTGGCTTTAAGCGTATCTTTAAATCTCTTTTTCTGTCCTCCAACACTGTGGAAAAGAAAAAGACTGTGGCATAGACACCGAGAACTGGGAAGCTCTGGCCCTTGAGGGCTCTAATTGGAGGTCAGCTGTGACCAGCAGTGCTGCAGAATTCAAAGAGGCACGCATGGAAGGTGAAAGGGAGAAACGTGCCGAGAAGAAGGTGCATCAAGCCAACCCTGATCGGGACTGCCCTCCACTTGGAAACCAATATCCTCACTGCCGAAGAACATGCGGATCAAGAATATGGTTCCACAAATCTCTTTTCCTGTCCACCAACATTGTGGACAAAAAAAAACTGTGGCATAGACACCTAGAACTGGGAAGCTCTGGCCCTTGAGGGCTCTAATTGGAGGTCAGCTGTGACCAGCAGTGCTGCATAATTCAAAGAGGCACGCACGGAGGGTGAAAAGGAGAAATGTGCCAAGAGGAAGGTGCATCAAGCCAACCCTGATCGGGACTGCCTTCCACTTGGAAACCAATATTCTCACTGCTGAAGAACATGCGGATAAAGAATATGGTTCCACTGCTATCTGCAGACCCACCACCAAGACACTGCACTTGGAGGACCATCATCCTTGGGCTATGAGGGATTGCCTGAGTAAGTAAGTCTCTGGGGTCCTGAGTCCGGAGTCCAGGACCCCTTTAATACCCATTAGGTGAGGTGGGATGCTGGCTGCAGCCGTTACCCCATGGAAACAGAGCCCTGGAGATGGCATTTGGGATGGGTGGGGATGCAAGGCCCACCCGCCAATCACAGCATGAAGTGCCCATGCATTGGGGAACCAGCTTTTCCTTCTCGTGTCCCCAAAACCCCTTTTCCCAGAACGAAAACATCCCTGGCTCTGCCCTGGATTCCGCTCAATCTGCCTTGACTTCACATGGAGGAGGGATTTTAATTTTAGATTCCGCACGTGTGCCGCTCTCTCCCATTCAAGCCTTTCCTTGATCCACAGGCGGCACAGCAACCCACTCACAGGGGAACCCATTCATACAGAAACCGTGCTGCTTAATCTGGAGCCCAATGGGAGGCAACAGCCCATCTCAGAAGGGGATGCTCATTCCCACACAGGACAAGAAAACACCCCCCTCCCAGCAGATGGTGATGATGATGCCGCAAAGGGCATGTGTTTATGGCTGCTGCATGGCGATTCTCTTCCAGGATAGGCACAGAGTGCAATGACAACCATGGCTCTCCTTGCAGACCCCAGTGGCTGGTCCCAATCCCTATTAAGGGGATCCCAAAGCAAGGAGGAGCCCTCTGGTGGCACAGTGGGTTAAACCACCGAGCTGCTGAACTTGCTGAGTGAAAGGTTGGCATTTTGAATCCAGGGAGCAGGGTGAGCTCCTGCTGTTAGCCCCAGCTTCTGCCAACCTAGCAGTTCAAAAACATGCAAATGTGAGTACATCAATAGGGAAGGTAATGGAGCTCCATGCAGTCATGCTAGTGGCCACATGACCTTGGAGGTGTCTACGGACAATGCCAGCTCTTCAGCTTAGTAATGTAGATGAACACCATCCCCCAAAATTGGACTTGGCTGGACTTAATATGTCAAGGGGAAACCTTTATCTTTACCTAAGACAAGGAGGGGACATTCAGCTCTCCATACTCTCATCACAGCCAAAGGATCACAGCAGGAAAGAAGATGGGAGGAGAGAGATAGGGTCCGAACCCCCAGGACAATTGCAGGAGGGGGTTGAAAGCAAACATAAGCAGCCCAGTGACTGAGGACAGAATGGGAGGAAGTCAGGAAGCTCAGGGTGGGGTGGAGGGCCAGAGGAACCATAGAAATGGTGCCGTGCAAGACAGGGCCTTTGGTAGGACACTCCCCAGCCCCATATGTACCCACATGACAGAAAGGAAGAAAAACAAACAAGTGTTCTTGGTTCTTGGGTTCTTTCCTTGTTTAAAAAAATCACAGTTTGGTTTGCAAGGGAGAGGAAGGGAGGCAGCTGAACAAAACCAATCAGAATAAGAGATAGAATGATGGATACCGAACCACCAGTGAGGCAACAAAGGAGCCCCCACCGGGCCCCATGGACAGGTAAAGGGCTGGCTTCAATCCTTGGGGATCATGGCCTTGATGGCTGACTCTCGGTTGACATACGTCGCCCAGTACACCATGTTGAAAATGGCAAACAAGACCGGGAACACGATGCGGGACATTTTGTCTACCTTGCTGACACTGTTGTAGGTCTTCTTGTTCTCGGGGGGCCTCTCCTCCATCCGGGGCACCTTGGGGGGCACCACTACCGTGGCAGGTGTCCCCGGCGTGGTGGAGGCTGCGCTCTTGGAGATGGTGGACAGGCCGGGCTCCTTGGTGATGTTCAGAGCGTATGTCGTGCCCACAATGTTGTAGGTATTGTTGGTCTTCTTGGCCAGGGTGACCGGCTCCTTTTTCTGCAAAGGCAAAGAAGGGGTTTGGGATGGCCTCCACCTGCTGCACACATGGAAAGGCCCATCAAGAGGGGCCTTGGGCCTCCTTGGGCATCCTCACCTTCATCTCCTGAGCCTCCAGAACCTTCTTCCCATCCCAGGCCCAACTGCGCTTGGTGAAGTAGTTGACAGCAGCAAACTCAATCAGAGCCGAAAAGACAAAGGCATAACAGACGGCCATGAACCAGTCCATGGCGGTTGCGTAGGCCACTTTGGGCAGGGAGTTTCTGGCACTGATGCTCAACGTAGTCATAGTCAGGACAGTGGTGACTCCTGAGAGGAAACAAGACAAGGAGAGGCTCAGGCAGAGGGGAGGTTTCCCTTCCAGTGCTAGCGGGGCCATCACTGCAGCAATGCAGTGATGGAAGAGATCTGGCCACAGTGGTCCACGCTCTTGTTACATTCCGATTAGATTATTGCAATGCACTCTACGTGGGGTTGCCTTTGAAGACTGTTCGGAAACTTCAATTAGTCCAGCTGGAGGCAGCCAGAGTACTCACCGGAGCGTCATACAGGGAGCATACCACCCCTCTTCTATGTCAGCTCCACTGGCTGCCGATCCAATTCCGAGCACAATTCAAAGTGCTGGTTTTGACCTACAAAACCCTATACGGTTCCGGCCCAGCGTATCTGTCCAAACAGATCTCCCTCTACGTCCCACCTCGGAGTTTAAGATCTTCTGGGGAGGCCCTGCTCTCGACCCCACCTCTATTACAAGTGAGATTGGCGGGGACGAGGAGCAGGGCCTTCTCGGTGGTGGCCCCTCACCTATGGAATTCACTCCCCGGGGAAATTAGATCATCGACATCCCTCCTTTCCTTTAGAAGGAAATTAAAAATATGGATTTGGGACCAGGCGTTTGGACTCTTGAGTTAGTGAACGCTGAGTATGAGGTTAGTTTATTGACTGTGATATATTGATTGTTTTTAATTGTTATAACTGTTTTAATTACTGTCTTATATGTTTATCTGTATTACTGTGCAGGCATCGAATTGTGCCTTTTGTAAGCTGCCCTGAGTCCCCCCTCGGGGGTTGAAAAGGGCGGGGTAGAAGTACACGAAATAAATAAAAATAAATAAATGCAGCAAGGGCCAAGGGACAGCGAGGGAGGCCTAGTGAGGGGCTATGAAGACCGTTCACAGGAGCAGATGAGGCATTGCCAGAGGGGTTGGGAAGCTTATCATGGCCTCACATTGGGCCAGCAGGAGAAGAGCCCCTGGTCTCTCCGCAGGGTGTTCCAGCCAAGTGCATTGGGCATCTATGGGGAGCTGAGGGCCCCTTGTCTGGCTGCTGACTGGGACAACTGTGAATCCCACCTCAGAGGGAAAATGGTTTATTTTATAATACTGGCTACCAGTATTAAAAAACTCAAAAATTACAACAGCAAAACAACAGAGGGGAAACAAACAGGCACATAAAATCACTCTCAACAAAAGATTCCCCCCAGGCCCGTCCAAGCCATTGAATGCTAATCAAGGTGATCAGCTGAAACATTCACAGCTAGCCCCAGCAGACAAAAGTCCTTTGTCTCACCCTGGTCATTCCACAGATATATAAACCCATTTTTCCTACTTCCAACAGACCTCACTACCTCTGAGGATGCTTGCCATAGATGCAGGCGAAACGTCAGGAGAAAAATTGCCTCCAGAACATGGCCATATAGCCCGGAAAAACCTACAACAACCCAATGGTTTATTTTGTTTGTTTCAGGAGCAACTTGAGAAACTGCAATTTGCTTCTGGTGTGAGAGAATTGGTCGTCTGCAAGGATGTCGCCCAATGTTTTTGATGTTTTACTATCCTTTTTGGAGGCTTCTCTCATGAGAAGCTGGAGCTGACATAGGGAGCTCGACCCACTCTCCCTGGATTCAAACTGCTGACCTATCAGTCTTGCCAGCACAAGAGTTTAACCCATTGTGTCACTGGGGGCTCCAGGGACAAGAGGTCACTCTAAGTTTCCATTCTGCCTTCAAAAGTGTTCTTCCTCTGTAGGAGGTTCAGCACCTTGGAGAGTTCCTTCAAGCCCATCCCAAACCCAGGAAGGCTGGCAAAGAACTCATTGCCTGCCCCCTCTTCCACAACAGATCTCACTTAGATCCAAGAAACATATATTTTTTTGAAACAGGAAGTCACCCCTGCTCTTTTCCTGTGGGATTTTCTTTTCTTTTTTAAAAGACTTTTCCTAGGTCTAAAAAGACACCAAAATATGTTGAAATTATCCCATTTTAAGCCCAGTTTTATGATTTTTTTTTGCAGGTGGGAGTGTATGTGGTGGTACAATTGTCCCCCACTGCTCTACAGACCCCCTCCCTGCTTCTCATTGCCCCTTTTAGCTGTATCCTGACCCCCAGGACCCCAAACTCACCAAACACAGTGCGTGCTGGAACACTTTCCCGGTTGAGCCAGAAGGAGACTTGGGAGAGAATGACCGTCATGATGCAGGGCAAGTAGGTCTGGATGACAAAGTAGCCAATCTTCCGCTTGAGGTGGAAGTAGGTGGTCATCACAATGTAGGTCCCTGGGCAGATGGGGAGAGGAGACATGGCCAAATATAGCTCCCCCCCCCAATACACAAGACACTTCTGTGAGTCAGGAGGGGTATGGCATCCATACAGGCAATGTTCTCTTCCCCCTGTGGCTCCCTCCATGAGGCATGGGCCCAAGGCATGAGTCCCCAAATCCAGTGCCAAGGCTTGCCTTCTTGCATGCATGCAAGAGCCCTTTCTGCTGTGGTGGTGTTGGCCAGGAAGAAAGGCACAGAGCCCTTGGGCCCCTGAGGAGTGTTCGCTGGGACCGCAAGGAGCTGCAGGCCTTTAGATAGGAAATTTGGGGAGATGGTACTGGACAGAAGGTTCAAGAGACAGGCCTTTATGGCTGTCTGCAGAGACGTTTCCCAGGGGATGCCCGGATGTGTTACCATCCTGTGGGAGGCTTCTCTCATGTCCATACATGAGAAGCTGGAGCTGACAGATAGGAGCTCACCCCGACTTACAGAGTTTTAGATAGGAAATTTGGGGAGATGGTAGTGGACAGAAGGTTCAAGAGACAGACCTCCATGACCTAAAGATGAAGAAAGGGGAGCACTGGAAAGAGGGGGAAAAGAAAGGAGGAAATTGCTGGAATTTTTTTTTATCACATCAGAAGCAACTTGAGAAACTGCACGTCACTTCTGATGTAAGAGAATTGGCTGTCTGCAGATACTTTGCCCAGGGGATGCCCGGATGTGTTACCATCCTGTGGGAGGCTTCGCTCATGTCCCTGCACGAGAAGCTGGAGCTGACAGATGGGAACTCACCCCGACTTACAGAATTTTAGATAGGAAATTTGGGAAGATGGTAGTGGACAGAAGGTTCAAGAGACATGCCTTTATGTCCTAAAGATGAAGAAGGGGAAGCACAGGAAAGAGGGGAAAAAGAAAGGAGGAAATTGCTGGAATTTTTTTATCACATCAGAAGCAAGTTGAGAAACTGCAAGTCACTTCTGATGTAAGAAAATTGGCTGTCTGCAGAGATGTTTCCCAGGGGATGCCCGGATGTGTTACCATCTTGTGGGAGGCTTCTCTCATGTCCGTGCACGAGAAGCTGGAGCTGACAGATAGGAGCTCACCCCGACTTACAGAGTTTTAGATAGGAAATTTGGGGAGATGGTAGTGGACAGAAGGTTCAAGAGACAGGCCTTTATGGCTGTCTGCAGAGACGTTTCCCAGGGGATGCCCGGATGTGTTACCATCCTGTGGGAGGCTTCGCTCATGTCCCTGCATGAGAAGCTGGAGCTGACAGATGGGAGCTCACCCCGACTTACAGAATTTTAGATAGGAAATTTGGGAAGATGGTAGTGGACAGAAGGTTCAAGAGACATGCCTTTATGTCCTAAAGATGAAAAGGGGGAGCACAGGAAAGAGGGGAAAACGAAAGGGGGAAATTGCTGGAATTTTTTTTATCACACCAGAAGCAACTTGAGAAACTGCAAGTCACTTCTGATGTAAGATAATTGGCTGTCTGCAGAGATGTCACCCAGGGGATGCCTGGATGTGTTGCCATCCTGTGGGAGGCTTTGCTCATGTCCCTGCATGAGAAGCTGAAGCTGACAGATAGGAGATCACCCTGACTTGCAGATTCAAACTGCCAACCTTCAGGTCAGCAGTTCAGCCAGCACAAGGGTTTAACCCATTGTACCACCATGGCTCCTTAATTGCTGGAATGAAGATAGATAAGAGGCTCCGAGAGAAGGACAAAGAAGCAGGGAAGTGTGAATGAGAGGAAAAAGCTTGCACATGCATGTTTGGAAACTTTAGAAACTTCAACTATAAAAATGTCAAGTTGCACCTCAGCCTCGTGGCACTATTTTTCTGTTGTGCACACAACAGCTTTGTCTCGCCAAAATAAATCTATTGCTTTTTGATCTCCTCATTTCTAGTGTCTGATTGAAACAGAGATACAAGGGGTTTGAGCAACACCGAAGCTCAAAAGTCTTTGCTGCCAAGGGGCCAGGGATGGGACCTTCCCCCAAGGCCTGGCCCTGCTCCCTTCTCTGCCTCCCCCTAGGTTTCTCACCTGTGCTGGACTCAATTGAGTCCCTGCCCACATTGTGCCCCAGCAGGTCATACTGGTTAAGGCGCGAGCCCCCTTCGGCCACCTCCACTTTCCCGAGTGTCCAGGTGTAGATCACCTCCGTCTTGGTGTAGGCATCTGGAGAAGAAGGGGGAAAGCTGTCAGTCAAATTCAGGGCAGAAATGGGGCCTCAAGACACTCATCTGGAGGAAGACAGGTAGGGAGAGCAAGTATCATGGGAAGAAGGGGCTCAGGCCACCAATTTTGAACACATACACTGACATTGGCCCTTTTCTTAAGAGGCCACTTGGCCAACACAAGGAGAAAGAGCAGGAAATATGTTGTTGTGGACTAGCAACCAATGGCTTGCACATGGACACCAATCCACCGGCCACTGCTTTGTGTAAGGGAACAGGTAGAACTTCCCCCAAAAACAAAGAAATCATTGTTTTTCTGTCAACAAAGACTCACAGCTCCCAAACTTCAGTGGGCAAGCGTGCACATCCATGGGGAAGTCCTCCAGATGCATGGGGCATTCTGCGTGAATGGTCAGCCTGCAAAAGAGAAGGCCCACTTGCTAGAGAAGGACAGAGCAATGCAAAGTCCCTCTCCTGCAATGGCCATAAAGAGACAAGATGCCAGCAGAGATCTTCAGCAGGCATTCGAGGAAGGCTGCCTGCCTGCCCCTCTGCCTTGGGAAGCCCACTGCCATCTGCTACAAGTCCTGGGTGAGGAAAGGGGGAGGCACAGCATCCCATGCACTATGACATCTGGCATCCCACACCGACCTCATGGTATAGAGGAGGGTCCCATTGTCCACCAGCCGCAGGAGTTTGTTGGGTGTGGTCATGTTGTGCGCGACGGACTTCTTGCCATTGTGGAAGAAGGTGTCTGGGGTCCAGATCTTACTGGCCAGCAGATTGTTCAGTGGGAGGATCTTCATGGGGCCGTCGAACTTGAGCCTCTCGTCTCTCCAGGACTGTCGGAAAAACACGTCAATAGTGTACTCCTGCCAGGGAAAAGGGTGACAACACAGATATTTCTGTCAGTTTGAGTTTCTCCTTCTCCTTCTTCTGTTGGCTTGGCTACCAAGAACACTATGGTCTTGCCTTCCTCTCCAGGAGGACAAGGAAGGGCAAGAGAAGCCCAAAGCCAGAAGAGATGGACCTTTCCTTGGCCAACATTCTGAGGGGCTGCCAGAGACACCCCCCCCCCCACACACACACACGCAAACAAACACACTCAATGTGCAGATTTGGATACTATGTGCCACAGATGTTGCCTATCCATTAGCTTCTCAGTCACTCCAAATGGGGCACCATGCCAGCCCTAGTGCAAAATGTGTGCCCACTTGAATGTGGATGTGGGTGCCCATCTCTCCAACTTCCCTGGCTGACCTCTCCCTCTTCTGCCCACTATTGGGGGCTATGCCCACAGACAGGGCTCATGTGCTTCTGCAAACAGTGGGGCTGGCACAGGGAGGGCTGCTTGTGGGGCATGTAGTGCATCTCTGTCCCCCAAAGAAGCCATTCAGGGGCTGCAGAAAAGCCCAGCAACAAGTGCCAGCGAGCAGCAGACGAAGCTGTAGCAGGAAGAGCAATGATGGCTGCCATGGCAACAGAGGTGGCCTGATGGAAGAAGAGGCTGCCAGACAAGGGGGCTGTAAGCGTGTGCGTATTTGTGTCTGTATCTATGTGTTTGTGTTCATGATGCGTGTGTGGCTAGATGTGGCCAGCTGAGCTCCCCTCCTCAGGCATCTCCTCCATAGCAAACATCAGCCAAAGGAAGGAGGAGGAGGGGCAGAGAGAGGCGTGATCTTGAGCAAGCCACACTGTCTCAGCCTCGGAGGAAGGCAAAGGGAGCAAACCCCCTCTGAACACGGCACTAACTTTGAAGGCCAAAGCTGATGGTGTCTCTGTCTTACGCACTCAGAGCATTGGATGCGTGTTGGCGCAGATCTGCCTTGCCTGCCTCCATTCCTCCCCTCTTCACAGTCCATTATCCACACTCCCTTAATCAAATGGGCTCCACCTTAGAAGTAATTATAAGATACTCCCTGAGGGCGGGAAGGCTGCATCTATTAAGGTGCTCTTCTTGGGTGTTAAAGAGAGAAAAGGGGAGGGGGAAGGGGGCGGGGAAGCAGGAGGGATTCCCTCCCAGCAGAAAGTAAGAAGGGAGAGAGAGAGAGAGAGAGAGAGCAGGAAAGAAGGGAAAGCAGAGCTGCTGCATGGCATGGCACCTCACCCACTGAATCCCCCTTCTTAGCCTTTTAGGAGGTGGGAGGTTGGGCATCATCAATGGCCACAGCTTCTGAGGGCGAGCTGTTTGGATCTCATCCCTTTGGCCTTGAAAGCGGTGCAGGCTGCTAATTAGTTGGGCTCCACATGGCTGTTCTAATTAGAGAAACTCTCACGCCTCTCCCAGCGAGCCCTCTGGTCCCTCCTTCCCTTCCCCTTTGGAGCCTCTTGCCCATTTCGCCCCTCTGCTGCCAATGGAAGGAAGCAGGACCCTCCCAAGTGGGTGCCACTTGGATGCACCGGTCTGCCACTCCCATTACTATGTATTGTCGAAGGCCTTCATGGCTGAAATCACTGGGTTGTTGTAGGTTTTTTCGGGCTATATGGCCATGTTCTAGAGGCATTTTCTCCTGACATTTCTCCTGCATCTATGGCAAGCATCCTCAGAGGTAGTGAGGTCTATTGGAACTAGGAAAATTGGGTTTATATATCTGTGGAATGACCAGGGTGGAGCAAAGAACTCTTAGGTGGTCAGTTGATACATTCACACCTAGCTCCAACAGACAAGAGTCCTTTGTCCCACCCTGGACATTCCACAGATATATAAACCCATTTTCCTAGTTCCAATAGACGTCACTACCTCTGAGGATGCTTGCCCGAAAAAACCTACAACAACTCCCATTACTCTTTGGAGGGTTCTGAGGAGGGCGGTTAGCCTCTGCCCTGTAGAGGGGAAACCGCCTATCATCTCTGCCTCTGACACACATGCCACATTCACACTGCCACCGACACCCCCTCCGCCTACCATATCTGTGTCTGAGACGGGTCCAAAGCTGGTCACGTAAATGTTTGTCTTGACCTCAGTCACCGCATCTGCAAAACACCAGAGGAGAGCAGCTGTTGGAACAATTTGCCAACGCTTCCATGGCTGATGTCCACATGGGTCTTCCCTGCTGTGGCTCCCCCGTTTGTTACAGTGCCCTCAGACACAGGCAACTGGCAGGGAGAAAGGGCTTGAGAGCAGTACGTGTGGAAAAGTTCTTGGAGTCCTTGTGGACAAGTTAAACATGAACCAACAAGATGATGTTGGCCTGCATCAATGGGAGTATAATGCCTAGATCCAGGGAAGTCATGCTCCCCCTCTATTCTGCCTTGGTTAGACCACACCTGGAATATTGTGTCCAATTCTGGGCACCACAATTGAAGGGAGATATTGACAGGCTGGAATGTGTCCAGAGGAGGGCAACTAAAATGATCAAGGGTCTGGAGAACAAGTCCTATGAGGAGTGGCTTAAAGAGCTGGGAATGTTTAGCATGAAGAAGAGAAGGCTGAGAGGAGACATGATGAGAGCCATGTATAAACACATGAGAGGAAGTTATACGGAGGAGGGAGCAAGCTTGTTTTCTGCTGCCCTGGAGACTATGGCGTGGAACTATGACTTCAAACTACAAGAGATTCCACCTGAAGATGAGGAAGAACTTCCTGATTGTGAGAGCTATTCAGCAGTGGAGCTCTCTGCCCCAGAGTGTGGTAGAGGGAGAATACACAGGAGGACCCCAGCCACAGCTAGTAGGGGCCTTCTCAGCCACGCACCAGGAAAAGAAGAGAGAGGAAATGTTGAGTTTCATCCCTGGACTGCACAAGTCTCTTGTGTCATCAAGTCTCCAGACCTCAATGAGTAGCTAGACTAGAGATAGGATTAGGCTGAGGGATTCTTCCCCCCTCCCCCTCCCATATTCTTAAGTGCTTTGTCTTTACTCTTCCTCCTTGCCACTGTCTTCTCTCCTTTGATGATGCAGGAATGTAATTCTCTGACGGAACTTTCTTTTTTAAAGGTATTTTTATTGCCCTGGGCTGGCCATGTGGCCATTCACCATTTTTCCAGTCTTCTGCTTTTCTTTCTACCTACAAGGATGCACAATTTGCCTCTCCCTAGGCCAGTGGTTCTCAACCTTATTAAAGTCACGACCCCTTAATACAGTTCCTTAATACATATTGTGGTGATCCCCAGCCATAAAATTATTGTTATTGCTACTTTGTAACTACAAATTTGCTACTGTTATGATGTAAATATCTAATACACAGGGTGTATTTTCATTCACTGGACAAATCTTGATACAAATACTTGATGTGTCCAAATTTGAATACTAGTGGGGTTGGAGGGGATTGATTTTGTCATTTGGGAGTTTATAGTTCACCTACAATCAAAGAGCATTCTGAACTCCACCAATGATGGAATTGAACCAAACATGGCACACAGAACTCTCATAACCAACAGAAAATAGTGGAAAGATTTGGTGGGCATTCACCTTAAGTTTTGGAGTTGTAGTTCTCCACATCCAGAGAGCACTATGGACTCAAACAATGATGGATCTAGACAAACTTGGCATGAATACTCAATATGCCCAAATGTGAACACAGATGGAGTTTGGGGAAAATAGACCTTGACATTTGAGAATTGTAGATGCTGGGACTTATAGTTCACCTACAATCAAAGAGCATTCTGAACCCCACCAACGATAGAATTGGGCCAAACTTCCCACACAGAACCACCATGACCAACAGAAAATACTGTTTTCTGATGGTCTTTGGCGACCCCTCTGAAACCCCTTTGCAACCCTCCCAGGGGTCCCGATCCCCATATTGAGAAACGCTGCTCTAGACAAAATGTAGCTGCATGGACTTTTTACCTCTTTAGAAGATGAGATTTTACTAGCTTACTAGCTTACTAGCTAGTGAGCTCAAAGACCTTTTCTATCAAGAATGTATTCCTTTTACTTCAATAAATACTTTTGATTTCTGCAATCCTGTACCATCCTAAGAATAGAAGCTTCACCACCCATAGGTTTCTGCTGGTTATGAAGTCTACTTCTGGTACTCTGCTATATTTATGGTGGAATCACCCCAAGTGAGGGTTATTTTGAGCCTAACAGCTCAGATTCCCCAACAGGAAATGGTGCTGAACCACAGGGGCAGGAGGTTCTGCGTATCTTTGCTGATCTTGTTGCCTCTCTTTCCTGCCCTGCCCAGCCTCTGGCCCCTTCTAGTTCTGAGGAGTCCATCCCCTGACACACAGACAGAGATGCATCTAGCAGCCACTGAAATCACTTCCCAGGCTAGAAGAGGAGGCTGCCCAGCGTCCTTCCCAAGAGCAGACTCTCTTGGCAGAAGCCGCTGGGGAGAGTGTTGTTCCCTTCCCTGCAGTCATGAATCACACCCACAAGGTGACTCTGAGCTGAGCACTTTTGGCTGGCCTCCCGCTGCCCGGTTCCCCTTCCTCAACTGGCACCCCACCCCACCCTCCCACCCTCCTCTCCCAGTGCAGGTCCAACCCACCAGTCCCCCTCCCTCTCTCCCCACTACCCATGGCCTATAAAGCCCTAAACCAGTGTTTCTCAACCTTAGGGGTCGGGACCCCTGAGTGGGTCGTGAAGGGGTGTCAGAGGGGTCACCAAAGACCATCAGAAAACACAGTATTTTCTGATGGTCATGGGGATTCCATGTAGGAAGTTTGAGTCAATTTTATCGTTGGTGGAGTTCAGAATGTTCTTTGATTGTAATGAACTATAAATCCCAGCAACTACAACTCCCAAATGTCAAGGTCTATTTTCTCCAGGCTCCACCAGTGTTCACATTTGTGCATTTTGAGTATTTGTGCCAAGTTTGGTCCAGATCCATCATTGTTTGAGTCCACAGTGCTCTCTGGATATAGGTGAACTACAACTCCCAAACTCAAGGTCTATACCCACCAAACCTTTCCAGTGTTTTCCGTTGGTCATGGCAGTTCTGTGTGGCAAATTAGGTTCAAATCCATCACTGGTGGAGTTCAGAATGCTCTTTGATTACAGGTGAACTATAAATCCCAGCAATTACAACTCCCAAATTACAAAATCAATCCTCCCCCAACCCCACTAGCATTTACATGTGGGTGCATAGGGTATTTGTGCCCAGTTTGCTCCAGTGAATGTCAATACATCTTGGATATCTCATATTTACATTATGATTTAGAACAGTAGTAAAATGACTGTTATGAAGTAGCAACAAAAACAATGTTATGGTTGGAGGGACTGTATTCAGGGGTCGTGGCATTAGGAAGGTTGAGAACCACTGCCCTAAACGGTTCTGGTCCAGCTTACCTGTCCAAACGTATCTCTCCTTATTTATTTATTTATTTATTTATTTATTTATTTATTTATTATTCGAACTTATATGCCGCCACTCCCCTGGGGCTCGGAGCGGCTTACAAGAATGGCTAAAATCTAAAACAATTTAAAAACAATTTAAAACAATTTAAAAACAGCAATATCAAAAATCAAAGGCCTGTCGAAACAGGTATGTCTTACATGCCCTGCGGAAAGCTGGTAAGTCCCGCAAGGCACAGACTTCAGGTGGCAGAGTATTCCAGAGTGATGGTGCCACTGCTGTAAAGGCTCTGCGTCTGGTTGCTGTTAGATGCAAGGTCTTGACACTGGGGACTTCCAATAGATCTTGGTCCTAAGAATGGAGGGATCTTTGGTAGGTGGTGAGGCGGTCCCTCAGGTACATCAGCCCCAGACCATGCAAGGCCTTAAAGGTGAGTACCATCACTTTGAAAGTGATCCGGTGCTCAATTGGTAACCAATGCAGCTACAGTAAGATTGGTGTTATGTGGCATCTCATCGGAATTCCCGCAAGAAGCCGAGCAGCTGCATTTTGTACCAACTTGAGCTTCCGGATCACCGACAGAGGAAGGCCAATGTAGAGGGCATTACAGTAGTCCAGTCTTGAGATGACCGTAGCCTGGATCACCGTAGCTAGGTCATCCCTGGACAGGGAGGGGGCCAGCCGTCTAGCCTGCCGCAGATGAAAAAAAGTGGTTCTGCTAACGGCGGAGACCTGGTCCTCCATTGTCAGCAGAGGGTCCAAAAGGACTCCCAGACTCTTTACCAATGATGACAGGCATAGTGCCTCGCCATCCAGAGTAGGCAGCTGGGACCATCTAGGACTCTAAGATCATCTGGGGAGGTCCTGCTCTCAGTCCCACCTTCTTCACAGAGGCGTTTGGCGGGGATGAAATACAGGGTCTTCTCAGTGGTGGCCCCTCGGCTGTGGGATGCCCTTCTTAGGGATATTAGATGGGCCCCCTCCATCCTAACATTTCGTAGAAAAGTTAAAACCTGGCTTTTCAAGCAAGCATTTGCAAATGCACTGTAAGAGGCAAAAATAGATCTAAGGAACGATTGATGATGCAATTGGAAGATTTTAGTAAGGAGACGCTGAGGATTTATGTATTTTTTAGTTTTGTATTATTATTATCCTAAATGTTTTAATTGCATTTAATGTTATTGGGGCATCGAATTGTGCTGACTGTAAACCGCCTTGTCGCCTTTGGGTTGAGAAAGGCGATATATAAATATGGTAAAGAAAGAAAGAAAGAAAGAAAGAAAGAAAGAAAGAAAGAAAGAAAGAAAGAAAGAAAGGCAGTGGAACCCATCTCTCTTCCATAGGCCATACACTCTTCTCTGCTCTCTCTGTAGGTTTTCCAATCACTGGGTTCCCAGGGTCCTTTCTAACTCTCTCCCAAGCCTTGCACTGAAGAAGGGACCTGGTGGCCACTCCAAGTACGAAGGGGAGAGGAAAGGGCATGGCATGTGCCTAGGAAAGCTGTGCCCCAGGCTGACTCCTGCCCTTGTTGGCTCAGGGAGACCAATCCCACGGGTTACTCCCTGGGCCTGACCCCCAGCTGGCTGCCTCCTCCTTTTGGACCCTTCCTTCAGGCGAGACCGAATGCAAGGAAAGATGGACTGACCTCCCAGGCCGGGCCGCAGCCGATTGTCGTAGCCGTCCAGCAGCCGGTCCAAGATGCGGGTGAAGATGGTGATGTTGTCCTTGCTGTCGTCATCAATGATATCTGGGCCATGCTTCTGGGCAAAGCTGCAGTGGCAAGTGGGAGGAGGGGGAGGCAGTCAGAGTCAGGCCTTTCTTTTCCAAAGTGGTTCTAGATAAACACCCCCCTTGGCATTCCTATGCATGTTTCCCAAAAGGGATTTGTTTTGCCTCTTCCTCTCCTCCCCTTTGAATATGAAGGAATGAAATTCTGTGAAGGAACTTCCTCTTTTGAGTGTTATTGCCCTAGGTTGACCATGTGGTCTCCACCATTGTTTCTTTTGCATTTTCTTCCTTCCAGTGAGGACTCATTTTGCCCCTCTCTTTAGGCAAAATGTAGCTGCATTGATCTTTTAAAAACTTTTTACCCTTTTTACTTCTTTTGAAGATGATATTTAGTAAGTTAGTTAGCTCCAAGACCTTTTCTATCAAGAATGTGTTTCTTTTACTTCAGTAAATATTTTTGACCCTAAATTACTGACTCTGCAATCCTTTGCCATCCTAAGAATAAAAGCTGATCCCAGTTTGACCACACGTAAGTTTCTGCTGACTATGAAGTTTACTTCTGTGCTTTGCTATATTTATGGTGGAATCACCCCAACGGAGTGTTATTTTTGAGCCTAACAGCTCAGATTCCTCAACAAAAGGAGAGCTGCCTTATCAAGGAGACGTCCACCTCCATTTGGATTTTTTGGCTGAAAGGGCCCATCCTTCTGTCATTTGGCCAAGTGGGACTAAGCTCTCCAGTCAGTGAAAGATACTCAGCTTTGCTCTGCCATTGATCTTTTCCCCTAGGGAAGGCCATTCATTGTCTGTCCATTCACTTTTCATGATCCTGTTGCCAGATAGCTGCTTTCCGGTGCTTTCTGTATTATGCTCTTATTGCTGCTCTTCCCCTAAATCTCATTTGTAGGCAATGCGTTTGCAATCAATTGCAGTTATAGCAGATCTGGTGTGGACAGGGGAAGCAATGTGGGTTCCTTTTAAGGCCCACTAGGCCTTTTAATTGAATGCTTCCTAATTGCAGCTTCTGCCAATTGTCTCGTCTTCTGCTTGGGCTTTGTCCAGAGCGTCTTCTGCTGAGTGAGCTTTTCCCTTTTCTATCTCTGTTTGTGTTTAGCATCTGAAAGACTCCCTCTTCCCATCTGGGCACCCATTGGGAAACCAGGCTTTGGTTGGATTGGCAGCACATGTAGCCCTCTGCCTGGAAGCCCCCAGGAAGGGCAGAGGAGGCCCCAGCCCCACTCACCCCTTTCCCGAACCAGATCCAAGGGCCACCTTACCCTTCTGCGGGGAGAGCAGCAGAAGCTAAGAGCAGCAGCAGAAGCAGTAGAAGCCCGGGGTTAGAAACAGCTGGGGGCCTTGTGGCCCAGTCTCTTCTCAGTGCCATCCCTCCAGGACGCAGCAGCAGCAGTGCCTCCCAGCAGAGTTTCCGCACCTGATGAGGAGGGAGAACAAACGGGGTGGTGGCTGAAGGATATGCATATGGCCCTGGCCCAAATGGGGTAACAGCTAAACCCCATCCTTGACTGGATTGCCCTTTCAGAAGGATGTGGGTTGCCTCACTATCACCTTTTCTCTCCCCCAGCCTCCTGCTCCCCTTTCATTCTCCACAACAATGTCCATATTACATGGACAAAACCTTCCCCTGGTCCAAGTCATGCCAAGTCGCTTAGCTTCTCTGGGCACTGGGGCCAAAAGTGTCACTCACGGATGGTGACCTCTGGCCTACCACCCTCTCATTCTATCTTTGCCTTAGAAGAGTCTTGGGCCTCCATCCTTTGTCTTTCACATGCTGCCCTCTTCCAGTCCACCCACCGCCCAAAAAACAACAAAGTACCATTCTCAGTTGGAAATGGGGCCAAGTGGGTGTGTTTTCCTTCCCAAGAGCATCTTCCATAGCCTCTCCCAATGGCATTTGGAGGCAGTGATGATCAGCCTCAGCCACCACCACCACCTTTTGGGATGATGCCCTTTGCGGTGTCGGTGGCCAAGTCACCACTTCCTCCAAGGGCCATTGGGAGCCCCTTTCCTCCCCTTAGAAGCCCCTGAAGCAAAGGGCCTTCTCATGCTGGGAAGTCTCCCCCCCCCCCAAACTGGCAAAGTCCTCGGCTGGAAATGGGGCTGAGTAGAAGGGTATGTTTCCTTTCCCAAGAGCCTCTTTTATAGGCTGCCTCTCCCAATGGCAGTTGGAGGCAGTGATGATCAGGGCCCAGGCTCAGCCACTGCCACCTTTTGGGATGCCCTCCACGGTAGAGGTGACTAGGCCTGGGCCCTGATCACCATTGCCTCCAAGGGTCATTGGGATCCTCTTTCTACCTCTTAGAACCCCCAAACCACAGGGCCCTCTCCTAGTAGTAATCCCCTGCCCCAAACGGACAAAGTCGTATTCTGAGCTGGAAATGGGTCTAAGTAGAAGGGTGTGTTTCCCTTCCCAAGAGCCTCTTCCATAGGCTGCCTCTCCCAATGGCAGTTGGAGGCAGTGATGATCATGACCCAGACTCAGCCATCACCACCTTTTGGGATGATGTCCTCCGTGGTTTCAATGGCTGAGCCTGGGCCCTGATCACCACTGCCTCCAAGAGCCATTGGGAGCTCCTTTCCTCCCCTTAGAAGCTCCTGAATCACAGGGCCCTCTCCTAGTAGTAATCCCCTGCCCCAAACTGACAAAGTCATATTCTGAGCTAGAAATGGGTTTAAGTAGAAGGGTGTGTTTCCCTTCCCAAGAGCCTCTTCCATGGGCTGCCTCTCCCAATGGCACTTGAAGATAGTGATGATCATGGCCCATGCTCAGCCACCACCACCCTTTGGGATGATGTCCTATGCGGTGTCAATGGCTGAGCCTGGGCCCTGATCACCACTGCCTCCAAGGGCCATTGGGAGCCCCCCCCCCCCCTTGGAAGCCCCTGAACCACAGTTCCCTCTCCTGGCAGTAATCCCCTGCCCCAAACTGGCAACGTCCTATTCTCAGCTGGAAATTGGTCTGAGTAGAAGGGTGTGTTTCCCTTCCCAAGAGCCTCTTCCATGGGCTGCCTCTCCCAATGACAATTGGAGGCAGTGACGATCACGGCCCCATGCTCAGCTACCACCACCTTTTGGGATGATGCTCTCCCTGGTGTCGCTGTCTGAGCCTGGGCCCTGATCACCACTACCTCCAAGTGCCATTGGGAACCACAGGGCCCTCTCCGCATGGACCCACGAGCCACCAAAAGAACATCGGGCAACGGCCGGCCGTGTGGGCAGCTGCCAGGCGCCTTCCACTGCACTTGCTGGCAAAACACTCCATTTTGGCACCACGATCCTGGCAGCCTGACTCACAGCCCCCGCCATTGCAGCAGCCGGGCCGCTCTGACTCACGGGGACAATGCCACCGCCGCTTCCCCAAACCCAAACCTCAAAACCCAGCATCAGGCCGCAGACACAACAACACAACCACACAACCACACAACCACAGCTCCTGCGAGGGAGGAGGCAATCTCCCAGGGGTTCAGTTGCCCCTCCAGGGTTCCTTTCAGGAGAAGGATCATGGAAGGGGAGGGGGCCTTCCTAGGCAAGACCTGTCCTGACCTGTGAGGGGTCAAGGAGGAGGGGTAGGGTTGGGGAGGAGAGCGAGCAGCAGGAAGCCCTGGGGGGTCTCTTTCTGTGTATTTGTGTTTGTGTGTGAGAGAGGCCTTTGTGCAGAAAGGGGGGGGGAGTGGAAGGCCATAAAAAGAGCACTCATCCGCTTCCTTCCCTGTGTGTGTCTCTGTGTATGTGTGTGCTGGAGTGTGTGAGAGGGCTGAATGGGTCTGCATGTGTGTGTGTGTGGGGGGGGGGGGGGGAGAGACCTTGCTCCTTCCTCTCTCATTTCCAGGAGGCTTTGTGGGTCTCTTGGAAAGGGGGGGTGTGTGTGGGGGGGGGGGGGGGGGAGACTTGCCCCTTCCTTATTTCCAGGAGCCTTTGAGTGGGGTCGTGTGTGTGTATGGGAAGTGGGTGGGAGACTTTGCCCCTTCCCCCCTCATTTCCAAAAGCCTTTGAATGGGTCTGTGTGTGTATATGGGGAAACACTTTGCTCCTTCCTCCCTCATTTCCAGGAAGCTTTGATTTGGGTGGTGTGTGTGTGTGGGGGGGACACCTTGCCCCTTCCTCCCTAATTTCCAAGAGCCTTTGAATGGGCCAGTGTGTGTGTGTATGGGGAAACACTTTGCTCCTTCCTCCCTCATTTCCAGGAAGCTTTGAATTGGGTGGTGTGTGTGTGTGTTTGTGGGGGGAGTCTTTGCTTCCTCCTTCATTTCCAGGTATCTTTGAATGGGGTGGTATGTGTGAGAGAGGTGGTGGTGGGGGACTTTGCCCCTTCCTTATTTCCAGGAGCCTTTGAGTGGGGTCGTGTGTGTGTATGGGAAGTGGGTGGGAGACTTTGCCCCTTCCCCCCTCATTTCCAAAAGCCTTTGAATGGGTCTGTGTGTGTATATGGGGAAACACTTTGCTCCTTCCTCCCTCATTTCCAGGAAGCTTTGAATTGGGTGGTGTGTGTGTGTGTGGAGGGTGGGGGAGAGACTTTGCCCCTTCCCCCCTCATTTCCAAAAGCCTTTGAATGGGCCTGTGTGTGTGTATGGGGAAACACTTTGCTCCTTCCTCCCTCATTTCCAGGAAGCTTTAATTGGGTGGTGTGTGTGTGTGTTTGTGGGGGAGACCTTGCCCCTTCCTCCCTCATTTCCAAGAGCCTTTGAATAGGGCAGTGTGTATGTGTGGGGGGAAAGACTTTGCTCCTTCCTCCTTGATTTCTAGGAGGTTTCTTATGGGTCTCTTGCAAAAGGGGCCGGGAAGTGGGGAGAGAAGAGGGAAGGGTCCGAAGCAGAAGAGGACACCTGTCCCCCTCCCTCTACCCTCTAAGTAGGGGATGCGCCCCTCCTGAATGGGGAAGGCAGGGAAGGAGGTCAGGAGGGTCCTTTTCTGGGGGGGGGGGGAGGGAGAGGCCGACAAACGTCACCGAGTGAGACCCCAGAAGCGCCCCTCCCAGCCCAATGAATGACTGGGGAAGGGGGGAGGAGGGGGAGGAGGGGGGCCCACCGGTGGCACCATCCCTCCCCCTCCCCCTGGGAAAACGCAGCGCAGTTGCACCCCCCCCCCCCCACTTTCTCCCTTTCCGCCTTACCGAGCCGCCGCCACCGCCGCCCCTCCTTTGTTGCAGCAACACATTAATCAACCGCCGCCGCCGCCGGAGGGAAAGGGGAAAAGAGGGGAGGGGGAGGCAAGCGCTGGCGGCGGCTCTGCTAAGGGGGGGGGGCGCAGGGAAGAGGAAGGGGCCACGGAGCAAAGAGCAAGGAGGCCGACACGCACTAACGCCCCCCTTCCCTCCCTCCTTCTCCTCCAGGTTCGGGATGCTCTCCTAACCCTGTCCCAAAGACCCCCCCCCCTCCGTCCCACTCCACCCGTTCTGACCTGCGGGAGCTGCGGAGGAGACGCGGGGTCCGCCTCGCCTCCTCCTCCTCCTCCTTCTTCTGTCGCCGGTCGGAGGGGCGCATGGGAGCCGCGCCTGGCGGGAGGGAGGCAAGCAGGCGGGCAGGGAGAGAGGCGGCTAGGGGGTCTGCCTTCCGGAGGGTCGCACAGAGGGAGAGAATACCGAGGGAGGGAGCGGAACCCTTCGCGGCCGCGCCCCTCGTCGGGAAAAGCGAAGGGGGGGGGGGGCAGGCCGAGAGGGAGGGGCTGCGAGGTCTGCGTGAAGCTCAAGGGCTCGAGAAGGGTCGCGGAGGGAAGGGCCTCTGAGCCTCGTGGCTCCCAAGCTGCCAGGCGCACGGCCTCTGGGCCCCTCTTTCGCTCAGGCAGGCAGGCAAACTCTCAGCACTTCCCGCCTCTTCCTTGTGCCAGGAGCAATGCTGCTCCCTCCCCCCTCACCTTCTCCATGAAGCCCACCCTGGCAGGAACCTTAAGGGTTAGGGTTAGGGGTCCTCCTCCTCCCTGCAGCCCCGGATGGCGATGAGGCACCTGGCTGAGGCTCTGCACACCCTCCCCTCCAACCTTAGTTTGAAGGATCTCCATCAATATGTTGTCGATGGCTGGAGTCACTGACTTGCTGTAAGATTTTTGAGCTGCATGGTTATGTTCCAGAAGCATTCCCTCCTGACGTTTCTCCTGCATCTATGGCAGGCATCCTCAGAGGTTGTGAGACCTCTGAGGTGCATTACACAGGACTCCCATGACCAACAGAAAATACTGGAAGGGTTAGGTGGGCATTGACCTTGAGTTTGGGAGTTGTAGTTCACCTACGTCCAGAGAGGACTGTGGACTCAATCAATGATGGGTCTGGACCAAACTTGGCACAATACTCAATATGTACAAATGTGAACATTGGTGGAGTTTGGGGGAAACAGACCTTGACAGTTGGGAGCTGTAGTTGCTGGGATGTATAGTTCACCTACAATCGAAGAGCATTCTGAACCCCACCAACAATAGAATTGGGCCAAGCTTCCCACACAGATACCCCATGACCAATAGAAAATACTGTGTTTTCTGGTGGTCTTTGGCGACCCCTCTGACACCCCCTCAAGACCCCCAAGGGGTCCCGACCCCCAGCTTGAGAAATGCTGCATTACAGCAACCCAGATCTCCATCAAGTCTTCTTCCTAGCTCTCCAAAGGCCCCTCCTAAGGAACTGGATGGCCACACATTCTAGCACAGGCTTGGGCAAGCTTGGGCCCTCCCTCCAGGTGTTTTGGACTTCAACTCCCATCATTCCATTGGTGGTTTGAATCTGTGGAGAGAGGTGAGTTCCCATCTGTCAGCTTCTGCTTCCCATGTGGGGACATGAGAGAAGCCTCCCACAGGATGGTAAAACAATAATATAAAAGCTGATCAATTCCAAACGTAGCAATAGAAGAAGAAGCTTCCATCGGCAACTAAAACTTACATCAGCAAGTCAACGCTCCTTCTGTTCCTTACCACAATACCATGTATTGTTAATTATGCTTTTATGTTTAATTGTGGTTCTTAATTTGTAATTTGTTATGTAATGGCTTCGGAATGGGGCCCATTGCAAGCCATCGAGATCAAGGGTCTCGAGAACAAGCCCTATGAGGAGTGGCTTAAGGACCTGGGCATGTTTAGCCTGAAGAAAAGAAGGCTGAGAGGAGATATGATAGCCATGTATAAATATGTGAGAGGAAGCCACAGGGAGGAGGGAGCAAGCTTGTTTTCTGCTTCCTTGCAGACTAGGATGCGGAACAACGGCTTCAAACTACAAGAAAGGAGATTCCATCTGAACATGAGGAAGAACTTCCTGACTGTGAGAGCCATTCAGCAGTGGAACTCTCTGCCCCGGAGTGTGGTGGAGGCTCCTTCTTTGGAAGCTTTTAAACAGAGGCTGGATGGCCATCTGTCAGGGGTGATTTGAATGCAATATTCCTGCTTCTTGGCAGGGGGTTGGACTGGATGGCCCATGAGGTCTCTTCCAACTCTATGATTCTATGATTCTATCCTGAGTCCCCCTTCAGGGGTTGAGAAGGATGGCATAGAAATGCGAGAAATACATAAATAAATAAATTCAGACAGACAATGGGAGTAGCACCCAAAAGGACATGGGTCACATCCTCCCAACAGGCCGCTCAGCAGTGGAACTCTCTGCCTCAGAGTGTGGTGGAGGCTCCCTCTTTGGAAGCTTTTAAACCAGTGTTTCTCAACCTGGGGGTCAGGACCCTTGAGGGGGTCGTGAGGGGGTGTCAGAGGGGTCGCCAAAGACCATAAGAAAACACAATATTTTCTGATGGTCATGGGGATTCCATGTGGGAAGTTTGAGCCAATTTTATTGTTGGTGGAGTTCAGAATGTTCTTTGATTGTAATGAACTACAAATCCTAGCAACTACAACTCCCAAATGTCAAGATCTATTTTCCCCAGAATCCACCAGTGTTCACATTTGGGCATATTGAGTACTCGTGCCAATTTGGTCCAGATAAACCATTGCATGAGTCCACAGTGCTCTCTGGAGATAGGTGAACTACAACTCCCAAAGTCAAGGTCAATGCCCATCAAACCCTTCCAGTGTTTTCCATTGGTCATGGGAGCCAAGTTTGGTTCAAATCCATCGCTGATGGAGTTCAGAATGCTCTTTGATTATAAGTGAACTATAAATCCCAGCAACTACAGCTTCCAAAGTACAAAATCAATCCTCCCCCAACCCCACTAGCATTCACATTTGGGCGTATTGGGTGTTTGTGCCCAGTTTGGTCCAGTGAATGAAAATGCATCCTGCATGTCAGATATTTACATTATGATTTGTAACAGTAGTAAAATGACTGTTATAAAGTAGCAACAAAAATAATATTATGGTTGGGGGTCACCACAACATGAGGTACTGTATTAAGGGGTCACGGCATTAGGAAGGTTGAGAACCACTGTTTTAAACAGAGGCTGGATGGCCATCTGTCAGGGATGCTTTGAATGCAATATTCCTGCTTCTTGGTAGAGGGTTGGACTGCATGGCCCATGAGGTCTCTTCCAACTCTATGATTCTATTATTCCTGCTCTGGAAGTGGAGAGGCCTTCTCCAGCAGCAGGCAAGGGGCCTAGACAGGGTCTCTGGGCTTCAGCAGACATCAAGGGGAATTTGCAACAAGGGAACCCTCTCTTCAGCCCCAGGCATGTTCTGAACAGCTTTGGGAGGCAGCCTCTGGGTCAGGGTAGAGGGGCCTTGCAGAAGTCATGCCAACAGAAGGAAGCAACCATGCTTTGTGGAGAACCCCTGGCATGTGGCAGCTCCCCATCCCAGGTGCAAACCCCAGGCTTCTCTCTGTCCAGACTGGTGACATCCACTTGCAGCTTTCCTTCTGCAGGAACAGGGCGCCCAAGCAATTTGCCTCTGGACCCCCTTGTGCCCAGCCTTTCTGTCTCCCTTTCTCTCCTTCTCTACCTTCGTTCTTGAGGCTCTGCTTCCCTCCAATGGCCAGAGCGGGTCCTGCAGAGGCTGCAAGGAGGACAAAAAACTCACAAAGAGAAGAGGAGGAGTACAGATGCTGCCTGGAGGCAGGAAAGATCATGCAGGCCTCCCAGGGATTGAAGGATGAAGCCAGCTTCCTCCAATCACAAGGCTTCCCAAGGGCACCCAAGCCGAACCAAAGAGCCCCAAAGGGCCCTGTCCATGAACTGGTGTTTCATTTTGAGCCAGACTGGATTGTTTGAGGGAACCAGAATGCATGGGACCTCAGGAAGGATTGCTTTGAGGCCTTCTGGGACTGGGGGGGATGGAGAATGGGTCCCTGTGCCAGGTCGCAGTCCCTCAAACTATTGGTGGGCCAGATTTTAATTTGAAAAAAAACATGAATGAATTCTGTTCTGTCGCGCGCTGGGCCTGTAACAGCTGTACTTTTCTATAGGACGCATACTTTAAGCCCAGTGGGAAGCTAGGGGGCCTCAAAGAGAGGTTCTCAGGGATTTTTCAGAAGTGATGGTCTTTAGAGTCTTTGATGATGCAACAAAGTCTTTATTATGGAACAAACAACAAATCTTCAATGGTTCAAACAACACTTCAAGGCTTTCTTAGTCTAGTCCTCAATGGACTAGTACCTGACTTTGATTAACTAAACTTTCTCTGTAGGAAAAACCCTTTTAAACCTCTTCCAGGCTGCTTTCTATCTATGCCTCACCAGTGTGGGACCTACTACCGACTCCAAATGCGTCTGGGTATCGAGTAGACCTACCAGCCAAGGCTTGAAGACATTTCAGCTGGAGATCCGTGGATCTGTAATGCTGTTCTCCCTTCAAGAATTCTTAGAAACTTAAGGGCTGTTCCCTCTGACGCTGTGAGGCTGAGAGGCTGTGAGCTCTCAGCCAGAGCTTTTGGAACCTTTCTCCTGGAATTTCCTTTTCCCTGGAAGCTCCTTTTTCCCTGGATGGTTAATGAGAAAGGAAACTTTTCTACGGGACGAGCTGGTCTACATCCTATAGTTTAGCTTCCTTATGTGAAACTGCCTAAAAATGGCCCCCTTTCCCTCCCTGAACAAGGGGCGGAACCAAAGCTTAATTATGATGGACAGGAGGCCTGTCCTATGACTGCAAAACAGATAACAGAAAGAAAATAAAGCTGGAGCTCCTGGTACAGCCGTACCAGCACAAATTCCTATGCACACTGAACATATCTTATTTGTAGTGCAAAAAAGTGCAAAAAAGCACTTAAAAACGATACAATAAATAAAATGAAGAACAATTTTAACAACTATATACTTATTAGTATTTCAATGGGAAGTGTGGGCTTGCATTTGGCTGATGAGATAGGATTGTTATTGTTGTTGTTGTGTGCTTTGAAGTCATTTCAGACTTAGGTTGACCCTGAGTGAGGGCCAGGTAAATGACCTTTGAGGGCTGTATCTGGCTCCTGGGCCATAGTTTGAGGACACTTGGGTTAAACCCTCATGCTGGTAGGACTCAAGACCAACAGGGCAGAGGTTTGAATCCTACGAGGGGGGGTGAGCTCCCATATGTCAGCTTCAGCTTCCCATGTGGGGACATGAGAGAAGCCTCCCACAGGATGGTAAAACATCCGGGCATCCTCTGGGCAATGTCCTTGCAAGCAGCCAATTTTCTCACACCAGAAGTAACTTGCAGTTTCTCAAGTCGCTCCTGACACACACAAAAAATTATTATATATTACCTGTATAGCCCCCAGTGATGCAGTTGGTTAAATTTCTGAGCTGCTGAATTTGCTGAATGAAAGATTGGCGGTTTGAATCTGGGGAACAGGGTGAGCTCCCACTATAGCCCCAGCTTCTGCCAACCTAGCAGTTCAAAAACATGCAAATATGAGTAGATTATTAGGTACCACTCTAGCGAGAAGGTAATGGTGCTTCATGCAGTCATGCCAGCCACATGACCTTGGAGGTGTCTACGGACAACGCCGGCTCTTCAGCTTAGAAATGGAAATGAGCATCACCCCCAGAGTCAGACACAACTAGACTTAATGTCAAGGGGAAACCTTTACCTTTACCTTAAATTGCCTGCTGAGTCTCTTGCTCCTGAGCATCTCCCTTGCCAAGCAGGAAGGGGCCTTGCCAGGTCTGAACTGTTGAAGGGTGGGACCCTCCCCTCCTCTCCATGCACTGAGCATAGGATTCCATAGCATTGAACTGAGGCAGTTAAAGTGGGTCCATTCTACAGCAGAGATGTACCCCAAGCTTTTCCTTTCCATCACCAAAACTTTTCCTTTCCAATTGTGATCTAACACAATTGTTTATGTTGGGGAATCTGAGCTGTTAGCCTCAAAAATAACTCTTTCTTTGGGGAGACTTCACCATAAATATAGTGGAGTACCAGAAGTAAACTTCAGAACCAGCAGAAACTTACATGTGATGAGCTGGGATAAGCTTCAATTTCTTAGGATGGATCAGGATTTCAGAGTCAGAACTTAAGGTTCAAAAGTCTTTATTGAAGTAAAAGAAATACATTCTTGATAGAAAAGGTCTTGGTGCTAACTAGGGTAAAAGGGTGAAAAGCCCATGCAGCTAAATTTTGCCTAGGGAGAGTGTTGCATTTCATCCGTGAACTGCACAAGTCTCTTGTGTCATCAAGTCTCCAGTCCTCAATAAGTAGCTCGACTAGACATAGGATTAGAGTGAGGGATTCCTCCCCCCACATTCCTATACATGTTTATCCCAGAAGGGGCGTTATTTTAACTCTTCTTGCTTGCCACTATCTCCTCCCCCTTTGAAGATGTGGCAATGGAATCTCTGTGAAGGATGAAATAAGTTAGCCTTTAAAGATATTTCTATTGCCCTGGCTTGACCATGTAGTGATTCTCCATTACTCTCTCTCTCTGCCTTTGTCTCCCTTCCAGTGAGGACACATTTCATAGAATCATAGATTCATAGAGTTGGAAGAGACCTCATAGACCATTCAGTCCAACCCCCTGCCAAGAAGCAGGAATATTGCATTCAAAGCACCCCCGACAGATGGCCATCCAGCCTCTGTTTAAAAGCTTCCAAAGAAGGAGCCTCCACTACACTCAGGGGCAGAGAGTTCCACTGCTGAATGGCTCTCACAGTCAGGAAGTTCTTCCTAATGTTCAGATGGAATCTCCTTTCTTGTAGTTTGAAGCCATTGTTCCACATCCTAGTCTCCAGGGCAGCAGAAAACAAGCTTGCTCCCTCCTCCCTGTGACTTCCTCTCACGTATTTATACATGGCTATCATATCTCCTCTCAACCTTCTCTTCTTCAGGCTAAACATGCCCAGCTCCTTAAGCCGCTCCTCATAGGGCTTGTTCTCCAGACCCTTGATCATTTTAGTCGCCCTCCTCTGGACACATTCCAGCTTGTCAATATCTCTCTTCAATTGTGGTGCCCAGAATCAGACACAATATTCCAGGTGTGGTCTAACCAGGCAAAGTGTAGCTGCATGGATTTTTTTACCCTTTTACCTTTCTTAGAAAATGAGCTTAGTAAGTTAGTTAGCTCCAAGACTTTTTCTATCTAGAATGGATTTCTTTTTATGTCAATAAATATTTTGAACCTAAAGTTGTGTCTCTGAAAGCCATCCTGTTGAATGGAAGCTTATCCTGGCTCACCACACATAAGTTTCTGCTGGTTATGAAGTTTACTTCTATCGTTCTGCTATATTTATGATGGAATCATCCCAACAGAGGGTTATTTTTGAGCTCTGATTCCCAACAGAGAGGCAAAATGTGCATCCTCATAGGTAGAAAGAAAAGCAGAAGAGAATGTAGAAGTGGCAAATGGCCACATGGCCAGCTCAGGGCAATAAAATTACCTTTAAAAAGGAAGTTCCCTGACAGAGAATCCATTCCTACATCATCAAAAGAGGAGGAGACAGTGGCAAGGAGGAAGAGTAAAGACAAAGCCCTTTCTGGGAAAACATGCATAGGAATGTGCGGGAAGGAATCCCTCAGCCTAATCCTATCTCTAGTCTAGCTACTCATTGAGGACTGGAATCTTGATGACACAAGAGACTTCTGCAGTCCAGGGATGAAACCCAACAAAATGACCTTGTCAAAACTGGGGTGCACATTAGATCTGCATCATCCAGTAATCTTAGTGTTGAGCCAAAGCCAAAGAGGAAGCTGCTTCAGAAGCTACATCCAGAGCTCCTCTTTGAGGGATGTCATCTCTAATCAATGGCCAGGACTCAATGCTATGCAATCTTGGGATTTATAGTTTGGGTAGAGAATGCACAAGGCCTTGTCAAACTGCAGCCCGCAGGTTCCATAACATTAAACTGAGGCAGTTAAAGTGGGTTCATTCTATAGAGGTGCACCCCAAGTTTTTCCTTTCCATCACTGGAAGCTTTGTTTTTCTAACACAACTGTTTATAATGAAGGCATTCTAATCTGGCTGCTCTTTTTTCTGTGTCTGAACATATCCTCCCCTATGAGCCATCAAGATTACTAAGATCGTCTGGAGGGGCCCTGCTCTCGATCCCATCGGCCTCACAGGCGCGGCTGGTGGGGACGAGAGACAGGGCCTTCTCGGTGGTGGCCTCTCGACTCTGGAACTCCCTTCCACTGGAGATCAGAACTGCCCCTTCGATCTTAACGTTCAGGAAACAGGTGAAAACCTGGCTTTGGGGATTGGCATTCAACGAATGAGCCATGATCCTGTGATATGGATGGATGACGACGAATAATGACTTTGATGATGACTGACCACTGTAATCATATGATTGTATTTTTGCCATTTAATTGTTTCAATGTTTTAGTGTGATTTAGAAATATGATGTTTTAATGACGGTCTGCAATACTGATGTTGGAAACCGGCCCGAGTCCCTCGAATGGAGGTGAGAAGACCGGTATACAAAACTATCAAATAAATAAATAAATAATAAATTTCTTCCTTCCTTTCCTTTCCTTTCCTTTCCTTTCCTTTCCTTCCTTCCTTCCTTCCTTCCTTCCTTCCTTCCTTCCTTCCTTCCTTCCTTCTTTCTTTCTTTCTTTCTTTCTTTCTTTCTTTCTTTCTTTCTTTCTTTCTTTCTTTTTTGCCTAATTACAAATTGTGTGATTTTTGCCACTGTGCATTACATTCAGCAGCAAATACTTTTTTGGTTTCAGGGTTTTGAAAATTGAGGTGTGCATTAGATTCAGTGGTGCATTAGACTTGAGTAAATACAGATATAAACCAATGCCAGGCAAGGCTGTGGCTTCTTTCTGGGTATCTTTTTTCATGTCAGGAGCGACTTGAGAAACTGCAAGTCGCTTCTGGTGTGAGATAACTGGCCGTCTGCAAGGACGTTGACCAGGGCATGCCCAAATGTTTTTGATGTTTTACCATCCTTGCGAGAGGCTTGTCTCATGTCCCCGCATGGGGAGCTGGAGCTGAGAGAGGGAGCTCATCTGCGCTCTTCCCAGATTCAAACCTCTGATCTTTTGGTCTTCAGTCCTGCCGGCACAAGGGTTTAACCCATTGAGCCACTGGGTATTGTGAGCATGTGTTTTTGTTTTCCCTTCTGGAGAAAGATGAATAACTAAAAATGTGACAAGAACAGCTCACCGACTTCCATCACAGCCAAGCTGCCCACGTGTTCGTCTCCTGGGATGCGTTTGGTGGGCACTGTGGTCACACATGGCACACCAGGGAAGCAGCGGAGGGAGGGAACTGGGGCAGCTCCTCTTAGGAAGCCATGTGCCACCCAAAGACCCCCAGGGCTCCTCTCAAAGGAATTCTCATAGACCAAACACAAAAGCTATGCCGATACCAAGATGTTTATTGTTCAGACTCAAAGAAACATTACTCTACGGCAGGCATGGGCAAGCTTAAGTGGCTGAAGGGGGAAAGGGAAGGGTCTGAGGCTGTTAGGAATGGTGGGAGTTGAAGTCCAAAACACTTGGAGGACCCAAGTTGGCCCATGACTGCTCTAAGGCCATCTATATAAATAAAAACGTAATGTTCGGTTGTGGGATTAACAGAACTCAAAAACCACTGGACGAATAGACACCAAATTTGGACACAATACACCTAACAACCCAATGTATGTCCTTCACTCAAAAAATTGATTTTGTCATTTGGGAGTTGTAGTTGCTGAGATTTATATTTCACCTACAATCAAAGAACATTCTGAACCCCACCGATGGAATTGAAGCAAACTTGGCACACAGTTCTCCCATGACCAACAGAAAATACTGGAAGTGTTTGGTGGGCAGTGTCCTTTGGTTTTGGAGTTGTAGTTCACTTACATCCAAAGATGACTATGGACTCAAACAATGATGGATCTGGACCAAACTCTACACGAATACTCAATATGCCCAAATGTCAACACTGGTAGAGTTTGCGGGAAATAGAATCTTGACATTTGGGAGTTTTAGTTGCTGGGATTTATAGTTCACCTACAGTCAAAGACCATTCTGAACCCCACCAATGATAGAATTGGGCCAAACCTCCCACACAGAACCCGCATGTGGGTCACAGCAATCTGTGGCAGGGGAGAGCTAGTCTATATAAATAAAAATGTAATGTTCGTTTGTGGGATTAACATAACTCAAAAACCGCTGGACGAATTGACACCAAATTTGGACACAATACACGTATCAGGCCAACAAGTGACCATCACTGAAAAACACAGCAGAACAAAAAACAAATATTACATTACAACACATGCGCAAAACCACACACACACACATATATATATGCAAACACATATCTTGACACACACATAATTATACACATATACATATACACACACAAAACACATATACACAGACTGGGCCACAGCAACACGTGGCAGGGGATGGCTAGTATCTGTATAAATAAAAATGTAATGTTTGTATGTGGGATTAACATAACTAAAAAACCACTGGATGAATTGACACCAAATTTGGACACAATACACCTATCAGGTCAACGAGTGACCATCACTCATGAAAACACTGGAAAACACTGCAGAAAGGACTTAAAAAGCCAAAAAAGCAAAAAAAAAAGCTACTGTGCATGCGCAAAACAACTCCTCCTGGCAAACAAAACACACAATAGCATATCCACACTGTTTTCCAGCTCCCAGCATCCCCTAGACCAGGCTATTTAGGAGAGGAGGATGATCTAAATGCACTGCTTCCGAGCTGCAAGCTTTCTTCTCCTTAGATTTCTCTGAGAGCAACCCAATCCATTCATATTTCCAATTTCCTGTTCCTGGACTGCAACTCCCAGCAATCCTCCAGATAGATAAGATAGATAGATTAGATAGAGATAGATAAGTAGGTGGGTAAATAGATTGATCAGGAGGACTGCTGGGAGCTGCAGTCCAAGAATAGGTAGAGAAGGAAGAAAGGGGAGAAAGAGGAAGGGAAGAGGAAGAGAAGGAAGGAAGGAAGGAAGGAAGGGGAGAAAGAAAGAAAAAAAGGGAAGGAAGGAAGGAAAGAGGGAATGTTAGAGAAAGAAAGGGGGAAAGAAAGAGGGAGGGAAGGTTGGCCATAGCAAGGCATGGCAGGTACAGCTAGTGTGTGTGTATGTGTGTGTGTGTGTGTGTGTGTGTGTGTGTGTGTGTGTGTGTGTGTGTAAATAATAATAATAATAATAATAATAATAATAATAATTTTAATTTTTGTTGTGTCAGGAGCGACTTGAGAAACTGCAAGTCGCTTCTGGTGTGAGAGAATTGGCCGTCTGCAAGGACGTTGCCCAGGGGACGCCCGGATGTTTTTGATGTTTTTACCATCCTTGTGGGAGGCTTCTCTCATGTCCCCACATGAGGAGCTGGAGCTGATAGAGGGAGCTCATCCGTGCTCTCCCCGGATTCGAACCTGCGACCCGTCGGTCTTCAGTCCTGCCGGCACAGGGGTTTAACCCACTGCACCACCGGGGGCTCCTATTTAGATATATGACCCATACACTAATTGTACCCAGGGTCATAAAACACTGATCTTCTGATCCCCAGGAACTAGAAGGTTTCCTGTCCCACAGAACAGGGGCATTGATTTTTATGGCATGGCAATAAAACATTGCAGCTCCTGCTGTTTGGTCACTGCACAGGCTTTGGTCCATTTGTTAGTGCCATGCCCATTACACAGTCCTGTTTGGAACCTCAAAACCAAATGAGGTATCCTGATGACACTCATCTGCTCCTTCTTCAATAGGAGCTCCTGTTAATGCAGTCAGAACAGCATTGGTGAGCTCATGCTTAGCTTTTGTCCTGCTTCCAAGAAATGCCTTTTGGAGGGAGGGGAGGCATTATTCTCTCCTGACGTTTTGCCTGCATCTATGGCAGGCATCCTCAGAGGTTGTGAGGTCTGTTGGAAACTAGGAAAATTGGGTTTATATATCTGTGGAATAATATCCAGGGTGGGAGCAAGCACTCTCTCCTGACGTTTCACCCGCATCTATGGGCATCCTCAGAGGTTGTGAGGTCTGTTGGAAACTAGGAAAATTGGTTTTATATATCTGTGGAATAATGTCCAGGGTGGGAGAAAGAACTGGAGGCAGGCATTCTCTCCTGACGTTTCCCCTGCATCTATGGCAAGCATCCTCAGAGGTTGTGAGGTCTGTTGGAACTAGGAAAATTGGGTTTATATATCTGAGGAATGTCCAGGGTGGGACAGAGAGCCATGTTCTAGAAGCATTCTCTCCTGACGTTTCACCTGCATCTCTGGCAGGCAACCTCAGAGGTTGTGAGGTCTGTTGGAAACTCGGAAAATTGGGTTTATATATCTGTGGAATGTCCAGGGCGGGAGAAAGAACTCTTGTCTGTTTGAGCTAAGTGTGAATGTTTCAATTGGTCACCTTGAGTAGTATTTGATGGCCTGTGGGAGAAAGACCCTTTGTCTGTTTAAGGCAAGTGTGAATGTTGCAATGTTTCAGAAGCATTCTCTCCTGACATTTCGCCTGCATCTATGGCAGGCATCCTCAGAGGTTGTGAGGCCTGTTGGAAACTAGGAAAATTGGGTTTTCATATCTGTGGAATGTCCAGAGCGGGAGAAAGAACTCTTGTCACCTTGATTAGCATTTACCTGACATTTCACCCACATCTATGGCCAGCATCCTCAGAGGTTGAGTGGGCTGTTGGAAACTAGGCAAGTGAGGTTTATATATCTGTGGAATAATGTCCAGGGTGGGAGAAAGAACACTTGTCTGCTTGAGGCAAGTGTGAATGCTGCAATCGATCGCCTTGATTAGCATTGAAAAACCTGGCAGCTTCAAGTCCTAACAGAATCATAGAGTTGGAAGAGACCTCATGGGCCATCCAGTCCAACCTTCTGCCAAAAAGCAGGAAAATCACATTGGCTGCTTCCTGTCTGGGCAGGCCTGTAGCCGGGGGGGGGGGGGGGGTGTTTGAGGGGCTTCAGCCCCCCCCCCCAAATTCTCAGGGTGTTCCACGAAGAAGGCCTTACTGGTACATTATTTAAACTGTTATGTTTATTCATATCATGATCTGATCACCATGCTCAATATATCCCATATGCATGGGGGTATTGGGATGATACAAAAGGTTTGCTAGGGTAGATCCTGAGCCCCCCCCCCCCCAATATCAAACTCAGCCCCCCCCCCCCCCGGCCCCGAATCAAAATCCTGGCTATGGGCCTGTGTCCGGGGGAATCCTTTGTTGGGAGATGATTAGCAGGCCCTGGTGGTTCGCTGTCTGGAATTCAACCAGAAAAGTCAGCCATAGCAGAGCACTTGACACAGCTTATTATTTGAGAACACAGAAATGCTGGACCACTCTCACAACCACCATGTCAAACTACACAGAGAAGCCATTGAAATCCACAAGCATGTGGACAATTTCAACAGAAACGAGGAAATCATGAAAATGAACACAATCTGGCTACCAGTATTTTAAAAAACTCTAAAATCAGGGCAGTAAATAAAGAGGAACACTAAAAAAAACCCAGGGGAATTCCAGACAAGAAACAATCAAGGCCAGCTAACACCTCCCAACAAAGGATTCCCCTAGGGTGGAAGCAACCAGGCTTTGGATCCGCAAGGCTTTTCAATGCTGTATTGTCTAAAGCTTTCATGGTTGCTGAGTTTTTCGGGCTGTATGGTCATGTTCCAGAAGCATTCTCTCCTGAAATTTCACCCACATCTATAGCAGGCATCCTCAGAGGTTGTGAGGTCTGTTGGAAACTAGGCAAGCGAGGTTTATATACCTGTGGAATAATGTCCAGGGTGGGAGAAAGAACTCTTGTCCAGCAGCATTCTCTCCTGACGTTTCACCCCATCTATGGCAGGCTTCCTCAGAGGTTGTGAGGTCTGTGGAAACCAGGCAAGTGAGGTTTATCTATCTGTGGAATAATGTCCAGGGTGGGAGAAAGAACTTTTCAGTGCTGTATTGTCAAAGGCTTTCATTACCAGAGTCACTGGGTTGCTGAGTTTTTCGGGCTGTATGGTCATGTTCCAGAAGCATTCTCTCCTGACGTTTCACCCACATCTATAGCAGGCATCCTCAGAGGTTGTGAGGTTGTTGGAAACTAGGCAAATGGGGTTTATATACCAGGGTGGAAGAAAGAACTCTTGTCATTACCCCAAGCTGTAAGAAGCCAGACCTTGAAACTGCTGGGCCATTAAATGCTAATCAATTTTTTGTTTTGTTTTTGGTGTGATATGGGTGAAATGTCAGGAAAGAATGTTTCTGGAGCATGGCCATACGTCCCGGAAAACTCACAACAAGCCACTTTTCAATGTTAATCAATGTGATCAATTGCAGCATTCAAGTAAACAAGAGTTCTTTCTCCCACCCTGGACTTTCCACAGATATAACAATCCCACTTGCCTTGTTTCCAAGAGATCTTACAACCTCTGAGGATGCCTGCCACAGATGCGGGCGAAACGTCAGGAGAGAATGCTTCTGCAGCCGGAAAACTCAAAGCAACCGAGTGATTCCTGACATGAAAGCCTTCCTTGTCGTAAATCCCGACGTCCTTCCTCCGACCTGTTGAAACGGATCGCCCCGAGGCAAAGAAACGGATCTATAACGAAGCCAAGGCCTGTCTCCTCGCTCGGGGCCTCTCCGAGGTCGAGGCAGCGGCGGAAGCCCCCGGTTGAAGGGAAAAGGCGGCTTCAACAGAGGAGAAGCCTGCAGCCCCCCCCCCCCCCCGCCTCCCTCCCTCCCTCCCTCCCGCACAGCATCAGCGCCTGAGCAGCCCGGACCGTTGCTAGGCGACGCAGCATCAAATGGATGGAGGTCCTGCAAATGGACCACTGAGGAGGAAAAGGAAGAGGAGAGGAGAAGGAGGGGAAAGGGAGGAGGCATCTCCCAATTTAACCCCCCCCCCTCCAATTCCTCCTTCCTCTTTGCTGATCACTGTCCCCCCCCCCCCCCCCCCCCCCCTCCCACTCCCGTTATGGCAGGAACTGCTTCTGAGTTGTCTTGCAAAAGGCCTGGGAAAAGCGTTGGATGTAAACGTGGCGTTTGAGGGCCAGGGCGCGGGGGGGGGAGGGGCACAGAGGCCATTGAGTCGTGGCCCCGACTCAAGCACTCCTGAAAGAGGCCCGCACAGCCACTGGTGGAAGGAAGGATGGGAGGGAAGGGAGGGAGGAAAAGGAAGGGAAGAAGGAAGGGAAGGAAGAAAAGGAAAGGAGGGAGCGAGGGAGGGAGGGAGGGAGGAAGGGGAGGGAGGGAAGGAGGATGGAAAGAAAGAAGGAAAGGAGGAAGGGAAGGGAGGGAGGGAGGGAGGAGAGAAGGAAGGGAAAAAGGAAGGGAAGGAAGGAAAGGAAAAAGGAAGGAAGGAAGGAGGAAAAGGAAGGGAAGGGAGGAGGAGGAAGGAAGGAAGGGAAAGAAGGATGGAAGGAAGGAAAGGAGGAAGGGAAGGGAGGGAGAGGAAGGAAGGAAGGGAAAAAGAAAGAAGGAAAAGAAGGAAGGAAGGAGGAAGAGAAGGGAGGGAGGGGAGGAGAAGAGAGGGAAGGAAGGAAGAAGGGAGGGAAGGAAGGAAGGGAGGGAAGGAAGAGGGAAGGAAAGGGAGGGAGGGAGGAGGAAGGGGAAAGAAAGAAGGAAAGAAGAAGAAAGGAGGAAGGGAAAGAAAGGGAGGGAGGGAGAGAGAAGGAAAAAAGAAGGAGAAAGAAGGAGGAAGGGGGAAGGAGGAAGGAAAGAAAGAAAGAAAGAAAGAAGGAAGAAAGGAAGAAAAGAAAGAAGAAAAAAAGAAAAAAGGGGAAGAGAGATGGGGGAAGGAAGGAAGGAGGAAGGAAAGGAGGAAGGAAGGAGGGAGGGAGGAAGGAGAAAGAAAGGGAAGGAAAGGAATGGAGGGAGGGAGGAAAAGAAGGAGGAGGGAGGAAAAGGAAGGAAAGGAAAGAAGGAAGGGGGAGGGAGGGAGGAAAAGGAAGGAAAAGGAAGGAAGGAGGAGGAGGAAGAAGGGAGGAAAGGAAGGAAGGAAAGGAGGAGGGGAGGAAAAGGAAGGAAGGGAGAAAGGAAGGAAGGAGGGAGGGAGGGGGGAGGAAAAGAAGGAAGGAAGGAAGAAGGGAAGGAAGGAAGGGAAGGAAGGAGGGAGAGGGAGGGGAGGAGGAGGAAGAAGGAAAGGAAGGAAGGAGAGGAAGGAAAAAGAAGGAAGGAAAGAAAGAAAGAAGAAAGAAAGAAGGAGGAAGGAAAGAGAAGGAAGAAGGAAGGAAGGAAGAAAGGAAGGAAGGAAGGAAGGAAGGAAGGAGAGAAGGAAAGAAGAAGGAAGGAGCGCCCGTCCCGCCGTCGAACAGAGCCCAACGTTGGGGCGGAATCTCTTCCCTCGCCCCTCTTCCTCCCTTCCAAAGGCATTACCCTCCCTCCCGTTCCCCGGAGCTGCCCTTCGGCCGCACCCCACCCCTTAGAAACCCTTCTCGTGGCCCGCGACCGGCCCCTCCCGGTTGTAGGAAAGGAGGGGGGCTCGATTTCACTCTCAAGGGCCGCTCGGGGCCCCTCCCCTCGCCTCCGAACCTGAGGGCCGGGTCTCCGCTCTAAAAATAGATTTGGAGAGGGAGGGAGGGAGGGAGCGAGGGAGGGAGGGGCGGAGAGGGAGCCCTCCTCTGCCTCCTTCTCCGTCCTCCCTCGGAAGAGCGCCGTCGAGCGGCGGCGAGGCAGCAGATTGGGCTTCTTCTTTCCCTCCCTCCTTCCCTGAGTGCGCCTCCCCTCCCTCCCTCCCTCCCTTGCTCGCCCCTCCCTCTCTCCCTCTCTCCCTCCCTCCCTCCCTCTGTGTCTCCCGCGCGCGGCCCCGGTTCCTCCGCAGCGCAACGTCGGGCGTCGCTGGTCTCGGGCTCCTTGGTCCTCCTTCTTCTTTTCCTTCTTCTTCTCCTTCCCCAGGAAGAGGGGGTCTCTCGGGGGAGGGAGGGAGGGGAGGGGAGGGGAGGAGGATGCGGCGGCGGCGCTGAGGGCCGAGGAGGAGGAGGATGCTGCTGGAGGCCCCGCGGAGGCTCAGGCGGAGGGCCAGGCGGAGGAGGCGGCAGCAGCAGCAGCAACAGCAACAGCGGGGGAGACAACAGCAGCAGCAGCAGCAGCAACAACCACCGAGGGGCCAGGGCTCCCCACGAGGAAGAGGAGGAGGTGGGGGAGGAGGAGGAGGAGGAGGAGGAAGAGGAGGAGGAGGAGGAGGGGGCCGGTGAGCCGTCAGCGCAGATCTCCCCCCTCCCCTTTGAAGCCCCCCTGCAGTCGCCCCCCACCCCACTCCTGCCTCCAGTCTCAGAGCCCACCCCGGAGCCCCCTCCCTTTGGATCCAGAGAGAGAGAGAGAGAGAGAGAGGGCCGCCCCTCCCCCTCCCCTTCCCCCTCCCCTCCCCCTCCCCCTCCGTTCTGGCGGTGGCAATGTGGAGACTCCAGGCAGAGAGGCTGAGTGGACTCGTCTCGGCTTTAGCGGCTCTGTGTCTCGTCTGCGGTGCTCAAAGGTAGGCGGTAAAAGGGGGGGGGGGGGCGGGAAGGAAAGGGGGGCTCGCCCTGAGGGAAGGGAAAGGGGGGCTTCGTCGCTGCCTTCTTCTTCCTCCTCCTCCCGCATTGCTTGGTTCCTCGGCGGAGCGGGCGCCATGCCTACATCCTCAACCGCGTTGCGTTGCTGTGGGTGGTGAAGGGGGGGTACAGCCTCCCCCAGCAACCCACTGCCCCCCAATAGAGAAAGGGCGCCGCACCATAGCCCCATACCTTCTCCTCAAGTCCCTGTGGGATCTCCACGAAGGGAGAATGAGCCCCCCACCCTCTCCTCAAGTCCCCACGAAGAGAGAATGAGAGGAGGGGGTTGAAAGGGTCCTATCTCGCAACCCTCCCCCCCTTTCGTCAAGCGCAGAGAGTCCCCTCTCGCGACGAAGAGGAGTCGGGGCTGTCCGAAAGCCCCACACACCGTCCCCCCCTTTCCCAGCTCGCATAGCCCCCCACCCTCTCCTCAAGTCCCCACGAAGAGAGAATGAGAGGAGGGGGTTGAAAGGGTCCTATCTCGCAACCCCCCCCACCCCCTCGCCAAGCGCAGAGGGTCCCCTCTCGCGACGAAGAGGAGTCGGGGCTGTCCGAAAGCCCCACACACCGTCCCCCCCTTTCCCAGCTCGCATAGCCCCCCACCCTCTCCTCAAGTCCCCACGAAGAGAGAATGAGAGGAGGGGGTTGAAAGAGTCCTATCTCGCTGCCCCCTCCCCCCTTTTGCCAAGCGCAGAGGGTCCCCTCTCGCGACGAAGAGGAGGCCAGGGCTGTCCGAAAGCCCCACACACCGTCCCCCCCTTTCCCAGCTCGCATAGCCCCCCACCCTCTCCTCAAGTCCCCACGAAGAGAGAATGAGAGGAGGGGGTTGAAAGGGTCCTATCTCGCAACCCCCCCCACCCCCTCGCCAAGCGCAGAGGGTCCCCTCTCGCGACGAAGAGGAGTCGGGGCTGTCCGAAAGCCCCACACAGCCTTCCCAGCTCGTTTGGACTGCCCCCCCCCACCCTCAGGGGCAGCGCCGTCGGGGGAGCAAAGAGGAGGGCCCTGAATCCCCCCTCCCCACCCTCACCCTCCGTCGCCGCATGAGGGAGGGTCTGCGCCTCGCTCTGTGTGTATGTCTATCGCTCCCATCCGCCTCTGTGGTTTGGCTTTGCAGGGCAGAGGAGGGGGTAATCCCGATGGAAGGGGGGCTTCGTGGACTGGAGATCCCCCTCCCAAATTGGCCCTCCTTTGACTAATAGCCAGTAGGGCAGGGGTTCCCCCCACAGGCGCCCAGAAGCAGAGCCCTTCCCTTCTCTGTCTGGCTCCACAGACTTTGGACGGCTGTGTCCTGCCTTCCCTGGAAAAGACTGAGGTGCAAAGGGCAACCCCTGGCCTGGCTCCCTTCACCCACATCAGGACCCTCTTTGGGTTGTTTGCTGTGAGTTTTCCAAGCTGTATGGCCATGTTCCAGATACATTCTCTCTCCTGAAGGTAGGCAGGCCTCCTCAGAGGTTGTGAGGTCTGTTGGAAACTAGGAAAATGGGGTTTATATGACAGGGTAGGAGAAAGAACTCTTGTCTGTTCAATTGCCAAAGGCTTTCATGGCTGGAATCACTGGGTTGTTGTAGGTCAGACCTCCCTACCTCTCAGGATGCTTGTCATAGATGCAGGCGAAACGTCAGGAGGGAATGCCTCTAGAATAGTGGTTCTCAACCTTCCTAATGCCGCGACCCCTTAGTACAGTCCCTCATGGTTGTGGTGACCCCCAACCATAATATTATTTTTGTTGCTACTTTATAACAGTCATTTTACTACTGTTAGAAATCATAATGTAAATATCTGACATGCAGGATGCATTTTCATTCACTGGACCAAACTGGGCACAAACACCCAATACGCCCAAATGTGAATGCTAGTGGGGTTGGGGGAGGATTGATTTTGTAATTTGGGAGTTGTAGTTGCTGGGATTTATAGTTCACCTTAAATCAAAGAGCATTCTGAACTCCACCAGCGATGGATTTGAACCAAACTTGGCTCCCATGACCAATGGAAAACACTGGAAGGGTTTGATGGGCATTGACCTTGGCTTTGGGAGTTGTAGTTCACCTATATCCAGAGAGCACTGTGGACTCATGCAATGGTTGATCTGGACCAAACTTGGCACGAGTACTCAATATGCCCAAATGTGAACATTAGTGGATTCTGGGGAAAATAGATCTTGACATTTGGGAGTTGTAGTTGCTGGGATTTGTAGTTCATTACAATCAAAGAACATTCTGAACTCCACCAACAATAGAATTGGCTCAAACTTCCCACATGGAATCCCCATGACCATCGGAAAATACTGTGTTTTCTTATGGTCTTTGGTGACTTCTCTGACACCTCCTCGCAACCCCCTCAGGGGTCCCGACCCCCAGGTTGAGAAACACTGCTCTAGAACATGGCCATATTTATTTATTTATTTTGATTTCTTCTACCCCACCCTTCTCACCCCGAAGGCGACTCAGGGTGGCTGACAAAGGCACAATTCGATGCCAGCATCACATAGTAAAACAAAATAACATCAATTAAACAGTTAAACAGTTGAACAATTAAACAACAATTCCTGCATTACATCCATAAAACCAATAAAACAATACAAACCCAATTACTCCTCATAGACGGTCAGCATTCGCTATCTCATAGTCCAAATTCCAATTCCACATTGTCAGTCCTGTCAGTCCTAGTCATTTGATTGCCCTTATCTAGTTGTCAGATTGCCCAAAGGCCTGGTCCCACAACCACATCTTTACTTTCCTCCTGTAGGAGATGAGGGATGTTGATGCCCTAATTTCTCCCAGGAGTGAGTTCCACAGGTGAGGGGCCACCACCGAGAAGGCCCTGCTCCTCGTCCCCACCAATCTCACTTGTGACAGCGGTGGGGTCGAGAGCAGGGCCTCCCCAGATGATCTCAGACTCCGGGGTGGGACGCAGAGGGAGATACGTTCGGACAGATACAGTGGACCGGAACCGTACAGGGTTTTGTAGGTCAAAACCAGCACCTTGAATTGTGCTCGGAACTGAACTGGCAGCCAGTGGAGCTGGCACAGTAGGTGTGAATGTTTCAATTGGCCACCTCAATTAGCAGAACCCCCGGTGGTGCAATGGGTTAAACACTTGCCCTCTTGAAGACCGACAGGTAGCAGGTTCAAAAACAGGGAGAGCGCCAATGAGCTCCCTCTGTCAGCTCCAGCTCCCCATGCGGGGACATGAGAGAAGCTTCCCACAAAGATGGTAAAATGTCAAAATATCCAGGTGTCTCCTGGGCAATGTCCTTGCAGATGGCCAATTCTCTCACACCAGAAGCGACTTGCAGTTTCTGAAGTCGCTCCTGACATGAAAAAAAAAAGATACCCAGAAAGAAGCCACAGCCTTGCCCGGCACTTGTTTATATCTGTATTTACTCAAGTCTAATGCACACCTCAATTTTCAAAACCCCGAAACAAGAAAACCAAGTTTCTCGCGTTGCTTCCTGACACTCTCACACACAAAAAACACCTTGATTAGCATTTAATGGCCCAGCAGTTTCAAGGTCTGGCTTCTCACTGCTTGGGGGAATGACAAAAGTTCTTTCTCCCACCCTGGACATTATTTCACAAATATATAAACCCCATTTTCCTAGTTTCCAACAGACCTCACAACATCAGAGGATGTTTGCCATAGATGTAGGTGAAACGGCAGGAGGGAATGCTTCTGGAACATGGCTGTACAGCCCGGAAAACTCACAACAACCCATTGATTCTGGCCATGAAAGCCTTTGACAATACATAGGACCCTGTTTGTGTGTGAATGATCTTGGAGTCCTCGTGGACAGCAAGTTAAACATGAGCCAACAAGGTGATGTGGCGGCAAAAAAAAGCCAATGGGATTTTGCCCTGCATCCATAGGAGCATAGTGTCTAGATCTAGGAAAGTCATGCTCCCCCTCTATTCTACCTTGGTTAGACCACACCTGGAATATTGAGTCCAAGTCTGGGCACCACAATTGAAGAGAGATATGGACAAGCTGGAATGTGTCCAGAGGAGGATGACTAAAACGATCTGGAGAACAAGCCCTATGAGGAGCGGCTTCAAGAGCTGGGCATGTTTAGTCTGAAGAAGATAAGGATGAGAGGAGACATGATAGCCATGTATAAATATGGGAGAGGAAGTCATGGGGGGGGGGGAGCAAGCTTGTTTTGTGCTGCCTTGGAGACTAGGACACGGAAACTATGGCTTCAAACTACAAGAAAGGAGATTCCATCTGAACATGAGGAAGAACTTGCTGTGAGAGCCGTTCAGCAGTGGAACTCTCTGCCCCAGAGTGTGGTGGAGGCTCCTTCTTTGGAAGCTTTTAAACAGAGGCTGGATGGCCATCTGCCAGGGGTGCTTTGCAATATTCCTGCTTCTAGGCAGGGGGTTGGACTGGATGGCCCATGAGGTCTCTTCCAACTCTAGGATTCTATGATTCTATGAATGGCTAGAAGGGCTTGGAGAAGGCTTGGAGGAGAAGGGGCCTGGGCCTGCAGGAGGAGGAGGAGAAGGAGGAGGAGAAGGGCTGCCTGCCTGCCTGCTGGGAGAGAGGGAGAGGCTCCCACACACACCAAGTGGCGCCTGCTGCATGTCTGAACAACAAGCTCCAGTGTCCACAAGTGGGGTACCAGGTTTTGCCTCTCCCTCCATATGAGACATGGGCAATGGAGGCTGGGGGAGCTACTCTGCCATGCTCTTTGGTTGCTTCTTCTCACAGGAACCCTGGTGGTGCAATGGGTTAAACCCTTGTGCTGGCTGAACTGGTCCACCTGAAAGGTTGGCAGTTTCAGGTCCACCTTTCAGGTCCACCTTTCAGGTTGGCAGGGAGAGAGATAAGCTCCTCTCTGTTGAGTTCTAGCTTCCCATACCGGGACATGAGAGAAGCCTCCCACAGGATGGTAAAACATTAAACATTCAGGTGTCCCGTGGGCAATATTCTTATAGACGGCCAATTTTCTCACAGTAGAAGCGACTTACAGTTTCTCAAGTCACTCCTGACACAAAAAAAACAAGACCCCCCCCCCCACCCAAGACTCTGCTGTGTCCTTCTATGAGGCCAGTCTTGTGACAGACAGAGTGGGGAGGCTGCCATGGGGCATAGGGGCAGGGTGGGTGCGGGGCTTGTGTGAGAGAAGGCACAATGGTGTTGACCTGCTGCGCCGCTCTCCTCTCTCCTTCCAGCCCTTCCACTGGGAACATTTCGGTGGTGAAAGAGATCGTGGACAAGCTGCTGAAAGGCTACGATGTGCGCCTCCGCCCAGACTTCGGAGGTATGTGGCTCCCGCTTCCAATGTATGCTTTCTCTGGGGATCTCAGTTTAGAGGGCAAGGATATCACCAGTGAAGAGGTCAGAGTTGGGGTTGCTTCTATTTATGATGGTGCCACCACTGTGCAGGCACTGCAGTGGCCATTTCTGCCACTGGCTTCAACTTGTGCAAGTGGCCTTCACCTTCGATGTGGCTCATTTCTTTCCCAGTGCTTCATGTGCCCCGTTTCCCCTTTCTCAGATCTCAATCCTTCCCCCCCACCTCCCGCCACCCCATGCACTCACCATGTCTTCCATCCTCATTTCATCCTCTTCCTCTTGAATGGTGGAGGGACCCAACCATGTCCCAGTGTCATTCTTCTTGAGCCCTTGCAATTCCAAGTAGTGGCTGAAATATTTACCCTGAGCCTGGAGATGATTCTGGAGGCTACTCAACGTGACAGGAGAGCTGCCATTGAAGTGAGGATGGGTGGAGATGGCCCCATTTGGATTGTGATTGTGGCTTGGGACATTGTGACTTTTTCCTGGCTTCTGCTTTTTAGGCAAGATGTGTGCCTTCATAATGTGTCATTGTTGACAGCAGTTCCCTTCTTTCCAGCTGTCCTGGGATACCCTTGACATATGCGCACACACGCGCTGCACTGCCACCCTTTGGCTGGGAGCTGCTCATTTGCCCCATGATTCCTGTATTCCCGCTTTGCCAACCTTATAGCAATGATAGACTGTGCTGCAGTAAGGGACCATGGAAGGAGGACAGGTTGGGGGGGGGGGCACATGAGCCAGGGAGGTGGGCAGGCAGAGGACTGGAAGCAGCTCAGAACCAGCTTAGGTTGGAGGGAAGCCCTATAGTCCTTGATGATCCTGAGGAAGAAGCAGGAGAAGGGACTTGGGAGATGGGAAGCCCTTCGTGCAGGAGTCTGTGCCAGGTGCTCCTGGAGCAAACAAGACAAGGGCCTCCGGCGGAGCAGCTTGCTTCCCCAAGGCAAGACAAGGCAAGAAAGGCAAGGCACCCTTGAGCCCTGAGGCACCCACAGGAATGCGGTTTTAGCCTTCGTAAATGCCCCCACCCCATGCAGAGGGAGTGGGGAAGGAGGTCCCAATATTTCCAAAAGGAGGTCAGGCCTTGGGGGAATAGCAACTCTCATTTTGAGCCATTCAGATGCTTTCTGAGCAGAGGGGCTGATTGTGGGAAAGGGTTAGGATTGCTGGCAGAGGGGTTGCGCAGAGGAATCCCAGCATGGCTCAGTTAGTGGTCCACAATGCTCTTCTGAAGAGATATAGGATTTTGACCAAGGAACTGTAGCCCAAGTATGGTGAAGAGGCCCCAGGGGAGCCCCTAAAGCAGGTATGGGAAAATCCAGGCCTAGGGGACAGATGTGGCCCCTTGGGCTTTTTTCTCAGGCCCCCCCCCATCCTATTCTTCCTTCCTTCTCTCTTTCCTTCCACCTTCCTTCTTCCTTCCTCCCTCTCTTCCTTCCTTCCTTCCCACCCACCCTTTTGTCCTTCCTTCCTTCCCTCTTCTCTCCCTTCCTTCCTTCCTTCCTTTCTTCCTTCCTTCCTCCTTCCTTCCTTCCTTCCTTCCTTCCTTCCCCCCTTCCTTCCTCCTTTCTCCTTCCTTCCTTCCTTCCTTCCCTTCCTTCCTTCCTTCCTTCCTTCCTTCCTTCCTTCCTTTTCTTTCTCCTTCCCTCCCTCCCTTCCTTTCTTCTTTCTTTCCTTTCTCCGTCCCTTCCTTCCTTCCATCCCTCTTTCTCCCTCCCTCTTTCCTTCAATTCCATCCTTTTCCATTCTTCCTTCCTTCCCTCCTTCCTTACTTTTTCTCTCCCTCCTCCCCTCTCTCCCTTTCTCCTTCCTTTTTTTCCATCCTTTTCTTCCTCCCTCTCTTTTCTCTCTCTTCCCTTCCTCTTTCCCTTCCTTCCTTCCCTCTTTCTCTTTCCCTGTTCCCTTCCCTTCCACCCTTTTGTCCTTTCTTCTTTCCTTCCCTCTCTTTATCCTCCCTCCCTCTCTCCCTTCCCCTCTTCCTTCCTTCCTCCTTTCCATCCCTTCCTTCCTTCCTTTTCTTCCTTCCTTTTCTTTCCTTCCTTCCTTCCTCCCTCCCTCCTTCTATCCCTCCCTCCCCTCCCCTTTTTCCTTCCTCCTTTCCTCCTGGGGATGTTTAGCTGGCAGAAGAGAAGGTAGAGAGGGAACATGAGAACTATGTTTCAAGATTTTAAAGGGTGTCCCATTGATGAGGAGGGAGGGGAAAACTGATTTTCTGCTGTTCTAGAGAGCAGGGCATAAGGGAGCAATGGTTTCAAATGGCAGGGGAAGATATTTGACTGAAAAGATTAGGAAGAACTTCCCGAGAATAAGAGATGTTGGAGAATGGCATAGGCTGCTTCGGAGTGTGATGGAGGTTTTTCAGCAGAGGCTGTCTATTAGGAGTGCTTTGATTGTGCCTTCTTGCATGGCAGGTATTATACACCAGAACAGAAACACCTCTGACCTTAATTACCACACCTGCTTGGTAAAATTAGCAAGCAGTTTATTGTAGAATATATGTAGGCAAAGCAGTAAAAGTCCAAAATAGTCCATAAGCTTTAAAGGGAAACAAGATCTACAAGTACATAGCAATCCATGAAACAAGGCACTTGAAACCATGAAGCAAAACAGCAGGAAAATCCCATAGGCAAAACTTAAGCTTGGCAAAAACTTGATACATGAAACTCAGAGCACTTGAAAGCAAGACTGTGATAAAATAACAACGTTGACTCAAATGAGGCAACTCACTCCCATGAATCATTATAAACTTTTCCAGAACCCAAAATTGACTTTCCTACCAGATAACAGCTTGTTATCTTTCTTTTGCTGTAGACGAACTGATTGCCTCAGTCTCTGAAAGCTCTGTCTCTGTTTACCGAAACTTTGTTTTCTGTCCAAGGTTTCTCTGTCCTCTCCCTCATTTACACCTGGCTAATCAGTCTCAGCATCATGTTCAGACAGTTGTTCTGAGAAAAGCGGTGAAAGATCTCTCCCAGGAATGTGGCCTTGTGAATCTTCCTGAGCCAGCTCAGGCCTATCTTCTGAACTTAACTCAGGCCAGAGCAAACCCTCATCTCCAGACCCATCATCAGGACCACCATCCCCGTTCCCATCATGAACATCAACATGAACATGTTCATGTATCAAGTTTTAAGGATTGTACGGTTTTATATTTTTATATTGTATGTTAGTGTTTTTAATAGTATTTTATGATTGTTATACTTTTTAATTGTTATGACTGTTGAGGCATTGAATTGCTATCATTTGTAAACTGCTCCGAGTCATCTTTCGGGCTGAGAGGGGCGGTATATAAATATAGTCAGGGTGGCTCAACCCATTACGCAAAGTAAGCATTTGCAGTATAGTTGATGTTGCCTAGGGGCGCTCTTGAGGTCCTCTTGGGGGAAAATAGACCTTGACATATGTGAGTTGTAGTTACTGGGATGTATAGTTCACCTATAATCAAAGAGCATTCTGAACTCCACCAATGATGGAATTGAACCAAATATGGCACACAGAACTCCCACGACGAACAGAAAATATATATCAGTGAGGGGGGGGGGGACCAAAATACTGTTTGCTTACCATTGAAAATTACCTAGGGCCACCTCTGAATATAGTAAATAAATAAATAATAAATAAACATAATTGCCAACATGAACATCAGACACAATCACAGGCTGAACAGGCTGACATACAACAGCAGGGGGTTGGACTGGATGGCCCTTGGGGGTCTCTTCCAGCTCTAGGATTCTAGGATTATATATCAGGAGTAGGCAACACAAGGTCTAATGGATACACCTTTTCTCTCCCGTGCACCATCTCATCCTGACCAAGGCCAACCCTTTTGGGATCCAAACATTTCCCGTCTTTGCTTCACTTTCTGCCTCCGAAAGAGAAGAGAAAGGGGGGAAAGGGAAGGGAGAGGACTTGGGGAGAAATCCCCCCTCCCACCTTGCCCACTCTGCTCTGGCCCATTATGCAGCCCCCAAGTTATAGTTTGCCCATGCCTGTCCTAAATGCTCAGGGATGATCCACAGGCCCTTTCTGTTGTTTCTGGTAGTTCTTGGTATTGAGGTGGAGGGGTGGGTGAACAATTGCTGCACCTTCAAGAAGAGCTTGGGCCGGTGCCAACTGGTCAGCATGATGTTCTTTTTTGGAGTACATCTACAAGACATGATAATTTAGGCAGTTGTTCTGTGAGCATTTAGAGAAAGGCATTGCCAGCCAGGGAGCCAGTATGGATTTCTCAAGGACCAAAAGTGACAGCTTGGCCTTGGCTGGGAGTCTGGATCAGGCCCCTCCCTGCCCTCCCTCCTTTTAAGTCCCACAGGCCAGCGCCATTGATGGCCAAGGGAGAGGGGAGGTCCAGCGAGCCTTGGGGTGTGCAGCGTGACCAGGGGCGGCTCAACCATTACGCAAAGTAAGCGTTTGCAGTATAGTTGATTTTGCCCAGGGGCTGGAATGTGTCCAGAGGAGGGCGACTAAAATGATAAAAGGTCTGGAGAACAAGCCCTATGAGGAGCGGCTTAAGGAGCTGGGCATGTTAGGCCTGAAGAAGAGAAGACTGAGAGGAGATATGATAGCCATGTATAAATATGTGAGAGGAAGCCACAGGGAGGAGGGAGCAAGCTTGTTTTCTGCTTCCCTGGAGACTAGACGCGGAACAATGGCTTCAAACTACAAGAAAGGAGATTCCATCTGAACATGAGGAAGAACTTCCTGACTGTGAGAGCCGTTCAGCAGTGGAACTCTCTGCACCAGAGTGTGGTGGAGGCTCCTTCTTTGGAAGCTTTTAAACAGAGGCTGGATGGCCATCTGTCAGGGGTGATTTGAATGCAATATTCCTGCTTCTTGGCAGGGGGTTGGACTGGATGGCCCATGAGGTCTCTTCCAACTCTTTGATTCTATGATTCTATGAAAATAGACCTTGACATATGCGAGTTGTAGTTACTGGGATGTATAGTTCACCTACAATCAAAGAGCATTCTGAACTCCACTAATGATGGAATTGAACCAAATATGGCACACATAACTCCCACGACGAACAGAAAATATATCAGTGATTGGTTGGTTGGTTGGGGGGCACCAAAATACTGTTTGCTTACACATGAAAATTATCTAGGGCCGCCTCTGAGCGTGACTGAAGCAAGAGCAAACTCGAAGGCCCAGCCACTAACCTACAAAACAGGTTGCAAATGCTTGGAAAACCTAGAACTGAACCCGGCCACATGTTAAGTTCTGCATTCAAGGAGGCAAAAATACTCAAGAGGCACAAGTACATGGTGACTCCACATGTAAGGGACCTCAGAGTATTAATAGACCGTACCAGATGGTTTAGTGGACATGTCAGAAGTGCTGAGTGACCAATTGCCACGTCCCAATGCAATGCTGGCTGCAGTGCCCAATGCTAGCCCAGCTCCTTGGAAGTCATGTCCTCGGCCCACACTGTTTGGATCAGAGACTCATGTGACATCCTCTGACTATTTTTGGAGCATCAAAATGTAAAAAAGGGTTCAAAGAAGCTGGATTATGTACTCAGGTGCGCAGAAAAGATGGTGAGGGACCCAGGAACAAAGTCCTCAGAAGGGTGTGTGGCGCACGAATCCTTGTTAGCAGCCGTGCTCCGTCCTTTTTGTGGATCTTCTGATGCTTGAAGGAGGCCACCCAGTGTTCCACTATCATCTCAGTGATCGTCTTTTAACCTTTGAAGGGACATCAAGTACACAGTGGAGCAATTTCACTGGAGACGTCTTCCTGAGAAGGCTATATGGCCCTCTTGGGCCTGGGCTGGCTCCATATCTGTGGAATGCCTTCACCTGCATCATGCACTCCAAAAAGAGGACAACTCTTTTGTTGCCACAAGCCTCTTGCATGGGTTCACCCTCCACATGAGCCTCTTGCCACAGGCTTTTGGCATGTGAAGAGTGCCCACAAGTGCTCTGTGGTATTGAATGCAGACAGATATCCATCTATAGATGGTAACGATAATTTTATATGGAGTGGGGGGTGGGAAGGAGAGAAATATCCTTATCCTTAGCATCTTGATCCAAAAGGTTTATCATCCTGGTAGTTCTGTGCTTGTAAAGTCCAGTCACCATGAAGGTGGCTAAAGAGTGTGAGGCCGAAATGTTGGCACACAGAGCGATGGGCCTTAGTTGTCCCCGGAGCCAAGTGGCCCTTGGAAAGACTGGACTCTAAACTCTAGATCAGTGTTACTCAACTTTCCTAATGTCGCGACCCCTTAATACATGTTGTGATGACCCCCAACCATAAAATTATATTTGTTGCTACGTCATAACTGTAATTTTGCTACTGCTATTAATAGTAATGTAAATGTCTGATATGCAGGATGTATTTTCATTCACTGGACCAAATTTGGCACAAATACCCAATATACCCAAATTTGAATACTGGTGGGGTTGGGGAGGGGATTGATTTTGTCATTTGGGAGTTGTAGTTGCTGGGATTTTTAGTTCACCTACAATCAAAGAGCATTCTGAACTCCACCAACAATGGAATTGAACCAAACTTGGCACACAGAACTCCCATGACCAACACAAAATCCTGGAGTGGTTTGGTGAGCATTGACCTTGATTTTGGGAGTTGTAGTTCACCTACATCCAGAGATCACTGTGGACTCAAACAATGGTGGATTTGGACCAAACTTGACACGAATACTCAATATGCGCAAATGTGAACACTGAATGAGGTTGGGGAAAATAGACCTTGACATTTGGGAGTTGTAGTTGCTGGGATTTATAGTTCACTTACAATCAAAGAGGATCCTGAACCCCACCAATGATAGAATTGGGCCAACTTCACACAGAGAACCCCCATTGCCAGCAGAAATTGTAGTCCACTTACATCCAAAGAGCACTGTGGACTCAAACAATGATGAATCTGGACCAAACTTGGCATGGATACTCAATATGCTGAAATGTGAACACTAGTGGAGTTTGGGGAAAATAGACCTTGACATTTGGGAGAGGTAGTTGCTGGGATTTATAGTTCATCTACAATCAAAGAGGATTCTGAACCCCACCAGCGATGGAAATAAACCAATCGTGGCACACAAAACTCCCATGACCAATAGAAAGTACTGGAAAGGTTTGATAGAATTGGGCTAACTTCCCACACAGAACCCCCATGGCCAACAGAAAACGCTGTGTTTTCTGATGGTCTTTGGTGACCCCTCTGACACCCCCTTACAATTGTCCCAAGGGGTTCAGTGTTGCTCTAGGGCAAGGCAGATGGTTTTGTGGGATGCCCTTCCCATAAAGAACAAGCCTTGCTGATGTTCGGCTGCAATATCTGCTGACCTCCCTCCCGAGCCACTGCTTGGCTCTCTGTGACCCAACCTTGTTGGAGTTGGCAGGCGCATAAAGAGGGCCACGGCACTCATCTCCAGCCCCATACACATGCACTCCTTCCCCACTTGCCCCTGGGCCAGGAGTGTCCTGTTCTGCCTCTGGTGGTCTTTGGTGGTGCTGGGAGGTCTCTCACAGGAGCATTGAGAGTTCCTCCCAGCCATACCCAACCTCTGGTGCACCGATCCAGAAAAATGTGCTCAGGCAGAAATGTAAACAAAGGCCACCTGCAAAGTGTGGTTTCGTCATTAAAATTTCACAAAGGCAGGGAATACCTCCCTGGAGTTCCTTTGAGACATATGAAGCATGAGCCGTTCTCCTTTTTTAGGTTGATGCTGTTCTATGATATTATGGCGATGCCGTGAACAGGGGAGGAGGAGAGGACTCATCTGGGCTAAAGCCAGTCAATGCATTTGGGTCAGGTGCTTTCCCTGGCTGGCTGGCCAAGTGGGCCACATCAGGTGTTCCTCTGCCCCCTTCAATGGGATTTCCCTCCAACCATTAAAGAGGAGCGGCAGATTGGACAGGAGGGCTTCTGCCAACCATCCTCATATTTTTTTCCCCCTTATCTTGCCCAGGACTAGAAAATACCTGAATTAACTGTGAGGTGCAAAAGTGATGGAGCTCTTTAGTCAGATCTGATGGTCCAGGGTTTTACTGATCATAGAATCATAGAATCATAGAATCAAAGAGTTGGAAGAGACCTCATGGGCCATCCAGTCCAACCCCCTGCCAAGAAGCAGGAATATTGCATTCAAATCACCCCTGACAATTGGCCATCCAGCCTCTGCTTAAAAGCTTCCAAAGAAGGAGCCTCCACCACACTCCGGGGCAGAGAGTTCCACTGCTGAACGGCTCTCACAGTCAGGAAGTTCTTCCTAATGTTCAGATGGAATCTCCTTTCTTGTAGTTTGAAGTCATTGTTCCGCGTCCTAGTCTCCAGGGCAGCAGAAAACAAGCTTGTTCCCTCCTCCCTGTGACTTCCTCTCACATATTTATACATGGCTATCATATCTCCTCTCAGCCTTCTCTTCTTCAGGCTAAACATGCCCAGCTCCTTAAGCCGCTCCTCATAGGGCTTGTTCTCCAGACCCTTGATCATTTTAGTCGCCCTCCTCTGGACACATTCCAGCTTGTCAATATCTCTCTTGAATTGTGGTGCCCAGAATTGGACACAATATTCCCGATGTGGTCTAACCAAAGCAGAATAGAGGGGTAGCATTACTTCCTTAGATCTAGACACTATGCTCCTATTGATGCAGGCCAAAATCCCATTGGCTTTTTTTGCCGCCACATCACATTGTTGGCTCATGTTTAACTTGTTGTCCACGAGGACTCCAAGATCTTTTTCACACGTACTGCTCTCGAGCCAGGCGTCCCCATTCTGTATCTTTGCATTTCATTTTTTCTGCCAAAGTGATGTTCTGCTATCTATCCAGCTTCAATTGATTTACTAATTGTGTGTGTGTTTGCATGCACATAGGATGCACAGTACAATGGGAAGGACATATTAACTTCCCGAGGTGCAGCCTTGGAGAGATTTACTGCTACTTGGAAGGGAGACTTCCGGTCTTCTGCTGCTGGCATAGCTGGAAAGATGCTACTGCAGGAGACACATCTGCTCTGCAATGAGCCCTGATGCATTTAGTCAGGCGCCCTTCGTGGCAAATGTGCTCAGGTTTAAAACTGAAATGGGACGTCCTAAAACAGTGCTTCTCAATCTTCCTAATACCACAACCACTTAATACAGTTCCTTATGTTGTGGTGGTCCCCAACCGTAACATTATTTTCGTTGCTACTTCATAACTGTAATTTTGCTACGATTATGAATCGTAATGTAAATATCTGATATGCAGGATGTATTTTCATTCACTGGACCAAATTTGGTACACATATCCAAATTTGAATACTGGTGGGGTTGGGGGGGATTGATATCGTCTTTTGGGAGTTGTAGTTGCTGGGATTTATAGTTCACCTACAATCAAAGAGCATTCTGAACCCAACCAACGATGGAATTAAACCATAGTTGGCACACAAAACTCCCATGACCAACAGAAAGTACTGTAAAGGTTTGTGTGCACTGATTTTGGGAGTTGTAGTTCACCTACATTCAGAGAGCACTGTGGACTTAAACAATGGTGGATCCGGACCAAGCTTGGCACAAATACTCAATGTGGACACTGGTGGAGTTTGGAGAAAATAAACCTTGGCATTTGGGAGTTGTAGTTGCTGGGATTTATTGTTGACCTACAATCAAAGAGCATTCTGAACTCCACCAGCAAGGGAATTGAACCAAACTTGGCACACAGAACTCCCATGACCTTCTGAAAATGCTGGAAGGGTTTGGTGGGCATTGACCTTGAGTTTTGGAATTGCAGTTCACCTACATCCAAAGAGCACTGTGGACTCAAACAATGATGGATCTGGACCAAACTTGGCATGAACACTCAATGTGTCCAAATGGGAACAGTCATGGAGTTTGGGGAAAATAGACCTTGACTTTTGGGAGTTGTAGTTGCTGGGATTTATAGTTCACCTACAATCAAAGATTCTGAACCTCACCAATGATAGAATTGGGCCAACTTCACACAGAGAACCCCCATGGCCAGCAGAAAATACTGTGTTTTCTGATGGTCTTTGGTGACCCCTCTGAATCCCCCTCACAATCCCCCCAGGGGTTCTGACCCCCAGGTTGAGAAATGCTGCTCTAGAATGAGACAGGGCAAGGCAGATGGTGCTTTGGTGGGATGCCCTTCCCATAAAGGGCAGGCCTTGCTAATGTCCAGGTTGCAAAATCATACAATCCTAGAGTTGGAAGAGACCTCATGGGCCATCCAATCCAACCCCATTCTGCAAAGAAGCAGGAAAATTGCATTCAAAGCACCCCCAACAGATGGCCCTCCAGCCTGTTTAAAAGCTTCCAAAGGAAGAGCCTCCACCACACTCCGGGGCAGAGAGTTCCACTGCTGAACGGCTCTCACAGTCAGGAAGTTCTTTCTCATGTTCAGATGGAATCTCCTTTCTTGTAGTTTGAAGCCATTGTTCCATGTCCTAGTCTCCAGGACAACAGAAAACAAGCTTGCTCCCTCCTCCTCCCTATGACGTCCTCTCACATATTTATACATGGTTATCATATCTCCTCTCAGCCTTCTCTTTTTCAGGCTAAACATGCCCAGCAATTTAAGCCGCTCCTCATAGGGATAAAGTCACCCTCCTCTGGACACATTCCAGCTTGTCAATATCTCTCTTCAATTGTGGTGCCCAGAATTGGACACAATATTCCAGGTGTGGTCTAACCAAGACAGACTAGAGGGGGAGCATGACTTCCTTAGATCTAGACACTAGACTCCTATTGATGCAGGCCAAAATCCCATTGGCTTTTTTTGCCACTGCATCAGATTGTTGGCTCATGTATAACTTGTTGTCCACAAGGACTCCAAGATCTTTTTCACACGTACTGCTCTCGAGCCATGCCCCCCACCCCCATTCTGTATCTTTGCATTTCATTTTTTTCTGCCTAAGTGGAGTATCTTGCATTTGTCACTGTTGAACTTCATTTTGTTAGTTTTGGCCAATCATCTCTCTAATCTGTCCCAAAAGGACACTGAGTCTCTTTGTCACAACCGCATGTTTCTTCATTCATTCCATTGCACATGTTTATTCTCCAAGCCCGTTTCCTTTTGAGAACAGCCCTGTGAGCCAGGTGAGGCTATTGTGCAGCATTGTGTGCACTCGCATACGTAGAGTATGCTTTTGGCTGCAGGGAGGGTGGGTTGCCTCTTCATTCTTGCTTCCTTGAGCTCAAGAATTCTTTACAGCCACACTATACTGCTTTTGCTTGCTGGGAGCTGAATGCACTATACCAGTCGTGGACAAACTTGGGCCCTTCAGGTGTTTTGGACTTCAACTCCCACAATTCCGAATAGCCTCAGGCCCCTTTCTTTTCCCCCTCAGCTGCTTAAGCTTAGTATAGAAGACTCTAGATGCTCTCTGAGGGTTCCTTTCAATGCTATAGAGTCATCTAGACTACTTGAGAGTCAAGTCTCCTTTGGGAGAGGGGTTGTACTGGATGCCCTCTGGAGGTCCCTTCCAACTCTATAAAGTCATATAGATTACTTGAGAGTCAAGTCAAGTCTCCTTTGGGAGAGGGGTTGGACTGGATGCCCTCTGGAGGTCCCTTCCAATGCTATAGAGTCATCAAGACTATTTGAGAGTCAGGTGAAATCTCTTTCAGGTGCAGGATCAGACTGGATGCCCTCTGGAGGTCCTTTCCAACTCTATAAAGTCATTCAGACTGCTTGGGAGTCAGGTCAAGTCTCCTTCAGGAGAGGGGTTGGACTGGATGCCCTCTGGGGTTCCTCCCAACTCTATAGAATCATCTGGACTGCTTGGGAGTCAGGTCAAGTCTTCTTCAGGTGAGGGGTTAGACTGGATGCCCTGTAGAGGTCCCTTCCAAATCTAAAGAGTCATACGGACTGCCTGAGAGTCAGGTCAAGCCTCCTTCAGCAGAGGGGTTGGACTGGATGCCCTCAGGAGGTCCCTCCCATCTCTAAAGAGTTATATATACTGCCTGGAAGTAAGGTGAAGTCCCCTTCTGGACAGCCTGTCAGGAGGGGGGTTGAGTGGTGCCTGAGGTTGGACTGGATGCCCTCTGGAGGTTCCTTCCTACTTTGTAGAGTCTTCTAGACTAAGGAAAGAGCCTGAGGCTGTTAGGAATTGTAGGAGCTGAAGTCCAAATCACCTGGAGGGCCCAAGTTTGCCCAGTCCTGCTCTAGAGTCCACCAAAGTCTACAAAAGCTTTGGCTTCTCTCATTTCATCTGTTATGGTCCTGCCAGATCCCTGTATTTTGCATCCTGATATCCCAAGATGACTTTGAATCTAGTCACTTTGTGTAAGTCTGAGCTTTAAGAAATTGTGTCCACCACGTGGTCCTGGAAGCGTGAGATGGACCGTTGGAGTAAAAAGCTTTTTGTTGTAATGTAAAGGAAAGAACACTTTGTGGCAGCAAGGCTCGAAAGTCCTCAGGCTGGGGCTGGAGGTTCATTAGTTCACAGCACAGAGCTTCAGCCTCAACATCTTCGTTTCCATTGCACTTCAGTTATTTTTTTCCCCAAACTCTTGTAGGCCTTATATCTAGTAATCTAGTATGCATCACACAGGAAGCCAAACAGAGGCTTATATTACTCTCACTGCTAGGTGCATCCTCCATCAGATTGCATGGCTGTGTCTAAGAAAGCACACTAGGAACCTATGCTAATTCTTTTTTGGGTCGTGTCAGGAGCGACCTGAGAAACTGCAAGTCGCTTCTGGTGTGAGAGAATTGGTCGTCTGCAAGGATGTTGCCCAGGGGATGCCCGGATGATTTGATGTTTTATCATCCTTGGAGCCCCTGGTGGCACAGTGGGTTAAACCCCTGTGCTGGCAGGACTGAAGACCGACAGGTTGCAGGTTCGAATCAGGGGAGAGGCGGATGAGCTCCCTCTGTCAGCTCCAGCTCCTCATGCGGGGACATGAGAGAAGCCTCCCACAAGGATGACGTATGCTAATAATATAATATAATACAATATATTGTATACACATATAATATTTATAATATTATAATGTATTAAAATATTAATATTATATATTATATAATATATTTATATTATTATATAATTTACATATATATATATATATATATATAATATTATAATGTAATACAGGAGTGAGAAAGGCGGTATATAAATACTGTAAATAAATAATTAATTATAATTATATATTTTATATTACATGTAATATCACTAATAATATTACAATATAATGATCTAGTACAAAATAGTAATATATAACACTGATACTGTACTATGCTAATAATATAATGAATTGTATGTATATATATCTTGTAAGCCGCTCTGAGTCTCCTTCGGAGTGAAAAGGACGGCATATAAATACTGTAAATAAATAATTAATTATAATTATATATTTTAATATTACATGCAATATTACTAATAATATTACAATATAATGATCTAGTACAATATAGTAATATATAACACTGATATTGTACTATGCTAATAATATAATGTATTGTATGTATATATATCTCTGAGTCCCCTTCAGTGTGAGAAAGGCAGCATATAAATGTCGTGAATAAATAAATAAATACATAAATTTTCCTAAGTTGTTGTGTTGTAAACTTTGGTATATTTCTACTTCCTTTTGTGGGGTTTCAACCCTGGACTGCTCAAGTCTCTTGTGTCATCAAGTCTCCAGTCCTCAAAAAGTAGCTAGAGATAGGATTAGGCTGAGGGATTCATCCCCCCAACCCCACCCCCTATTCCTATGTGTGTTTACCAAAAAGGGCTTTGTCTTTACTGCATTGTTGAAGGCTTTCATGGCCAGAATCACTGGGTTGTTGTGAGTTTTCCAGGTTGTATGGCCATGTTCTAGATGTATTCTCTCCTGATGTTTTGCCTGCATCTATGGCAGGCATCCTCAGAGGTTTGTCTTTACTCTTCCTCCTTGTCAATGCCTCCTCCTCCTTTGAAGATGTAGCAATGGAATCTCTGTGAGGAACTATTTTTATTACCTTGGGCTGGCCAGGTGTCCATTCACCACCATTGTCTCTTCTGCCTTTCCTTCCTTCTAGTGAGGACGCATTTTGCCTCTTTCTCTAGGCAAAATGTAGCTGCACTGATTTTTTTTTTACTTTTTACCCTTTTATCTCTTTAGAAGATGACATTTAATAAGCCGGTTAGCTCCAAGACCTTTCCTATCTAGAATGTATTTCTTTTACTTCAATAAATATTTTTGAACCTAAAGTTCTGACTCTGCAATCCTGTGCCATCCTAAGGAATAGAAGCGTATCCCAACTCATCACATGCAAGTTTCTCCTGGTCATGAAGTTTGCTTCTGGAACTTTGCTATATTTATGGTGGAATCACCCCAACTGAGCGTTATTTCTGAGCCTAAGAGCTCTGATTCCCCAACACCTTTATCATCTAAGTAGCATGTATCAAAACTTTTTGAAAACCCTCATTATATATTTATTTATTTATTCTTTAATTATCCTATTTGGACCCCACGTTTCTCTACCCCAAGGTGGACTCAAGGCAGCTTACATATGGCAATTATTAAATGCCTTAAACACATACAACATTAAGTTTAAAAGCCATTGAATTAAAATGAATCCATATTTTAAAAATGTAAAAATTACATTCAATATTAAAATCACGCCATTGAAAAATAGTAGTCTGAGGCCGTTCTGTAGTCACTGCACAAATTCTAATTATATTATACTAGTCGTCCCCTGCCACGTGTTGCTGTGGCCCACATGGGGGTTCTGTGTGGGAGGTTTGGCCCAATTCTATCGTTGGTGGGGTTCAGAATGCTCTGTGATTATAGGTGAACTATAAATCCCAGCAACTACAACTCCCAAATGTCAAGATTCTATTTTCCCCAAACTCCACCAGTGTTCACATTTGGGCATATTGAGTATTCGTGTAGAGTTTGGTCCAGAGCCATCATTGTTTGAGTCCACAGTGATCTCTGGATGTAGGTGAACTACAACTCCAAAACCAAAGGACACTGCTCACCAAACCCTTCCAGTATTTTCTGTTGGTCATGGGAGAACTGTGTGTCAAGTTTGGTTCAATTTCATTGTTGGTGGGGTTCAGAATGTTCTTTGATTGTAAGTGAACTATAAATCCCAGCAACTACAACTCCCAAATGACAAAATCAATTTTTTGAGTGAAGGACATACATTGGGTTGTTAGGTGTCTTGTGTCCAAATTTGGTGTCAATTCATCCAGTGGCTTTTGAGTTCTGTTAATCCCACAAAGGAACATTACAGCTTTATTTATATAGATTACTAGCCATCCCCTGCCATGCGTTGCTGTGGCCCACTCTGGTGGTCATGGGGGTTCTGTGTGAAAGGTTTGGCGCAAGTCTGTTGTTGGTGGGGTTCAGAATGCTCTGTGATTGTAGGTGAACTATACATTCCAGCGACTATAACTCCCAACTGTCAAGATTCTATTCCCCAAACTCCACCAGTGTTCACATTTTGGCATATTGAGTATTCGTGTAGAGTTTGGTCCAGAGCCATCATTGTTTGAGCCCAAAGTGCTCTCTGGATGTAGGTGAACTACAACTTCAAAACCAAAGGACACTGCCCATCAAACCCTTCCAGTATTTTCTGTTGGTCATGGGAGAACTGTGTGCCAAGTTTGGTTCAATTCCACCGTCGGTGGGGTTCAGAATGTTCTTTGATTGTAAGTGAACTATAAATCCCAGCAACTACACCTCCCAAATGATAAAATCAATTTTTTGAGTGAAGGACATACATGGGGTTGTTAGGTGTCTTGTGTCCAAATTTGGTGTCAATTTGTCCAGTACTTTTTGAGTTCTGTTAATCCCACAAACAAACATTACATTTTTATTTATATAGATTATTGCATTGCTTCTCCGAAGGCCTGGTCCCAGAGCCAGGTTATTACTCTCCTTCTGAAGGCTAGGAGGGAGGGGGATGATCCAATGTCACTAGGGAGGGAGTTCCACAGCTGAGGGGCCACCATTGAGAAGACCCTGTTTCTTGTCCCCACCAGTCGTGCTTGCGAAGGAGGTGGGACTGAGAGCAGGGTCTCCCCAGAAGATCTAAATCTCTGCTGTGGTTCATAGGGGGAGATATGTTCGGACAGGAAACCTCTGCCAGAATAATTTAGGGCTTGATAGTCTTTATAGGCTCATTATGCACATGCATAATTATGCATGTGCTGGAATTAATCCTGCCTCCTTATCTTTCAGGCAACCCTGTTACAGTGGGAATGAGCATCCACATCTCAAGCATTGATCAGATCTCTGAAGTCAACATGGTAAGTAATGGCGAAATGACAATCCAGGCGGGCTAGGTGGGGGGATTGTGAGGGGAAAGTGCCCAGAGGCTGGATTTTGTGCTCTGGGGCTTCCAAATGATCTGGCTGGTTCAACAAATGGAGGTCCAACAAGGAGCAGCACAGAGCAAACCCCTTTTCTTTGGGCCCAATTGAACCCCTGCCCCATCCCCATAAAGCTACTACGCTTGGGATCTCAAGGGGGATGAAACAGATCCTCTTGGATTGATGAGTTTCAGAAGGTCTTGATTGCTCTTTCTCAGGCTGGTCCAGATGAAACCCCACTGTCCTCCACAATCTTTCTGGCCATTGTTTGCATTGACAAGGGGTGGCGGGTAGGAGATCCTTCCTTCTCTTGCCTCCTGTGCCCAAAACACCTCATCCAGGGATGGAGTCAGGGTAGCAGATGCGACAGACATGTGGCCATCCTGTGAAATGCCGTCCTGTGCAGTCATCCCATATCTGTCTCTTGCTGTATGCCAGCCTGTTCAACCTGTGATTGTGTCTGATGTTCATGTTGATATTCATGATGGGAATGGGGATGGTGTTCATGTTGATGTTCCTGAAGACAATGGGTATGTTGATTTGCCTTCTGTGTCTGAGTCTGGGGATGAGAGGTCAGAGAGACCTGAGTTGTGCCAGTTGTGCCCATACCTTGGGAAGTCTGACTTGGCCACTGGTTACATCCCATATAGACTACTGCAATGTGTTCTATGTGGGGTTTCCTTTGAAGACTATTTGGAAACTTCAAATGGTCCAGCGGGCGGCAGCCAGATTGCTCACTGGAGCGGCACTCAGGGAGCATACAATTTCCCTGTTATGTCAGCTCCACTGGCTGCCAGTTTGCTTCCGGGCACAATTCAAAGTGTTGGCTTTAGCCTATAAAGCCCTAAACAGTTCCAACTCAGCTTACCTGTTCGAACGTATCTCTCCTTATGAACTATCTAGGAGCTCAAGATTGGCTGGGAGGCTCTGCTCTCAGTCCATCTTCTTCGCAGGTGTGCCTGGCGAGGATGTGAGAAAGTGCCTTCTCAGTGGTGGCCCCTCAACTGTGGAACTCCCTCCCTAGGGATGTTAGATCAGCCCTCTCCCTCCTGACCTTTCAGAGGAAAATTAAAAACTTGGCTTTTCAACAAGCCTTTGGAAACGCAGTGCAATAGACAAATATGGATCTACGTGGAACTTAATTGTCGAATGGTTCAGATGATGTTTTTGGACAATGAGATGAACTGTGAAGGCATTCATTTTATATGTTTTTAAATGGTTTTATTGTATGATTTTATACAATTGTTTTAAATGTTTTAAATTATATACTGTATATTGCTATGGCATCAAATAGCTGCTGAGTTGTAAGCCGCCTTGAGTCACCTTCGAGTTTGAGAAAGGGGGGATAGGAATATCGTAAATACATATATAAATAAATTCTCAAGGCCCCAGGCTTGCAAAAGGCTTTTTGCCGCAGTTATCTAGTCAGTTATTTGAGAATGAAGTTGATTCTGAGGTACCAGGTAGAGGAGTTAATGAAGGAAGCGAGATCTTGAATAGGAAAAGAAGTAAACAGAGACAGTCCGTGCAGCAATTAAGACGCTCAGCTAGACTTCAACAGAAGATAGAGAGCAAACCAAAACTGAGAAAGAATCCATTCCTAGCAGTTTTGGAGTCAGGGAAGAGTTTATAAATGCCTTGAGAGGAACAACTGCTTTAGTTGAAGCAACGCTGGATTAATGCCAAGTTTCCAGCACCAAGGTCTGCCTAGCTCATGTTTAGCCGATGGAATATGCTTCTGTATTGTTCGTGGATTCAAGTGCCTAGTTTCATGGATTTCCTTGGTCTCTTTGTTCCTGTCTTCTTTTATATCAATTGGATTACTTTTTACTGGTTTGGCTACATATATTTCTATATATTTTTCTGGCCAAGGTGCCTTGCTGTAGCTCCTAGAGGTGTTTCACTGCTCCTGCTTTGGAAATGCTGGTATCGAGCAAGAATTTGGAGGGTCTCGTCGACATCAACACCATTTGCACAAACCTCTCTTCCAGAGGTGCTTCAGCCATATTATACACAATCTGCTCAGTTTCTGTTGTTGTTGTTCATTTGTTCAGTCATCTCCGACTCTTCATGACCTCATGGACCAGCCCACGCCAGAGCTCCCTGTCGGCCGTCACCACCCCCAGCTCCTTCAAGGTTTCTGCAATGGGCCTTTAGCAGTTGAGGGGCGGATCACCAGAAAGAGCCATGTGGGATCAGGCCCCAGGCCTGTTTCAGCCAACCAATCAGTCCAGAGCAGTATTTTAAAACTGGAAATCCACTTTTTCCATCCCTACCACATGTGGCCAGAGTTATGGTGAGGTCTTACGCACATGTAAGTTCCCTCAGGGAAGCAGCATGACCTTTCCGTCCAAATGGGGAACGACTGCATTAAGCAGAAGGCTGTGGGAGCCCAGCTGGGCCTGCGGTGCCTCATGTGTGCGGATGTGACGAGGCGTGTGCAGATTTGGTTGTGCGTCCATTCACGTTGGGTTCTCTCGGTTCACTTGTGCAGAGTTGCCATTCAATGCAAAGGCTGTGCAGCCATCAGTGAGAAACTCTCTCTCTCTCTGGGGAGTTGTGGTTCCATTGTAGGAGGATCTTGAGCTGCATCTTTGTGTTAAGTTCTTGCAGCATAGGATGGTTTGAGAGTTCGTGTTGCAATTTGTCATAATGTATTAAAATTGCATCTACTGTGTTGGATTTCATTGGTGCCTTGTAGTTTTGTTGCATTAGCACTATTGTTTCTATTTACACAAAGAATATAATATATAAATTATGCGTTATAGTAAAGGTAAAGGGGCCCCCAAAGCAAACCTTTCAAGAAGATTTCTGAGGCTGAGGGAATGTCGTTGTATTGTATGTTGTTGTTTGTCGGCGGCCTTGGCCTTTGTAAGCCGCATCAAGTCCTTCGGGAGATTTTGCGGGGTATGAATAAAGTTAATAATAATAATAATAATGTCACCCAATCGAACCCTTGTTTCCAGAGTCTTGGGACCCATCTACAATGCATTATATGGTCAGTTGAGTAATATAATGTAGTTCATATAATGTAGTATAACTAAAAAGGTAAAGGTTTCCCCTTGACATTAAGTTTAGTGATGCCCAACTCTGGGGAGTGGTGCTCATCTCCATTTCTAAGCTGAACAGCTGGCGTTGTCCGTAGAAGCCTCCAAGGTCATGTGGCTGGCATGACTTCATGGAGCATTGTTACCTTTCTTCCGGAGCGGTACCTATTGATCTACTCACATTTTCATGTTTTCAAACTGCTAGGTTGGCAGAAGCTGGGGCTAACAGTGAGAGCTCACCCCACTTCCTGAATTTGAAACTTTCAGTCAGTAAATTCAGCAGATCAGCAGTTTAACCTGCTGTGCCACTGGGGTATACACACACACACACACACACACACACACACACAGAGTATATATATATATGAGGTATATCAGACATGTAACTAAAATATATATATTGTAAATCAGCCATGTTGGTTGGTGGTAGCAGGAGGAGGGTCAGCATGATCCATGCAGGTTGGTGGCTCTTCCTGGCACTGTATCTTTCTGCACACAAACACACAAGCATATCCATGACCAGTTCATTCTGGACAGCCTGCCTGCATAAAGCAAGGTAGCATTTTGTGCCTACTAGATCTGGAAAAGAGATTTTTGTCCAGGGAGGCGAAAGCCAGTAGCAGAAGCTACACAAGTAAAAGGGAAGATGTGAATAACGCTGCCACCCAGCTCCCAGAACCTCTCCATGGAGAAGCTAGGCACTTAATGATTTTTGCTCAGCTGAAATGTAAAGAGAGCAGCGGCCAAATTGTTGGCTTCAGTTGGCTAAAAGAATCATAGAATCATCAAGTTGGAAGAGACGTCATGGGCCATCCAATACAACCCTCCATCAAGAAGCAGAAAAAATTGCATTCAAAACACCCCTGACAGATGGCCATCCAGCCTCTGTTTTAAAGCCTCCAAAGAAGGAACCTCCACTACACTCAGGGGCAGAGAGTTCCACTGCTGAACAGCTCTCACAGTTCTTTCTCATGTTCAGTTGGAAACTCCTTTCTTTCCTGTAGTTTGAAGCCATTGCTCCATTGTGTCCTAATCTCCATGGCAGCAGAAAACAAGCATGCTCCGTCTTTCCTATGACTTCACATCTTGATCCATGGCTGTCATCATGTCTCCTCTCAGCCTTCTCTTCTGCAGGCTAAATATGCCCAGCTCTTTAAGCCGCTACTCATAGGGCTTGTTCTCCAGCTACTTGATTATTTTAGTCACCTTTTAGAAGTCCAACGATTTGACAGATTTGGAGATCCTCGCCCTCTATTTCTCTTGGGTCTCAGACATCTTGGAGAAGGAGATGGAGAAAGCACCTGCCCTCCAAGTTTAGTATTTATTACTGTTCAGGCTATTGGTTGTTTCTGATGTTGTTTGATATTGCTTATGATGTTGTTTTATACATTTTATTGCATTGTGTTTTTAATCTATGTCTGATCGGGCTTGTCCCCATATAGGCCACCCTGAGTCCCTTTGGGGAGATGGAGGAGGGATACAAAAATAAAATTGTTGTTGTTGTTGTTGTTAAGCACAACAAGAATCTGAAATGGGAATCAGCCGAAAAAGTTGACATTGCAGCATAGCAAACTCCAGGAGGGAGTGAAAACTCCAAAGAGCAGCGCAAACAGTAGGAATGGAAGGCTGAATTTGAGCACAGATCATGGGGCTGCTCAGTGCTGGACAGCTCCCTGCTGCTGCTGTATTGGTTATGGCTGCAATCCTAGTTGTGTATGTGGGGCGGGGGGAGGGGGGGGTCCTGGCCTCCCTCTCTGCATCAAAGGGGTTGAAGGAGAGAAATTGCCAGGTAATAGTTCTGCACCTGATCTTTCTAAACATCATTTGAAAGTCCCTCTGCACTTCGTTATAGAGCAGGCTTTCTCAACCTGGGGGGAGGGGTTCGAAAGAGAGTGTCAGAGGGGTCATCAAAGATCATCAGAAAATACAGTACTGTCTGTTGGTCATGGAGGTTCTGTTTGGGAAGTTTGGCCCAATTCTATTGTTGGTGGGGTTCAGAATCTTCTTTGATTGTAGGTGAACTATAAATCCCAGCAACTACAACTCCCAAATGTCAAGGTCTATTTTCCCCAAACTCCACCAGTGTTCACATTTAGGCATAATGAGTATTCGTGCCAAGTTTGATCCAGATCCATCATTGTTTGAGTCCACAGTGCCCTCTGGATGTAGGTGAACTAGAACTCCAAATCTCAAGGTCAATGCCCACCAAACCCTTCCAGTATTTTGTGTTGGTCATTGGAGTTCTGTGTGCCAAGTTTGGTCCAATTCCATTGCTGGTGGAGTTCAGAATGCTCTTTGATTGTAGGCGAACTATAAATCCCAGCAACTACAACTCCCAAATGACAAAATCAACCCCCAACCCCATCAGTGCTCAGATTTGGTTGTATTGGATATTTGTGCCAAATTTGGTCTAGGGAATGTAAATATATCTTTCATATCAGATATTTACATTAGAATTCATAACAGTAGCAAAATTAGAGTTATGAAGTGGCAACGAAAATAATTTTATGGTTGGGGGTCACCACAACATGAGGAACTGTATTAAGGGGTGGCTGCATTAGGAAGGTTGAGAAACACTGCTCTAGAGTTTAGGGTCCGGTTTTTGAAATTTCCGAGGGCCACTTGGCCCCGGGGACAAGTAATGCCCATGCCTTTGTGTGCCAACATTTGGGTTGAGAAACACTGTTATAGAGGAATGGGAAGGGGGGCCCTCTCTCCCACACAAACTGAAGAGAAGTGGGGGGTCTCAGATGCCCCTTCTGCACCTCCAAAGCAGGGGGACCTTGGTGTCTGGCAGCCACACACAAGTGGGGAGAGGAGGGGGTTGAGAGACTGGCCCCTTGTGCCCATTTCAGAAAGGAACACTATTGCTTGCTGGCCAGTCATCCAATGCTATGGCATGTTTTCAGGCCCGCATTATAGGCTGGCCACCCAGTGCTTCCCACTGAAGAGCAGCAGGAGCAAGATTGACTAATCTGTCCTGTGCTGAAACCTCATTCTGGCAATTAAAACCTGCAAACGAAAGCAAACCCGGCCCGACAGTGCGTCAGTGGATGGAGACACCACTGGGAAAGGTACCTGGCTCCTGTGCCAATGTGTGCCCCTCAAACCAGAGCTGATATGCCTGGGACCACCCTTTCTAGTCCTTTGGCCCCAGGAGCAAAGACAACCCCCCCCCCCCCGATCCCTCCTTTTGTAAACACAAGTGGCTTTTGCAGACATGCTTTCTGTCCGATCTGTGGAAGAATCGGCAGGCTGTTCTTTACTTGATCAAACCATGGCTCCTCCATCAAATGGGATCGAGTTCCTGCTGGTTGAATTTTTGCCTCCAAGCTTCTGGCCTGGTCTATTCGCTGCGATTGGTCATTGTCTGACAGCCTTGATTTGTGATCGGCAACTGCTTTTCAATACCTGGCTGCTCTTTTCACTGCCTTCGGAGCTAAAATCTTAGATGGCCAGGGTTAGTTGTTTGCTGGCCTCTGTTGCTAAAATGATCAAGGGTCTGGAGAACAAGCCCTATGAGGAGCGGCTTAAGGAGCTGGGCATGTTTAGCCTGAAGAAGAGAAGGCTGAGAGGAGATATGATAGCCATGTATAAATATGTGAGAGGAAGCCACAGGGAGGAGGGAGCAAGCTTGTTTTCTGCTTCCTTGGAGACTAGGCCGCGGAACAATGGCTTCAAACTACAAGAAAGGAGATTCCATCTGAACATGAGAAAGAACTTCCTGACTGTGAGAGCCGTTCAGCAGTGGAACTCTTTGCCCCGGAGTGTGGTGGAGGCTCCTTCTTTGGAAGCTTTTAAACAGAGGCTGGATGGCCATCTGTCAGGGGTGATTTGAATGCAATATTCCTGCTTCTTGGCAGAATGGGGTTGGACTGGATGGCCCATGAGGTCTCTTCCAACTCTTTGATTCTATGATTCTATGATTCTTAGCCTTTTGTGGTGGAGACACCCTTGTTCAACCCTTGTGCCAGCAGGACTGCTGACTGAAAGGTCAGTGGTTTGAATCCAAGGAGTGGGGTGATCTCCTGCCTGTCAGCTCCAGCTTCTCATATAGGGACATGAGAGAAACCTCCCACAGGATGATAAAACTTCCAGGCATCCAACGTCCTTGCAGACGGGCAATTCTCTCACACCTGAAGCGACTCGCAGTTTCTCAAATCACTCTTAACATGAAAAAATGCCTTTATGGTGATGGCTGAATGATCTTGGAGAGCAAGGAATCATTGGATGCAGATTCCTTTCATCTGGGCAATCAAATTCTTCTGTGCTTTGAGGCCTTCAATCGTTCATAGGCAGTCTCCATGATGTCAGCCTCTGCTAATTGCCCAATAGTTTAGCCATTGGTGTTTCAAGAGTTATAGCTCCTTTTCCTCTTGGAGCATCCATATTTGAAGAGGAATATTTTGGAAGATTGGCCATAAACAGTCCAAGTTTCCAGGGTTCTGGGACAGATTGTCCAAGAGGTTGAAGAATAGTGCTGTAGGCATAAACGTGTTAATGTTCATTCAAAGACTGAGAGCTCTTTAATTTTGCATTCATAATCTGCACAATATTTGGGTGCTTCTGCTTGTCCGTAACAATTATTCCATTTCATACCTGATGTTATATCCCACTGTGTTGATCTTTCCTTTATTGCTTTTATGTTATCGTTTTTTTATTGTGGTATATTATTTTAATTTTATTTTAATTTGAATTATTATTTTGCTGTATGTATTTCATTTGTTTACTGTATTTGTTGGGCTTGGTCTCATGTTAGCCGCCCTGAATCCCTGAGGGGAGATGGTGGTGGGCAGGCATGTAGCCGGTGGGAAGGGGGGGGGGGCTTGAGGGGCTTCAGCCCCCCCCATGAAATTCTCAGGGTGGTCCACAAGAAGGCCTTACGGGCACATTATTTAAACTGCTATGTTTATTTATATCATGGTCTGATCACCATACTCAATATATCCCATATGCATGGAGGTATTGAGATAACAATACAAAAGGTTTGCTAGGGTAGATCCTCAGCCCCCCCCCCCGAATCCAACTCACCCCCCCAATCAAACTCAGCCCCCACCGAATCAAAATCCTGGCTACAAGCCTGGAGGCGGGCTATAACTAAAGTTTATTAATAACAATAACAATAACAATAATTAACTTGTCCCATAGTGCAAACAAGCATTGCTTAAATCCCAAATGTGATAAATTAAGGTGGTGTCTACTGCCAGGCAAAGGTAAGCTTTGGCATTTTCATCATTTGTATCCAACCATTTCTAGGATCCTCCTATCTCTGTAGATCCCTGCTTTTTCACAGTGTTGAAGTGGCCCATTGAAGTTAGAGTAGAGTAAAGGTTTCCCATTGACATTAGTCTAGTTGTGTCCGACTCTGGGGGTGGAGCTCATCTCCATTTCTAAGCCAAAGAGCCGGAGTTGTCCATAGACACCTCCTAGGTCATGTGGCCAGCATGACTGCATGGAGCACCATTACCTTCCCGCCAAAGCAGTACCTATTGATCTATTATTTATTTATTTACTGTATTTGTATACTGCCTTTCTCAGCCTTTCGGTGACTCAATGTGATCTACTTACATTCGCATGTTTTCAAACTGCTAGATTGACAGGAGCCCCCGGTGGCTCAGTGGGTTAAACCCCTGAGCTGCTCAACTGTTAAACCGAAGGGTCACAGGTTCAAATCCGGGGAGCGGCGTGTGCTTCTGCTGTCAGCCCCAGCTTCTGCCAACCTAGCCATTTGAAAACATGCAAATGTGAGTAGATCAACAGGTACCGCTCCAGCAGGAAGGTAATGGTGCTCCATGCAGTTATGCCAGCTACATGACCTTGGAGGTGTCTATGGACAATGTCGGCTCTTCGGCTTAGAAATGGAGATGTGCACCACCCGCCAGAGTCAGACATGACTTGATAACATCAGGGGAAAACCTTTACCTTGACCTAGGTTGGCAGAAGCTGGGGCTAACAGCGGGAGCTCACCCCACTGCCTGGATTTGAACCACTGATCTTTTGGTCAGCAAGTTCAGCAGCTCCGTGGTTTAACCCTCTATGCCACCGGGGGCTCCGTTGTAGTTAAGTACATTTCAATATTCGAAGCCCAAGTTTTATAATTGCTGCCTTTCAGCTTCTCCTGATTGAGAACGAGGGTGGGATCAGCAGTGCCATTGTGGCTTCATCAGGTAGGCTCTAGGAACTCTTTGCACTCTGTCTCATAGAAAACATGAGAAGATTCAGACTGGAGCCCAAAACCCAAATGTGGTGGGTAATAGATAGAATCCCTGGTGATTGCTCCTCTTTCTGGGAAATAGGGAGACTAGTTCAATTAAAATTCCCCCTGCAGCAGAGTTTGTAACTGGACGTGCTGAGTATTTTGGGTCTCTCAGAATGGGTACAGGATGGGTTGCCATTGAAGACTGTTTGGAAACTTCAAGTGGTCCAATGGGTGGCAGCCAGACTGCTCACTGGAGCAGCATACAGAGAGAGGGCATCCCTTCTATTACGCCAGCTCCATTGGCTGCCCATCTGCTACTGAGCACAATTCAAAGTGCTGACTTTAGCCTATAAAGCCCTAAATGGTTCCGGCAGAACGCATCTCCCTCTATGAACCATCTCAAAGATTAAGATTGTCTGGGGAGGCCCTGCTCTCAATCCCACCTCCTTCACAGGCGTGGTTTGTGGGGATGAGGGACAGGGCCTTCTCAGTGGTGGCCCCTCAACTGTGGAACTCTCTCCCCAGCGAAATCGGGTCAGCCCCCTCCCTCCTGACCAAGTAAAAACATGGTTCTGGGACCAACCTTTGGCCAATAGTTTTTTTTTTGTCGTGTCAGGAGTGACTCCTGGTGTGAGAGAATTGGCTGTCTGCAAGGACGTTGCCCAGGGGACGCCTGGATGATTTGATGTTTTTATCATCCTTGTGGAAGGCCTCTCTCATGTCCCTGCATGAGGAGCTGGAGCTGATAGAGGGAGCTCATCCGCCTCTCCCCGGATTCGAACCTGCGACCTGTCGGTCTTCAGTCCTGCCGGCACAGGGGTTTAACCCACTGCGCCACTGGGGGCTCTGGCCAATAGTGTTATGCAATAAGTAAAGTAGACTTTTATGCAATTAATGACCAGAATGGCTTTTGACTATGTCCTCGGATTATGTGAATTTAAAATTGTTTTTTTAAAATGTTTTATTGTTTTTAATTTGTTTTAATGTACATGTCTATTTTCTACTGACAGCATCAAATTGATGCCTATTGTAAGGCTGCTCTGAGTCCCCTTTGGGGTTGAGAAGGGCAGGGTATACATGTAGTAAATAAATAAGCAAATAAATAAATGATGCCTGGCTCGACAACAGTCCATGTGAAAAAGATCTTGGAGTCCTCATGGACAACAAGTTGAACATGAGCCAATAATGTGATGCAGCAGCTCAAAAAGCCAATGGGATTTTGGGCTTCATCAAAAGGGGTATAGTGTATAGACTGAGGGAAGTCATTGTGCCTCTCTATTGTGCTGTGGTCAGACCTATTTACCTGGAGTACTGTGTCCAATTTTCCTCAAACTCCACCAGTGTTCACATTTGGGCATATTGAGTATTCGTGTAGAGTTTGGTCCAGATCCATCATTGTTTGAGTCCACAGTGATCTCTGGATGTAGGTGAACTACAACTCCAAAACCAAAGGACACTGGCCACCAAATCCTTCCAGTATTTTCTGTTGGTCATGGAAGAACTGTGTGCCAAGTCTGGTTCAATTCCATTGTTGGTGTCAATTCGTCCAGTGATTTTTGAATTGTGTTAATCCCACAAACGAACATTACATTTTTATGTATATAGATTTTATTATGTGTACATTGGAGGCATCGAATTGTTGCTGGCTGGAAGCCGACCTGAGTCCCCCCCCCTCCGGGGTGGGGTGGGGGTTGAGAAGGTTGGGGTACAAATATCTGAAATAAATAAATAAATAGGTAGATCCAGTTTGGACTTGGGTCACTCCTTAGTTGTGTAATTCCCTCCAATTTCCCTTTCTGCCTGGCAGGACTACACCATCACCATGTACTTCCAGCAAAGCTGGCGAGACAAACGCTTGGCCTACAGCGACCTGCCTCTCAACCTGACGCTGGACAACCGTGTAGCCGACCAGCTGTGGCTCCCGGACACCTACTTCCTGAATGACAAGAAGTCCTTCCTGCATGGGGTGACGGTCAAGAACCGCATGATCCGGCTGCACCCGGATGGGACGGTCCTCTACGGCCTGCGGTGAGTCCAGCGCTGGTGGAGGCATTAGTTGGCTCTGATTAATTGTCTGGAATTCCCCTGCTTTTGGAGTCTTGCTGTTTATTTACTATCCTGATTTTAGAGGTTTTTAAATACTGGTAGCCAGATTTTTTCAATACTGGTAGGCTGGGAGTGCAGCCGGCTCTCTGTAGCAAGGGAGGCATGAACCGACAGCGGACTTTTTGGAGCCTGAATGCCATGTATCCCAGAAAGTGGTTGTGTTCATTTCCCTTTCTGGTCTTAATATGATTTCTCGGGAGCCTGACATATTGTATTTGGCCTGGCTCTAAATGGCTCTTGCTACTCTCAAAGTCATTCCGGATCCAGTCCAAATGCAAAGTTTGTTTCTCCATCCCTAGCAGAATTTAGAATTAATGTATTACTTGTGATAACCTCTGAATGGCACATCAGAACATATGCAGAGACCCAGCTGTGGCTTTCCTATTTGGTGGTTCTCCTGCAATCCCTTCCCTCTGTCTATCTTCTGAGTCTTGCAACCTTGTAGAAAGTGGCAGAATGGAAACCTTTGCCAATGCTCTGGCCATTTTGGGAGGGCTTTCCCAGGCACAGAGAGCTCCATTTCACAAATCCAAGGCTTTGAGTCACTTGCGCTGTGTGCCTGTTTGTGGCAGAACTGTTACCCAGAGGACTATGACTACTCAGAGTTGCAGAATAATAATGTTACAAGACTAAATATAGACTGTTTGGTGGAAGAGCGGTTTTTATTGTTTGGGAGTTGAAATGGGAGGAAGATACATAGTTGCCCTCCAAGGGTTTGAGGGGGAAATACAGAATGGGGGTGACAAAGGGGTGCGTGCGATAAAGGGTGGAAGCCCTCTGTGTGTAGATGGGCCATGTTCCAGAAGCATTCTCTCCTGACGCTTCGCCCACATCTGTGGCAGGCATCCTCAGAGGTTGTGAGGTCTGTTGGAAACTAGGCAAGTGGGGTTTATATGCCTGTGGTATAATGTTCAAGGTGGAAGAAAGAACTCTTGTCTGCTTGAGGCAAGTCTGAATGCTGCAAATGGCCACTTTGGTTAGCATTTAATGGCTTTGCAGCTTCAAAGTCTGGCTGCTTGCTTCCTGGAAAAAGCCTTTGTTTGGAGGTGTTAGCTGGCTCTGATTGATTGACTGGATAGAATCATAGAATCATAGAGTTGGAAGAGACCTCAAGGGCCATCCAATCCAACCCCCTGCCAAGAAGCAGGAATATTGCATTCAAAACACTCCTCACAGATGGTCATCCAGCCTCTGTTTAAAAGTTTCCAAAGAAGGAGCTTCCACCACACTCCAGGGCAGAGTGTGGTGGAAGCTCATCCAACAATTCCTAACAGCCTACTGCCATGGCTCCATGTGATGCAATCGTGGTATTTATACTTTTGCCAGGTCTTCAGCTTTCTCTGCCAAATAGGGCTGGTGCATCACCAAACTATGCAGCCCAGGATTCTTTAGCACTGGCCCATGGCAGTTAAAGGGGTGTCAAACTGCATTAATTCTGCAGTTTAAATCATAGAATCATAGAATCACAGAGTTGGAAGAGACCTCATGGGCCATCCAGTCCAACCCCCTGCCAAGAAGCAGGAATATTGCATTCAAATCACCCCCGACAGATGGCCATCCAGCCTCTGCTTAAAAGCCTCCAAAGAAGGAGCCCCCACCACACTCCGGGGCAGAGATTTCCACTGCTGAACAGCTCTCACAGTCAAGAAGTTCTTCCTAATGTTCAGATGGAATGTCCTTTCTTGTAGTTTGAAGCCATTGGAATTCCCGTGTTTTTTGAATCTTGCTCTTTATTTACTGTCCTGATTTTAGAGTTTTTAAAATATACAGATTTTGTTCATTTTCATTTTCTCAAACCTTAGACATTATTGCACAGGCAATAATGTGAATGTTGCAAATGGTCACATTGATTAATTTAATGGCCTGGCAGCTTCGAAGCCTGGCTGCTTGCTGCCTGTGGGAATCCTTTGTTTGGAGGTGTTAGCTGGCTCTGATTGATTATATGGAATTCCTTTGCTTTTTGAGTCTTGCTCTTTATTTACTGTCCTGATTTTAGAGTTTTTTTTAAAAAAAAATACTGATTTTGTTCATTTTCATTTTCTCCCACCTTGGACATTATTCCACAGGCAGTAATGTGAATGTTGCAAATGGTCACCTTGATTAGCATTTAATGGCCTTGCAGCTTCAAAGTCTGGCTGCTTGCTGCCTGTGGGAATCCTTTGTTTGGAGGTGTTAGCTGGCTCTGATTGATTATCTGGAATTCCCTTGCTTTTTGAGTCTTGCTCTTTATTTACTGTCCTGATTTTAGAGCTTTTTTAAAAAAAATACAGGTAGCCAGATTTTGTTCATTTTCATTTTCTCCCACCCTAGACATTATTCCACAGGTGATAATGTGAATGTTGCAAATGGTCACCTTGATTAGTATTTAATGGCCTGGCAGCTTCAAAATCTGGCTGCTTGGTGCCTGTGGGAATCCTTTGTTTGAAGGTGTTAGCTGTCTCTGATTGATTGCCTGGAATTCCCTTGCTTTTTGAGTCTTGCTCTTTATTTACTGTCCTGGTTTTAGAGTTTTTTAAAAAATACGGGTAGCCAGATTTTGTTCATTTTCTCCCACCCTAGACATTATTCCACAGGGGATAATGTGAATGTTGCAAATGGTCACCTTGATTAGTATTTAATGGCCTGGCAGCTTCATAGAATCATAGAATCAAAGAGTTGGAAGAGACCTCATGGGCCATCCAGTCCAACCCCCTGCCAAGAAGCAGGAATATTGCATTCAAAACACCCCCCTGACAGATGGCCATCCAGCCTCTGTTTAAAAGCTTCCAAAGAAGGAGCTTCCACCACACTCCGGGGCAGAGAGTTCCACTGCTGAACAGCTCTCACAGTCAGCAAGTTCTTCCTCATGTTCAGATGGAATCTCCTTTCTTGTAGTTTGAAAGCCTGGCTGGTTTCTGCCTGGAGGAAACCTTTGTTTGGCCTGATTTTAGAGGTTTCTTTAATACTGGTAGCTTGGGACTGGGGCCAGTTCATGTGAGAATGGCATCTGTTAAAGAATCACCCACACGAGGAGAACCTCAGGTCTTCAGAAAGATAGTTTAGGCTGAGGAAATCATGGTGAATGAGAAGCAGTTGTAGTTTTGCTTTTGTGTTTTGCTCACTTGGCACCAAAGCCACACAAAGTGCAACAGGATGGGTTTGTTTGTGTGTGAGAAAGAGATGGATGTCACATATAGAGAGGAAGAAGCACATGTTGTGTGGTCACCTGGTGTTTAACAGGCAAGCCTTGAAGTGTGGCATTTTCCCATCCATTTTCGGCCTATAAGATGGCAGCAGAGGACTCTGTCCACAAAGCACTGGGCATCTCAGGGGCACAAGATTCCCTGTGCCAGGAGGGTAGTGGTGCTAATCCCCATGCAGACCCTTTTCTCCTAGCTTTCCCATTTTGGTGCCTTCCTTCCAGGAGGGAGAGGAGCTTGGCTGAAGGAAGAGATGGGGGAACAATGGTCATGGATAGAAAATGGCCTTTGCTGGGAATAAACACTAGATGCTGCAGGGCATCCTCCTCTCCCCAGGAAACTGCCTATGCCAGCACATCAAACAGGCATTTGTCCTGCTTCTGAGGTGTCCTTCTTTTATTTCAACACCACATTTATCACAGGGCAGCAGATTCATGTGTGTGTGTGTGTGGGGGGGGGGGGGGGGTCGCCAGCCAGGAGGGACCCAGAGCATCCTGTGGGTGGGTACACTCCTTTTCCTACTAGCCAGAAGCCACTGAGAGCCAGGTCAAGCCTTCACGGTACTGCAACCATTCTTTGCTGGGGGATCTTCTTGGGCTGGGCAGGGCAGGAAGATTCCAGACTACAAATGGACTGGGGAAATGGGTTGCCGTGAATTTTCCTGACTGTATGGCCATGTTCCAGAAGCATTCTCTCCTGATGTTTCGCCCACATCTATGGCAGGCATCCTCAGAGTTGTGAGGTCTGTTGGAAACTAGGCAAGTGAGGTTTAAATATCTGTGGAATGTCCACCGTCCAGAAATTTTTCAGGTTAAAAAAACTGGTTTACTCATGAATTTTAACTGGTTAACCAAATCCTCATGCTAAGTCTGAGATGCAAAAATTAAGAGTCCCTCCAGAACTGCAAGCACTATCTCAAGCAAATATTGACAATTTATTCACACTGTCATTACTTGCAGCAATAGCCGATGTAGCGAAGCAACCAAGTTTGGGGGGGGGGGGGTTGAATGCTCTCATTAAGGAGGCCAGACTTGGTGGAGGTGGTTGACAGGGGCGGAGCTGCAGGCTATTGAAGGCTGCTCTGCCCCGTGCTGTGCTCTTTGCTTCAGTGTGAGCTAGGAG
>NW_026844478.1:8359440-8443438 GCF_025583915.1 Anolis sagrei ordinatus
CTATTGAAGGCTGCTCTGCCCCCTGCTGTGCTCTTTGCTTCAGCGTGAGCTAGGAGGCAGGTTTCAACACCCTCCCCCGTGAAAATTACAACCCCCCCAAAAAAATTTCAACCCCTCCCAAAAAAATTTTCTGGCTACGGCCCTGCAAGTGGGGGGTATTTATATATCTGTGGAATGTCCAGGGTGGAAGAAAGAACTCCTGTCTCTTTGAGACAATTGTGAACTCTGCAATTGGCCACCTTGATTAGCATTGAAAAGTCTTGCAGCTTCAAGGATTGGCTGCTTCCTGCTTGAGGGAATCCTTTGTTGGGAAGTGTGTTTGTTTCGTGTCATGAGTTTTGTTCTTTCTTTACTGTTCTTGTGCTGAGCAAAGCAGGAAGATCCCAGGCTACAAAGGGACTGGGGAAATGGGTTTCTGTGAGTTTTCCAGGCTGTATTGCCATGTTCCAAAAGCATTGTTTCCTAACGTTTTGCCCATGGTAGGCATCCTTAGAGGTTGTGCGGTCTGCTGGAAACTAGGCAAGTGGGGTTTATATATCTGTGGAATAATGTCCAGGGTGGGAGAAAACTCTTGTCTGCTTGAAGCAAGTATGAATGTTACAATTGACCACCTTGATTAGCATTTAATGGCCTTGCAGCTTCAAAGCCTGGCAGCTTCTTCCCTGGGGGAATCCTTTGTTGACTCTGATTTTAGAGTTTTTTTAATACTTGTAGCCGGATGGTGTTCATTTTCATGGTTTCCTCCTTTCTGTTGAAATTGTCCACATGCTTGTGGGTTTCAATAGCTTCTCTGAGTAGTCTGACATGGTGGTTGTGAGAGTGGTCCAGCATTTCTGTGTTCTCAAATCATATGCTGTGTCCAGGTTATTTATTTATTTTATTTATTTAAAACATTTATATTCCACCCTTCTCACCCCGCAAGGGACTCAGGGTGGAGCACAACATTCAATGCAGGGACATAAAACCATACAAACACTTATATTCAGATTAAAAGTTGCTTAAAAACCATCTCAGGACACCATTTTGCCTCATTGCACTGCCCCAATGGTTGGTTCATTAGATGCTCTGCTATGGCTGACTTCTCTGGTTGAATTAGTCTGCAGTGCCTTTCATGTTCCTTGATTCGTGTTTGGGCAAAGCTGTATTTGGTGGTCCCTATGTAGACTTGTCCACCGCTGCATGGAATACAGTAGAAGTCAGCCAAAGCAGAGCACCTTATGAACCAACTTGGGCACAGCACAAGCATGTAGCCGGGGGGGGGGGGGGCTTCACCCCCCCCCCCAATTCTCATGGTGGTCTGCAAAAAGGCCTTACTGATACATTATTTAAACTGTTATGTTTGTTCATATCATGATCTGATCACCATGCTTGATATATCTCATATGCATGGGGGTATTGGGGTAACGATACTAAAGGTTTGCTAGGGTAGACCCTCTTTCACTCAGACTCAGCCCCCCCCCCCAATCAAACTCAGCCCCCCCCCAATCAAAATCCTGGCTACGGGTCTGGCACAGCATATTATTTGAGAACACAGAAATGCTGGACCACTCTAAGTCACCATGTCAGAACACATAGAGAAGCCACTGAAATCCATAATCATGTGGACAATTTCAATAGAAAGGAGGAAACCATGAAAGCGAGCACAATTTGGCTATTAGTATTTTAAAAAATCAGGCAGCAACCAGCCAGGCTTTGAAGCTACAAGGCCATTAAATGGTAATCAAAGTGGCCATTTGCAATATTCACACTTGCCTCAAGCAGACAAGAGTTCTTTCTCCCAGTCTGGACATTCCACATATATTGTCGAAGGCTTTCATGGCCGGAATCACTTGGTTGATATAGGTTTTTTCGGGCTATATGGCCATGGTCTAGAGGCATTTTCTCCTGACGTTTCACCTGCATCTATGGCAAGCATCCTCAGAGGTAGTGAGACTATAACTGTCAAAGACTATAACAATAGGGTTGTTGTGTGTTTTCCAAGCTATATGGCCATGTTCCAGAAGCATTCTCTCCTTACGTTTCACCTGCATCTATGGCAGGCATCCTCAGAGGTTGTGAGGTCTGTTGTGAGACCTCACTACCTCTGAGGATGCTTGCCATAGATGCAGGCAAAATGTCAGGAGAGAATGCCTCTAGACCATGGCCATATAGCCCGATAAAAACTACAACAACCAAATTCCACATATATATAAAAGCCACTTGCCTAGTTTCCAACAGAGGATGCCTGCCATAGATGTGGGTGAAATGTCAGGAGAGAATGCTTCGGGAACGTGGCCATGCAGCTCGGAAAACTCACAGCAACGCAGTGATTCTAGCCATGAAAGCCTTCAACAACACATTTGACTGGGGAAATGCCATTAAAGTATTTTTGCACGTCACACTGCAGTTCCTTCACGTGCCGGGGCCATTTGCAGCCACCTTTTTGCCTCCCCCACCCTCAGAGGGTTGGAAGTGTCCTGGAAGGTGCCACCCACTGGGTTCCTGTCCTGTCTGCAGGGACAGGGTCCAAAATAGGAAGCAGTGAGCAGCAGAGGGAGCCTGGCGACTGTGTGCAAAGCAGGCCTTGGCAAAAATGTGAAAAGCCACAGCAGCAGAAGGGCAGACCATACACCCCCCACTCAACTGTGAGTGAGTGAGTGAGTGAGTGTGTGTTCCCTTTGCTGTAGCACTGGGTCTATTTATAGCCTGTCAGGCAGGAGCCCGGCACTCCTCAAGGCTCCCTACAACCGTCACAGGCAGCAGAGGGATAAATTTAGCTCACGCGTTCTTAAAGAGACAAGCGCCGCCCCTCCAGGTTGCTCCCATCCCTCCTTCATAAGGAACCCCCCCCCCTCACCCCAAGAGCTCCCCTTCCTGCTTGAGATCTCCCTCCTTCTTTGGCCCTGGGGAAGGCAAAGCTTCCCTCTTAACAGTTGGCTGGTTGCACTGCATCAGGGGGAAAAATGCGCTGCTTGATGAATGCCTTATGGTTCGCTAATTGAAAAAAGTGGACATGTGCCCATGGCTCCCCTCCCGTGCATGCGCACAACGTGGGAAGGGGGGCTGCTCATGCACCTGAACACGTGCAGCTCCTCGCAGGCCAAGTGGCCTCAGATATTCCCTCCAAGGAATATTGCTCTGAATTGCACTCATTCTCACAGAGAGCAAGTAAGCGCATAGGGCTCCCTCCTTTCAGGTTGTTTTTAGTGAAAAGGGCTCCCGGCAATGGCTCCCAAATGATAAGGAACAAAGAGCCCCCTTTCTCCAGGAATCTTATTGTTGGAGGGCTTCTCCTGGGCCTAAAAGGGAGGGTGAAAGGTCATGCAACTCTGGAACCTGGTCATTCATTGTCCACTGCAGTCCAGCACCATGGACAGAGGCCAAAGCGGCAGGAGGCTCCTGCAAAGCTGCCACAAATCTCTTCAGACCCAGCAGCCCCCTCCCACTCTGCCCCCCTCCCTGCAATTGGGCCTCAGCTGCTGCTATTGTTGCTGTTTCCGGAGTGCAATGGGTGTCAAGGATTGGCACTGGCCCCCTTTCGGTGTGTTAATTCAGCGCTTGATGTGTACTGTGGCATTTGCCATTTCGGCATTCATGAATTCCTTACTTGCTATTCATGAATTCGTAATTGTCTCTTCTGTGCTGATGAATTGGGGATTATATAACTTGTTTATATAATCTACGGTTGGTGATTTGTGGGTCGCCTATACCATAGCGGCATATGGAGAAGTGGTCTACACTTGGATAGCAGTCAACGTGCAGAAAATGTGTGTTACAGTCCCAAAGTCTCCGCTGAAAACAACGGCAAACCACAGGTTTTGCTTCAAGCTGTTCAGCTAAACTGGTTCTTTCCTCAAAGCCCAAAAAGGCTGGGGAGCCATGGATGTTTTCCTACCTTCCCTTCCCTTTTTCATCCTTCATTTTCTTCCTTCACTTGCTTCCTTCTTTCTTTCTTTCCTTCCTTCATTCCTTACTTGCTTCTTTCTTTCCTTCCTTCTTTCCTTCTTCATCCATCCTTCCTTCTCTTCCTTCCTTCCTTCCTTCCTTCCTTCCTTCCTTCCTTCCTTCCTTCCTTCCTTCCTTCCTTCTTTTTCTTCCTTTCTCCCTTTTCTTCCTTCTTTCTTTCCTTCCTTTTCATCCTTCCTTCCCTCCCTTCCTCCCTCCCTTCCTTTTCTTCCTTCCTTCCTTCCCTTCCTTCCTTTCCTTCCTTCTTCTTCCTTCCTTCCTTTTCTTCCTTCCCTTCCCTTCCCTTCCCTTCCCTCCCTCCCTCCCTCCCTTCCTTCCTTCCTTCCTTCTTTCCTTTTCTTCTTTCCTTCCTTTCTTCCTTTTTACTCCCTGCATCAGCCACACAGATTGTCCCTCTGCTTCCCCGCTTCCCATGTGCAGCCCCTTCCATCCCCTGCACACGCATGCACACACAAGAGGAGAGCCCTCTTCCCAGAGATTCAGAGCTGGCTGCAGTGAGTCACGAACGATTTAAGCCACGCAGTTGATGTTGAGGCGAGCGCAGCACTTACATCCTCCCAAGACACACACACACACACTTGCTTTTCTACAGTCCTGTGCTCTGGTTGTCATAGCAACAGCAGCCCATCATCATGCTGATTCGGCTTCTCCCGTCCTCTCCTTTTCCAGAATCACCACCACGGCTGCTTGCATGATGGACCTGAGGAGGTACCCCCTCGACCAGCAGAACTGCACCCTGGAGATCGAGAGCTGTGCGTACCAGCCCACTATTCTGCCCATCTGTCCAGCAGTTGTGGTTGCTGTGGGGCTTCCCTCAGTGGGGCGGCTTGGGTTGGGTTTGGGCTGGACCCAAAGGATGGCAGGCATACCATCCTTCTGCTCACTTCATTCCTTTTCTGCTCTGCTTCCAATGGGACCTGGCCCCAGACAGAATGTCCCACGGCCATTCCTGGCTCTGACCCCCAAGAGATGGACCCACAATGTCTGAACACAAAGCACCACTGCCAAACACAAACACACACAGAGGTTGTCAGCTTCCATTTCAGTGAGGTGAATTTAGATCCAAAAGGGCCAATGCATGGTACTACTGAGTCTTATTCCAGCCATTCTAGTCTTTGAAGTTGTGGATTCAGGACCTAGGACAGCATGGATTCAGGACCTAGGACAGCGCCTTCAATGCTGAGCAAGGGGCAGATGAAACCTTGCAGTGAATTCATCACCTGGATGACGTGGAAGCCACTCCTGCAGCCGGGAAGTTAGACACACACACCAAGGCACTTCCAGCCTTTGCTTCTTTTCGGAATTGGATTTCTTCCTTCCAGAAGTGAAGGTTGATAAGACTGCAAATCAGGCAGCTGGATCTGGGTGGGATGTTGCCTCTGTACACATCCTTCCCAGTGGCTGGTGGTACCATTCTCCTTCAGGCTAGATTGGTGGTGAATCTGAGCTGTTAGGTACAATTTTTTTTCCATGTCAGAAGCGACTTGAGAAACTGCAAGTTCCTTCTGGTGTGAGAGAATTGGCTGTCTGCAAGGAAATTGCACAGGGGACGCCCAGATTGATGTTTTCCCATCATGTGGGAGGCTTCTCTTATGTTCCTGCATGGGAAGCTGGAGCTGACAAATGGGAGCTCACCCCACTCCCTAGATTCAAACCAGTCCTGCCAGCACAAGTGTTTAACCCATTGTGACACCAAGGGCCTAAAATAACCCCCAGTTGGGGTGATTCCACCATAAATATAGCAGAGTACCAGAAGTAAGTTTCATGACCAGCAGAAACTTACGTGTGGTGAAATAGGATAGCGTTCTATATCTTAGGATGAATCAGGACTGCAGAGTCAGAACTTTAGGTTCAAAAAGTATTTATGAAAGTTAAAGAAATACATTCTCGATAGAAAAAGTCTTGGAGATAACTAGCTTGCTAAATCTCATCTTCTAAAAGAGGTAAAAGGTAAAAATATCCATGCAGCTACATTTATTTTGAGCCTAACAGCTCAAATTCTATAACACACACAAACACATATATATTCTATATTATTAATATATTATTAATTATTAATGTTATTAATATGAATAATATAATTATTATAATTAATATATTATATATTATATATTATATATTATTAATACAATATTATTAATATATTTTGAGCCTAACAGCTCAGATTCTATAACACAAACACACATATATTCTATATTATTAATATATTATTAATTATTAATATTATTAATATGAATAATATATATATAATTAATACAATATTATTAATATATTTTGAGCCTAACAGCTCAGATTCTATAAAACACACACACACATATATATTCTATATTATTAATATATTACTAATTATTAATATTATTAATATGAATAATATAATTATTATAATTAATATTATATATATATTAATATTATATATTATTAATACAATATTATTAATATATTTTGAGCCTAACAGCTCAGATTCTATAACACACACACACACATATATATACTATATTATTAATACATTATTAATATTATTATTAATCTATTATTATTATTATAGGGAGCCCCTGGTGGCACAGTGGGTTAAACCGCTGAGCTGCCGAGCTTGTTGACTGAAAGGTCACAGGTTTGAATCCAGGAAGCAGCGTGAGCTTCCACTGTCAGCCCCAGCTTCTGGCAACCTAGCAGTTCAAAAACATGGAAATGTGAGTAGATTAATAGGTATGGCTCTGAAGTGAAGGTAACAGCACTCCATGTAGTCATGCCGGCCACATGACCTTAAAGATGTCTATGGACAACACTGGCTCTTCAGCTTACAAATGGAGATGAGCACCAACATCCAGAGTAGGACACGACTTTTACCTTTACTACTACTATTATTATATTATTAATAATGTTATTATATTATATTTATAATAATGCTTTATTATTAATACTATATTATTAATTATATAATTGTATATATAATATATAATATAATACCAATATTGTGCTATGCTAATAATTATAATAGATTGTATGTACATATAATGTTGATCATAATATTGTAATACAATATAATATGAATAATAATTCAATATAATAATTCTATATTATAAATTACATGTAATATTACTAATAATATTGCAGTATAGTGGTGTAGTACAATATAGTAATATCTAATACTAATGTTGTGCTATGCTAATAATAGAATATATTGTATGTACATACAACTTGTAAGCCACTCTTAAGTCCCCTTCGGGGTGAGAAGGGTGGAGTATAAATATCATAAATAAATAAATAAATTCCCCAACACAGATTACCCCCCACACACACCACCGCCACAAACCAGGACTCTCAGGTGCACCACACATGCACCTTCTGGAGCAATGGGAGCTTTCCCATATGGAGGCAGCCCCTTCCCTTTGGCCCAGCACCCTCCGTCACCCCCAGAAGCATGAGTGCCAACCCTCCAGGGGCTGCTCTCTTAGTCCTCATTACAGGTGCAGTAGCCCTCCCCTTGATCCTGCTTGACTCAGGGCTACCGAGTCTAATAATGCAATGATCCCCGCCTTAGCCCTCAGCTGAGACCTGACCATGTCCTCCTCTCCTTCCATCCAGATGGCTACACGGTTGATGACATTGTGTTCTTCTGGCAAGGAAACAACTCGGCTGTGACTGGGATGAAGGATCTGGAGCTGCCCCAGTTCACCATCATTGAGCAGAGGCTGGTCACCAGGGAAGTCGTCTTCACCACAGGTCAGCCTGGAGTCCCTGAGCAGGTTCCCTGAATTATCCTTGGGATTGGGGGTCTTGGCCAAGGGGCTGCTGCTGAGAGAGCCCGCTCCTCACTTGGATGTGAATCCCAGAATCCCATCTGGAGATGGTTGGCCACACAGAGGGATGGTTGCCCCCTCCCCTCCGTTCCACACACACATATGGCTCCAGGCCAGAGCTGTGCTTTGGACACATCATGAGAAGGCAGGATTCACTAGAACAAGCAATTAGCACTAATAAGGCAGAAGGCAGTAGGAGAAAATGAAGACTGTGTTATCGCAAAGAAGAAAGGCTCCTGCCCTCTTGCTGGCCCGACTGAGAAGGGGGTCTGGTGTTGGGGTCCCATTGAAAGGGGTCCTGGCTTGCCAAAGCACTGGGTGGGAAAGACCTTTCTTTGGAGATGGTGCCCACTGGCCCATATATGCTTTCTCCACATTGGTTATCTTTAGAGCACTGAGGTGGCGTCTTTTGGGGCTGCCACCTGCTACCACTTCTGGTTTTTCTAAATGCACTGTTGTTTTGTTGTCCTCTCATTGTCAGGCTCCTACCTTCGATTATCCCTCAGTTTCCGGATCAAGAGAAACATCGGATACTTCATCTTGCAGACGTACATGCCCTCAGTCCTCATCACCATCCTCTCTTGGGTCTCTTTCTGGATCAATTACGATGCCTCTGCTGCCCGGGTCGCACTAGGTGAGTCGTCTACATGGGCAAGGGTCAGAGAGAGGAAAGAAATGCTATTCTTTGAATGGGTTTTTTCCCCATGTCAGGAGTGACTTGAGAAACTGCAAGTTGCTTCTGGTGTGGGAGAAATGGCCATCTGCAAGAATGTTGCCCAGGGGATGCCTGGATGTTTTACCATCCTGTGGGAGGCTTCCCTCATGTCCCCGCAAGGGAAGCTGGAGCTGACAGATGGAAGCTCACGCCACTTCCCAGATTCAAACCACCAACCTTCAGTCAGCAGTTCTGCCGGCACAAGGGTTTAACCCACTACTCCACCAGGGGTTCCCTTTGAATGGGTTCAGTCCCACAACATGCCATAGCATCCATGTGGGGCTGAAGGAGCCCCATGGTCAGCTGAGAAGGGCATCTCTGTGAGCAAGGGAACTGCATAGCTTGCTCTCCTTCTGTCCCTTGGTCAAGGAAGACTTTAAACAAGGGCCAAAAGTATCCAGAGGCTTCCATAGTTCTGTAGTTATGTTGCAGAATTTATTTATTTACAACAGGGGTCCTCAAACTAAGGCCCGGGGGCCGGATACGGCCCTTCAAGGTCATTTATCCGGCCCTCGCTCAGGGTCAACCTAAGTCTGAAACTACTCGAAAGCACACAACAACAACAATCCTATCTCATCAGCCAAAAGCAGGCCCACACTTCCCATTGAAATACTAATAAGTTTATATTTGTTAACATTGTTCTTCATTTTAATTATTGTGTTGTTTTAAAGTGTTTTTTGCAATCCAAATAAGAAAGGTGCAGTGTGCATAAGAATTAATTCATGTTTTTTCAAATTATAATCCAGCCCTCTAACAGTTTGATGAACTGGGACCTGGTCCTCTATTTAAAAAGTTTGAGGATCCCTGATTTACAACGTTTATATGCCGCCCTTCTCACCCCGAAGGGGACTCAGAGCGGCTTACAAGATATATATACATACAATATATTATATTATTAGCATAGTGCAATATCAGTATTATATATTACTATATTGTACTATACCATTATATTGTAATATTATTAGTAATATTACATGTAATATAGAATGTATAATTATAATATCATATTATTAGTAGTAATATATTGTATTACATTATAATATTATATGTATATACAATATATTACATTACATTACATTACATTACATTATTAGCATAGCACAGGAGACAAGGTAGAACTGTCTTCTGCCCCCCCCCCCCTTCACTCTGGCCCAGAGCAGCAGTTGGTGCTGGCGGGAAGGGTCCCCAACCGATGACATATGCAGGAGACAAGACGGAACTGTCTTCTGGCCCCCTCCTTCTTCACTCTGGCCCAGAGTGGCAGACAGACAGACACAGGATCCCAGCTCCACTGAGCCATTTTCACAAAGTGTCTTGAGCAGGCATCCTCAAACTGTGGCCCTCCAGCTGTTTTGGCCTCCAACTCCCAGAAGCCCTTGCCAGCTTGTTCACTGGCCAGGAATTCTGGGAGTTGGAGGCCCAAACAGCTGGAGGGCCGCAGTTTGAGGATGCCTGGTCTTGAGCCTCTGCTGTCTTTCATTTCCATTAGATGGATCAGGTGGGTGGCAAAGCAGAATGGCTCAGGACTTTTGAGTATCTTTGTATATGTACTATATGTCAAAGGGCAGACCTGCCTACAGAACCTATGTCATTACCCAGTTCTGTCTATTACCAAAGAGGCCAATGGCCTCTTTGTAGCATGACTGTCCATTTTATATCCTGCACAAAAAAACTCAGAGCCCGGTCAAGCACACAAGCCACCATATTTTACATTCACTGATCCATTTCATTGTGTGCATGTGTTGAGCAAGGAGCTAACCGCCGTGGTGGATCCTTCTCCTTGTAGGGGTGACTACGGTGCTCACCATGACTACCATCAACACCCACCTGAGGGAAACCCTCCCCAAGATCCCCTACGTCAAAGCCATCGATGTCTATCTCATGGGCTGCTTCGTCTTTGTGTTCCTGGCGCTCCTGGAATACGCCTTTGTCAACTACATCTTCTTTGGCCGAGGCCCTCGCCAGCAGAAGAAGCAGAGCGAGCGCATCAGCAAGGCCAACAACGAGAGGCACCGATACGAGGAGAAGCGGGTGAGAGCCTAGGCAGGGAGGGAGGTGTCTGCCTTCCCCTCTCCCTCCCCAATTGCCCCATTGCAGAATTGGGGGACCTCTGTCTGTTTAGAGTCGGTAAGCCCTTCTGCTTGAGGGTGTGTTAGGGGCCCCCAAAGCCTTCCTAGTGCATCTCCCAGGGATCTGTCCTTAGTGGAAGGAGAACATCTGCCCCTCGGATGACCTAGGGGCAGGGAAGGCCTTCACACTGAGCTGAAAACTGCTTCTCACCTTCCAGGTCGACCCGTATGGCAACATCCTCCTCAGCACGCTGGAGATGAACAATGAGCTCCTGGCGGCAGACATGATGAGCGCGGTGGGAGACTCGCGGAACTCTGTAATGTCCTACGAAGGGTCAGGGATCCAGTTCCGGAAGCCGCTGCCCCCGCGAGATGGCTTCGGCCACCACCCGGCCTTGGACCGCCACGGCCCACTAGCCGCCCACCACCACCACACCGCCTCTGCCATCCGCAACCGTGCCAACTGCCGCCTGCGCCGGCGGTCGTCAAAGCTGAAGCTCAAGATCCCAGACCTGGCTGATGTCAGCACCATTGACAAGTGGTCGCGGTTCATTTTCCCCATCACCTTCGGGTTCTTCAACCTGGTGTACTGGTTGTACTATGTGAATTGACACACCTGTCGGCTGCAGAGGAGAAGGGGAAAGACACTCAGACTATGACAACACCGCAGGAGTGCTGCAGTCTTCGGGGTTTGGGTTTTTCTCTTAATTACGGCAATTGCTTGGTTCTCACTCCCTTCCCCTCACGCCGCTGCCCCATCTTTGGTTGTCTTTCTCCTCTCCATTGCTCCTGTTTTTGGCACATGATGTACACACAGCTTCGGTGTGAGGTAACATGGGTTTGTGGAGGGGGGACTGGCTTTCAGGGATCAGTGTGGGGTATCCCCTCTCCCTCTTTTTTAAGTCTTTGCTTGAAATGCTTCATGGGAGGTGGGGGGGGGTGGCTTTTTCTTTCAAAAACATGCATCTTTGCAGCTGACGCAAGATGTCCCAGGAGCGTGATGGTGGTGAGGGCTCGGTGACCACCCTTTGCTCTCTGACTCCCTCACTTCCCACTCCTTGGTGTCATTTTATCTGCTTCCTATTTGTCTCCCTGTCCCATTTCTTCTTTGGAAAGTTTGGCCAACATTCCCATCTTGCATGAGCTTCGTTTCTTTAATCCCTCTTTCTGCCTCAAATGTATACAAGAGTCTGTCTAAAAACCATGAAATGTCCATTCTGCATCATCCGTCTGGGCAGAAACAGGGAACAATGACTTGGGGGGTGGGTGGGTTGGGGGGAAATCCAGAGTCAAAGGCACATTTGGAAGCTGCCTTTTCTGGCCTCTGGGCATTCAGAGCTGTCTCCCTTTTTTCTGGTGTGAATGTCTGAACCCGTGTGTCGACGTGTGTGTGAGCTTGTTTCCAGGGAAAGAGTGGGCTTGTTATGTCTTTTATAAGAAGAGTCTCTCCCTCCCTCTTTCTCTTTCTCTCTCTCTCTGTGAGGTATAACTGCTAATAGGGGTGTGGGGTGTGGGGAGTCCTGTGTGTGTATTTGTGGTGGGAGTCTCAAAAATGCAGGGAGCCTCCAGTCTCAGAGAGGTTCAGGCAGACAAATGCAACGGGAAGAGGAAGGAAAGGGAAGGGATGGAAAGGGGATAGAAAGGGAAAAGCAAAGGGCCTATCATGGGGTTGTCCGGGAAGGAGAGCCCCACAAAGACTTGGGCACGCCAAGGAAGACACTTTGTGCCCAGCACCTGAGGGCCATCCTACAGTCAGTGCCCTTCAGCAAAGGGACGACAAGTGTGCTTTGTACGCACCAGAATTGCTCACCTTGATGACAGGCCTCTTCCCCATCTTCTGGCAAGATCGTGTGAGATCCAGAGTCTTGTAAACATCCAGGAGGCCTCATGAGGCAGAGGAAAGCCAAAGCAGCACTTTGGGAACTGTCAGTGGTTTTGGGAGCCATAGCACACCTGCCTTTAGCTTCAGCCACTCTGACCTAAAATACCCGCCTTTCTGCAAGCACCATGTGCGAAAGAACTGAGGAGTGCCATGCCGCAGTCACACTGAGGGACCCTTACAGCCCTTGTCTGCTGTCGCTCACCAGCACTTTGTGCCTCCATCAAGGCTTGCTGCCTCCTCTCCAGCGTTCCCCTTGCCTCCTCCAACCCTCCTTGGTGCCAAAGGACGAGAACTAGAGCTACCCTCCTCAGCCAACAGATGCAAGGCAACAGGTTGGGAACAAGCTCTTTATGTCCAATGCTTTTCAACCCTTGTGTGGAGGACAGCTTTTTCCAGAGTCCATTTGCCTGGCAGGAAGATTGCTTCCTCTCTCCCTCTTGAACCCTCTTTCTCTCTTTCTCAGTGGCTCACTTTTCAGAAGCAAACATTCTGCTGATCAGACCCAGTATGATGTTGGGAGAATTTATTATTCGGAGGAAGGGACAAAATCTCAGCAGTTGCTTTCTAGAGGCGGAGGGTTGGTAACCGATCCTGGACTACACAGCCTGCTGGTCAGAGGTTGCAATGAAGAGAACATGTTCCTCACATGTTCCTCACATCTGGCTTCCTCACTTAGAAAGCTGAAGGGTCCAAAGCATGCCAAGCCCTGATGCCTGCCTTCTGCCTTTCTTCCCTCTCCTGACCCTTTTGCACATAAAGACAAAGAAGATCCATGCTTTCATATGTCTCCAAACACGCTCACCCCTACTGCCATCTTGGACTAAGGAGAGGGAAGTGGAATAAGAGCGTCGATCCTGTCAGGAGGCAGGCAATCGACTCAGTGCCAAAGGCAGGGTCCCCTTCTGCCACCTGCGTTCACAGAGACCTCAGTGAAACCCTTCTGCTGGAGGAAGCTTCTGCTCACTTGCTGCCTCTACCAAAGTGCACCCCATTTATTTTGCCCAAAGCTTCCGTCAAACATTTGCTTGGCCAATGTCTTGCCAGTCCAGCAGCAGTTGTGGCTCTTACTGGCCGAGCCTGGCCAAGAGTGCAGGTGCCTCATCCTTTTCCAGGAGGACCTGCTCTGTTTCCTTGCTCCTTGGGCACTGCGCCTTCTCCTCAAGCCAGGCTAGGGCTGCCTGCTGCTCCTCTGGCACTGCTTCTTCACGGAGGCAACACGGGGGCAAAGGTCAGGTGATTGGAGAGGAGAGGCTGGGCCCCTTGTGTTTTCATCATGGCAGGCTGAGCATGCTGGGAATCTCAGGACAGCACAGTGCACACACATGCTCTATTTTCTTTTGCTGGCACAAAACGCAGCCACCGCCGCCACCACCACTCAGGGACTTCTATGCACTGGGGACACCATCCAATCCATCCCTCCACCTTGAGGCACTACAAACCTCCTCAGAGATGGGTGAACACATTGGAATAAGTGTGCGGATAAAATGCCAGGCCAGGGAGAATGCCAAAATGGTGCATGAAGGCAATGTTATGGTTTTAGGGGCAGGGCAACACTGAGAAACCTTCATATTCACTAAATGGGAGATGTTCCAGATATGCGGGGCAAATCGATGTACCTGGCTGTCTTCAGCAGTGGACATGGGGCTCAATGGCATTGGTGGAGGCCTCCAGATGCTGGGCAATTGGAGGAAGGCATCAGCTCTTTGAGAGCAAAGGCCAGGAAGCAAGACATTCTGTGGGTCACTTTATTTCCTTAAGAAACACTACAGGAGGAGATAGCACCCCGTTTGTGGTGCCATACAGTTCGTGGCATCTTGGAAAGAGTACTATGGGAGGTAGCTGGAATGGAAGACCAAGAGATTGAAGTAACGCCGGCCTCTGCTCACCCAGTCTTTGTCTACTGACTGACTGCGAGTCATGGTTAAAGGAGAAGGAGAGAGGCTGGCCTCAGGCCTTCATTGTTCTCCGGAGCATCTTCTCGGGGCTGAAAAGCAAGGAACTCATTACAGGACTGCGAGCGGTGGTTTGGCAGGAGAGAGGCAGACCTCCTTGACAGCCAAAAGATTCTCGGTTCAGTCCCTGGAAGTGTCTTTCTTGCCCTTGCTCTTTCTCCATCATATGCCCCACAGGCGCTTCTTGCCTTTTCTGCCAAATTCCTCCTCCTGCAAACCCGGGAAACGTGCAAAGGAGAGCGGCTGGCTCCAGTCTGGCGACGTCAACGCATGGCATTGCCTCCCAGCACTACCTCCCCAAACTCGCTTTTTCAGCATTTTATTCACAGCGAAGAAGTGTGTTCAGCGGCAGGAACAGTGTGAGGGGTCTGCCCTGGCCCTCCCACCTCCAGCAGCACAGAAATGGCATCAAGGGCAGATCTGGGGGCAGTTTAGGTAATCGCATGGCTGGCAAAGCCCTCTGGCCTCCACAATGACCCAAAGGAGAGTGCTATTAGCTATACAGCATAAAGTCAGGCAAAGGCTATCATGGGAGCACATGAGCAGGATCCTTCTCCCTTTTCTTCTCCAGCGGGACAAGGACTTTTTGTGGATGCAGGGAGAAGAAGAGCCTCCCCTTCGCTTTGCACAACCCACCCATCTTCACAAGATCACAAAGCTCAGTGGAAGTTGGCTTTGGGGCGCCAGTTTCTCCCCTCCTCCTGTGCTCTGACCCAGCTGAACTTTGTCAAGGTGGGATGCTCTTCATTTAACCCAGTCCAAAATGTGGGGAATGACCCTCCTTCTTTGAGGCCGGTCAGGTCAAGGGTTTCAGGGTGCAAGGACAGGGCCCATTTGCACAGAGCGAGGCCGACCCCATATAAACCTATCAGCATCTTTCTGGTGGTTTGGCTTTGGTTTCTTTTGCTCAGGATGGCCAAAAGGCTCCAGCAATGGTGCTGGCAAAAGCTGAGTTCCTTGGGAGTTTTCCTTCCAAGTGTTTCTTGTGGGTCAAACGGGCAGCTATTGCTCAAGTCAGAAGGTGAGGCGTCAAAGCTGCTCTTGGTCTGTGGGTCGGTCAAAGGAGGGGAAGCGCTTCAGACACGAAACCGGGACAGATGTGGAACTGGCCCCTGGAAGCCCCTGCCCCGAAACAGACTGATGTTGCAGAACGAACTGCTGCGAATCATTTCTGACCTCCTCTGAGCGGTTACTTTGCATCTTGTACAGTGTTTCCAAATTTGGGGAGGGGGGGGGAGCAGGGAGAACGCCCCCCCTTTTTTCGGTTCTATTTCTTTGATTTGCATTTTTCTGCATGAAATTAAGTCCTGGATCTTTGTCTCTTCTACTTCTTCTTCTTCTCCTCCACAAAATCAGATCCTGCTTTAAAAAAGTGTACAAACCAGAAAAAAAGGAAAGAATGTTTCTAGCAAAGTGATTTAGGTGTAGATTTTTTGTATAAAAAAGGCAAGCGACAAAAAAAGAAGAAAAAAATAGAAATAAAAATAACCTAAAGAGCCATCTTTGTCTACTCTACAGGTGTGAAAATGCGATTGGCGGGGAGGCACTTCCTGTTCCCCCGGCAGCCACTTCCTACGATGGAGCCGCCAATTTGGCCCTGCTTTTGCTTAAAGGGAAGTGGCTGCTGAGGCAGGAAGCGCGGCCCACCAATCGTGCCACGGGTGTACTTTCAAAAACTGTCTCCTATTTATTATTATTATTATTATTATTATTATTATTATTATTGTTATTATTATTTTCCGTTGGCTTTTTCGTGATCCTGTTGCTTTAAAAGTAACAGTTTTTGGAAGTTGACAATGAGCGAATGTTTAAAAAAACGAACTCGAAAATAGTTTACAGTTTTGTACAAAACATGATCAATATTAACAAAATGTTTTTTAAAAGATCAAGAGTGCCAAACAAAATGTTAATGTGTGTACATTCATGTTTTATTTCTTTTCTTTTTGTTTTGAAAACGTCTTCACAGACACACACACACACACACACTTTACCCCCTTTTTAAAAAAAGCAAATGGCAATGTACATGGACAAAATTGTATTTTAAAAATTGTTAAATATGAATTGGTCAGGAAAACTTTCTTGGTTTTTTTTTCTAACCCAAAAAGAAATTACACTTTCCAAATACAGCTTTTGGAAGACGACATGGTCATTTCCTTCTCCTGTTTGTCATCTGGTGTCAAACTGTTGTGCTTTCTGTCTTTCTTTTCATTTTTGGGCTGGATGGGGAGTGCCTTCAGTGGACAGGAGAGAAAGCAAATGCAAGGGAGTCTGGGGCAGCAGGACTCAGGCTCTCCTTCCTGACCTTCTGCAGCTCAAAGGCTTTCCCCCAAAGAAACCCCAATCGGCCCAACAGGCAGAACAGGGGCGTTGGGCGGCCTTTCAACTGGGCCGGATTCTGCAGCGTCTCTTTGCATTTCTGTTAATCTACTCTGAAAGGAAATGGCAAAACCTTCTACAGGCCCAGGCCCATAGCCGGGGGAGGGGGGGGGGCTTGAGGGGCTTCAGCCCCCCCCCCCGCCTGAAATTCTCAGGGTGGTCTTACTGGTACATTATTTAAACTGTTATGTTTATTCATATTATGACCTGATCATCATGCTCAATATATCCCATATGCATGGCGGCATTGGGATAACGATACAAAAGGTTTGCTAGGATAGATCCTCTCTCACTCAGACTCAGCCCCCCCCCCCCCCCCCCCCCCCAAATCAAAATCCTGGCTACGGTACTGTAAAGGCCTTGAGTGTTTCCCAAAAATAGAGCATCAGACCATAAGACATCCCTAAAAAAGACCTAGTAGAGCAGTGTTTCTCAACCTGGGGGTTGGGACCCCTGGAGGGAGGGTCATAAGGGGGTGACAGAGGGGTCACCAAAGACCATCAGAAAACACAGTATTTTCTGTTGGTCATGCGGGTTCTCTGTGGGAAGTTTGGCCCAATTCCAACGTTGGTAGGGTTCAGAATGCTCTTTGATTGTAGGTGAACTGTAAGCAACTCCAACTCCCAAATGGAATGGAAGGATGAATCCGAGCACAGATCATGGGGCTGCTCAGTGCTGGAAAGCTCCCTGCTGCTGCTGCTGTGTTGGTTCTGGCTGCAATCCTAGTTGTGTATGTGGACCTCCTGGCCTCCCTCTCTGCATTAAAGGGGCTAAAGGAGAGCAAAAGCCAGGTTTCGCCAGGGACTTGGTTATAGTTCTGCACCTGATCTTTCTAAACATCATTTCAAAGACCCTCTGCACTTCGTTCTAGAGCAGACTTTCTCAACCTGGGGGGGGGGGGGGTTCGAAAGAGAGTGTCAGAGGGGTTACCAAAGACCATCAGAAAATACAGTATTGTCTGTTGGAAATGAAGTTTCTGTGTAGGAAGTTTGGACCAATTCGATTGTTGATGGGGTTCAGAATCTTCTTTGGTTGTAGGTGAACTATAAATCCCAGCAACTACAACTCCCAAATGTCAAGGTCTATTTTCCCCAAACTCCACCAGTGTTCACATTTAGGCATAATGAGTATTTGTGCCAAGTTTGGTCCAGATCCATCATTGTTTGAGTCCACAGTGCTCTCTGGATGTAGGTGAACTAGAACTCCAAAACTCAAGGTTAATGCCCACCAAATCCTTCCAGTATTTTCTGTTGGTCATGGGAGTTCTGTGTGCCAAGTTTGATTCAATTCCATCATTGGTGGAGTTCAGAATGCTCTTTGATTGTAAGTGAACTATAAATTGCAGCAACTACAACTCCCAAATAACATAATTAATCCTCTCCCCAACCCTACCAGTGCTCAAATTTGGGTGTATCAGGTATTTGTGCCAAATTTGGTCCAGTGTATGAAAATGCATCCTGCATATACGATATTTACATTACGATTCATCACAGTTGCAAAACTACAGTCATGAAGTAGCAATGAAAATAATTTTATGGTTGGGGGTCACCACAACATGGGGAACTGTATTAAGAGGTTGCGGCATTAAGAGGTTGAGAACACTGTAGTAGAGGTTTTGTTGAATTGCTTAAATATAAGGCCTCCCCTGAAAGTAAGACCTAGCAAAGTTTTTATTCGGAAGCATACTCCCCCTGGTGGCCGGAAGCTGCAATACCATCCCTGCTGTACAAGTGGTCCAGGAACTGCTTTGGGAGATCGGTACAGTCTCCAGACAGTGTGTGGGAGCCAGGTACTTTACAGTCCTTATTTTTTGTGTTCCTGTGTGTAGGGGCCAGTATATTTATTTTATAGTGACAACTACTGTACAATGTATTGTCGAAGGCTTTCATGGCCGGAATCACTGGGTTGTTGTAGGTTTTTTCGGGCTATATGGCCATGGTCTAGAGGCATTCTCTCCTGACGTTTCGCCTGCAGGCGAAATGTCAGGAGAGAATGCCTCTAGACCATGGCCATATAGCCCGAAAAAACCTACAACAACCCAACTACTGTACAGTATATAATAAATGTGGTGTTTTTTTTTTTGTTCAACAATAAATGTGAATTCTTTTTCATGGAAAAATAAGACATCCCCTGAAAAATAACACCTATCAAAAATTAATATAAGACACTGTCTTATTTTCGATGAAAGAGGGTAGCAGAATATTTAACAAGACAAAAAAAAAGGATACTTAGTACAGAATTCAACTCACAGCAATTGGAGGCAGTATAGTGTGGCTCTGATGTAAAGAATTCTTGAGCTCAAGGAAGTGAGATGCGAAGTTCAATCTTAAACAGTTCAAAAAGGTTTGTTGTTCAAACATAAGTACATTCCTTGGTAGAAAAGGATTGGGTCTAATTTTTTTTCTCTAACTCCATGACTTCAAAGTCCAGACAAAAAGGGAAAATCTCTATAAAGACTACATTTTTCCATTCATAGAATCAGAGAATCACAGAGTTGGAAAAGACCTCATGGGCCATCCAGTCCAACCACCTGCCAAGAAGCAGGACAATCACATTCAAGGCACCCACAACTAGAGGGGAACTCGGACTGAAAAGATCAGAATGAAATGGAGGTGAATTAAAGAATGGTCATAACGTTTTAAAGGAAAATGCATCTTGAAGAATTCCATTCTAGTTATCAATTAGGGTGGGAGGAGAAAGGATAGTGAGGGAAAACAGAACAACAACAGGCATTCAGGAATGAGGAGGAAAGAAATGAGTCCCTAAGCATTACTTAATTCTATCTATCTACATTTCATTGAGGACTACGGTCTTGAGCAGTGTGGGGTTGGATTCCAACACGTGAATCAAGAAGAGGAGTTCTTGTTGAAAATTGCCCTCCTGCTACTGCTGTTTTTTGGCCTTTCCAGGAGAGATGTGGCAGGAGAGCCATTCACCTTCTTCCACTTCCAAGGCAGGAAGGCACTGCTTTTTGACTTTTGTATTGCTTTTAACTCGTAGTGTTTTCAATATGTTGTTAGCTGCTTTGAATCTCATTAACAAGAGAAAAGTGAGAAAGAAATGTAATAATAATAATAATAATAATAATAATAATAATAATACATCACACAGCCTAGACACTTGGGAAGTGTCCGACGTGTGACCCAGTACAACAGCCAGCAGAGTGTCTGCTGTGGACTCATCTGGTTGTGTTTCAAATAATAATAAAGACCATGAATCCCTCTGAGGAGTGTCATAAGAGCTGGGAAAAAAGAGAAGGGTGAGAGGAGACATGATAGCTATGCATAAATATGTGAAAGAATGTCATAAGGAACAGGAAGCTTGTATTCTGCTGCCCTGGAGACAAAGACTTGGAGCAATATGTTTAAATTACAGGAAAGGAGATTCTACCTGAATATTAGGAAGAACTTCCTGACTGTAAGAGCTGTCCAGCTGTGGAACTCTGCCTGAGAGTGTGGTAAAAGCTCCTTCTTTGGAGGCTTTTAAATAAAGGATGGATGGCCATCTGTAAGGAGTATTTTGTGCTTTTCCTGCAAGGCAGAGGGTTTAACTAGATGGTCTATGTGGTCTCTTCCAACTGTATTATTCTATTAGCCGCCCCAGGCTCCTTCAGGGAAAGGGGGCAGGGTATAAATAAAGATTATTATTATTATTATTATTATTATTATTATTATTATTCTAATAGGTTATATCCCCTTCATTACTATAGTCCAATCATAAGACTTATTCCACCAAGTTTCAATGATGCCTAGTAAATTATATTTGCCTTATTGGGTTAGGAGTTCAAGATCATCTTGTTTCTCATGATGTATGTCATCAGTGACATAGAATTATTAGAGAAATTAATTAAATGAAATGTTATCCAGCCATTGGTCTCATCAGGCTTACGGATCTGAAAATGAGTTCACATATAAAGATACTTATGTTGGTGTCTATTGTAATATTTACAGTATTACAGCCGGTCTCTGGTTTGGGGGTGGGAAGTTCAATAAAGGATTTAATATTAAGCTGCCACAAATCACAGCCCAGTCTCTAAGCTGGCAGAGAGCAAAGGAGCTTCTGTGGAGTCCATGGCCTCAATGCCTCCATCATCCTCTCAAAGGCAGAAAGAAAAGGGCTGTAAAGGAAGAGATCCCATAGGAGCCAATGGAGCTGCTAGGACTGAAGACCCCAATGAAGGCATGTCTCTTCTAGCAGGAGGCCAACCAGTCCACTTTAATTTTTAGAATTCTGTTACTGTTAATGCTGTATCTGTGTCTGATGTTAGTTTTCTTTCAAATTACAGGCAAGGAGATTTCACCTGAACATTAAGAACTTCCTGACAGTTTGAGCTGTACAACAGGAGAGCTCTTTGCCTTGGAGACCAGTGGAAACTCCTTCCTTGGAGCCTTTTAAACTGAGGCTGGATGGCTATCTGCCGGGGGTGCAATGATTGTGCTTTTCCTGCATGGCAGGGGGTTGGACTAGATGGCCTATGTGGTCTCTTCTAACTATTATTCTATAATCAGAAAAAAAATTCATAAGGGATAGAAATCCCCCAGTGGCTGTTCAGATGAGTGTATCTTGATCAACATGGCTCTGAAATACCATCATTATGCAAAGGTTCTTCATAGGTAATAGGTCCTGAATCATTGTTCTCTCTTTAAGTCAATTGTTGTTGGCCACAAAGGACAATAGTTTCCACAATTGGCTGAAGTTTCTTTCTGTTTTCTTCTGCTTTCTTCTTATTTCCTTTATCATGATGACGGGTTACATTAGGATGTTTTCCACTGGGAATTAGCAAGAAATGTGGTGGAGACGTGGCTGCCAAGGTAGCTAAAATGGTCAACATTTTCTCTTAAGGTACTACCAGATTCCTGTATTTCGAATCCTGATATCCCAAGATGACTTTGAATCTAGTCACTTTGCAATGTCATTTTGTGTAAGTCTGATCTTTAAGGAATTATGTCCACCACGTGATCCTGGAAGCGTGAGAAGGACCGTTGGAGTAAAAAGCTTTTTGTTGTAATGTAAAGGAAAGAACACTTTGTGGCGGCAAGACTCGAAAGTCCTCAGGCTGGGGCTGGAGGTTCATTAGTTCACAGCACAGAGCTTCAGCCTCAACATCTTCGTTTCTATTGCACTTTTTTTCCCCAAAGCCTTGCAGGCCTTATATCCAGTAATCTAGTATGCATCACACAGGAAGCCAAACAGGGGCTTATATTATTCTCACTGCTAGGTGCGCCCTCCATCAGATTGCGTGGCTGTGTCTAAGAAAGCACACTAGGAACCTATTTTGAATTCCTGCTTTCATCTTGAGGTGCCTCTTCTGGGTCTCATACTCCAACTTCCAATTCTTTTCCTCAGTTGTTGTCTTGTAAATTTTGGTATATTTCTACTGCCTTTTGTTGGGTTTCATCCCTGGACTGCACAAGTCTCTTGTGTCATCAAGTCTCCGGTCCTCAAAGAGTAGCTACAGATAGGATTAGGCTGAGGGATTCATCCCCCCAACCCTCACCCCATTCCTATGCATGTTTACCAAAAAGGGCTTTGTCTTTACTGCATTGTTGAAGGCTTTCATGGCTGGAATCACGGTTGTTGTGAGTTTTCCGGGCTGTATGGCCATGTTCCAGAGGCATTCTCTCCTGATGTTTTGCCTGCATCTATGGCAGGCATCCTCAGAGGTTTGTCTTTACTCTTCCTCCTTGTCAATGTTTCCTCCTCCTTTGAAGATGTAGCAATGGAATCTCTGTGAGGAACTATTTTTATTGCCCTGGGTTGGCCATGTGGCCATTCACCACCATTGTCTCTTCTGCCTTTCCTTCCTTCTAGTGAGGACTCCAGTCATGGTCAAACTTGGGCCCTACAGGGGTTTTGGACTTAAACTCCCACAATTCCTAACAGCCTACCGGCTGTTAGGAATTGTGGGAGTTGAAGTCCAAAACCCCTGGAGGGCCCAAGTTCATAGAATCATAGAATCAAAGAGTTGGAAGAGACCTCATGGGACATCCAGTCCAACCCCCTGCCAAGAAGCAGGAATACTGAATTCAAATCACCCCTGACAGATGGCCATCCAGCCCCTGTTTAAAAGCCTCCAAAGAAGGAGCCTCCACCACACTCCGGGGCAGAGAGTTCCACTGCTGAACGGCTCTCACACTCAGGAAGTTCTTTCTCGTGTTCAGATGGAATCTCCTCTCTTGTAGTTTGAAGCCATTGTTCCATTGCGTCCTATTCTCCAGGGAAGCAGAAAACAAGCTTGCTCCCTCCTCCCTATGACTTCCTCTCACATATTTATACATGGCTATCATGTCTCCTCTCAGCCTTCTCTCCTTCAGGCTAAACATGACCAGTTCTTTAAGCCGCTCCTCATAGGGCTTGTTCTCCAGGCCCTTGATCATTTTAGTTGCCCTCCTCTGGGCACATTCCAGCTTGTCAATATCTCTGTTGAATGGTGGTGCCCAGAATTGCCCATGACTTGACTAAAGCTATGGATGCCATTTATAAAATGGCAAAACAAAAACATAGTATACAGTATTTGATGGGAAATAGGCAGTAACCAATGGAGAGGCCTCTGGAAACCTTTCTCTCCAAGCAAATGACAGAAAAAGAGAAGCTGCAAGGCCACTTCCGGTAGAGACCGGAAAAGGAACTCTATTTCCGGTCCTGAGCCCCTCTGCCTGCCGGGAAATGTAGTTCAGATGGAAACCAAGAGGAAAGGCGTTTTAAAACCCTTATTTTTTACTTCTGCGTCTCGCTGCTAATATCATATTACTCTTTCATAGATTTGTACTGAAGAAGATGAAAAAGAAGGCGAACGGTAATGATAAACAATACCTTTGGAAATGCCTGAGGAAACGGGTTTGTCTGTGCGCATGCGTGGCGAATCTGTTTTTTAAAAAAAGGACTCACGCCGTGGGCGCATGCGCAGAAGAGCGCTTTGACGCTCCGCGGCGTTAGTGTGCGCGCGCAGGCACGCACAGGAAACTCGTTGCGCATGCGTATAAAAGGCTTGCAGTTCTGGGCGGAGATTCATAGGTAAACAGAAAGCAGGAGGTGAAAGTCAAGGGAAAAGGGACATTGGGGGAGGCTTCTAGGTGAGTCTCCCTGCCTCTGAGCTTGTGCAGAGTGCTTTCTCTTATTTGTAGGGTATTCAATTAGATTGTTATTTTTTTACTTTTGGTCCTGTTTTGTATAAACAATGTAAATCTGTATATATATATACTAGGCTTGGGCAATCCATGGTTCTAAATGGTTCTAAAGTACTTACAAAAGTAAAGTTCTGGTGGTGAAAATTTCAGAACTCTAACAAAACTTTCAAAATTTATTTATTATTTCATTACTGGTGATTTTAATGACAGAACCCATTAGAAACTGCCATTTATTATGAAATTTTGAGAGTTTTGTTAGAGTTCTGAAATTTTCACCACCAGAATTTTAGTTTTGTAAGTACTTTAGAACCATTTAGAACCATGGATTGCCCAAGCCTAATATATACACATACATACACACTAAAGTGTTTTTGTTACTGCAAATCATCAAAAATGTAAATATCGAAATGCATTAAAGTGCAGCATAGTCGTATATCTTGCACCAAATATCAATATTCACTAAAATTGTGTTATAACAACACCTTTATATTCTACAGGTCTCATCATAATATTGAAATGGAGCCAATATTTATTAAAATGGTGTTATAATTCAAATTTATTAAATTATAGTAAAGGTAAAGGCTTTCTCCTGACATTAAGTCCAGTTGTGTCTGACTGGGGGTTGGTGCTCATCTCCATTTCTAAGCCGAAGAGCCGGCGTTGTCCATAGACACCTCCAAGGTCATGTGGCCGGCATGACTGCATGGAGCACCATTACCTTCCCGCAGAAGTGGTACCTATTGATCTACTCACATTTGCATGTTATCGAACTGTTAGGTTGGCAGAAGCTGGGGCTAATAGCGGGAGCTCACGTCGCTCCCCAGATTCGAACTGGCAACATTCCCAAGTGTTGCAGAAGTGGTACCTATTGATCTACCCGCAGAAGTGGTACCTATTGATCTACTCACATTTGCATGTTATCGAACTGTTAGGTTGGCAGAAGCTGGGGCTAATAGCGGGAGCTCACGTCGCTCCCCAGATTTGAACTGGCAACCTTCCCAAGTGTTGCAGAAGTGGTACCTATTGATCTACCCGCAGAAGTGGTACCTATTGATCTACTCACATTTGCATGTTATCGAACTGCTAGGTTGGCAGAAGCTGGGGCTAACAGCAGGAGCTCACCCCGCTCCAGATTCGAACTGGCGACCTTCTCAAGTGTCTAGGACTGTGTGATGTATCGGCGAATAATATTTATTTATTTATTTATTTACCTTACTTATATACCGCTGTTCTCAGCCCGAAGGCGACTCACAGCGGTTCACAACAAATACGAACAGCAAAAATTCAGTGCTACAGTATAAAAAAAGTTAACAATCTAATACATTACACAATTAATAAACAGTTACTACAATACCCATTCACTGTCGTCTCGTCATCAAAAACATGTTCCAGATTCGTTATCCATTGTTATCCATTAACCAATCATTGCACTAATTATTCGAACGCCTGCTCAAACAGCCAGGTCTTTACTTTAATATGTGTAGATCCCAGTAAGGTGCCCTTCTGCAGCTGGCAGATGGTAATTTTGTCAGTGCCAATTGTGTTTAAGTGCAGGCCAAGGTCTTTAGGCACTGCACCCAGTGTGCCGATCATCACTGGGACCACCTTGACTGGCTTGTGCCAGAGTCTTTGCAGTTCGATCTTTAAATCCTCATATTGTGTCAACTTTTCCAGTTGCTTCTTTTCAATCCTGCTGTCACCTAGGATGGCAACATCAACAATCCATACTTTGTTTTTTAACATGATCGTGACGTCAGAAATATTGTGCTCCAAAACTCTGTCTGTCTGAATTCGGAAGTCCCAGAGTAGCTTGACGTGTTCATTCTCTGTAACTTTTTCCGGCTTTTAATCCCACCAGTTCTTTGTCGCAAATAATAATAATAATAATAATAATAATAATAATATAATTTGAAACACAGGTCTTCATGGTAGTTGCGCCCAGCCACTGCATAGATGTAGTCACACAAGATGCAGGCTGCCATGTCTGCATGCTCTTGCTGTAGTGACTGGATCTGGAAATACCAGTTATGACGCGGGTTGTACCTTCCGGGAAATGGATATCGTCATTTATAATGGGGGTCATTCCAAGATAACTCAAATGGCGGAAAGTTCAAGCCTATTATTGTTGTTATTATTATTATTATTATTAGAAACACAACAAGATTAGTACACAGCAAACAAGATCACTATTCTGACTGTTGTATTAGATCACAGATCGGACATTTCCCAAGTGTCTAGGACTGTGTGATGTATCGGCAATAATGCATGCAGATCCCAGTAGGGTGGCCTTTTGCAGCTGACAGAAGGTAATTTTATCAGTACCGATTGTGTTTAAGTGCAGGCCGAAGTCTTTAGGCACTGCACCCAGTGTGCCGATCACCACTGGGACCACCTTGACTGGCTTGTGCCAGAGTCTTTGCAGTTCGATCTTTAAATCCTCGTATCAGATTTTCCAGTTGTTTCTCTTCAATCCTGGATTATTTACTTATTTATTATCGATTAGATTATTGTGCTTGGCATTATTATTTATTAAAGACCATTTCTGTCATTAACACCATCAAACATGAAAGTATTGAATTGCATTATTTATTTATTTATTTATTTATTTACTTTATTTATATACCCCTTTTCTCAGCCCTCGGGTGACTCAAAGCGGTGAACAACATCAATACCAAACATCACGAACAAGTATAGGACAATTAAAAACAATTGTAACATAAATCATTGAACATCCATATAACAATCATTAGCGCCTCAACAATAAAATCAGAATCCAGTCTCATCATCCATTATTCTGTATTCCTATGTTCAATTACATTCATTACAACTCTAAACCCTCCCACAAAAGTCCTCTCCATTGCATTTAATATTCAGCAGTTACTGTTAACTGACCACCTTGATTAGCATTTGATGGCCTGGCAGTGCTAATCAAGGTGGTCAGTTGAAACATTCACACCTAGCTCTAACAGACAAAAGTTCTTTGTCCCACCCTTGTCATTCCACAGATATATAAACCCATTTTCCTAGTTCCAACAGACCTCACTACCTCTGAGGATGCTTGCCATAGATGCAGGCGAAACGTCAGGAGAGAATGCCTCTAGAGCATGGCCATATAGCCCGAAAAAAGCTACAACAACCCAGGGATTCCAGCCATGAAAGCCTTCGACAATACATAAAAATTAATTTAAAGCATTATATGTAACTTTGTTTGCTTCTTTCTACAGGGAATTGGATCTTCTTTCTTAGTCATGATCTATGATTTCTGGGTCATGACCGAGATATACAGGGTACGGACTAGACATCCGGTCATGGCCTAGACTTTGGGATTGACACGTAGAGTTCTGTGTGGCAGCACAGACGTCTGGATCAAGATCTACAATTTCTGGATCACGATATACGATTTCGGAGTCGCAATCTAGACTTCCAGGTTGCAACCTCTGAATTCCAGGGTGCCTGTGATGGCGGAGTATTGTTCCCGTCCTCCCTTCCGAAGCCCGTTCCGCCCGGCCCCCAAGGAGTCTTCTGGCCGGACCTATCGCAGCACCCATCACTCCCAGTCTCTGCTCAGTGGCCTGGGTGCCCTCCGGGACAGGGGTGTACTCTTCGATGTGATTCTGAAGGTCGAAGGGCAGCCTCTCCAGGCCCATCGCATTCTCCTGGCCGCCTCCTGCGACTATTTCAGGTCTCTTCGTTACCCAGAACCCCCATCCCCTAATGTTTTGGATATTATGCAATCATACGGAATGTTATGTGACTGTAGTGGGGATTGCTAGGGGAATGTTACGTGATTGTATTGTGAATTGGTATGAAAACCGCTTTGAGTCCCCCAGGGGTGAGAAAGGCGGTATATAAATACTGTAAATAAATAAAATAAATAAATGTTATGGGATTGTAGTAGGGATTCTTGTAGGAATGTTACAGAATTGTTATGGGCTTACATTGAGGATTGTTACAAGAATGTTATGTAATTGTCTTTGGAATTGTATTGTGGGTTGTTATGGGACTCTTGTGGGATTATAAAAATGATTGTTACGGGATTGTAGTGGGGAATTTTGTCAGGATGTTGCGGCAATATTATTGGGTTGTAGTGGGGATTCTTAAAGTAGTGTAACATGATGATAAGGAAGATTCTTACAGGATTGAAGAAGGAGATGTTATGGGAATATTATGGGATTATATTGTGGATTGTTATGGGAATGTTACTGGATTGTCATGGGGAATGTTGCAGGAATGTAGTGGGGAATATTGTGAGGATGTTACAGGAATATTACAAGAATATTATGGGATTGTAGCAAGGAATGTTATGAGATTCTAGTTGGGAACTTTATGGGATCACAGCAGAGAATGTTATGGGAACATTGATGGAGGAGTAAGAGGGTGTCTCAATTATCCTGTTCGTTTTTTTGGAAATAGTGGTTCAAGGTGGCTCTCTTCTTGTTACCTGTTTCTATTGGTGTATAGGGGAATGTTTACTAGCGGTTTGAAGGAAATGGACCAGAAGGAGGTCCAGATCCAGGGGATCTCATACAACGCCATGCGCCGGATCCTTGACTTCATCTATACTTCGGAATTGGAAATCGGACTGAATAGTGTGGAGGAGATACTGTCCGCAGCATGCCAGCTTCAGGTGAGTCTATCTTAATATAACAAGAGGCTCACTTCTAAGGTAAAGTCTATCTTAATCTACTTGTTCTACAGATGTAGGCCTATCTTAATACCCAAATAGAGGCCTACACCTGAGGTTTGTGTATTAAGATGGACTTTACCTCGAAATGGGCCCCAGCTAGAACCAAAAATTCTTGTCCTCACACTTTACTATTGTTCTATATCATTCAAAGCTATGATGACTTATTTTATATTGCTCTTATCCTTACTGCTGCTATCTGTCCTGTGCACCTTACACACTAGCCTTATCAGCAAATAGCAAATATGTAGAATACACTTAGATTTTTTAAAGAAATATTGTGTATTCCTTTTGAAATACACAAGTGGGACTCTATTGATATATTTACCTCAGAAGTGGGCCTCCATTAATATATTTGTTGGGTTTCATCACTGATCTGCACAATTATTTATTTATTTACAGTATTTATATACCGCCTTTCTCACTCCTGGGGGGACTCAAAGCGGTTTACACATAAATAATGGCAAGATTCAATGCCTTACATTGGGCACCCATACAATGCCAATACAATCCATTACAATAGTAAAACCACAATGAAACATAAATCACAATAATAATAATAATAATAATAATAATAATAATAATAATAATAATAATAATTTATTATTTATACCCCGCTAACATCTCCCGAAGGACTCGGTGCAGCTTACAAGAGGCCGAGGCCCAACACATCAATAAAACAACAGCAATACAACAATAACAAATACAACAATACACTCATAAAACAAGCAATAAACATTAGAACAATAGCAATAAACATTAGACAATAAATCATGACACATTTAAAACTAAGGCTGGGCCAAATGTAATGATTAAAATTTTAAAATGCTGAACATGACAGGTGAGATGGATAGGTTTTTGGAGATAAGTGCGGTGTGCAGACAATCTTAGTCTCTAGTAAAGTGCAATTGGAACATGATGCTAGGAGTTTCCTATTCTGGGAAGGCACACTGGAACATCACGTCTTCAAGCTCTTCCTAAAGACTGCCAATGTTGGGGCTTGTCTGATATCCTTGGGGAGAGAGTTCCAGAGTCGGGAGGCCACCACAGAGAAGGCCCTGTCCCTCGTCCCCACCAATCGCGCTTGGGACGCAGGTGGGATCGTGAGCAGGGCCTCTCCAGATGATCGGAGAGATCGTCTGGGTTCATATACGGAGATGCGGTCACGCAATAAAACAATACATCAACAAACATTAAAACAATAAAACAGTCCCGTCAGTCAAATCGCCGTTCCAGGCAATGTCCCTCTAAAATGCTACATACATCTACTGTCCGAAGGCCTGGTCCCAGAACCATGATTTTATTTTTTTTTCTAAAAGGGAGGGAGCAGATCTTACCTCATTTGGGAGTGTGTTCCATAGGCAGGGGGCCACAGCCAAGAAGGCTCTGTCTCTTGTCCCCGCCAGACGCATTTGTGCTGTTGACGGGAGTGAGAGCAGGGCCTCACTGGATGATCTTAGATTACGAGGTGGGACGTAAGGGTGGATGCGTTCGGACAAGTGAGCTGGGCCAGAACCCTGTAGAGCTTTATAGGTCAAAACCAGCACTTTGAATTGGGCTCGGAGATGGCCATCAAGTCTTGTGTCATCAAGTCTCCAGACCTCAATGAGTAGATAGACTAGAGATAGGATTAAACTGAGGGATTCCTTCCCTACATTCCTATGCGTGTTTACCAAAAAAGGCTTTGTTTATCCTCCTCTTCCTTTCCACTGTCTCCTCCTCCTTTGAAGATGTAGCAATGGAATCTCGGTGAGGGAACTTCCTTTTTATATGTATTTTAATTGCCTTGGGTTTGGCCGTATGGTCATTTGATATTTTCCAGTCCCCTCTGCCTTTAGTTCCTTCCAGTGAGGATGCACATTTTGCCTCTCTCTTTAGGCAAAATGTAACTGCTTGGAATTTTTGACATTTTACCCTTTTACCTCTTTAGAAGAAGAGATTTAGTAAGCTGGTTACACTCCAAGACCTTTTCTATCAAGATTGTATTTCTTTTACTTCAATAAATGTTTTTGAACCTAAAGTTCTGACTCTGCAACCCTGTGCAATCCTAAGGAATAGAAGCTTATAACAGCTCATTACACGTAAGTTTCTGCTGGTTATGAAGTTTACTTCTGTACTCTGCTATATTTATGGTGGAATCATCCCAACTGAGAGTTATTTTTGAGCCTAACAGCTCAGATTCTCCAACAATAGGTAAAGGTTTTCCCCTGACATGAAGTCCAGTCATGTCCGACTCTGGGGTGTAGTGCAATTTCTCCATTTCTAAGCCGAAGAGCCAGCGTTGTCTGTAGACACCTCCAAGGTCATGTGACTGGCATGACTGCATGGAGCGCTGTTACCTTTCCACTGGAGCAGTACCTATTGATCTACTCACATTGGCATGTTTTCGAACTGCTAGGTTGGCAGAAGCTGGGGCTGACCAAGGGAGCTCATGCTGCTTCCGGATTCGAACCTGCAACCTTTCGGTCAAAAAGCTCAGCGCTTCAACCCACTGTGCCACCAGAATGTTTACCTCAAAAGTAGACCGCCATTTGTATATTGATAGACTTTGCCTCAAAAGTAGTCCTCTATTTTCAATGCAAAAATAGAGGACCACGTCGGAGATAACGGCTATTCCTATATACCAATGGAGGCCCATGCTCCTGTTTCCTCTAGATCCTGGAGGCGATCCGCTTCTGCTGCGACTTCCTGGCCTCCTGGGTGGACGCCGAGAACCTCCTGGAGGCCTACCGCCTGGCTGACCTCTTCGGCTTGGGCCGCCTGGCCGAGCAACTCGACGCCTTCGTCCTCAAGAACTTTGTGTCCTTCTCCCGCACCCCCGCCTACCGCCATCTCCCTTTGGAGAAGCTTTATGCGCTCCTGGGCAGCAACGCCCTGCAGGTCCGCTCCGAGAACGAGGCTTATGAGGGGGCCCTCCTCTACCACTTTGACCCCCCGCAGCTTGAAGCCGACGACCTCTCCTTAACGGAGTTACCAAAGCTTTTGGACACTGTCCGCTTCCCGTTGATGGAGGCCCACGTCCTGCAGAGGCTCCACGATAAGCTCGGCCCGTGTCCATTGAAGGAGACTGTGGCACAGGCTCTGGCCTACCATGAGAACGAAGCCTTCCAGCCCTTGCTGCAAGGGCCACGGACGCAGATCCGGTCGCGCTTCCGGTGCGTGGCGGGCTTTGGCGGGAGGCACGGCACCCCCTCGGCGGCGCTCAGCAGCCAGGCCTGGTTCCTGAACCCACTCCTGAAAGGCTGGAGGCATCTGACCGTTGCTCAGGCACCTCTGATGTCCAACCAAGGGGTTGCTGTCTACAACGATTTCGTCTACCTCATCGGAGGGGACAACAACGTACGAGGTTTCCGAGCGGAGGCCCGGTGCTGGAGGTGAGTGACATGATGCGCCTCGTAGAGTCAGTGATGTCCTCTATTTATTTATTTATTTATTTTGTGTATTTCTACCCTGCCTTTCTCAACTTTCTCAGGGCGGCTTACAAAAGGCACAATTCGATTCCTACACAACAGTACAAATAAAACATATATAACAGCAATTAAAACAGTTATAAACAGTTAAAACAATCAATTATACATCACAATCAATAAAACCAATCTTATGCTCAACGTTCGCCAGCTCAGAATCCATAAATTCATTCCACATTGTCAGTTCCTATCAATTCTAGTCGTCATTGTCCTTTATCTATCTGCCAGGTTACCCAAACATCTGGTCCCAAATCCATGTTTTTAATTTCCTTCTAAAAGAGTGGAGGGATGTCGATGACCTAATTTCCCCGGGGAGTGAATTCCACAGGTGAGGTGCCACCACCGAGAAGGCCCTGCTCCTCATCCCCACCAATCTAACTTGTGATAGAGGTGGGGCCGAGAGCAGGGCCTCCCCAGAAGATCTTAAACTCCGAGGCGGGACTTAGAGGGAGATGCGTTCGGACAGGTACGCTGGGCCGGAGCCGTATAGGGTTTTGTAGGTCAAAACCAGTACTTTGAATTGTGCTTGGAACTGGATCGGCAGCCAGTGGAGCTGACATAGCAGAGGGGTGGTATGCTCCCTGTATGACGCTCCGGTGAGCAATCTGGCTGCCGCCCGCTGGACTAATTGAAGTTTCCGAACAGTCTTCAAAGGCTACTCCACGTAGAGTGCGTTGCAGTAATCTATTCGGGATGTAACAAGAGCGTGGACCACTGTGGCCAGATCTGACTTCCCAAGGTACGGGCGCAACTGGCGCACAAGTTTTAATTGTGCAAAAGCTCTCCCGGCCACCGCTGAGACCTGGGGTTCCAGGCTCAGCGATGAGTCCAGGATCACTCCCAAGCTGAGAACCTGCGTCTTCAGGGGGAGTGTAACCCCCGTCCAACACAGGCTGTAACCCTATACCCTGTTCAGCCTTACGACTGACCAGTAGGACCTCTGTCTTGTCTGGATTCAGTTTTAATTTGTTAGCTCTCATCCAGTCTGATACAGTGAGATCCTAGTTCTTCCCCTCCCACTCGGTGGCATTTCGGCATCCTTGCCCCCCCCCCCCCCAAAATCTTCAACCTTCCCAATGATATCCTGTAATCATCGCCATCATCATCCTCATTCTCTTATAATTTCATTTTATGTGTTCCAGTGATATCCGCTGCTGATGATCATAAGAATAACCATATGTAACAAAATCTGACAAATGTTCTCTTCCTGGATTGAAAGTGTTATGGTTTCATGGACCGTTTCAAACAAAAGGAGGAAACCTTGAAAACAAACCAAATCTGGCTATCAGTATTTTGAAAGTCTAAAATCAAGAGTAGCACTCAAAAAACAAGGGAATTCCAGGCAAGAATTAATCAGAGCCAGCTGGCGCCTCCCAACAAAGGATTCCCCTGGAAGGAGGCAGCCAAACTTTGAAGCTACAAGGCCATTAAATGTTGGCAACATTGTCACTTGCCTCCAACAGACAATAATTCTTTCTCCCACCCTGGACATTCCACAAATATATAAACTCCATTTTCCTAGTTTCACAACCTCTGAGGATGCCTGCCATAGATGTGGGTGAAATGTCAGGAGAGAATACTACTGGAGCATAGCCATAGAGCCTAAAAAACTCACAGCATCCTAGGTTGTAATTGGTTGAGACTCGGTGAGAAATTCATTGAAACACTAGAGCTGCAGGATGTTCTTCATGCAGAAAGTTTTTGCAGTTTAATAAACATTTCACCATGTTTTTATGATAGAACCAATTAGGAAATGACACTTGCCAACCAGGAAAAATTGTGTGATGTAGTGTTATATAACAATTATAGTAACAAATACTTATAATATATGTGGTAAATAAAAATAATAATAAAAATAATAAAAATATTTTTGGAAAAAATGAATAATAATAATTAATTATAATTAATTAATTGTTATTATTATTAATAATAAGACTAATAATTAATAATTAATAATAATAAAGTATTATTCATAATAAGCTGACACGATATGAGGATTTAAAGATCAAACTGCAAAGACTCTGGCACAAGCCAGTAAAGGTGGTCCTGGTGGTGATCGGCACACAGGGTGCAGTGCCTAAAGACCTTGGCCTGCACTTAAAACACAATGACCGCTAACAAAATTACCATCTGCCAGCTACAGAAGGCCACCTTACTGGGATCTGCATGCATTATGTACTGATACATCACACAGTTCTAGACACTTGGAAAGTGTCTGATGTGTGATCCGATACAACACCCAACAGAGTGTCTGCTGTGGACTCATCTTGTTGTGTTTATAATAATAATAATAATAATAATAATAATATAAGAGGCTTGAACTCTCTGCCATTTTATTTATCCTGGAATGATCCCATTATAAATAACAATATCCATTGTTATTTATAGGTACGATCCGCGTCATAACCGGTGGTTCCAGATCCAGTCACTGCAGCAAGAGCACGCCGACATGGCTGTCTGCATCTTGGGTGACTACATCTATGCAGTGGCCGGGCGCAACTACCATGAAGACCTGCGTGAGGTGGAGCGCTACGACCCCCGGACAAACACCTGGGAGTATGTGGCGCCCCTCCAGAAGGAGGTAAGGGAAACTGGAGAGAAACTACAAGTTGGGGCGGGAAACATGGGCAACATTTCAGGGGATTGTCGAGAACGGACTGCGATGTCACGTGTATTCTTCTCTCTGAGGTGGACTTGGGCTTTGACTGGTTTTCATTAATATATCTAATTTCTGGAAATTTCTGGAAGAAGAGATAACAGTGCATTATGACCCCCGTATCTGTGGGCTATACATTAATAATAATAATAATAATAATAATAATAATAATAATAATAACAACACTTTATTTGTACCCCGCTACCATCTCCTCAATGGACTCAGTGCGGCTTACATGAGGCCGAGCCCAAATACAACAATACATTCTAAGACCTTTAATGGATTTCAAATAATACTACCAAAACTTTATTGTGAACAGTGTCCGAATCCCTAGTAATATCCTTTAATAATAATAATAATAATAATAATAATAATAATAATAATATAGAAATAATAATCTTGTAATGTTATTTTAATAGTCCCAGTGATATCTTGTAATAATAATAAAATTCTTGTAATTTTGTCTTACGAGTCCTGGTGATATCCTGTAATCAACATCATCATCATTTCATAATTACAGCTAACAGGTCCCAATTGTATCCTTGTTGTTCATTCGTTCAGTCGTCTCCGACTCCTCGTGACCTCATGGACTAGCCCACGCCAGAGCTCCCTGTCGGCCGTCACCACCCCCAGCTCCTTCAAGGTCAGTCCAGTCACTTCAAGGATGCCATCCATCCATCTTGCCCTTGGTCGGCCCCTCTTCCTTTTTCCTTCCATTTCCCCCAGCATAATTGTCTTCTCTAAGCTTTCCTGTCTCCTCATGATGTGGCCAAAGTACTTCAACTTTGTCTCTATATCCTTCCCTCCAATGAGCAGTCGGGCTTTATTTCCTGAAGTATGGACTGGTTGGATCTTCTCGTGGTCCAAGCACTCTCAGAACTTACTTCCAACACCACAGCTCAAAGCCTCTCTCTTCCTTCGCTCAGCCTTCCCGAAGGTCCAGCTCTCACATCTGTAGGTTACTACAGGGAATACCATGGCCTTGACTAGGCGGATCTTTGTTGCAAGTCTGATGTCTCTACTCTTCACTATTTTATCGAGACTGGACATTGCTCTCCTCCCAAGAAGTAAGCGTCTTCTGATTTCCTGGCCACAATCTGCATCTGCAGTAATCTTTGCACCTAGAAATACAAAGTCTGTCACAGCCTCCACGGTTTCTCCCTCTATTTTCCAGTTGTCAATCATTCTTGTTGCCATAATCTTGGTTTTTTTGACGTTTAGCTGCAACCCGGCTTTTGCGCTTTCTTCTTTCACCTTGATTAGAAGGCTCCTCAGCTCCTCCTCGCTTTCGGCCATCAGAGTGGTGTCATCTGCATATCTGGGTTTGTTAATGTTTCTTCCAGCCATTTTCACCCCAGCTTTGCATTCATCAAGCCCCGTCGGGTGTGCATGTTTCACAATAGGGGGAGGGGTGAGGGAAGGTCAGGGAAGTGGGGGGTGGGGGGGGGAAGGGGGGGGGCAGGGGGGGGGAGGCTGGCCATTCTTCAAGCCTCGCACATCGCATGATGTGTTCTGCAAACAAGTTAAAAAGGTTGGGTGAGAGTATGCAGCCTTGCCGTACGCCTTTCCCAATCTTGAACCAGTCTGTTGTTCCGTGCTCAGTTCTGACTGTTGCTACTTGGTCCTTGTACAGATTCCTCAGGAGAGAGACAAGGTGGCTTGGTATGCCCATCCCACCAAGAACTTGCCACAATTTATTATGATCCACACAGTCAAAGGCTTTAGAATAGTCAGTGAAGCAGAAGTAGATGTTTTTCTGAAACTCCTTGCCTTTCTCCATTATCCAGCGGATATTGGCAATCTGGTCTCTCGTTCCTCTGCCTTTTCTAAACCCAGCTTGAACATCTGGCAACTCTCGCTCCATTTATTGCTGGAGTCTTCCTTGCAGGATCTTGAGCATTACCTTACTGGCATGAGAAATAAGGGCCACTGTACGGAAGTTTGAGCAGTCTTTCGCATTTCCCTTTTTTGGTATGGGGATATAAGTTGATTTTTTCCAGTCTGATGGCCATTCTTGTGTTTTCCATATTTGCTGGCAAATGGCATGCATCACCTTGACAGCATCATCTTTTAAGATTTTAAACAGTTCAGCTGGGATCCCGTCGTCTCCTGGTGCCTTGTTGTTAGCAATGCTTCTTAAGGCCCATTCAACCTCACTCCTCAGGATGTCTGGTTCTAATTCATTCACCACACCGTCATAACTATCCTCAATATTATTATCCTTTCTATACAGTGATCCTTTGCTGGAGAATTGTATCCTATATGGTTATAAAATTATCATAATTAACATCTTGTGATTTTGGCTGACAGGTCCACATGCTTTCCTATATGGTCATATCATAACAATGATAATAATAATAATATATAAGTATCATACTACTATAATATTACACCGGGAGCCCCTCGTGGTGCAGTGGGTTAAACCTTCGATCAGCAAGACTGCTGATCGAAAAGTCAGTGATTCAAATCTGGGGAGTGGGGTGAGCTCCTGTCTGTCAGCTCCAGCTTCTCATGGGGGGACATTAGAGAAGCCTCCCACAAGGATGGTAGAACATCCCCAGGACAACATCCTTGCAGACATCCAGTTCTTTCACATCAGAGGCAACTTGCGGTTTCTCAAGTCACTCCTGACATGAAAAAAAATTGTATTATATACGGCCAATAAGTAATATATTCTTTTAATATTATAATACTACATTTTATGTGGTGAGCATTAGGATTATATATAATAATAATAATAATAATAATAATAATAATAATACTTATTTGTACCCCGCTACCATCTCCCCAAGGGACTCGGTGCGGCTTACATGAGGCCGAGCCCAAATACAACAATACAAGCAATAATAACAACAATACAAGTAATTAAAATAAAAACATGAACAATAAAATAATGAAAGATTAACAGTAAGACAACACACAATTAAAACTGTGGGAAGGCCAAATGTAAAATTAAAATTGAAAATATATGTAGATGTCTAAATAATAATCATAGCAATTTCTTATTTTTGTGATCTGACTACTGTCCCAGAAATATTCTGTAGTTGTTGTTATTGTTGTTGTTATTATTATTATGCCATAGCCCCATTTTCTCGTTCTGACTACTGTCTCAGTGATCTCCTGTAACCATCATCATCATTATCGTAATTTTGGCTGATAATGGTTAAATGACAACAACATGGTTAAATGACAACAACATGGTTAAATGACAACAACATGGTTAAATGACAACAACAAAAACAACAATAATAGTATACTATATTATTACATTGGCATTTTAATACTATATTATCCTTGTATGGTTATCTAATAACATACATTCTATTAATACCATAATTTTTATATAATATAATATATTACATTTATACTATGTATTGTTATTAGGTTAGGGTTAAATATATAAATATGCATGTAAAATGGATGGATGGGATCCTTGAAGTGATTGGATTGACCTTGAAGGAGCTGGGGGTGGTGACGGCCGACAGGGAGCTCTGGCGTGGGCTGGTCCATGAGGTCACAAAGAGTCGGAAGCGATTGAATGAATGAACAACAAAAAATAAATGTATACATATAAAGATAGGGTTATATATGTCTGATTAACAATAAAATTTTCTTGTCCTCTTATTTTAATCACCCCAGTGATACCTTGTAATCATTATTGTATGATATTATATTTTCTCATTCTTACTGCCTCCTGCTGCAATTTTCCTTCCTTCTTTCCAATGGATGATCACACGCAGGTCTTTGCCCACGCTGGAGCTGCCTTGGATGGGAAGGTGTACATTGCGTGTGGGAGGCGGGAAGAGGAGTACCTCAAGGAGTTCCAGTGCTACGATCCCGGGACAAATTGCTGGGCCACTTTACCTGACAGCCCCTTCCGGCGTGCCTGGCACGGCATGGTGGCCTTGCTGGGGAAGCTTTACGTCATTGGCGGGAGCAACACCGACTGTGGCTTCCGGCAAGATGTCCTTGAGGTGAGACTCATATAAAAAGTTGTGACTCCTCAAAAAAAGAACACGGCTGCCAGTAAAAAATAGCTGCTAGAGTAACGCTCATAATCCCGATGTTGACAAAAATCTCTAGCATCTAATCAGACACATTTATTTATTTATTTATTTGTGACATTTATATGCCGCCCTTCTCACCCCCAAAGGGGACTCAGAGCAGCTTACAAGATATATATACATACATACATACATACATACATATATATTATACACACACACACACACACACAATATATTATATTATTAGCATAGTACAATATCAGTAATATATATTACTATATTGTACTATACCATTATATTGTAACATTATTAGTAATATCATATGTAAAATAAAATATATAATTATAACATCACATTATTAGTACTAGTATTACATTGTATTACATTATATTATAAATATTATATGTATATACTATTATATTATATTATATTATATTATATTATATTATATTATATTATATTATATTATATTATATTATTAGCATAGCACAGGAGACAAGGTGGAACTGTCTCCTGGCCCAAACTTTTGTTGAGAGGTGACTAGATGACAGTTTGCTCCAGGCACTGTCAGGCTATTATATGCTAATCAAGGTGGTCAGTTGAAACATTCACACCTAGCTCCAGCAGACAAGAGTTCTTTGTCCCACCCTGGTCATTCCACAGATATATAAACCCTTTTTCCTAGTTCCAACAGACCTCACTACCTCTGAGGATGCTTGCCATAGATGCAGGCAAAACGTCAGGAGAGAATGCCTCTAGACCATGGCCATATAGCCCAAAAAAACCTACAACAACCCAATAATAATAATAATAATAACAATAATAAGTAACTTTATACCCCGCCACTATCCCCCTGCTGGGGACTTGGGGCGGCTTACATGAGGCCAAGCCCAGAAAACAAATTACAGCAGAATGAAACCGAAATTGCAAACAATAAACAACAACATCATAATTACATAACACATATGAATACATCACAATATAAAATTACAACAAACACAATCACAATGGGCAGGCTACATGTAATGATTAAAAGAAAACTGATTAGAAACTGATTAAAAACTCGAGTGAGATAAGGAGAAGCGGGTTATTTGCGGAAGAGGGCTCATTAAAACGGGGGTTGTGGAATCAAGCTTTCCCACGGTGGGTGGGGGGGGGCAGGGGATGTTTACTTCAATGACAGAACATCGAGGCTAAGCAATAGTGTGAGGTTGTATACCTACTCACCAAAGGCGCAGCGGAAGAGCCAGGTTTTAAGGTTCTTTTTAAAGGTTTCTAGGGTAGGGCCTTTTCTTAAGGTGATAAGCACATGTCTGCATTTTAGATGGATTAGGAATCAGCTATTTTTTCCTTCTAACAGGCAGTAAGAGCTTTGGAGAGCTTCTGTTCAATTATCTCAAAGCTCTCTGCTTGAGTGGTGATGGCACGATCGTCAGCATAGATGAAACTCTCTGTCCCTTCTGGCAGTGGCTGGTCATTTGTGTAAATGTTGAACATTTATGGAGCAAGCACGCTCCCCTGAGGCAGGCCGTTCTTCTGTTTCCGCCATCTGCTTCTCTGGCCCTGGAACTCAACAAAAAAGCTCCTGTTTTGTAGCAGATTTCCTATGAAGCGGGTGAGGTGGTAATCCTTTGTGATGTTATAAATTTTTCTCAGGAGAAGCTGATGAATTACAGTATCATAGGCTGCTGACAGGTCTATGAAGACGGCTCCTGTAATCTGCTGCCTTTCAAAACCCACCTTCTATGTGCTGAGTCAGGTTCAAAATTTGTGATGTGCAATTTTTTTTTCCTTCCCTGAAACCAGCTTGCTGTGGAATCACACATAGGTCTATTTTTTCCATTTATTTTTTTACTATTTATTTTATAGTTTACCAGAGTAGAGTAAACATGCACACACATAAACCAAACCTTTCCACCTTTCCTTTAGTTCTTCCTCCCAGCTCTAATCTTCCATTTGGCACCTTTCTGTTCCAAAACAATTCTGTTTTCTCAAATAGTTTTCCTGCGTTCTCCCCTCCCATCTCTTCCAGGTCAGTCTGATCTTTTTTCACCTTTCACACACTTTGCCAGGCAACACATTTGCACTTTTCACTTCCTCCTCCCCTCCTTTAACCCATTCTCAAAACAATTCTGCTTATAACATTCACACTTTTAAAATCTCAGTCTCTTCACCGAAATTGAGTCTTATAATAAACTAGCGGTCCCCTGCCACGCATTGCTGAGGCCCAGTCTGGTGATATGGAAAATAAAGTAATTAGAAAGTGCTTCTTTCTAATATATGTAATGTATTTCTGCTTGTGGGTAAACAGTATTTCTTGATGTTTCTTTGACAATGTTGACGTAGAGATTGTCTGGTTTGCCTACTCTGGAACATGCAACATATCATTGCCCTTCTTTAGGAGTTCCTTTCAAATGTATAATACTTTATCTCTGTGTGTGTGAATCATATATATCTATATCTATAGCTGGATGGCTCTCTGTCAGGAAGGCTTTGATTACGTTTTCTTGCCCTGGTGAAGGGAGTTAGATTGCATGGCCTTAAGTGTTTTCTGTTGGTCATGAGGCTTAAGTGTGGGAAGTTTGCCCCAATTCTGTCATTCGTGGGGTTCATTCAGAATGGTCTTTGATTGGAGGTGAACTATAAATCCCAGTAACTACAGCTCCCAAATGCCAAGGTGTATTTCCCCCAAACTCCATCTATGTTCTTATTTGGGCATATATAATATCCGTGCCAAGTTTGGTCCAGATCCATCATTATTTGAGTCCACAGTGCCCTCTGGCTGTAAGTGAACTACAACTCCCAAACTCAAGGTCAATGCCCACCAAACGCTACTAGTATTTCTTGTTGGTCATGGGAGTCCTGTGTGCCAAGTTTGGTTCAATTCCATCATTGTTGGAGTTCAGAATGCTCTTTGATTATAGGTGAACTATAAATCCCAACAACTACAACTCCCAAATGACAAAATCATAATTTTTTGAGTGATGGTCACTCCTTGTGTAGTGAGATGTTTTGTTGCCAAATTTGGTGTGATTTCGTTCATTGGTTCTTTTGTTTTTAAGGTACTCATTATGCACAGAGCATTTTTATATATATAGATGGCCACTGGAAAAAAATTTCCACTGGATTATATCATTTTGTTTTTGTTGTTCTAGGTGTCCTGCTACTCCCCAAACTCTGCACAATGGACGATGGTGTCCCCGCTCCCAGCTGGACACGGGGAACCGGGCATCGCAGCCCTCGACCACCGCATCTACGTCTTAGGGGGTCGGTCCCACAACCACGGCCGCCTCTCGGCCGCTGTCCACATTTACGACGCCCGCCAGGACCGATGGGGAGATGGCCCCTCTCTGGAAAACAGCATTTCAGGGATGGCGGCCTGCGTCCTTACCGTGCCCCAGTCGGTGGTCCTCGACGTCGAGCGGCGGCCTCCAGAAAGGTGGCGGAGCGACAGCGGAGGGGACCTCTCTCCTGAGGACGTGAGCGCCTTCGACTGGGACGATCTTGAGGAGCTGAGTGACGAGAATTGAGAGCCTTCTCTTTTGTGATTTCTACATAGTCGGGTTTTTCAGGGGTACTATGCCCCCAAAATGCTTGCATCGCTTAGAGACCCCAGGAATGGAGAGGAAGGGGCCCTGGAGTCAGTGGGGAAGGAGTAATCGAATCCTAATACGAATGAATCCCAATATCAATTACCTCCCTCCCTCCCCGTCAAATAAACAATAAACACATTTGAAACAAACCCCAATATTAATGAACCATCCCTCTTGCCCCCTTCCCTCAAAAAAGCCCTCTCACCTCCCAAAACCCCCTGCTTACCTCAAATAAAGAGAAAAGAAAACCTATACAAACCCAAATATCAATGCCACCTTCCTTCCCTCCCACAAAAGATTCTAGAGATGCTTTCATCTCCGATTCCACAGGGAACGAGGTTGCTCCAACATCAAAGACAAGAGCATTGAATTCAGACTCAAAGGAGAGGGAGAGGCATTTATTTCACTGCACCATTGCTTCCAGGGCCCAACCTGGTAGACTATTCCTCCCCATCGACTGAATGCTGCTCACCGGCCTACCTCAGGTTATTCTTTCCATCCGCAGAGGTGCTAAGAGTCCACCACCATGAAAGAGTCAACCACTGGAGGCAGTAGCAGCGAGGAGGAGGAGGAGGCAGCACTGGTTGAACAGGAGGAAAAGACACAGAAGGAAGACTTACTTTGGTCGAGTAGGATAGTCTTCCAGGATCAGTATTCTTGTGGGTCCGTAGGTGACTGTGGAGCCCTATTCTTGATCTGCATCTTCTCCAGCAGTGAGGGCATTGGTTTCCAGGTGGAAGACGGTCTCAGTCTGGGTTGGCTTGATGCGCCTTCCTCTTGACACATTTCTCTCTTTCACCCTCCATTTGTGCCTCTTCAAATTCTGCAGCACTGCTGGTCACAGCTGACCTCCAGCTGGAGCGCTCACAGACCAGGTCTTCCTAGTTCTCAGTGTCTATGCCACAGTTTTTAAGTTTGGCTTTGAGCCCATCTTTAAATCTCTTTTCCTGCCCGCCAACATTCCATTTTCCATTCTTGAGTTCGGAGTAGAGCAACTGCTTTGGGAGACGGTGTTTGGGCATCCGGACAACGTGGCCGGTCCAGTGGAGTTGATAGCGGAGGACCATCACTTCAATGCTGGTGGTCTTTGCTTCTTCCAGTACGCTGACGTTTGTCCGCTTGTCTTCCCAAGAGATTTACAGGATTTTCCGGAGGCAGCGCTGATGGAATCGTTCCAGGAGTTGCATGTGATGTCTGTAGCCAGTCCACGTTTCGCAGGCGTATAGCAGGGTTGGGAGGACAGTAGCTTTATAAACAAGAATCTTGGTATCCCTACGGATGTCCCAGTTCTCAAACACTCTGCTTCATTCGGAAAAATGCTGCATTCGCAGAGCTCAGGCGGAAGAGCTCAGAAGGAAGAGGCAGCCGCCTCGCATGATAGCCCTGTGATGGAATCTGAATTGGAAATCAGCATTTGAATCCAGCTGGGCATCTTTCACCTCTCTAATCCTCATACACACTGCTGATTGTCTGTTGGAGTCCGTCCTCCCTCTCTGCCTCCTCCACAAGTGCCCTCCTGGCTCTGGAATCGGCCTGTCTGGGAGGCTGCCAGGAAAGAGACCAGGAGACTTGGTTTAGGGCCTCCGTCTTCCCCACAGCATTTCCGACTCACCCGTCTCCACTTGCACTGCCTTATTTGTTGTCAGTGGCCTCCAGGTCTTCCAAAGGCTCTTCTTCCTGCAGGAAGACAAGAGGAAATTCTCTGTTGGGTTTTGCTTCTGACTGCAGGCCTCTTCTGCACTCTCACTAGATACCTCTTTCTGTCAAGTTGGCCAAAAGTCATGGAAACGGCCGGCATGATGGAGAAAGCATCCTGTCTCCAACCAGTGGGCCCCAGGAGCTGATGAGAGTGGCACTCCATGGACATCACCCAGGAAGCTTCCTCTCTCCCTTCTTACAAGGTTTTGGCCCAGTGTGCCCCCTGTAAGCCCCCTCTGCTGGTGGTGGTGGCCTGAGCAGGTGTTTTTCTTAGGCAGAAAAAAGAAAATGCAAAGATACAGAATGGGGGATGATGCCTGGCTTCTGAACAGCAGTATGTGTGAAAAAGATCTTGAGAGTCCTCATGGGGAACAAGGTAAACATGAGCTAACAATGTCATGCCACAGCAAAAAAAGCCAATGGGATTTTGGCCTGCAGCAATAAGAGTCTAGTGTCTAGATCCAGGGAAGTCATGCTACCCCTCTATTCCGCCTTGGTTAGACCTCACCTGGAATACTGCGTCCAATTCTGGGCACCACAATTGAAGAGAGATATTGACAAGCTGGAATGTGTCCAGAGGAGGGTGACTTAAATGATCAAGGACCTGGAGAACAAGCCCTATGAGGAGTGGCTTAAAAAGCTGGGCATGTTTAGCCCGAAGAAGAGAAGGCTGAGAGGAGACATGATAGGCATGTATAAATATGTAAGGGAAGTCATAGGGAGGAGGGAGGGAGCTTGTTTTCTACTGCCCTGGAGACTAGGACGTGGAACAGTGGCTTCAAACTACAGGAAAGAAAGGCGATTCCACCTCAACACGAGGGAGAACTTCCTGACTGTGTGCTGTTCAGTAGGCATGGGCAATCTATGGTTCTAAAGTACTTACAAAACTAAAGTTCTGGTTGTGAAAACTAGGGGGCGCAGGTGCTTTGCTTCTACAGTGTTGCTAAAGTTCTGGTGGTGAAAATTTCAGAAGTCTAACAAAACTTTCAAAATTTCATTTATATTTCATTATTGGCAATTTTTATGACGGAACCAATTAGGAACTGCCATTTATAATGAAATTTTGAAAGTTTTGTTAGAGTTCTGAAATTATCACCACCAGAACTTTAGCCAAACTGTAGAAGCAAAGCACCAGCGCCCCCTAGTCTTCACCACCAGAACTTTAGTTTTGTAAGTACTTTAGAACCATGGATTGCTCATGCCTACTGTTCAGCAGTGGAACTCTCTGTCCCAGAGTGTGGTGGAGGCTCCTCCTTTGGAGGCTTTTAAGCAGAGACTGGATGGCCATCTATCGGGGGTGCTTTGAATGTGATTTTCCTGCTTCTTGGCAGGGGGTTGGATTGGATGGCCCACAAGGTTTCTTCCAACTCTATGGTTCTATGTTGGAGCAGGGGACTGCGGTGGCGCAATGGGTTAAACTGTTGAGCTGCTGAACTTGCTGACCATGTCAAATCCATGACATGGGGTGAGCTGTTAGTAGTCCCAGCTCCTACTAACCTAGCAGTTCGAAAACATGCAAATGTGAGTAGATCAATAGGTACTACCTTGGTGGGAAGGTAAGCGGCTCTCCATGCGGTCATGCCATCCACATGACCAGGAGGTGTCTACGAACAACGCAGGCTCCTCAGCTTGGAAATGGAGATGAACATCTCGATGTGTATGACTTATTCTCTGTGTTACCCCAATGGAGACAAACAGGCTCATAGCATTGCGATATTTGGAATAAAAAGTCATGCTTTTAAAATGTGAGCACAGGGTTATTAATGAAAACTGGATAGTAGATCAACACTGGGTCTCCCTGGCATGTTGTGCTCAACTATGAAGTTCTCCTCTGTGGATGATTCACAGATTTGATTGCAGTCCTCCCTCCACATTTTGCACTTTTGGAGATTGGATTCCAAATGTTCTCTTTAGAAATCGCTTGGTTCTCTTGGGCTATTGTATGGTCAGCAGATTACAGGAGCTGTCTTCATAGACCTGTCAGCAGCCTATGATACTGTGAACCACCGCCTTCTCCTGAGAAAAATGTATAATATCACAAAGGACTACCACCTCACCCGCCTCATAGGAAACCTGCTACAAAAGAGGAGCTTTTTTGTTGAGTTCCAGGGCCAGAGAAGCAGATGGCGGAAACAGAAGAAAGGCCTGCCTCAGGGGAGCGTGCTTGCTCCATCCATGTTCAACATCTACACAAATGACCAGCCACTGCCAGAAGGGACAGAGAGTTTCATCTATGCTGATGATCGTGCCATTACTGCTCAAGCAGGGAGCTTTGAGATGGTTGAACAGAAGCTTTCCGAAGCTCTAGGTGCTCTTACTGCCTACTACAGGGAAAACCAGCTGATCCCTAATCCATCTAAAACACAGACATGTACCTTTCATCTCAAGAATAGAGAAGAATAGAGAAGCATCTCGAGCTCTGAAGATCACCTGGGAAGGAATCCCACTGGAGCATTGCAGCGCACCCAAATACCTGGGAGTCACTCTGGACCGTGCTCTTACCTACAAGAAGCACTGCCTGAACATCAAGCAAAAAGTGGGTGCTAGAAACAATATCATACGAAAGCTGACTGGCACAACCTGGGGATCACAACCAGATACAGTGAAGACATCTGCCCTTGTGCTATGCTACTCTGCTGCTGAGTATGCATGCCCAGTGTGGAACACATCTCACCACACTAAAACAGTGGATGTGGCTCTTAATGAGACATGCTGCATTATCATGGGGTGTCTGCGCCCTACACCACTGGAGAAATTACACTGCTTAGCTGGTATGCACCACCTGACATCCGCCGGGAAGTAGCAGCCAATAGTGAAAGGACCAAGGCAGAGACATCTCCAGCTCATCCCCTGTTTGGGTATCAGCCAGCACGTCAACGACTTAAATCTAGAAATAGTTTTCTAAGATCTACAGAGACACTCGCTGGAACACCTCAGCAAGCGAGAGTCCAAAAGTGGCAGGCTCAAACCCAGAACCTCAACCAATGGCTGATACCAGATGAGAGACTCCCCCCTGGGCACACAGAGGACTGGGCGACTTGGAAGGCACTGAACAGACTGCGCTCTGGCACCACGAGATGCAGAGCCAACCTTCAGAAATGGGGGCTACAAAGTGGAATCCTCGACATGCGAGTGTGGAGAAGAGCAAACCACTGACCACCTGCTGCAATGCAACCTGAGCCCTGCCACATGCACAATGGAGGACCTTCTTGCAGCAACACCAGAAGCACTCCAAGTGGCCAGATACTGGTCAAAGGACATTTAACTAACTACCAAACTCACAAGTTTTGTATTTTGTCTGTTTGTTTGCTTTGTTCTGTTAGAAATGTAATATAATGGACTGGTTGCTCTGACACAACAAATAAAGCAGATATTGACCATACAGTCGTGCTAGAAGACAGAAATTCATAAAAAAGTGTTCTCTCGGGTTCCATCTCATTATGTTGGCAATCTTTCCAAAAGGATGCATCCCTCCAGATGTTTAAGGGCTGCAATTCTCCATACCCCCTACTTCTGCATATTGATAACCTCTTAACACAGTGTTTCTCAACCTGGGAGTTGGGACCCGGGGGGGGGGGGGTTGCGAGAGGGTGTCAGAGGGGTCGCCAAAGACCATCAAAAACAGTATTTTCTGTTGATCTTGGGGTTCTTTGTGGGAAATTTGGCCCAATTCTCTCATTGGTGGGGTTCAGAATGTTATTTGATTGTAGATGAACTATAAATCCCAGCAATTACAACTCCGAAATGTCAAGGTCTTCACCAGTGTTCACATTTTGGCATATTGAGTATGCATGCCATGTTTGGTCCAGATCCATCATTGTTTGAGTCCACAGTGCTCTCTGGATGTAGGTGAACTACAACTCCAAAACTCAAGGTCAGTGCCCACTAAACCCTTCCAGTATTTCAACTGGTCATGGGAGTTCTATGTGGCAAGTTTGGTTCAATTCCATCAATGGTGGAGTTCAGAATGCTCTTTAATTGTAAGTGAACTATAACTCCCAGCAACTACAACTCCCAAATTACAAAATCAACCCCACCAGCATTCAAATGTGGATGTATTGGGTGTTTGTGCCAAATTTGGTCCAGTGAATGCATATCAGATATTTACATCATGATTCATAACAGTAGCAAAATTAGTTATGAAGTAGCAACAAAACTAATTTTAGGTTGTTTTAGGTTTTTTTGGGCTATATGGCCATGTTCTAGAGGCATTCTCTCCTGACTTTCGCCTGCATCTATGGCAAGCATCCTCAGAGGTAGTGAGGTCTAATTTTATGGTTGGGGGTCACCACAACATGAAGAACTCTATTAAGCGGTCTTAGCACAAATATTCAACATGCCCAAATGTGGACACTGGTGGAGTTTAAGAAAAATAGGTACCTTGACATTTGGGAGTTGTAGTTGCTGGGATTTATAGTCCCCCTACAATCAAAGAGCATTCTGAACCCCACCAACGATTGAATTGGGCCAAGCTTCCCACGCAGTACCCCCATGACCAACAGAAAATATTGTGTTTTATTATGGTCTTTGATAACTCTTCTGACACCCCCTCGTGACCCCCCCCCCAGGGGTCCCGATCTCTAAGTTGAGAAACGTTGCTCTACATCAGTGTTTCCCAACCTTCCTAATGCTGCAACCCCTTAATACATTTCCTCATGTTGTGGTGACCCCCAACCATAACATTATTTTGCTACTTCATAACTGTAATTTTGCTCCTGTTATGAATTGTAATGCAATTATCTGATAGGCAGGATGTATTTCCATTCACTGGACCAAATTTGGCACAAATACCCGATATGCCCAAATTTGAATAGTGGTGGGGTTGGGGGGGGGGGATGATTGATTTTTGTCATCTGGAAGTTGTAGTTGCTGGGATTTACAGTTCACCTACAATCAAAGAGCATTCTGAACTCCACCAACGATGGAATTGAATCAAACTTGGCATGCAGAACTCCCATGGCCAACAGAAAATACTGGAAAGGTTTGGTGGGTAATGACCTTGAGTTTTGGAGTTGTAGTTCACCTATATCCCGAGAGCACTGTGGACTCAAACAATGATGGATCTGGACCAAACTTGACATGAATACTCAATATGCCCAAATGTGAACACTGGTGGAGTTTGGGGAGAATAGACCTTGACATTTGTGAGTTGCAGTAGCTGGGATTTATAGTTCACCTACACTCAAAGAGCATTCTGAACCCCACTAACAATTGAATTGGACCAAACTTCCCACACAAAACCCCCATGACCAACAGAACTGTGTTTTCTGATGGTCTTTGGCGACCCCTCTGACACTCCCTCACGACCCCCACAGCGGTCCCGACCCCCAGGTTGAGAACCACTGCTGTACATTGTTGAATGGATGCAGTTTGTCAGCACTTGAACCGCCATGGCTCAACGTTATGAGATCCTGAGAGTTGTAGTTTTAACATGCCCAAGAGTGATAATTCTATAGCAAACAGCCATGGTAGTTCAAGTGTCAAACTACATTCATTCTACAGAGTAGATGCAGCATCAGTGGCTTCTTCAAGAGTTTGAGCCACCTGAAACAACTTCAAGGGGGGTGGAGAGAAGGAGAGATCCTTTATTGCCATATATCACTAGGAAAAAAATTACTCCCTCTGGAAAATGAGGTTAAGTGGAAACAGGAACTTACTGAGGACAAGCTTCACCTGTTGAAATCCCCTTGTTTACCTTAGTTCCCCTTCTTTAGCACCATGAAAGACTGCACTGGGTATTGGTTTGAGCATTGGACTGGGATGCTGGAGTCACATTCCCCCAGCCTTAGAAAAAGGCAAAACCTCCCCTAAAGAACTCTTCCCAACAATTGCTAAGTTCACCTTAGGGCAGCTATAAATGTTTTGGCTGCAACACACTCAATATGTTTACAACCTGATTACCTTTATACTCAGAAGCATGCTTTGAGAAACTTTACTTTGGAGGGACTACAACCTCCAGCAGTCCAACCCCATGGTCAGGTTTGTGGGAATTCTGAGAGCTGTAGTCCAAACCTACTTCTCTGCCCCTCGTCCAGTAATTCCTACAATTCTAATATTAATATTACAATATAATGGTATAGTACAATATATCTATATCTATAAAAATGCTGTGTGCATAATGAGTACCTTAAAAACAAAACAACCAATGAACGAAATCACACCAAATTTGGCAACAAAACGTCTCACAACACAAGGAGTGACCATCACTCAAAAAATGATGATTTTGTCATTTGGGAGTTGTAGTTGCTGGGATTTATAGTTCACCTACAATCAAAGAGCATTCTGAGCTCCACCAATGATGGAATTGAATCAAACGTGGCATACAGGACTCCCATGACCAACAGAAAATACTGGAAGGGTTTGGTGGGCATTGACCTTGAGTTTGGGAGTTGTAATTCACCTACATCCAGAGATCACTATGGACTCAAACAGTGATGGATCTGGACCAAACTTGGCACAAGCACTCAATACGCCCAAATATGAACACAGATGGAGTTCTGTGGGAAAATAGACCTTGATATTTGGAAGTTGTAGTCACTGGCATTCACAGTTCACCGACAAAGAGCATTCTGAACCCCACAAACGACAGAATCGGGGCAAACTTCCCACACAGAACCCCCGTGACCAACAGAAAATACATCCAAGGCCATTTTCCAGATCAACAGACTGGGCCACAGCAACGCGTGGCAGGGGATAGCTAGTAGTAATATATAATACTGATATCGTACTATTCCAATAATATATTGTATGCATATATATCTTGTAAGCTGCTCTGAGTCCCCTTCAGGGTGAGAAGGGTGGCATATAAATGTAGATAGATAGATAGATAGATAGATAGATAGATAGATAGATAGATAGATAGATAGATAGATTCCTCCTTCCTGTTGAGGAGTGAATCTACACTGCAGAATGCAGTTTGACACCACTTGAACTGCTATGGACTCCTGGGAGTTGTAGTTTGGTGAGGCACCAGCCCTCTTTGCTAGGCGTTATAAAGCTACAACTCCCAGAATTCTAGAGCTTTGAGTCATGTCAGTTAACATGGTGCCAAACTGGGTTAATTCCACAGTGTAGATGCACCTTAGGAATGCTCTGTACAGACGTGGACTGTCTACAGATGTCATACGCAACTGCTGGAATGATTCCATCAGCGCTGCCTCCGAAAAATCCTGCAAATAATAATAAAAAAACTTTATTTATACCCTGCCACCATCTCCCCAAGGGACTCGGAGCGGCTTTCATGAGGCCAAGCCCAACAACACATCACAACAGAAAAGCAATAACAATACGAAGCAATACAAAATAATATAAATCACATATAACAATAACACACAGGATTTAAAAGCTTATGGCCAGGCCAGATGTAATGATTTAAAATTTAAAACATAACGCTGGGTATGACAAGATAGGATATATCTCGTAGGAGGGTTTTAAAAAGTGAGGGGTGCAGTCCATCGCAATCCAATGGTTAAAGTGCATTTGTAGAGACATTTTGCTGGGAGTTATTCCTTTATTCCGGGAAGGCACACTGGAATAGCTACGTTTTTAGGCTCTTCTTAAAGACTGCCAATGTTGGGACATGCCTAATATCCTTTGGAAGTGAGTTCCAGAGTCGGGGGGCCACCACCGAGTAGGCCCTCTCCCTTTCGGGAAATCTCTTGGGAAGACTGGCAGACAAATGTCAATGTGCTGGAAGAAGCAATGACCACCAGCATTGAAGCGATGCTGCTACGCCATCAACTCCGCTGGACAGGCCACGTTGTCCGAATGCCCAATCACTGTCTACCAAAGCACTTACTATACTCCCATCTCAAGAAGTTGATGGACAGGAAAAGAGATTTAAAGATGGACTTAAAGCCAACCTTGAAAACTGTGGCATAGACACCGAGAACTGGGAAGCTCTGGCCCTTGAGCGCTCCAACTGGAGGTCAGCTGTGACCAGCAGTGCTGCAGAATTTGAAGAGGCACGAATGCAGAGCAAAAGGGAGAAACATGCCAAGAGGAAGGCACGTCATGCCAACCCTGACCGGGACCACCTTCCTCACTGCGAGAGAACATGCGGATCAAAAATAGGGCTCCACAGCCACCTATGGACCCACCACCAAGACACCACATCTGGAAGGCCATCATCCTCGAGCTATGAGGGATTGCCTAAGTAAGTAAGCTGTGTGCAGAAAGGCCTTCTCAGAGGAAGGGCACAGATTGAGGCCAGGTGCCTCATCAAGGTGAAATCATTGTTGGGCTATAAAAGCCGGTCTGGTGGCCCTCGCCCTTTTGCCTGGGGGCTCCTTTAGAGGGGGTGGGGGGAAAGGAGGGGAAAGGCACTGGGGTAGCTCTGTTTCCTTAGAGGTTTGCTATGGGGAAAGCTCTCTGGTGGAGCCTTTTGCTGGTCTTTGCGCCAGCTGGGCAGCTTGGAGAAGCCGGGATAGTAGGTGATATGTGCCGCATCTGGTCCTATGGGCCGGGTGCCTCTTCTCCCACTGTCTTCACTTTCCGCTGTCCTGACCAAAACGATGACGCAAGTGCCAGGTTTTGCTGTGGGACTTGCACTGCGGCTTACTGCTGCTCCTCTGAGGAATCCCGCCTGGACCAGAAGCAGTGTGTGGCCAGTCAACAGCTAAAGGTGGCCACCAGAAGCCAAGTGGGCTACCGAGGCCTGAGGAAAGCTCGAGGAGAGGGAGATGCCCAAGTCAGAGGGGCTGTGGGAGTAACCCAGACCAACCAAATAGGACAAACCACCCAAGTAGAAGAGACCACTCAAGTGGGATGGACCACCCAAGACAACTCCACCACAGACTTGATGATGACCACACCATCTCCGGAGGAAGAGCTACCAGGTAAGAGGCTAGGTGCCAAGGGCCTTTTTATAAAGTGAATTTCTTATAATTGGATTTAGTATCTTCTATTTTCATTTAACTCTTTGGGCCCCTTTTCCTTTTGGTCTCCTACTACCTCTTCAGAATGATTCCTCTATCCACATTGGGTTGTTGTGAGTTTTCCGGGTTGTATAGGCATGTTCCAGAAGCATTCTCTCCTGAAACTTCGCCTACATCTGTGGCAGGCATCCTCAGAGGTTGTGAGGTCTGTTGGAAATTAGGAAAAACTTTTTTGCAGGTGAAACGTCAGCAGAGAATGCTTCTGGAACATGCCCATACAGCCCGGAAAACACACAACAACCCAATGATTCCGGCCATGAAACCCTTCAACAACACATCTATCCACATTTCTTGGGCATTTCATAGATTTATAAGAACCTAACAGAAGCTGCTTTCCCCCAGCATATCTTGGATATTGTTTTGGGGTGTTGTAGGCTGTAGCTCTCAGACTCCTCCAGTAAAGATGGTTGGAAGTTTTGGGAGTTGTAGTCCACCTTCCTTCCCAAAGAGACCTATATCCCCACCTCCATTTTTTCTTTCGCACTGCACAATTATTGTTATGTTGATACCACTTTGCAAACCAATAGGATCCTGGAGTTTGTAGTTTGGTGGAACATTGGCAGGGGAATTCTAAGGGCCCTTCCACACAGCCATATAACCCAGAATATCAAGGCAGGAAATCCCACAATATCTGCTTTGAGCTGGGTTGTTTGAGTCCACACTGCCATATATTCAAGGTCAAAGCAGATATTGTGGGATTTCTTGCCTTGGTATTCTGAGGGCCCTTCCACACAACCCTATATCCCAGAATATCAAGGCAGAAAATCCCACATTATCTGAGTATGGACACAGATAATCCAGTTCAAAGGAGATATTCTGGGATATGGAGCTGTGTGGACGGGTCCTAAGTCCCACCTGAAACTATAGATCCCAAAGTTTCATGGGGCAGAGCTTGAAGGGACACCAAACCGTGGATATGGAACCATCTCATTTTGTTGTTATCCTTCAACATCAGTCTTTAGTGCATACCCCCTCCCCTTCTGTACTAAGGCCCTTTTCAACCCCATTCCGGAAGAGTTCCTCCCCCACAAATAATCTGCTCCATCGTTGTCTCACTATATTATTATTATTATTATTATTATTATTATTATTATTATTATTATTATTATTCCAAATGAGTAAATGGAGGTAATTGTCCCATATTCATGGTCACTACTTAGTCATTATGGGCACTTTTAAAGCCGTATTTTTAGCCTTAGTATTTTATTCCGTACATGCAGCCCGCTCACTGTTCTATGTTATGAATGATTTTACTGTAATTTTATTTTGTTTCTTATGTTTTATGTAATTTATCATGTTGTTGTTTGTGTTTTGATTTCATTTATTGTATTGCGTTGTTGGGTTTGGCCTCATATAAGCTGCCCCGAGTCCCCACTGGGGAGATGGTGGTGGGGTACAAATAAATATTATTATTATTATTGTATTATCGAAGGCTTTCATGGCCAGAATAACTGGGTTGCTGTAGGTTTTTTCGGGCTATATGGCCATGGTCTAGAAGCATTATCTCCTGATGTTTCGCCTGCATCTATGGCAAGCATCCTCAGAGGTGTGAGGCATCTCACTACCTCTGAGGATGCTTTGCCATAGATGCAGGCGAAACATCAGGAGAGAATGCTCTAGAACATGGCCCGAAATCCCCCGGTCCGCCCCCCCCCCCTCCCCCCCCCCCCGCGGCCCCCCCCCTGCCCCCCCCCGCCCCTCCCCCGAAAAACCTAGATCATGGCCATATAGCCCAAAAAAACCTACAACAACCCATTATTATTATTATTATTATTATTATTATTATTATTATTCCAAATGAGTAAATCAAGGTAATTGTCCCATATTCATGGTCATTACTTAGTCATTATGGGCACTTCCACACAGACCTATATCCCAGAATATCAAGGCCTGAAAATCCCACAATATCTGCTTTGAAATGGGTTATCTGAGTCCATGCTTAGATAGTGTGGGATTTTCTGCCTTGATATTCTGGGATATAGGACTGTGTGGGAGGGCCCAAGTTGACCTTATTGTAATGGCCCAAATCACTCCTTCAACCTACATTACTGAGCATAGGCTGCATGGGAAGAAGGAAGGTCATTCTGTTGATGAATGATATTTCCATCAATGTTAAGAGGTGTTTCTCAAGGTTCTCCTTGAGATAGCTGAGCTAATTATAGTTCCCAGAGACTATAATAAAATCCATGTCTTATTATCTAATACACCATTCCTTGGTTGTCTTCTTCCCACCCCGTGGCATCCCATCCAAGCACAAACTGAATCCAAGCCCACTTAGCTTCCTCATTCAGATGCAGCTGAAGACAGTGATATGATGAATGTCTCTTAAACTGTGTGCCGCGACTCCAAATAGGGTCCCCTAAGCTCTATGTTGGGAAAATTTGGCAATGTTTTAGACATTTACACAAATCTGTTCCATAGTGCTTTGTTTACACCAGACTCTGCAGAAGTTGCTTCAGTTGTACTTTTTTAGCAAGCCTTGCAAACACTGATTTGCTGTCAATGTTTGGGTTTTATATCTCTTTTATAGTCATCTTTATACCATCTGCATACCTCAGTGGTGGCTAGGGGGGCTTTTGCACAATTAAAACTTGTGTGCCAGTTGCACCTGTACCTTGGGCATCAGACTTGGCCACAGTGGTCCATGCTCTTGTCACATCTAGGTTAGATTACTGCAACACCCTCTACGTGGGGTTGCCTTTGAAGACTGCTCGGAAGCTTCAAACAGTCCAGTGAGAGACTGCCAGGTTAATAACTGGAGCGGTGTACAGGGAGGATGCAACTCCCATGTTACGCCAGCTCCACTGGCTGCCAGTTTGCTACTGGGCACAATTCAAAGTGCTGGCTTTGGCCTATAAAGCCCTAAACAGCCCCAGCCCAATTTCCCTGTCCGAACGCATCTCCCCCTATGAACCACCGCTGTGATTAAGATCTTTGGGGGAGACCCTGCTCTCGGTCCCACCACCATCACAGGCATGTTTGGCAGGGACGAGAGACCGGGTCTTCTCAGTAATTGCCCCTCGGCTATGGAACTTCCTTCCTAATGAGATCAGGTCAGCCCGCTCCCTCTTGTCCTTTAGAAGGGTGATAAAAATGTGGCTGTGGGACCGAGCCTTTGGGACTGTGCAATGAGGCAGCGATAGGAACCCTTAGTATGCCAACCAAATTCGATATGTTAAAATGAGGCAGTTTTAACTAGTGGATTTTAACGTCGAGATATGTGATTTTAATGCTTTTGTATGTGTATGGTATAATATGTTTCGGCATTGAATGTTTGCCGTTTATATGTTGTGCTCTGCCCTGAGTCCCCTTCAGGGTGAGAAGGGCAGAATATAAATGCTTTAAATAAATAAATAAATAAATACCTAGTGTTACATAAAGCAGAAAGGGGTCTCAAGTGGAAAAGTTGGAGAAGTCCTGCTCTAGACTGTCTTCTACCAACCAGTCTGTCTTCTCTTTCCAGAATGGATGAAGATGCTGTCCATTCTGCTTGGGATAGCTCTTGCTGTGGCCTTCCTCTGGCTCGTCTGCCGCTTGTGTGCTGCATGCCGGCACAACCCTTGCCTGGTGTTTCTGGTGCAGAGCATCTCAGAGCAGGATTCGCGCCCTCCGAGCCCAACGCCATCCGACGATGGGGCTCCTCCTTCTCCTCCTCACCCTTCTCCGCGCATCAGCATCAGGCCTCCACCTCGCATCAGGAACAGACCTCCGCCTCATGTCATCAACGTGCCTCCCCTTCCTTTTGATAACCCTCCGCCTTATCGCGAAGACAACCCACCACCCTATAGCCTTGAGGATCCCTTCATTCTGCTGACCCGTTCTTCTTCCTCAGACGAAACCGTGGTGCATTTTTCTTGCATGAACCCTGGCTTTCAAGAGGATGAAGAGGTCCTTGAGATGTCTCCGTTGGTTCTTCTCGATGGAAATGGTCATGTGTCTTCCCAGCCTGCCATGAATGAAGAACAAGCCTTGCCCCCGCCGGACCCATCCAATGAAGGGCAAGTTTTGGCTCTGGCAGGCCCTGCTAATGGAGGCCAACCTTCATCCCTTCCAGAAGTTGTTGGAGAAGGACAAGTTTGGCTCCAGACGGAGGCTGCTGGTGAAGGAGAAGCTATGTCTCTGCCGGAGGCTGCTGGTGAAGCACTAGCTTCATCCCCGACGGAGGAAAGCGAAGCCTATGCCATGCTGGAATTCTTTGTGAAAAGAGGCCTAGAATCTCCACTGGGGCCTATTTCAGAAGAGGACGAAGAAGACGACAATTATGAAGACGACAATGGCAATATAGGCATATAGCCAAAGATCCATGGGGCTTTGATATACCATTAGACAGCAAGAGTCCATTTTTAATTTTTTAAAGGCTAGAATTGATTTGATGATGCTTTTAATTGTGTGTGTTCGTGGTTAGATGCATTTTGCTTTTAACATAGTTTCTTGTTTGCTCATTTTTATAACCTTCACATCTTTTCGGTATATCAGACACTAGCATGTTTTAAATATGAGACATGTTCACACAAGCACCCCCAGTCTATGCCAGAGTTTAGAAGAAGTTGTGTTGACAGTGTGCCTCCTTTATGGCATTTGGTTGGTTTTAATCCCATCATCTCTGGAAATCAGCAAACTGGACGAACCCTTTTGCATCGTGGATTGTTGCTGGTGCCATCAACACAACTATTCAATGTGATCCAACCCTCCAAAGGAGACTTGGAAGGAACCTCCAAGAAACTAGATATTGTTGGAGCACAATTTCCATAATTGTGATGATGATGGGTATTATAGTCCAGCAACATCTAGAACCCATTGGGTAATATATTAAATGAATGGTTAGAGCTGCATCTAAATATTTGTAAGGAGAGTCGGAAGTTAAGAACCTGATGCAAGCAGATACATTGTAAACACAGGCACCAAATCTTCTCCTCTATGAGTACCATTACTTCTTCTTTGTATCCAGTTTGTAACTGGCTGGAAAGACTATTGAATAGACTACCCAGGGAGCAAACTCATCAAATATGACTTTATTAAACTTACACATGAATTATACAAGCAATGCTTTGCCTATCTTCCCTCCCAAGAAGTCAGATGCAGGGCCAGCTGATTTGCAATGAATTCAATTGTGTGACTGTCAACTTCTAGTTTTATTTCTAAGACGGGGGACTATCTGCACACCGCAACACGGGGCCCTTTGCCCCCACCGCAAGACCTTTTAGACTTGAGAAATTGTATGTAAGACTGATTGTCTCAATATTCAAACACTGATGACACTAAACCATGAGCAATGTATCTTTCCTGGACTGCAATGCTTCTGGCATGCGAGAAGCTGTTTTTAGCCACCCACACTTGTCAAAGGTATGTTTCCAAATTGTACGTGGAGCGATGCTTCCAAATTGTATGTATATCAAAAGTCACCAATAAATGCTCGTCTCATTTTAAGCCTGGGTTTTGGACATTTGTTCAGCATTGGGAGAGTCCATATCAAGTTTAATCCAGATTCATGTGACTCTCCGGAAGGACTACAAGTCCTATCATGCTCTATCAGTCCCTCCCCAAACCTTGAGAGTATGTTAAGTTGGATAATGTAGGGTATGTGTGCCATTGAGCCATGTGGATCCAACATAAATATATAGACTTTCATATATAGGGATGGAGTTCCCAGTGGTGCAGTGGGTTAAACCCCTGTGCCAGCAGGACTGAAGACCAACAGGTCGCAGGTTTGAATCCGGGGAGAGCGGGATGAGCTCCCTCTATCAGCTCCAGCTCCTCATGAGAGAAGCCTCCCACAAGGATGATAAAATACAAGGGGTATTTTTTAAGTAAGGTCCGTTGGACCGTAAGTACACAACAAAAGTTTATTTCAAAAAAGTAAATTTATTTTCAGAAAGTACATACTTCACTCTATTTTTCGACATAGTTGCCAAGTTTGTTCAAACACTTATCATACTTCTGAACCAATTTTAAAATACCCTCTTCATAAATCCTCGCTTCAACTGAAACCACCAAATCGTCTGTAATCAAAGAAGGGCGACCGGAGCGGTCCTCATCTTTGAATTGTCGTACCCACTTACACACTTTGCTTTCACTCATAATAGTATCACCGTACACTTCACAAATCTGTCGATGAATTTCTGCAGCAGGCAGGTTCCTTGCTGACAAAAACCATATCAGTGAGCGAACCTCACATGCGGAGGGTGAGTTGATAGTCTTAAACATTTTTAAAGCACAGAACAGAACCGTACAGGTTAGCTACAGAGCGGAAACTGAGCACAGTTGTTCCTGAGGCATGCCGGTACACGACGCACGCACTCGTTGCGGTATGCGCACAAACTACTAGTGTCTACAACAAAACGGACCTTACTTAAAAAATATCCCTCGTATCAAAACATCCGGGTGTCCCCTGGGCAACATCCTTGCAGACGGCCAATTCTCTCACACCAGAAGCGACTTGCAGTTTCTCAAGTCGCTCCTGACACGACTATCTATCTATCTATCTATCTATCTATCTATCTATCTATCTCTATCTATCTTCTATCTTTCTATCTTTCTCTCTTTCTATCTTTCTATCTTCTATCTATCTATCTATCTTTCTATCTTTCATCTTTCTATCTTTCTATCTTTTTCTTTCTTCTTTCTATCTTTCTATCTTTCTCTTTCTATCTTCTCTCTTTCTATCTATCTTTCTTTCTATCTATCTATCTATCTATCTATCTATCTATCTATCTATCTATCTTATCTATCTATCTATCTTTCAATGTATCCATCCTCTATCTATATCTAACAGCTTCCAACGCTGACCCCTCCCTTCCTCCCCCAGGTTGCATGACGTCCTCCACAGTGACAAGAAGCTCACAATCTTTCTATCTTCTATCTATCTATCTTCTATCTTTCTATCTTCTATCTTCTATCTTTCTATCTTTCTATCTTTATCTTTCTATCTTTCTATCTATCTATCTATCTTCTATATCTATCTATTCTATCTATCATCTATCTATCGATCTATCGATCTATCGATCTATCGATCTATCGATCTATCGATCTATCGATCTATCGATCTATCGATCTATCGATCTATCGATCTATCGATCTATCGATCTATCGATCTATCGATCTATCGATCTATCGATCTATCGATCTATCGATCTATCGATCTATCGATCTATCTGGCTAGAAGCCCACAGTGGCGCAATGGGTTAAACCAGTGTTTCTTAATTTTCCCAATGCCGCAACCCCTTAATACACTTCCTCATGTTGTGGTGACCCACAACCATAACATTTATTTTTGTTGCTACTTCACAATTGTAATTTTGCTACTGTTATGAATCATCACGTAAATATCTGATATGCAGGATGTCTTTTCATTCACTAGACCAAATTTGGCAGAAATACCCGATACTCCCAAATTTGAACACTGGTGGGGTTGGGAGGGGTTTGTTTTTGTCATTTGGGAGTTGTAGTTGCTGGGGTTTATAGTTCACCTACAATCAAAGAGCATTCTGAACTCCACCAATGATGGAAATTGAATCAAACTTGGCACACAGAACTCCCATGACCAACAGAAAATACTGGAAGGGTTTGGTAGGCATTGACCTTGAGTTTTGGAGTTGTAGTTCACCTACATCCAGACAGCACTGTGGAATCAAACAATGATGGATCTGGACCAAACTTGGCACGAATACTCAATATGCCCAAATGTGAACACTGATGGTGTTTGTGGAAAATAGACCTTGTAGTTGCTGGGATTTATAGTTCACCAATAATCAAAGAGCATTTTGAACCCCACTAATGATAGAATTGGGCCGAACTTCCCACACAGGACCCTCATGACCAACAGAAAATACTGTGTTTTCTGATGGTCTTTGGTGACCCATCTGACACCCCCCTAGCAACCCCCTCAGGGGTCCTGACCCCCAGGTTGAGAAACACTGGTTTAATGTTTTGAACATTGGACTATGATTCTTGAGACCAGGGTTTGAATCTCTGTTCAATATGTTCAAATGTGAACACTAGTGGAGTTTTGGGGGAAATAGACCTTGATATTTGGGAGTTGTAGTTGCTGGGATTTATAGTTCACTTACAATCAAAGAGCATTCTGAAATCCATTAATGATAGAATTGGGCTGAACTTCACACACAGGACCCCCATGTCCATGACCAACAGAAAATACCCCTCTGACACACTGCTCACGACCCTCAGGTTGAGAAACAGTGATATAGAGGAAGAGGAGTCCCCAGTGACACAATGGGTTAAACTTTTGTGCCGGCAAAACGGCTGATGGAAAGGTTGGCGGTTTGAATCCAAAGAGTGGGATGAGCTCCCATCTATCATCTCCAGCTTCTCATGCAGGAACATGAAACAAGCCTCCCACAGGATGGTAAAATACCTGGGCAACCCCTGGGCAACATCCTTGCAGATGGCCAATTCTTTCACACCAGAAGCAACTTGCAGTTTCTCAAAGAACAACAGTCTTCCCAAATCAGAATAAATTGTACCAAGAGCAAAACAAAGTCTCACTTCCAGGGACCACCAAGCTCATTTTGAGGTTTAATTAGTCAGTTTAGTAGCTGGGAATGGCTGTTCTCCCATGAGGATCAGGGGTCTAAACTGCCCCCTCCCCACCCAGCCCCCAGCCTTGAATTCATCTGCTCTGTATGCAATTACATTTTACAAAAAGTAGACTGCTGCATGGGGTGCTATTGCGTATTGGTGTGTCTTTCAGAGCTTCTTCTCTGAAGGTGATGGGATCTTAAAGGCCAGGCAGGCTTATATGGGAAGATAATATACAGTCATTGAGTCCTGCTCTCTTGGAGTCCTATTAAGCCCCTGAACACTGGTTCAGATTTTTGTTCAGCTTCCCATCATGATCTTGGAAGCTAGGCAGGGTTAGGCCTGGTTAGTATTTGGATGAGAGACCTCAAAAGAACACCAGGTACTATAGAGTTCATTCCTGAAAAAGGGACCTCTGAATATTCCTCATATAAGTAAATTTTATGAAATTCATGAGGTCGTCGTAAATTGATGGGTTATTTTCCCTAAATTGTAAATCCTAGGATTCCAAGGTGATTGTGTAATTTGCATAGATTGAGAAAAGGCCTTTAATACAGTGCAATGGGACTTATTAACCATTGCATATACTTATAAAATTGGGGACACAATGGTGCAGCAGGTTAAACAGCTGAGCTGCAGCACTTGCTGACTGAAAGGTTGGTGGTTCAAATCTGTGGAGCAGGGTGAGCTCCTGTCATTAGCCCCAGCTTCTGCCAACCTAGCAGTTCAAAAATAAAATTTCATCCTTAGGAATGAGTTAATAATAATATTTTACTGGTGGTATTATACCAAATAACAATAGGTACCATTTCAGCAGGAAAGTAACGGCGTTCCATGCAGTCACACTGGCCACATGACTTTGGAGGTGTCTATGCACAATGCTGGCTCTTTGGCTTTGAAATGGAAATGAGCACACACACACACCCCGAGTTGAAATGGAAATGAGCACACACCCCGAGTTGGACTCGACTAGACTTAATGTCAAGGGGAAACCTTTACCTATGCTTACAAAAGAGTCATAGCATTCAAAAACTGTCTTTATGGACTGCAATGCCCAGTATCCCCCATGCCATTGAGCTTAGAAGCTGCCCTTTTGGAATCCAGTGCCTCAAATCCATAGCTTCAGAAATCTACATCATGGATGGGGAATGATGGGTGCTGTAATCCACAGACATATTTATTCCATCCTGAGACCTTTAGGAAAGAGCAGAAATGTTTTACTCAGTTTTAGAAATAGTTCTGCTAAATGTAATGAATAGTCAACTACAGTTGGTTTCCTGTATCCATGAATTCAACCATCTGAGGCTTGAAAATATTTTTGAAACATTCCTTAAAAGCAAACATTGTCTTTGTCTATTTATATAAATGATGTCACTTTCACTCCAACTTGGTATATAATAGGATTTACAGATTTGGATAGCTGTAATGATCCTGGAACCAACTGCCAATGAATACAAGAAACCCACTGTAGTCGTAAATAAAACAAGGCTCCAACTTTTGGCCTTTGGTTTGACTTATTCTGAAGCAAATGTGGAGAAGATGGTATTACTGGAGATTGGTTTATTGGGGCTGGGAGAGGTGTTGCTTCTCCTTTGGAGGAAGGGAGAGGTGGGGCCCATGAAGGGGTCAGTTTGGATGGGATTGGGGCCACAGCCAGGTGAGCCCAGTTGCCTTCCAGGTCTCCATCTTGGTTGAAGTCTGCAAAGCTTTCCAGGTGTTGCTGGGTTGTTATTTACTGTCCATTGGGAGTTGATAGGGCACCTGCTTAGGACCCCACCAGCAAAATTTGGGCCCCAGAGTTGTGAAACCCAATGGGTTGGATCCCCAAATAGCAACCCCCATGGACCAGGTCCTGCTGAATGCTTTGGTGCAGCTGTCTTCTGGTTCCTGGGATGTGACAGAGAGCCATGGGCAGGACACAACTTGGAGATCCCCAACAGAGGTCACCTTCAGGCGCACAGAGGAATCCATAGAGGGATCCTCTGCTTTTGGTACCTGCTTTGGGCATTGGGGGGAGGGGTTGTTGGTTCCAGGCTGTCTTCACAAACTTGATCTTCTAGGACAGTGTTTGTCAACCTGGGGGTTGGGACCCTGGGGGGTTGTGAGGGGGTGTCAGAGGGGTCACCAAAGACAATCAGACAATGTCTGTTAGACATGGGGGTTCTGTGTGGGAAGTTTGCCCCAATTCTAACATTGGTGGGGTTGAGAATGCTCTTTGATTGTAGGTGAACTATAAATCCCAGCAACTACAACTCCCAAATGTCAAGGTCTATTTCCCCCAAACTCCACCAATGTTCACATTTGGGCATATTGAGAATTTGTGGCAAGTTTGGTCCAGATCCATCTTTGAGTCCACAGTGCTCTCTGGATGAAGGTGAACTATAACTCCAAACCTTTCTGTTATTTTCTGTTGGTCATGGGAGATTTGTGTGCCAAGTTTGGTTTAATTCCATTGTTGGTGGAGTTCAGAATGCTCTTTGATTATAGGTGAACTATAAATCCCAGCAACTACAACTCTCAAAGGACAAAATCAATCCCCCTTCCCAAACCCCACCAGTATGCAAATTTGGCTGTATCATATATTTGTGCCAAATTTGGTCCAATGAATGAAAATACATCCTGCATATCAGCTATTTACATGACGATTCATAACCATCGCAAAATGACAATTATGAAATAGTAACGAAAATAATTTTATGGTTGGGGGTCACTACAACATGAGGAACAGGTTGAGAAATGCAGATATAGAAGGAGCTTTTAAGCCGAGGCTGGTTGGCCATCTTTTGGGGCTGTGGGTGGCCATGTTTCGGGGGTGCTTTGATTGTGCTTTTTTTGCAAGGCTGGGAGTGGGACAGGATGGCCCTTGGGGTCTCTTCTAACTCCATGATTCTGTGAAAAGCTTTAAAATCAATACTCCCTTACAGTGGTTCTCAACCTGTGGGTCCCCAGATGTTTTAGCCTTCAACTCCCAGAAATCCTAACAGCTGGTAAACTGGTTGGGATTTCTGGGAGTTGTAGGCCAAAACCTGGGGACCCACAGGTCGAGAACTAGTCTTAAAGGGCCAAGTTTTCTAAATCTCAAATATAGGACATCCTGTATAATAAAGGACAGGTGATCAACATAGTGATAGAAGCTGTGGAATAATAATAATAATAATAATAATAATAATAATAATAATAATAATAATAATAATACTTTATTTATATTCTGCCCTTCTCACCCTGAAGGGGACTCAGGGCGGATCACAGTACCCATACACAGCAAAGACAATACACAGACAGACAGAACAGAAGGAGGTGCCATGGAAGGTTGGGCTCAAGTCCAGGGGGTGCTGTTGCTCTATCCTCTATGATGAAGAGCCGTCAGGACTTCCTCCTTCTTTTTGGTCAGCCAGCATTTTCTGATCTTCTTTCTATATGATGTCATAAAACACCTCCCCCACTTTTAATTTCTCTAATCATGGCTAAAGCTATTTTTGAATCGCTTAGGTAAGCAATGAGCTAGGCTGACAGTTAACAGCTCATGCCAACCTGAGGCTTCGAACTTGCAACCTTTTGGTTGATAGATCATATTAATTGCTGATGATTTACCAGCTGTGCTAAACCTCTGGATATTTTGTGCTACGCTTGGTTGTAGATCAGTGCAGTGATCTAAGGTTGCATTTTGCATTAGTGATGGGAGCTTGGTCATTGTAAGTTATGCATCCCAGGATCTCATCTGATATGTCTTTCTCCTCTTTGCAGGCAACTGGAGAATCTACCTGTTCCCTGTGGGGGCCATCTTTGTGGTCCTGGTCAGCCTCAGCCTTCTCTGCTTCTCCTCCAAAGTCCGTGAGTGGACTCAATCCTGCGCATGTGATGCAAATCTGGATGACCCGGAGGAAGATGGTTTCGGCATCCCTTGGAATATCTCCATCATCGACCGGCCGGAGACCTACGGCCCCTGCGTGAGTGCTCCACAGCCAGTGCCCCACATCCAGGGGCCCAAACAGGCCAGGACGCCCTCTGCCCACTTGCCTTATGCACCCAAGGACTTGGGGATTCGGATTCATCGCTCTTCCGAGACCAGTGCAGATGGAGTGAGCCAGGGCTCCCCTTCAAAGACGGATGGGTCTGGTCGTGGCTCCTCTTCGGAGGCCATCTTTAAGATTGAAGACTTGGACTGAGCCCTTGGAGTATAGGGCCCGACTCACAGTTGGAGGTGCCTTTGTGTTTACAGAAATGAATTACAAATCAATAGTATTTTAACTCCTATGAATTGAGCAGACTTGTTCTTTTTAGACGTTTCCTTCCCCAAGTTGCTCTAACTCTTAGCATTGCAGCTTTTGACTTTCACATCTGTATTCCTCAACCTTTTACCAGTAGTGGATGATGGGTTCCATGTCAGGAAGGGTTGGATCCAGTCCAGGTTTAAAGCCAGGCCTTTTCACTACAATATTCAGCACCTTGGAGAGTGTCAAAATGAGCCAAAAACCTGGAATGGACACACTGACATGGAAGCCACCGCCAATCACTGCTTTTCCAGAGTTTTTGAATATCAATTCCCAGTATCCCTGGACATAAACTGTGCTGACTGGGGATTCTGGGAGATAATGTCCAAAGAAAGATTTGATATAAGACAGACCATTTTGCAATGTGTATAATGGGATTTCAATGTATTGGCTTAGACTGCTCCGTTTTGAGGATAAGGGTTCTGCAAATCCTCCGACCATTATGACTACTGGTTTCACAGGTTTGGGGATTATGGTAAGCAGTTAAAAAAACCAACATCTCCCCAAATTTGACTTTAGAGGAAACATCTTAAGAGATGAGACTCAAATCCCTACATGTTATTGCATGGGATATTCAACCTCTTTCCTCTCCATTTATTGAATCCAGGATGCAAGTCCCATCGTTCCCTATAATGACTTTGCTGGGGATTAGAAACTGTGTAAGGCCACATTAAGCAGTGCAAAAAGTGACATTTCCCCAAATTTAACTTTAGAGGCAACAGGTCTTGAGAGATGAGACTCAAATCCCTACATTTTATTGCATAGGATATTCAACCTCTTTCCTCTGCAGTTATTGAATCCAAGATGCAAGTCCCATCGTCCCCTACAATGACTTTGCTGGGGATTAGAAACTGTGTAAGGCCACATTAAGCAGTCCAAAAAGTGACATCCCCCAAATTTGACTTTAGAGGAAATAGGTCTTGAGAGATGAGACTCAAATCCCTACATGTTGTTGCATACAATATTCAACCTCTTTCCTCTCTAGTTCTTGAATCCCATCATCCCCTATCATTGACTCTGCTGGGGATTGGAAACCAGCAAGACTTGGTCTTAAATAATATTAGTAAAGATCAGTTGCATTGCCAAACAAAACAGTTGAATGAGCAATTGCTTCATCTATTTTTTAGGATCTTAATTATGGGCTAACTTCTGAAATGGTTGCGGTGTGATGATTTTCTATCTATTTTCAGACGACTAGAGGGCGCTTGTGAAACTCTCAAAGGATTCTGTGCTGTTGGAAGATAGCACCAATCTTTCTTCTTTTTTTAAGATTAGAATTTATTTTGTATTAACTTGTGTTGTTTATGTATTGACCTTTGTTCTTGAGATGCTGAAAGCTGTTTTAAGTCCAGAGGCATGTAGAATAAAATGCCAAAATTCCTCTTTGCCAATAAAATGTGTGCGATATTTTTATCTTGGCCTCTTTAAATGATTTATTTTCCTTTTCAGCTTCTAAAGCTTCCATTGCAGTTACAACCTGGGACTTGTAACTCAGGCCCCCAAAAGAGCTTGGAAAGCTGGACCCCACACTCCATCAATAATAATAATAATAATAATAATAATAATAATAATAATAATAATAATAATCGACACACTGGGTGCAGTGCCTAAAGACCTTGGCCTGCACTTAAACACAATCTGCACTGACAAAATTACCATCTGCTAGCTCCAAAAAACCACCTTACTGGGATCTGCACACATTATTCACTGATACATCACACAGCCCTAGACACTTGGGAAGTGTCCGATGTGAGATCCAATACAACAGCCAGCAGACTGGTCTTGTCTGCTGTGGACTCATCTTGTGTTTCTAATAATAATAATAATAATAATAATAATAATAATAATGAGCTGTTGTAGGTTTTTCGGGCTATATGGCCATGATCTAAAAGCATTCCCTCCTGACGTTTCGCCTGCATCTATGGCAAGCATCCTCAGAGGTAGTGAGGTCGACTTCACAACCTCTGAGGATGCTTGCCATAGATGCAGGTGAAACCTCAGGAGAGAATGCTTCTAGAACATGGCCAAATAGCCTGAAAAACCTACAACAACCCAGTGATTCCAGCCATGAAAGTTTTTGACAATACAATAATAATAACACAATATGAGGATTTAAAGATAGAATTGCAAGGACACTGGCACAACCAATCAAGGTGGTCCCATTCTGTATAATCCTGGGAGTCATGGTTTTCCAAGGTCCATACCCTTCTCTTGGCACATTTACAATATGAAATGAATGCCCTTCCACTCCACTTTTAATACCATAGCTCCATACTATGCTATCATGGTAGTTATAGTTTCCCAAGGTCCATACCCTCCTCTGGATGCATCTACACTGTGAATTGAATGCAGTTGGACTTTACTTTAAATACCATAGCTCCAGACTATGCAGTCCTGGGAGTCATAGTTTTCCAAGGTCCATACCCCTTCTCTTGGCACACTTACAATATGAAATGAATGCCCTTCCACCCCACTTTAAATACCATAGCTCCATACTATGCACAGTTTCCCAAGGTCCATACCCTTCTCTGGATGCATCTATACTGTGGAACGAATGCAGTTGAACTTTACTTTAAATGCCATTTCTCCATGAGATGGTCTTGGGAAGTGCAGTTTTCCAAGGTCCATGAACCTTCTCTGGGTTCATTTACAGTACACGGTGAAATGAAGACAGCTGGACCTTACTTAAAATACTATAGCTCCATACTATGCAGTCCTGGGAGTCATAGTTTTCCAAGGTCTGCACCCTTCTCTGTGGGGCAGCTGAGAGAGAGGGAAAGAGAGAGCGCATCGCTACTTTCTGTCCCTCCCTCCCAGCTTCCTTACTTCTGGAATTGAAGACACATAACTGCTGATATTTCAAAAAGAGGGGGTCCCCCCACTCACGAAGAACACAGGGGAGGAATGTTGGTGGTGCCTAGTGATTCTAATCTGATGGCAAATGAACTGAAAGAATGCTGAGTACAACTGAGTAACATGGATAGATTTAACAGTGTGATGAAGGTAGGAAAATCATCCATTTCATTTCAAAACTAGGTATGACTGAATTCTACTCTATCAAACACTTCCCTGCTTTAATGTGATGAAATCTATTAAAAAGGGTCCCAAGGGTCATCTAGTCCCACCCCGTTCTGTCATGAATGAAGACACAACCAAAACCCTCCAGATCATTCAGCCTCCAAAGAAGGACACTGCATCACCCTCCAAGGCTGTTTATTCTACTGTCAAATAGTTATTAGAGTCCAGACATTCTTCCCTATGTTTAGGTGGAATCTTGTCATTTGAATCCATTTATGTCCCAGCGTTGGCATGCCTTTGACCATTTTGGACACCTTTCAGCTCTTCCATATTATTCCCAAACTATTTATTCCAAACCAAGCATTGACCCTTTAAATGAGAACTCAGCATCCATTTACTTAGAGAGTAAATAGGCATTGATTGTGGCTGTTACCGAGCAATTAATTCCCTTACAAGGCAGAATACTATAATAGGCTCCAATGTATAATTAAAATTATGTAGCTGGGACCTATTTCTTGAGATGAGGCCAGCCCTCCAGCCATTCTTGGATTGTAGATCCTATCAATCCCAGGCACCACAATAGTAAAGGATTGTGGGAATTGGAGTCAACAACAGTTATATGATTTCCACTCTTAAGACAGATCAGTGTAGTTTCAGGGTGGATGGAGCAAAATTGTAGCATTACTTCTCCAAAGAAGAATTTTGCCCCTTTATGACATTATCCTCCATGTTTTGAGCATTACAGTAACTTAAAACCTCACTTGAGTATTTAGAAATACTAGTGTTTAGGCATCCAAATAAAGTGGAATGCAAACAGTAAATAGAAAGGTAATTGCAATGTGCATTTTACTTTTAAATGCTTCAAAAGTAATTTTCCTTAACACTGAGCCTTAGTAAAGTGGTGTCAAATTGCACTAATTCTAGATCAGTGTAGACCAGTGTTTCTCAACCTGGGGGTCGGGACTCTGGTGTAGGAAACCAATAGAAAACCAGTTATGCCACTGGAAAGCATCGGCAAACCGTACTCCCCAGATGCATACACTGTTCCTACCCCACTGACCATATAAGGACATTACCCTTGAGGACAGGAAAGATTACACCACCTGTTGCTGACCTCACCTGTAGATTACCTCACCCTTGAGAGTCCAACCAATCACTTGGCAATTATGTAATCACCCACTGTTACTATGCAGACTTTTGCTGAAGAGCACCAGAACCCATATAAGCTTTGCTTGGGCAACAATAAAAAAGCCATCATCATTCACTTCTACACCCTGTCTCCCGCCTGGTCATTATTGCGTCCCGACACTCTGGGGGAAGGGGGTCATAAGGGGATCTCAGAGGGATCACCAGAGACCACCAGAAAATAAAGTATTTTCTTTTGGTCATGGGGGTTCTGTTTGGGAAGTTTGTCCCAATTCTATTGGTGGTGTTCAGGATACTCTTTGATTGTAGGTGAACTATAAATCCCAGTAACTATTTATTTATTTACTTACTTACTTTATTTGTATACCGCTCTTCTCAGCCCTTAGGCGACTCAGAGCAGTTTACAACAATTTCGGTATACACAATACAAAATCATTAGCATTTCAAAGCAATAGCACCACAAATCATTAGACATCAACATCAATACATCAGCACATCAATATAACAAATCCATCAGGTCTCATCAATGAAATCAGAATCCAAACTCATTATCCATTATTCCGTGTTCCAATAATCAGTCAATCAATCACACTGCTTAGTCGAATGCCTGTTCAAACAGCCAGGTCTTTACTTTCCTCCGGAATGCCAGCAAGGAGGGGGTCGATCTGATATCTGCAGGAAGGGCGTTCCACAGCCGAGGGGCCACCACTGAGAAGGCCCTATCCCTCATCCCCGCCAGGCGTGCTTGTGAAGCCAGCGGGATCGAGAGCAGGGCCTCCCCAGACGATCTTAATGTCCTACTACAGCTCCCAAATGTCAAGGTCTATTTCCCCCAAACTTCATCTGTGTTCATATTTGGGCATATGGAATATTTGTGCCAATTTTGATCCAGATCAATCATTGTTTAAGTCCAGAATGCTCTTTGATTGTAGGTGATTCAGAATGCTCTTTGATTGTAGGTGAGCTATAAATCCCAGCAACTACAACCCCCAAATAATAATAATAATAATAATAATAATATCAAGAAGAAGAAGAACAAGAAGAATCTTTATTTATACCCCGCCACCATCTCCCCGAAGGGCTAACATGAGGCCAAGCCCAAAGATAACAAAATAAAATACAGAATGCAGACAACAAAAATGACATCAGACTAAAATACATACAGTAGCAAAATAAAATAAATAAAGCAAATTACCGCAATATAAAATCAAACAGAATGGGCAGGCCAAATGGATGAGGCAAAATGATAAAACCCTGGATGAGGTAGGAATAGGAAATATGTAATTGAGGGGAGTCCAAAAAGGATAAACAGTGGGGTAAGGCTTTCAGTTTAGGATGGGGGAAAGTGCATAATAGGGCCAACACTATAGATGGAGCAAACAGAAATGGGATAAATGGTCACTCTCCAAATGTCAAGGAATCCATAGAGGGATCCTCTGCTTTTGGTATCTGCTTTGGGCATTGGGGAGAGGGGTTGTTAGTTCCAGGCTGTCTTCACAAACTTGATCCTCTAGGACAGTGTTTCTCAACCTGGGGGTCAGGACCCCTGTGGGGTTGTGAGGGGGTGTCAGAGGGGTCACCAAAGACCATCATAAAAAACAGTATTTTCTGTTGGTCATGGGGGTATTGTGTGGGAAATGTGGCCCAATTCTCTCATTGGTGGGGTTCAGAATGCTCTTTGATTGTAGGTGTACTATAAATCCCAGCAACTACAACTCCCAAATGTCAAGGTCTATTTTCGCCAAACTCCACCAGTGCTCACATCTGGTCATAGTGAGTATTCGTGCCAAGTTTGATCCAGATCCATCATAGTTTGAGTCTACAGTGCTCTCAGGATATAGGTGAACTACAACTCCAAAACTCAAGGTCAATGCCCACCGAAACTTTCCAGTATTTTTTGTTGGTCATTGGAGTTCTGTGTGCCAGGTTTGGTTCAATTCCATCGTTGGTGTAGTTCATAATGCGCTTTGATTGTAGGTTAACTATAAATCCCAGCAAGTGCAACTCCCAAATGACAAAATCAATCCCCTCACAACCCCACCAGTATTCAAATTTGTGCCAAATTAGGTCCAGTGCATGAAAATACATCCTGCATATCAGATATTTATGTTATTCATAACAGTAGCAAAATTACAGTTATGAAGTAGCAACAAAAATAATAATATGGTTGGGGGTCACCACAATATAAGGAACTGTATTAAGGGGTCGCCGCATTAGGGACTTTGAGAACAACTGGTGTAGATGCACCTGAGGAGAAGGGAGGGAGGAAAGGGAAGGGTTGGGATCAGGGCCTAACCAGCTGGGGCCACTTGGAGTTCTGACCACATCCAGGGGCAGATCCAGGAAAGGAATATAAACCCTATGGATGGGGATTGGCGAGGAGATCCATTTTGGAGAAGTGTGAACGATGGAACGAGGATTGTGTTGCTCTTTGCTCTTGCTGCTTGCCCTGGAGGCAGCTGCTCCAAAGAAAGGGAATGGATCGGGACCCATTTGGGGCTCCAGTTGGGGGACTACAGCTGGGCCTTTAGGGTCTCCTCCTCCTTTGTTTGACTGCTCCCTGCAAAGGCAAGGAGACTGGCCCCTCTCCCCAAATTCCATGCCAATGGTGGCCAACCACAGCCAGAATGACCAGGAAGGACATTTTGGAGGTGAGCATTGCAATCCTCAGGGTCTCTAGACTAGACTTTTGGGATTGTTTGTGTACGAATGTGGCTCCAAACACTGCCTACAGCACCTGGCATTCCTTGGCGGTCTCCCATCCAAAGACTAACCTGAGCTGACCTTGCTTAGCATCTAGTATCAGGCCTCATTTAGTCACTTTTAAGGTATTTAGGTCCTAAAAATCAGGATGCCTGTTGACTTATGGTGACCCCATGAATTTAATTGTTTTCTCAAGTCTGGAAAACTCAATTTAGTCTTGCCATTTCTTTCTTATGAAATGTAGCTTTCAGCACCTGGAATTCATTAGTGGTCTCCCATTCAAGAGCTAAGCAGGGGTGACCCTGCTGAGCTTCCAATATTAGACAGGATCTTGTGCTATTTGTATGTGTTCATATGTACTTTTAAGTTGCCCGTAGACTTAAAGTGGCACTATGAATCCCATAAGGTTTTCTTAACAAGGTATACTCAGAAGTGATTGTTCCTTCCTCTGAAATCCAGCCTACACCTGTCTCTCTTACCTTCCACAAATGTGTTTAATCTCTCCTTAAAGCTGTCCCAACTTGGTAGCTGTCCTTTGGCAGTGAGTTCCATAGTATTGGGTTGTTGTAGGCTTTTTGAGGCTATATGGCCATGTTTTAGAGCAGTGTTTCTCAACTGGGGGGTCACGAGGGGGTGTCGGAGGGGTCGCCAAAGACCATCACGATACACAGTATTTTCTGCTGGTCATGGGAGTTCTGTCTGGGAAGTCTGGCCCAATTCTATCGTTGGTGAGGTTCAGAATGCTCTCTGATTGTAGGTGAACTATAAATCCCAGCAACTACAACTTCCAAATTTCAAGGTCTATTTCCCCCAAACTCCACCAGTGTTCACATTTGGGCATATCGAGTATTCGTGCCAAGTTTAGTCTAGTTCTATCATTGTTTGAATCCACAGTGCTTTCTGGATATAGGTGAACTACAACTCCCAAGCTCAAGGCCAATGCTCACCTACCCCTTTCATTATTTTTTGCTGGTCATGGGCGTTCTGTGTGCCAAGTTTGGGTCAGTTCCATCTCTGGTGGAGTTCAGAATGCTCTTTGATTGTAGGTGAACTATAAATCCCAGCCAACTACAACTCCCAAGGTCCAGAGAATGAAAATACATCCTGCCTATCAGATATTTACATGTCAATTCATAACAGCAGCAAAATTCCAGTTATGAAGTAGCAACGAAAATATTTTTAGTGTTGGGGGTCATTACAACATGAGGAACTGTATTAAGGGGTGGCAGCCTTAGGAAGGTTGAGTGAGAACCACTGTTCTAGAGGCATTCTCTCCTGACATTTTGCCTGCATCTATGGCAAGCATCCTCAGAGGTAGTGAGGTGTATTTTTATTATTTCCATAGTATTTATTATTTATCGTGTCAGAAGGGAATTGAGGATACAGTTATAATGCACACAAACACCACAAACAAAGTTAAAAGCTTGCATTGCACTAAATTTCCTTTGACCAGTAGCTAGCCACTTGGAGTGCCTCTGGTGTGGCTGTAAGACGGTCCCCCATTGTGCGTGTGGTAGAGCTCAAGCCACATTGCAGTAAGTGGTCTGTCATTTGCTCTTCTCCACACTTGCATGTCATGGACTCCACTTTGTAGACCCATTTCTTAAGTCTGGCTTCTGTGTGCCCAGGAGGGGTTTCTCATCTGGTATCAGCCACTGACTGAGGTTCCAGGTTTTAGCCTGCCACTTTTGGACTCTTGCTTGCTGAGGTGTTCCTTCAAGTATCCCTGTAAACCTTGGGAAGCTGTTTCTTGGTTTAAGATGTTGGCATGCTGGCTGATATCTGAACAGACGATGGGCTAGAGATGTCACCGCTTCAGTCCTTCATTACAGGCTGCTACTTCCTGAAGTCTCAAGTCGCTTCTGACATGAAAAAAAAAAAGCTATGGCAATTCCAAGTGTTTTTTTTATTTCTCGTGTCAGGGCAGCCAGTCAATTATATTACATTTCTAACAGAACAAAGCAAACAAACAGAGAAAATACAAAATGTGTGAGTTTGGTAGTTGATTAAATGTCCTTTGACCAGTATCTGGCCACTTGGAGTGCTTCTGGTGTTGCTGCAAGAAGGTCCTCCATTGTGCATGTGGCTGGGCTCAGGTTGCATTGCAGCAGGTGGTCAGTGGTTTGCTCCTCTCCACACTCGCATGTCGAGGATTCCACTTTGTAGCCCCATTTCTGAAGGTTGGCTCTGCATCTCGTGGTGCCAGAAGCGCAGTCTGTTCAGCGCCTTCCAAGTCGCCCAGTCCTCTGTGTGCCCAGGGGGGAGTTTCTCATTTGGTATCAGCCATTGGTTGAGATTCTGGGTTTGAGCCTGCCACTTTTGGACTCTCGCTTGCTGAGGTGTTCCAGCGAGTGTCTCTGTAGATCATAAAAAACTATGTCTGGATTTAAGTCGTTGACGTGCTGGCTGATACCCAAACAGGGGATGAGCTGGAGATGTCTCTGCCTTGGTCCTTTTACGATTGGCTGCCACTTCCCGGCCACTTCCAAGTGGTGCCAAACTGCATTAATTCTACAATGTAGAGGCACCTTGAGAAATGCAGCTTAACAGTGGGAAGTGATATCTTGTGTGTACGAGTGAACCAATAGTTCCCTCTTTGGCGCAAAGGCTTTCCAACCAATAGTTGCCAACTTTGTTTCCTGCTAAGTCAGGCATGGGCAAATTATGGCCCTCCAAGTGTTTTGGACTTCAACTCCCACCATTCCTAACAGCCTCAGGCCCCTTTGCAAAATGGTCTGCCTTTTATCTAATGGCAAAATGAAATGAAACTACATTATCCATATTATCAAGCTATCAATAGAGCTAGAGTAGGCATGGGCAAACTTTGGCCCTCCGGGTGTTTTGGACTTCAACTCCCACAATTCCTAACAGCCTCAGGCCCTTTCCTTTACCCCCTCAGCCACTTAAGCGGCTGAGGGGGGAAAGGAAGGGGCCTGAGGCTGTTAGGAATTGTGGGAGTTGAAGTACAAAACACCCGGAGGGCTAAAGTTTGCTCATGACTGAGCTAGAGGCAATTTAAAACTATGTACATTCAAATGGACAAGTATGAACTGAACATTCATCTTTTTTTTCCTCTCCCCCCCCCCCTTTGTTTTTTAGCATTTTGGATTTATGTCATGCTCCCCATCTTCCTGTTGTTCGCTTTTCTGATCAGCATAATCTTTTGCTGCGAATGCCTCCTGAACCGAATGATAGCCGTCTTAGAACGAACCTGGCGGAGCAATAACTTCCCCATGAGGGTCTTCAACCAAAGCTCCAGCAATGGCTACGGGGCCCTCGAAAACACCGAAAGACAGGCCCCTGACCGAGAAGGCTCTCAAGATGGTGCTGCTTCAGTGGATAATGGGATCCTTTGGACAAGATCCCCCCCTCGGGGGAGAGGGGACTCGGATGCCACTTTGGAAGCGGACAACCTGATCTAAGCCCTCCAAAGTCTGGCCAAAGCAGGACTCCGTCCCATTTTAGGCATTTTCTGTGACTGTTTTTAATCCTATGTATCAAGGTTCTCTATTATTTTAAATGTGATGACTTCCCCCAAATTCCCCTTTGGTATGACCCTATTCTACTCCAACTAGCAGTGCAGAACTTCCTGTACATTGGACTACAATTCCCATCAGCCAGCAGCGAAGGATGATATGACTTCCAGACTACCAACAGTTAGAATGTGTCTATCAACTGCTCTCCAACTCATGTGTTACCTTTATAGGAAGCTGAGCAAAATATGACTCCAACTCCCATCATCCTCATCAATTGAGTGGTGAGGGTCGCTGGGTGTTGCAGTCCACGTAGTTCCCCATCTTTATACAGTGCCAAAGAAGGGCTTCCTCCTGGTGGCGTTTGACTACAACTCCCAGCACTCCTGCAATGGCTAGGACTTCTCTGTGCTGGATCTTTACTGTATCCATTAGCTTTAGTGAAGGACAAACAATGTTGCAGACCTCCCAAAGTTAGACTCTAGCTCAGTAGTTCTCAACCTGGGGACCCCAGATGTTTTGGGCCTTCAACTCCCAGAACTCCTAACAGCTGGTAAAGTGGCTGGGATTTCTGGGAGTTGTAGGCCAAAAACATCTGGGGACCCCAGGTTGAGAATCACTGCTAGCTCCTAGTATTCCTTGCCATTTTAACTAAGATATTTGGGGTTGCTGGGTGTTGTAGTTCATGTCTCCATTCCCTGTTTTGCGCAAAGGCTTTCTGTCCAATAGTTGCCAACTTTGCTTTCTGCTAAGTCAGGCATGGGCAAACTTTGGCTTAAGCGGCTGAGGGGGAAAAGGAAGGGGCCTGAGGCTGTTAGGAATTGTGGGAGTTGGAGTCCAAAACACCTAGAGGGCCAAAGTTTGCCTACACCTATCCAAAGTCTCCAGGACACTTATTAATATACCCAATGGTTGAACTTCATCTCAGGGGTGAGCATCTCTGCTTGTTGCCCTGGTGTTTGACTACAACTCCCAACATCCTTCACCATTGGCTATAAGGATCAGAACTGCTTGTTTTTATCCTCTAACACAATCTGGAGAGTTACACAATTCCTATTGTTGGCACAGAACTGGAATGAAATCCTTAAGCCAATGAAGACATGATGAAATATTGTGGCATCTTAACTTTTAAATAATTCTCCTCCTTCTGTTGTTGAGTTTGACATATACAAAACCCACGATGCATCTATTGTCGTAAGGTAGAGACACGGGTGCATCGCTTCCCCAGATGTTCCATGCAGTAGCTTTTTTTAAACTTGAATTTTGCACCGTCACTTCTACGCACAGACCCCAAAGCCTCCAAGTTAAGGGTTTCTGAGATGCACAAAACCGTTTTTGCACCGACACTTGTCAATGGCATGTTTCCAAATGTACACACCATGGTATGCAGCAATTAAAAATGTGTGGAACCATTCATTTGCCTCTTGATGTATTTGGGTCAACTTTTAAAAATTGAAAAATTTTATTCAAGAAAAAATAATAATAGATGGCACAAGAAGGTTTTGGTGTATGTGTGTATGAGTGCCCTGTTTTCCCAAAACTATGAATGAAAAGTAATGCCTCCACCTTTGTTACTTTGGTTTGGAATCTGTTGTTGTTCATTCGTTCAGTCATCTCCGACACTTTGTGACCTCATGGACCAGCCCACGCCAGAGCTCCCTGTGTGTGTGTGTGTGTGTGTGTGTGTGTGTGTGTGTGTATGTATGTGTATGTGTGTGTGTATATATATATATATATATATATATATATATATATATATATATATGCTCTGTGCGTAATGAGTACCTTAAAAACAAAAGAACTAATGAATGAAATCACACCAAATTTGGCAACTAAACGTCTCATAACACAAGGAGTGACCATCACTCAAAAATTATGATTTTGTCATTTGGGAGTTGTAGTTGCTNCGGCTGCACTAGCCTGAGAAACTTCCAATAGCCAAACCCAGCTTTTCAAAGCCTCAAAGTTTTGCTTCACAATCAGAATCTGGGTTGTTGAAGGCTTTCATGGCTGGAATCACTGGGTTGCTGGGAGTTTTCTGGGCTGTATGGCCACGTTCCAGAAGCATTATCTCCTGACGTCTCACCCACATCTATGGCAGGTATCTTCAGAGGTTGTGAAGTTGTCACATAGATGTGGGCGAAATGTCAGGAGAGAATGCTTCTGGAACATGGCCATACAGCCCAGAAAGCTCCCAACAACCCAGAAATCAGAATAGTTTTTCAGTATTGACTCAATCTGTGGGTTGACCTAACATTATCTGATAAGGTTGTTTTTTTGTTAAATTTCCAAAACACCCCATGTGCAAAAGGGTAATGTAACATTTGGCCTCTTGAGCAAGTGGCCCTGTACACAAGATGCTGTTTACCCAAGACGTTTCCATCAGACACAATCAAGATTACCTAACGGGGGTTTGCAACTAACTGTTGCGAATGCCCCACCTTGCGACAGGTATTGCTTTCCAAAGAAACAAACCTAAGGCAAGAGAGGTGAAATGTCAACTGTGGAAATGGAGGGGAGGGGCGAAAAAAAGAGTTGTAACTGACACATATGTGTGGAACCTGTAATACTCGGGGGGAAACAGCACACTGTTTTCTTTCCTTTCCTTCTCTCCCACCTTTCCTTTCCTTCTCTCCCAACTCCTAACTCCTCACTCCTCTAAACCTAACTCCTGACTGCTCACTCCCCTAAACCTAAACCCTAACTGATTTTTAACTGTCGTTTGTTCAAACTCTCCCCGCTAAGCTCCTCCCACTTCCCTCTCTCCAGCATCGGTCTCCATGGCAACGCCCATGGAGGACTCCTCTGACTTAGGCCGCTCCAGCATTACTGCAGCCAATCTAAACACAAATACAGTTAAAATCATACAATTTATAATCAACTCCTGTACACCTTCCCCCACAGAAAAATTATTTTTGGGCCATTCTCACTCCCGGAATGGGCAAAAATAATTCCACAAATTATCCAACAATATCTAAATACACAATATTTCTGAAAGGCAATCACAATATGGTTAAATATATTATAATGCATATATACAAACCTTTTACCATACGAAATTCTAGATAAGGCGTCTGCGACTATGTTTCGTTTACCTGAAGCATGTTTAATTTCAAATGTAAAATCCTGTAAACATAAACTCCATCTCAATAATTTGTTATTCGTACCTTTTACATTATCTAGCCATCTTAATGGAGCATGGTCCGTTTGTAAGGTAAACTTTCTCCCCCACAAATATGGCTTTAATTTTTTTACTGACCATATGATGGCATAGCATTCTTTTTCAATCATTGACATGTTATATTCATTGGAATGCCATTTTTTACTCAAAAACAAAATAGGTCTGTCCTCACCCTCTACATCTAACTGGCTTAGGACAGCTCCTAGCCCAGTATCCGATGCATCACATGTTAGAATAAAAGGTTTATCAAAATCTGGCGCAATTAGGACCGAATCCGAAGTAATGGCTTTCTTCAATTGATCCATGGCAGTTTGACAATTTGGAGTCCAAATTACCTGATTCGGGTTCTTCTTTTTGGTAAGATCCGAAAGAGGGGCTGCCAAATCACTAAAAGATGGAATGAATTTACGATAGTATCCAGCCAATCCAAGGAGTGCCCTAACCTGTTTTTTTGTTTTGGGCACAGGCCACTGGTGAATAACTGCCACTTTAGTAGGGTCAGGTCAAATACAACCTCCTCCCACTAAATGTCCTAAATACTTGGTAGTATTGTATCCTAACTTGCACTTGGAAGCTTTAATAGTTAACCCTGCTTCCCTCAACCTACTTAATACCAGATCCAAATGTTCAAGGTGAGCTTCCCATGAATCACTGAAAATCCCTATATCATCGATATAGGCCACGCAGAAAGACCCCAGCCCACTTAAAACTCTGTCCACTAATCTCTGAAATGTGGCTGGGCTGTTCTTTAACCCAAATGGAAGTACGGAAAATTCAAATAGCCGATTTTGGGTCCGGAAGGCGGTTTTATGTTGATCCTGTGGTGCCATGGGCACTTGCCAAAATCCTTTGGTTAGATCTATACTACTAATAAAATTGGCCTTCCCCATCCTTTCCAGCAAATCATTCAAACATGGCATAGGATAAGTATCTGTTTGGGTTACCTTGTTTAATTGCCTATAATCTACACAAAATCTAATTGTCTTGTCTGGCTTCTGTACTAATACTATGGGTGAAGCCCAAGAGCTAATCGATGGAACAATGATACCTAGGTCCAACATTTCTTTAATCTCCCTTTCAATACATTCATTGGGTCTCCCTGTGACCCTGTAGGGTGGACATACTATAGGAGCTACATCACCGGTGTTTATTTGATGCTGGACTCCCTGGACCTTTCCTGGTAAATCTGAAAATATATCTTTATATTTACTCAAAATTTCCACAACCTCTCTTCGCTGTGGTTGGGACAATTCACTGTTTATTTCTACCCGATCCAAATTTTTGTATTGTTCACGATCACCCTCCCAAAAAGAAAAGGGACCGGATTCTTCTTCCGAAACAACAAAATAAACATTAGCAGACCTTCTAACATAAGGCTTTAACATGTTTACATGAACTCTTCTTTCCACATTTGAATGTTCATCATAAATATCATAGTTTATTTGATTGTGTTTCCTGGTGATCTTCCAGGGTCCCGACCAATCTAATTGCAGTTTGTTGGTTTTGTTGGGAGATAAAAACAAAACTTCATCTCCGATGTTGAAGATCTTTGGCTTAGCAGTAGAATCATAATAGTCTTTTTGTCTTTGCTGAGCTGCAAGCAAATGTTCTTGTGCAATGTCCCTAGCCAGTTGCATTGTTGATTGAAGATCCTTTAGGTACTCCGACACTGGAACTGGATCTGTTGCTGGATTTTCCTCCTAGTATTCCTTTATCAGGTCTAATGGACCATGAGCTTTCCTTCCATATAGCAATTCAAGCGGACTGTAGCCAGTACTGTCATGAGGGACGGTCCTGTAGGTGAATAACAGTTGTTGTACTTTGACGTCCCAGTCGTATGGCTTCTTTTGACTGTAAGACTTTATCATTTTGACTAAAGTCTTGTTCAGATTTTCAACTAGTCCATTTGTCTGTGGGTGATAAGCTGTTGAAGTCAGGTGTCTGATTCCACATAACTCAAGCAATTTTGACATAAGTCTGGAAGTAAATTGAGTTCCCAAATCAGAAACCAATTCTCTAGGATAACCAGTTCTTCCCCAAATGGATAACAGTGCATTTGCAATCGTTGTTGTCTCAATGTTAGTTAGAGCTACAGCCTCTGGATATCTTGTGGCGTAGTCAATCATGGTTAGAATGTATCTGTAACCACGTCTGCTTGGCTTACAAAGAGGACCAACTATGTCAATGCCCACTCTGTAAAATGGTTCTGCAATTACCGGCATAGGGATCATAGGAGCTTTAATTTTATCCCTTCCAGTACTCAATCTTTGGCAGATATCACAAGACTGGCAAAACTCTTTGATCTTCTGGAACATGCCAGGCCAATAAAAGTTTTTAGTGATCCTCTTTGTGGTTTTCCTCACGCCCAGATGACCACCGTGAGGGTTCTCGTGTGTCGCCCTCATCAGCTGTTCTCTAAAACTTTGAGGCACTACAATCTGATTACATGTCATTGATCCTTCTGTTGACTTCATGTTTCTGGTTTCTCTATACAAGACACCATTCTTTAACACAAACTTGGAGGGCTGCCCTTTTGCTGATACTGTGAGGTTTTGAGCCAAAGCGAACAAAGGTTTTAGAAATTCATCTGCTCTTTGTTCCTGTTGAATTTCTCTGACTCCTCCTGTCTTCTTAATAAGCTCAGCAACCATAGTGCTGGATTCTGGATTCTCATCCCCCTCCTGTTGTATGGCGAAACACATGGCTTTTTGATCAGGGCTTTTGCTGTTATATTCTTCCTCCTCACACATCATTCTCCACTTTCCAATCTTTTTAGCCAGATCATTTCCAATTAAACACCTGTATGGTATGTCTGGACTGACTGCAAAATCCCACATACCCTTCCAACCTCCATATTCTATTGGCAAAGACACTACTGCTGTTGGTATTGCAGGTCCCAAGCCTTTTAATCTTATTTCAGAGGTAGGATGCTGAAATTTCTGAGGTATTATATCTGGATGTATAATACACACATCAGATCCTGTGTCCCGCCACCCTCTCATGTCTTTGTTGTCAATGGAAATGGATTCTAAGTAATCCTCAGTTGCGGTGTTTGACAAAATGAACAAACATTGTTTCTCTTGAGGCACCGTTTCCGAACTCTCCTTTGACACAGTATTTGGTTCTGTTTTCTTTGTTTCTTTTACTTTATTAACGAAGAGGGTTGTCTTTTCTTTTCTTAAAAGGGGACATTGATACCTTATATGATCCCACTTTCCACACTGAAAACACCTAATTTTTCCCTCAGGAGCAGTTTGACTTGTTACACTCTGCCTCCTCCAGGAGGGGTTTTCTATTGCAGGACCTTTTCCTTGTTGTGGGCGCGTTTGATGTTGGTAAAATGGCTGCCTGTTTGTCCTTTTATCATTTGGCAGATCTTCCCTTTTGAATCCTTCTTTTAGGGTAATTAATTGATCTACCATAACCGCTGCCTCTACTACAGTGGATGGCTTTCGATCCTGTACCAGCCACCGAAAATCGGAAGGTATCAATTGGAAAAATTGTTCCAATTTTAAAAGTTCTCTCAGTTGTTGGTAATTTTCCACCTCAGACGTCCTTAGCCAACTATCGAACAGTTGAGACAATCTAGAGGCCACCTGAGCGAAACTTTGGTTCTTATCTCTTTTCAGAGTCCTGAACTTGAATCTGTAAAATTCAGGTGTTAATTGAAATTTCTGTTGAACCTGTCTCTTAAATAAATCATAATCCCCATAGGACTCCTCAGGCATTTCTCCATATATTTCTAAGAGCTTTCCACTTATTTGAGGCCTTAAGTACGTCATCCATTTTTCCTCAGCAACTCCAAAATCTTTACAACATCGCTCAAACAAGGTTAGAAACTTCTCTATATCGTCATCCTTAGTAAATTTAGGAAATACTAGGTTCTTGTAGGTTTTTTCGAGCTATAGGGCCATGTTCTAGAGGCATTTCTCCTGACGTTTCGCCTGCATCTATGGCAAGCATCCTCAGAGGAAGTGAGGGGGGGTGGTGGGCTAATTTTTTGCTTTTGCAGTTCAATTTCCATTCTCCTCAATTCTATCTCCTGTTCTCTCTCTTTTTGTCTTTCCTCAAACTCTCTTTCCCTTTGTTTTGCCTCTATTTCCAATCGTTTCATCTCTAGTCTGTGCCATTTCTGACACAGACACTGGCTCTGTTTCTGCTTCAGAGCCCAAACTTCCTTCTTGGTCTCCCATTGTTTCCTCAACAAGTTTTTTCTGTCATCTGGTAGCCATATTTCAATAACTTTTACCTCACAAATTATTCTCAAAGTAGTCTTAAGGCACTCAATCAGTTGTTAATCGTATCCCGTCGTCTGCCACCAATTTGAAAAGAAGCAGGGGAGCTGGGGGATGATTTATTGTTGCCACCAATTTGAAAGGAACCAGTATTCAGGAGATTTTTCCCCAGTTCCCAATTTTAAAAAGACTTAGCCGACTTGCAATGGAGGTTGCCGATTAGGAACCAAATTTACCATCAAGTTAGAAGGGAGGCTGTTCAATTGCACCTCCTCCTTTATTAAGAAAGTAATAACTTAGTAATAATTACACTGTATATACTGTAGCGTGACTGGAGAGAAGAATGTAGATTTATTTGGTTACTTTTCCCTACGTTTCTGCCACCACGTGAGGTAAGTTGTAATATTGTGAGAAATTGCACTTTGGACTCAGAATAGACGGAGCTGAGGCAATCTTTAAATAAAAGTTAACAATTTTATTAAGTACACAGCGTGTGGTTGCAAGATGTAACTTTTCCTTGTTGCACTTG